>OY757939.1:59103008-59445508 GCA_963585895.1 Sepioteuthis lessoniana
CAAATGAACAGCTACAGAAGCAATTGGAATACATCCTACTAAAGTCTGATTGTCACAGCCGGTGAATTTCAAAAATCCAATCTGACACTTTAGAAGAACGATATGCAATAAAATTCTATTTTAGACTTGGAAAAAATGCCACAGAAACGTATGGAATACTTCAGATTGCTTTTCGACCATCTTGCATGAGTCGAGCATGAGTTTTTGAGTGGCATAAGAGATTCAAGGAAGGCAAGGAGTCTGTGAGGGATGATGAGAAGTGTGGGAGGAGTAAGCAAGTCAATAGGCCATAGTTGATTGGCCAAAAGGTTAGGGTTAGGGTTTGGATTAGGGTTACTATGTTGAGGTTTTAAGGGCGTTCAGGAAGAGATTCCGTCGGAAGTGGACAGTGCTCTTCAAATCGGGTCAGTGGCATTTCCAACATGACAATGCACCAGTCCACAACTCCATCCTTGTCACAGACTATTTGACTAAGATGGGCATCAAGACAGTTGCTCACCTTCCCTATAGTAGAGACGTTGCTCCCTGTGACTTTTGCTTATTCCCTAAGCTCAGAGGCTGTCGTCGTTATGAGACAATTGAGGAGACGAAAGAGTCTATGACGAAAGTCATTGACACGTTTACACAAGCGGCATTGAAGAAGTTGTTGGAACGGTACAACAAGTGCATTGCAGCCGGAGGAGATTACTTCGAAGGGGACTTGAGTTTCATGTGTGTACTATCAGCAAAAGTGCTCATATGAAAAAAGTCTGGAAACTTATCGTATAAACCGAATTTGGCATTAGATAACCCACAATGGTTGATATGCCATAACCACCCTTAAATAGATATGCTACGTTACTGGTTCATTTATTTGGTCGTTTCTTTTATGGCATTTGTGACCTTTTAAAGACTCCTTAAAATCTCTTCAAGAAATTTTTCTTCATAAAGTCTTTTCTCCTGATGATGACTTTGGATGTAAACTAGTTGAGAATAACAAAAGATTAGATATTAAATAATTACAAAGGAATGTCATTCCTGTTTGTTTTATTACTTATATACGCACACGCACAAAATCTCACATACTTATACACACACACACACACGCACACGTGCATTCACACTCACACACACACACATATATACACGCATACACACTCAAATACACGCACACACACAATCACACTCACACGCACACATACACACACACACGCGCACTCACACTCACACACACACGTACACGCATACGCACTCAAGTACACGCACTCACACAATCACACTCACACACGCACATATATACGCACCCCCCATATATATATATATATATATATATATATATTACTTAAACAAGTTTCATTGAAGACAACGAACCTTGTCTTTTTATGATCTGAAAATGGGTTTTTTTCCAAGATTTCTTGCTAATTTCTTCGTATCAGAGTCCAATAGATTAAGGAGTTGCCCGGAGTTCTGCTCCCAATCACTTTCGATTATATCCATTGATCGTCTTCATTGGATTTTATTTGTGGGTATTATTTGTTTTTGTATAAATTAGGCGGTATTAATCCCCAAGATTATTCCGTGTGGAGCGTGCAAAAACAATAATGAACTGAGGCCAAGAATAATGGCAACATTGAGAATTGTTCCTTTTTTCAGAAGGGTTTATTATTTAGGAATATAACCCTAATACAAAGAAACTAACGAAAGACCTACAAAAAGCATAAGGATATAAAAAAGAGAGTTTCTTGGTCATTAACCAAACTTGTATAAACAATACCTTGCTACCATAATATACACTTATATATATATATATATATATATATATATATATATATATATATATATATAACACATACACAGCGATCAGATCACTCATTTGCAAACAGGAAAAGTTAGAAAAAAATGAAGCCAATTGAAAGACTTCGTCGTCTTTTATAAGATTTGTTTGAAATATATATATATATATATATATATATATATATATATATATATATATATATACCACGTACTTTCTTCGGATATGTGTGAATATATGTATACGTATGCGCGTGTCCTGTTGCGTCTTAATGTGTAGATAAGTTTTAAAAAATTGGGATATTTTGGATGAGCCGACCGGACAGGTGCTTCTGTCAAAGGGAATTACTATCTTCAATCTACAGGTGTCTTTTCGTAAGAGAACGCGCTGACAATTGCTCCTTAGATAGATGACATCTGTGAGATAAGATTGACTCCAAAACAAACGAAATATTCCGGTCTCCAAAGGACAATGCCTCATATTAACCTTGTCAACTTCAACTTCCTCTCTAGTAATCATTGTTATTATTATTATTATTATTATTATTATCCTTGCAAGGTTTTCTGGCCAGTTTTGATTGAAGGCTTTTCACTGGAGACTGATTGACAACAAGTATCTTCAGGTCTCCAGAACTCTCCTAAGTATTCTAGCTTATCTTAATAGTACTTTGGTCTGCATGGTCTCGATTCTTCCTCTGATCTTCTAATTCCCTTTGTATCTTTTCCAGGTCTTTGGGGTCCGGTCCAAGAGCACCAACTACAATTGATATTGTCACCACGTTCTATAGCTTTTTCAGCTCTCTGGCAAGATCCTGATATTTCATTTTATTTTTAGTCCCAGATCTGCTAGAATGACAAAATCCATTAGAGTATAAGTTCTTTACTCGTCTTCTATTCGGAGTTGGGTGATTCTTTTGTTTCTCAAAATCCCAGAGATTTTAATGCGTCTCATTTTCTATGACAGATTCTGGTTTGTGCATATACTATTAGTAATCATGGTCAAATTTTTGTCTCACAAAATTATTATTACTATTATTATTTTAGTCATTTGAGAGTTTTTCACACCAGCGTTAGTTAATGGTTTTCTACTGGAGTCCGTGCGACTGCAAGTCTCCTCAAGTCTCCAGGACTCTTCTTAGTATTCTAGCCGATCTTAACAATGCTGTATGAATGGTCTCCACTTGTCCTCTTATTTCCAAGTCCTACAGTCCCTTTTGGTGACTGTACCGATCGCACCAATTACCATTGTTATCACCGTCACTTTCATGTTCCTTAGTTTTCTCAGTTCTCCAGCAAGATCTTGGTTCTTATCTATCTTTTCGCTTTCTTTCAATTTTGCCTTGTAGTCAACCGAAACGGCAAAGTCTACAATTCAGCACGTTCTCTTTTTCTTTTTCTTTTTTTTTCTTTTCTTTTTTTCTTTTTGTTTACTACCATTTGATCTGTCCGTCTTGTCGTCTGGCCGAGATTAGATGATCGTCTGTATCTCAAAATTCCAGAGAAATTTGTGCATCTCATTTTCTAGGACGGATTCCGAGTTTTGCATATACCATTTGTTCGTATGATCAAATTGAAAATTCTTGTACAATTCACAGTGGATAACCTTGCCTACCCATTCGTATCTAGTCTTATACTCTCTTTACGCTAATGACTCTCTTTGTATTTGTATGCATCCATCTTTACTTCCGGTTTCTTAACTCAATCTAAAGGTGATTGTTGTATTTTGACCTTCGGCCCGAGCAAACATGCCATAACAAAGTGATGCACCGGAAGGAAGTGACACATTCCAATGGCCAGCAATCGAAAGAGATCGCGTGGGTGGATTTGGCTGATGAAATGGGACAAGGTAAAGCCCATGATACACTCATAGACTGATGCACTAAAAGAGAGTGACCTGTGAACTGCATGACAGTTATTTCCGCTGGATGACGATCAATCATGCCATTCCAAAGATCGAGTGGGCGATTAAGTGGGCGTTGAAATATTATATAACTCAGTCAAGATAGACGTCAAGTGACAGTTGCAGTTACAGTTGAAGACGGAGTTATAGACGAGATGTGGTAGGGAAAGCCACACCCGGCCGAGGGGGCCCTCGGGAACCCCGATGGAGTTTGGAGACCAGAGAAGTTGCTGATGAAATGTAGCAGCACCCAGCAGAGTGGACCCTAGGGCCTACGGTTGAGCATCAGGAGAACGAGAAAGACACAACGTTGACGGCCATAAGAGTGGGGGTCAAAATATTTCAGTTCTGTTCGGTCTCCAGCTCCCTCTCACACGCAAACCTTGAGTAACCCTTTTCGAACCCTTGCAGTAAAGAGAGAGGTAAATATTTTGTTAAAGAAGTCTTCCTGCGTCTTTATTATCGTGTCGTTATAATGCGGTAGATGAGAATATAACATGATGAACACTTTCGCTAAGCGTAATTTTTGCGTTTCTTATAGGCTGGAACTGCCCGGTACATTGTATATATGCCTATCTGTCCATTTCTTGATTATACCCAACGCTCTTATTGTTACTGGCATGGTGCTAGTTTTAAGGTATAACATTTTTTGAATTTCTAATCTCAGGTTTTTATTTATTTATTTTCTTGTATTCTTTGACTGATATATCATCTATTTAAACTGTCTTATAATTTAGAAGGAATGGTTGGGTTTGGGTTGGTTTGGTTTCTTTGTTTTATGGCATATCAACCTTCATGTATTATCTAATACCAAAGCCATCCTTGTAGAAAAAAGTAATAGTGCTATTTAACCCATAGCTGAGGAAATAAGGGGGTTGGTACAGTTTTCTATGGCATTAGTTCGAAATAGAATGCAGTAGGGCCACTAGGGTTCGAATTCGTTTACAAAAATGTCACAGTCCACTACATTAGCCACTACACCACGGGGTATTCCCTAAGATTTTCCTTTATTGTCCTTAACAACAATATCTTGCCTTTTGTTCTTTATTTTTTTCATCAGTTTTAGATTGCAAACTCCTAGAGAATTATAGATTCTTTGGTTTCTGTAACTGGCTCAGCTTAATGGTTATACTATTTTTCCGATTACAATATTCCATAATATTTGCATATTTTCAAATGAATATAACGGTCTAATTAGTAAAGTGTTTGCAAATGGTCCGGGAGACCGGGGTTCAATCCCAAGTCGAGTCATAACAAAGACTCAAAAATGATACTTGATGCCTTCTTTCTTAACACTCATCATTATAAGGTACGGACTCACCATTCCTATCCGAGGTCGTGGTTAATCACCTGAAGAAGGCCAGAGCTAAAATTTGGCCGAAGAAGAATCAACACAAAAACTACCAAGATGAGGATAAAAAAATTCCGCAATAAATAAAAAGTTGAAGCCTCATCTCAAAATGATCCCAATTAAAGACTTATTCTATGATTCAGTGCTATTAGACCTTTGTATATAGAATGGTGTTTGGGATGGATTCTGCATGGTGTAGTGGCTAACGTGTTAGTCTGTGACATCTCAGTCAGCGATTTCGAACTCCGATTACGCTATTGCGTTCACTTTCGGACTAAATCCCTTGGGAAAGGTACCAATCTCCTTATTCCCCAAGTTATAGGTTTAATAGTACTACTACATTTCTTCTACAAGGATGGTTTTGGAATTATATAACCCATGAAGGTTGAAGTGCCATTAAACAAAGAAATTAAACCAAAAGTATTGGATACGATATAAAAAGCAGGAGAAATACAAAGAGAGCTGCATGCAGACTGGGATAGATAGATAGATAGATAGATAGATAGATAGATAGATAGATAGATAGATAGATCCCCTTTCCAACCGTTCTTCTCTCTCTCTCTCTCTCTCTCTCTCTCACTTTCTCTCTGTCTGACTCTCTGTCTCTCAGTCTCTCTCGCAATCTATCTATCTATCTGTCTGTCTGTCTCTTTATCTCAGAAAAAAATAGATATAAAATAACCATGAGGGCATAACATTGTGCCTGGATTAGCAAGCTTGTTTTGCAGACCAGTTTTTTAGTGTTAAGAGTTCAGTCCTTAAGGACGACCAATTATTCTGCTCTTATGCCAGCCTAGAGCACATATATTGATCGACCAAACATAGGAGAAGACAGGGATATATCAATGGTAAAAACACTTCTGATTCAAGACTTGAAAATCGCTAATAACTTCTGACGAGGTTAACGTTTGTGTCACCTGGAAATAATCAATGTCTGCTTCCGTCTATGTAAATAAAAATCAGGGGGAAATGATTTATCAGAAACGTGAATGCTGATATTCCATTTCAGAAGAAGCGGACATTTTTGAAAGTTGAGCAAGACTTTCTATTGCCAATTGGAATCTAATTGTTAAATAGTTACCGCCTTGTAATTGAGAAGGTGAACGAAAGTCCAGTGTTCAAATCTAAGTGAAATCTATATCAACCGCCTTACATACCACGTTTACGAGCGTCAAATGCGGCTTTATTGTCAGGCGTGAAATGCTTCATTTACGAAATTCAAACAAAATAATACTTTTATATCTATTACGACTTCTAAAAGTAAAAAGAAAGACAAAAACAAAAAAACAAAAAAAACAAAACAAATGAAACATTAAAAAAATTTATCATCATCATCATCATCATTAAGAACGTACCAACAGCACGCATTCCTTTGAATCAATCCCGCAATCCACCCCTATTCGCCATCACTCAAGGAAAGTCCTCTAAACGACATCTAGTGACCGCACAGAATAGATGACTGTATTTTTTTGTTGGTTGACCAACACAGGTGTATCCATGTGTGGGAGCCCCGAGGAGAAGGTTGCTTATGAGTTGGTCCACATTTCTCCAGCAATGCCCAGCAATAATTCATCAAAAAAAAAATTCAGATAATTTAAGATTATCATATCGGTTATTACGACAAAGTATAAAAAGCAAAAGAAATAAGATGAAATAAAGATGATTCAAAAAATAATTATAATTGACAATACTTTACGATGATCATTAAATAAGTTTCCAGACTTTTTTCGTATGGGCACTTTTATTGATAGTACACAGATGAAACTCTAGTTCCCTTCAAAGTAATCTCTTCCGGCTGCAATGCACTTGTTGTACCATTCCAACAACTTCTTCAAGGCCCCATCGAAGTCATGTTATGTGAGCGTGTCAATGACCTTCGTCACAGCCTCTTTCATCTCCTCAATTGTCTCATAACGGCAGCCTCTAAGCTTAGGGAATAACCAAAAGTCACAGGGAGCAAGGTCTGGTCTATACGGAGGATGAGGAACTGTCTTAATGCCCATATTGGTCAAATAGTCTATGACAAGGATGGTGTTGTTGACTGGTGCATTGTCCTGCTGGAAATGACACTGACCCGATTTGAAGAGTGCTGGCCTAGGAATCTCTTCCTGAACTCCCATAAAACCTCAACATAGTAACTCTAACCCTAACCCTAACCCTTTGGCCAATAAACTCTGGTGTATTGACTTGCTTACTCCTCCCACACCTTTCATCATCCCTCACAGACTCCCTGCCTTCCTTGAATCTCTTATGCCACTCAAAAACTCATGCTCGATTCATGCAAGATGCTCCAAATACAGTCTAAAGCATTCAATACGTTTCTCTGGCATTTTTTGCAAGTTTAAAACAGAATTATATTGCATATCGTTCTTCTAAAATGTCTTCATGTCCAGATTGGATTTTTGAAATTCACCAGCTGTGACAATCAGACTTTAGTAGGGTGTATTCCAATTCCTCCTGTAGGTGTTCATTTGAACCTGAAATCATAAAAATTGGTCAGTCATCTCATAAGATATATAGCAATAAGATACTGAATTTGCAAGAGTCTACCAAATTTTAAATGCCTTTACAAAAAAAGTCTGGAAACTTATTGAAGGCACCACGTATATAAGGAATTCAAATAACTTAAATTCTGTTATATCCATTATTTTACAGATGATAAAATGCAAGAGAAATAAGACGAAAAAAAAATTCGAGACACAAATTAATAACTGATTATGCCTGACATAAGAAATTCAATAAAAGTCTATTACCAAGATTGGGACGTGAGTTTTGGAGTTGAATGTTCAAAGGGTTAATAATTATAATTGCCAATTTTTCATCAAAGAAATTCAAACTATATGTATGGTTTGGTTAAGTTTCTTTTTTTAATACCATATCAACCATGGTGGGTTATTTAAAGCCAAAGTTATTTTTGCAGAAGTACAGCAATGATGCAATTTTAGCCAGAACTGAGGGAATAAATGGTTCATATCTCTCCCAAAGGTATTAGCCCGAAAGTTAACACAATTGCGCGATTGGAGTTCGAACTCGCTGACCACGATGTCACAGTCCAGTACGTTAGCTTCTACGCCACGGAGATTTCGCCAGATTATATGTATTACGTCTATTACAACTTAGTATAAAAGCAACAATAATAAGATAAAAGGGATTCGAATAAAAAAAAACTGACAATGTTTCATTTAAGATATTCAGACTATAATATTGCTGGCCCATTTGGCTGAGGCTGCAGAATATACCGACTGATTCTCTGCAGACGTGTGAGACTCCCTCAACGAGTGTCCTGGATATAAGACCAAACCATCTGGTAGTGATGCTCCAGTAATGCTGGAGCTTTGGGGAATGCAGAGTACTCCTTCATTGCCATCGCTCCCAGGTCCACTCTGGGCCAGAGTGGTAGCACCTATTAGGGTCTTATTTATGGGTCTATTAGAACTAAACTGTGTGCTTATGCTAACCTGATTTGTTTGAAATTGAACTGTTTTGACATTTAAACTGTATACTTATGCTAGAATGAATTGTTTGAAATAGAACTGTTCATGTGTATAAAATGGATTTGGCATCAAATAACCTATAGTGGTTGATATACCATAAAACCAAACCAAGCTTTATCCACACTCAAAGAAAGTTCTACAACATTAACAGCATGAAGGAACTCTATGGAAAAATAGACTCTAATATATTAAACTTCCAGAAAAGAATTGGTTTCCTATCAAGGATGTAGGCTCTTTTGTGATCAATACTTTCCAGTGTATAAATAAAATACTAATATCTAATAGAACTACTAGTGTTAGTAATAATTGGAACTAATATTCATCTACTAAATATGCGATTACAAATTCATATATACTAGAAATGGACACGTAGGAAATGAACACGGCGACACAAGTTCAAATCCTGGACGAGACTGATTGCGTTTCACATAGCACTAATACCCTTGGGAAAGGTATGAATCCAATTATTCTCCCTCCAGCTATGGGTAAATAGTACGACAGACTGGGTTCTTCAGCCTTGGTGAGGCAACCATCTAGGAGAAGGAAAACTCTGAATTCAAACCTGTTAAACTCCGCATAAAAATTGACCTTGTGTCATATCCTGCCCGAGCGGAGGGGTTGGTAAATATGTATACTAGATAAGAATGCATAAACAGGTTGGGGAAATTAAATAACCTACATTGGTTGATATGCCATAAAACCCAACCAAACAATAATATTGCATCTATAACAGTAAGTAATTATAAAAAGCAGAAGAAATAAGACGAAAGAAATATTAGCAAAATATTTCGTTCTTGTAAAGTTCTCTAAATGATAATTTTTCATCACAGAAATTAAAATAATATCTATATTAGTCCAAATCGTTTAGTCACCTCATATAGCATAATGGTTTATTTATTAGACTTGCAGTCGATCGCCAGAAAATTAAATTCCCATTAAGCGTCCATTCTAACCAACTCTAATTTTATAATATTGATGTTATCTAGATGTAAGACATTGGAAGTAAAGGTATATATTATTAAGGGTTTTCTGACTATTGTCTTCATCTTTATTGTTATTTCCACAACGTTTCGGCCGATATGTACTCCAGCCTTCTTCAGGTATTTGTCGAAATCGGGAACCTTCACTAGTTTCCGAGTCGACAAACACCTGAAGAAAGCCTGAGGACATATCGTCCGAAAGGTTGTAGAAATAACAAGACAATACTCCGAAAATCCTAAGTTATATAAATCAACAAGCTTCAGACAACAAACACCTGAAGAAGGCCGGAGGACATATAAACCCTTAATGATATAAACCCTTAATGAAATAATGATATATAAACCCTTAAACCTGATATATAATGATATATAATGATATATAAACCCTTAAATGATATAATGATATATAAACCCTTAATGATAAAAACCCTTAATGATATAAATCAACAAGCTTCGTCTCAGAAATTTAGACAACAAACACCTGAAATTTAGACAACTGAAATTTAGACAACAAACACCTGAAATTTAGACAACTGAACCCTTAATGATAAAAACCCTTAATGATATAAATCAACAAGCTTCGTCTCAGAAATTTAGACAACAAACACCTGAAATTTAGACAACTGAAATTTAGACAACAAACACCTGAAATTTAGACAACTGAACCCTTAATGATATAAATTTAGACAACTAAACCCTTAATGATAAAATCAACAAGGTTCGTCACAGAAATTTAGATAACAAACACAAACACAAGTTTACACAACAAATATTTAGACAACAAATATACAAACAACAAATATTAAGACAACAAATTTAGACAACAAACAAATTTAGACAACAAACAAATTTAGACAAAAAATACCTGAAATTTAGACAACTGAAATTTAGACAACAAATATTTAAACCACAAATTAGACAACAAATATTTAGAAAACAAATATTTTGACAACAAATATTTAGACAACAAATTAGACAACAAATTTATAAAACAAATATTTAGACAACAAATATTTGTTGTCTAAACAATTTAGACGACAAATCTAGATAACATATATTTAGACAACAAATATTGAGACAACAAATATTTAGATAACAAATTTAGACTAGACAACAAATATTTAGACAACAAATATTTAGATAACAGAAATATAGAAAACTGAAATTTAGACAATTGAAAATTTAGACAACAAATATTTAGATACCAAATTTAGACAACAAATTAGAAAACAAATATTTAGACAACAAATTTAGACGACTGAAATAAGACAAAACTGAAATTAGACAACAAATATTAGACAACTAAAATTTAGACAAGTATTTAGACAACAAATTAGACAACAATTTTGACAACAAATATTTAGACGACTGAAATATTTGGACAACATTTAAACAATTTAGCCAACAAATTTACACAAAAAATTCAGACGAAAAATGTAGACAACAAATTTAAATATTTTAGACAACAAATAAAATATAACAATTTATAACAACAAATAAAATATAACAAATTCAGACAAACAATTTAGACAACAAATTTAAATATTTTAGACAACAAATAAAACATAACAATTTAGACAACATATACAAATATTTGTTGTCGATATATTTAGACAACAAATTTAGACAACAAATTTTGACAAATATGTAGACAACATTTAGACAATTTAGACAACTGAAATTTAGACAACTTATTCACACAACAATTTATTTAGACAAATATTTAGACAACATTTAGACAATTTAGAAAGTTTAGACAACAAATTAGACAACAAATTTAGACAATTCATTTAGACAACAATTCATTTAGACAACAATTCATTTAAACAACAATTTATTAGACAAATTAGACAACAAATTAGACAATAATTTATTAGACAAATTAGACAAAAAAATTAGACAACAAATATTTGGACAACAAATTAGACAACAAATCAGACAATAAATACCGACAATTTATTTAGACAACAATTTATTAGACAAATTAGACAACAAATTAGACAACAAAAGTATCAAATTGTCTAAATATTTGTTGTCTAAATATTTGTCTAAATTGTCTAATATTTGTCTAAGTTGACAAATTTATTAGACAAATTTAGAAAAATTTAGACAACAATTAGACAAATTAGACCACAATTAGACAAATTAGTTGTCTAAATTTGTTGTCTAATTTCAATTGTCTAATTTTCAGTTGTCTATATTTCCTTTGTCTAATCTATCTAAATTGTCTAAATTTCAATTGTCTAAATATTTATTGTCTAAATATTTGTTGTCTAATTTGTTTTCTTAATTTGTTGTCTTAATATGTGTTGTCTAAATATTTATTGTCTAATTTCAATACTTCCAATAATTTCAGTTGTCTAAATTTGTCTAAATAAATTGTTGTCTAATTTGTTGTCTAATTTCAGTAGTGTCTAATTTCAGTACTGTCTAATATATTGTCTAATTTCAGTACTCTCTAATTTGTTGACTAATTTCAGTACTGTCTAGTTGTTGTCTAATTTGTTGTCTAATTTTTGTCTAACTGCTGACTAATTTGCTGTCTAATTGTTGTCTAATTCAGTACTGTTGTCTAATCCAAATACTGAATTTGTCTGAATCAGTATTTGTCTAATTTCAGTACTGTCTAATTTGTTGTCTAATTCAGTATTTGTCTAATTCAATATTTGTCTAATTTCAGTACTGTCTAATTTGTTGTCTAATATATTGTCTAATTCAGTACTTTTATGTCAAATCCAGTATTTGTCTAATTTCAGTACTTGTCTAATTGTTGTCTAATTTGTTGTCTAATTTCAGTACTGCCTAAATTTTGTCTAATTGTTGAGTAATTCAGTACTTGTCGTCTAATTCAGTATTTGTCTAATTTCAGTACTTGTTGTCTAATTTCAGTAGTTGTTGTCTACTGTCTAATTTGTTGTCTAATTTCAGTACTGTCTAATTGTTGTCTAATTGTTGTCTAATTTGCTGTCTAATTGTTGTCTAATTCAGTATTTGTCTAATTTCAGTACTGTCTAATTGTTATCTAATTTGTTGAAATTTAGACAACAAATATTTAGTAAAAAATTTAGACAATTTAAACAATTCAGACAACAAATTTAGACAACAAATTTAGACAAAAATATTTAGACAACAAAGATAAACAACAAATATTTAGACAACAAATTAGACAACAAATTTAGACAACAAATTAGACAACAAATATTTAGACGACAAATATTTAGTCAACTGGAATTTAGACAACAAATTTAGACAACTGAAATTTGGACAACAAAAAATTAGACAACAAATATTTAGACAAGAAATTTAGACAACGTAAATTTAGACAACTGATATTTTAAATTGTCTAATAATTGTCTAAGGTGTCTAAATAATTGTCTTAATTGTCTAAATTTTTTGTCTAATTTGTTGTCTAATAAATTGTTGTCTAAATAAATTGTCTAATTTGTTACCTAATTTGTTGTCCAAATATTTGTTGTCCAAATATTTATTGTCTAAAATTGTTGTCTAATTACAAATTACAATTACAAATTACAAATTACAATTACAAATTACAATTACAAATTAGACAACAAATTAGACAAATACTGAATTCAGTATTTGTCTAATTTGTTGTCTAATTTGTTATCTAATTCAGTATTTGTCTAATTCAGCATTTGTCTAATTTCAGTACTGTCTAATTTGTTGTCTTATTCAGTACTGTCTAATTTGTTGTCTAATACTGAATTAGACAACAAATTGTTGTCTAATACTGAATTAGACAACAATTAGACAACTAATACTGAATTAGACAACAATTAGACAACTAATACTGAATTAGACAACAATTTTGACAACTAATACTGAATTAGACAACAATTAGACAACTAATACTGAATTAGACAACAATTTTGTCTAATTCAGTATTTGTTGTCTAATTCAGTATTTGTCTAAATTAGACAACAATTTGTTGTCTAATTCAGTATTTGTCTAATTTGTTTTCTAATTTTGTTGTCTAATTCAGTATTTGTCTAATTCAGCATTTGTCTAATTTCAGTACTGTCTAATTTGTTGTCTAATTCAGTACTGTCTAATTAACAATTTGTTGTCTAATTCAGTATTTGTCTAATTTGTTGTCTAATTTGTTGTCAGACTGATTCAGTATTTGTCTAATTTGTTGTCTAATTTGTTGTCTAATTCAGTATTTGTCTAAATAGACTAATTAGATTGTTGTCTAATTAGACAATTAGATTGTTGTCTAATTAGACAATTAGATAGTTGTCTAATTAGTCTAATTAGACAACAATTAGATTGTTGTCTAATTAGACTAATTAGATTGTTGTCTAATTAGACTAATTAGATTGTTGTCTAATTAGACTAATTAGATTGTTGTCTAATTAGACAATTAGATTGTTGTCTAATTAGACTAATTCAGTATTTGTCTAATTTGTTGTCTAATTTGTTGTCTAATTAGACTTATTGTCTAAATTGTCTAAATCTTTGTTGTTTAACTATTTGTCTAAATTGTCTAATATTTGTCTAAGTTGTCTAAAAAATTGTTATATTTTATAACAACAAATAAAACATAAAAATTTAGACAACAAATTTAAATATTTGTGGTGGAAATATTTAGACAACAAATTAAACAACAATTTAGACAACAAATTTAGACAACAAACATTTAGACAACAAATTTACACAACTGAAATAAGACAAAACAACAAATGTTAGACAACAAATATTTAGACAACTGAAAATTAAACAACAAATATTTAGACAACAAATATTTAGACAACAACTTAGACAACAATTTTGACAACAAATATTTAAACAACATTTAGACAATTTATACAATTC
Source organism: Sepioteuthis lessoniana (assembly GCA_963585895.1). Lineage (NCBI taxonomy): Eukaryota > Metazoa > Mollusca > Cephalopoda > Myopsida > Loliginidae > Sepioteuthis > Sepioteuthis lessoniana. The sequence goes on from OY757939.1 coordinate 59,117,337, forward strand.
AGACAACAAATTTAGACAACAAATTTAGACAAACAATTTAGAAAACAAATCTAAATATTTTAGACAACAAATAACATAACAATTTTGACGACAAATTTAAATATTTATTGTCAAAACATTTAAACAATTTAGACAATTTAGACAACTGGAACTTAGACAACTTATTTACACAACAATTTATTTAGAAAATTTAGACAACAAATTAGACAAAAAATTAGACTACAAATTTATACAAAATTTAGACAACAAAATAGACAAAAAATTTAGACGATTCAATTTTTTAGACAAAATAGACAACAAATTAGACAACAATTTATTTAAACAACAATTTATTGGACAAATTAGACAAAAAATTAGACACCAATTATTTGAACAACAAATTAGAAAATAAATTAAGACAATTTATTTAGACAATAATTTATTAGACAACAAAATTAGAAAACAAATTGTCTAAGTTGTCTAAATATTTGTTGTCTAAATATTTGTCTAAATTGTCTAATAATTGTCTAAGGTGTCTAAATAATTGTCTAAATTTTTGTCTAATTTGTTGTCTAATAAATTGTTGTCTAAATAAATTCTCTATTTTCTTACCTAATTTGTTGTCCAAATATTTGTTGTCCAAATATTTATTGTCTAAAATTGTTGTCTAATTACAAATTACAATTACAAATTACAATTACAAATTACAAATTACAATTACAAATTACAATTACAAATTAGACAACAAATTAGACAAATACTGAATTCAGTATTTGTCTAATTTGTTGTCTAATTTGTTATCGAATTCAGTATTTGTCTAATTCAGCATTTGTCTAATTTCAATACAGTCTAATTTGTTGTCTTATTCAGTACTGTCTAATTTGTTGTCTAATACTGAATTAGACAACAAATTAGACAGTACTGAATTAGACAACAAATTAGACAGTACTGAAATTAGACAAATGCTGAATTAGACAAATACTGAATTAGACAACAAATTAGACAACAAATTAGACAAATACTGAATTAGACAACAAATTGTTAATTAGACAGTACTGAATTAGACAACAAATTAGACAGTACTGAAATTAGACAAATGCTGAATTAGACAAATACTGAATTAGACGACAAATTAGACAACAAATTAGACAAATACTGAATTAGACAACAAATTGTTGTCTAATTTAGACAAATACTGAATTAGACAACAAATACTGAATTAGACAACAAATTAGACAACAAATTAGACAAATACTGAATTAGACAACAATTGTATTTGTCTAATTTGTATTTGTCTAATTTGTATTTGTCTAATTTGTTGTCTAATTTGTTGTCTAATTCAGTATTTGTCTAATTCAGCATTTGTCTAATTAGACAACAAATTGTTGTCTAATTCAGTATTTGTCTAATTTGTTGTCTAATTCAGTATTTGTCTAATTTGTTGTCTAATTTGTTGTCTAATTGTTGTCTAATTAGACTTATTGTCTAAATTGTCTTAATCTTTGTTGTTTAACTATTTGTCTAAATTGTCTAATATTTGTCTAAGTTGTCTAAAAAATTGTCTAATATTTGTCTAAGTTGACAAATTGTTGTTATAAACTGTTATATTTTATAACAACAAATAAAACATAAAAATTTAGACAACAAATTTAAATATTTGTGGTGGAAATATTTAGACAACAAATTAAACAACAATTTAGACAATAAATTTAGACATCAAACATTTGTACAACAAATTTACACAACTGAAATAAGACAAAACAACAAATGTTAGACAACAAATGTTAGACAACTGAAAATTAAACAACAAATATTTAGACAACAAATATTTAGACAAGAAATATTTAGACAACAACTTAGACAACAATTTTGCCAACAAATATTTAAATAACATTTAGACAATTTAAACAATTCAGACAACAAATTTAGACAACAAATTTAGACAAACAATTTAGAAAACAAATTTAAATATTTTAGACAACAAATAAAATATATTAATTCATAACAACAAATAAAACATAACAATTTTGACGACAAATTTAAATATTTATTGTCAAAACATTTAAACAATTTAGACAACTGGAACTTAGACAACTTATTTACACAACAATTTATTTAGAAAATTTAGACAACAAATTAGACAAAAAATTAGACTACAAATTTATACAAAATTTAGACAACAAAATAGACAAAAAATTTAGACGATTCAATTTTTTAGACAAAATAGACAACAAATTAGACAACAATTTATTTAAACAACAATTTATTGGACAAATTAGACAAAAAATTAGACACCAATTATTTGAACAACAAATTAGAAAATAAATTAAGACAATTTATTTAGACAATAATTTATTAGACAAAAAATTAAAAAACAAATTGTCTAAATTGTCTAAATATTTGTTGTCTAAATATTTGTCTAAATTGTCTAATAATTGTCTAAGGTGTCTAAATAATTTTCTTAATTGTCTAAATTTTTGTCTAATTTGTTGTCTAATAAATTGTTGTCTAAATAAATTGTCTAATTTGTTACCTAATTTGTTGTCCAAATATTTGTTGTCCAAATATTTATTGTCTAAAATTGTTGTCTAATTACAGTTTTTTAAACTTCAGTTATCTAATTTTCAGTTGTCTAAATTTCAGTTGTCTAATTTATCTTAATTGTCTAAATTTCTGTTGTCTAAATATTTGTTATCTAAATATTTGTTGTTTAATTGGTTGTCTAAATTTGTTGTCTTAATATTTGTTGTCTAATTTCAGTAGTGTTAATTTCAATTGTCTAATTTTGTCTAAATTTCAGTTGTGTAATTTTTTCAAAATTTGTCTAAAATATATACCTTGTCTAAATTGTTGTCTAAATCTTTGTCTAAATTTCTTGTCTGATTTCAGTTTTGTCTAATTTCAGTTGTCTAAATTTGTCTAAATTTCAGTTGTCTAATTTTGTCTAAATTTGTCTAACTTGCCTAAATTTATCTAATATGTCTAAATAAATTGTTGTCTAAAAATTTATCTAAATATTTAGACAACAAATTTAGACAACAATTATTTTGAACCACAAATATTAAGACAACTGAAATTTACACAACAAATTTAGACATTTATTAGACAAATTAGACAACATATTAGACAACAGTTTATTTAGACAACAATTTATTAGACAAATTAAATTACAAATTTGTTGTCAAATTTGTAATTTAATTTGTCTAATAAATTGTTGTCTAAATAAACTGTTGTCTAATATGTTGTCTAATTTGTCTAATAAATGTCTAAATTTGTTGTGTAAATTTCAGTTGTCTAAATATTTGTGGTTCAAAATAATTGTTGTCTAAATTTGTTGTCTAAATATTTAGACAATTTAGACAACAAATATTTAGACCACAAATATTTAGACAAAATATTTAGACAACTAAAATTTAGACGACAAATATTTAGACAACAAATATTGAGAAAACAAATATTTAGACAACAGATATCTAGACAACTAAAATTTAGAAAATTGAAAATTTAGACAACAAATATTTAGTCAACAAATATTTAGACAACAAATTTAAACAAACAATTTAGACAACTGAAATGAAGACAACAAATTTAGACAACTGAAATTTAGACAACAAATTTTTAGACAACAAATATTTAGTAAACAGATTTAGACAATTGAATTTCAGACAACAAATTTAGACAACAAATTTAGACAACAAATTTAGACCAAAAATTTAGACAACTGAAAATTAGACAACAAATATTAGACAATTATTTAGACAACAAATATTTAGACAACAAATACTTAGAAAACTGAAATTTAGACAACAAATTTAGGCAACTGATATTTAGAAAACAATATTAGTCAACAAATATTTAGACAACAAATTTAGACAACAAATTTATTATAGACAACTGAAATTTAAACAACAAATATTAGACAACTGATATTTAGACAACTGAAATTTAGACAACAAATATTTTGACAACAAATTTAGACAACTGAAATTTAGACAAAAAATTTAGACAACTGAAATTAAGAAAAAAATATTAGACAACAAATATTTAGATAACAAATATTTAGACAACAATTTTAGACAACTGAAATTTAGACAACAAATTTATTATAACAAATTTAGACAACTGAAATTTAGACAACAAATATTTAGACAACAAATATTTAGAAAACAAATATTTAGACAACAAATTTATTATAACAAATTTAGACAACAAATATATTATAACCAATATTTAGTCAACAAATATCTAGACAACAATTTTAGACAACTGAAATTTAGACAACTGTGATTAGACAACGAATTAGACAATTAACATTTATAAAACTGAAATTAGACAACAAATTTTGACACCAAATTAGGCAAAAATGAGCTAAACAACAAATATTTAGACAACAAATTTAGAGACCTGAAATTTAGAGAACTGAAATTAGACAACAAATTAGACAACTGAAATTTATACACCTGAAATTAGACAATACATTTAGACAACAAATTAGACAAAAAATATTTAGACAACAAATTTTGACAACAAATATTTAGACAACAAATTAGACAACAAATTTAGACAGCAAATATTTAGACAACAAATTAGACCACACATTTAGACAAAAAATTAGACAACAAATATTTAGAGAACAAATATTTAGAGAACAAATATTTAGACAACAATTTAGACAACAAATTTAGACAAAAAATATTTAGACAACAAATTTAGAAAACAAACACCTGAAATTTAGAAAACTGAAATTTTGACAACAAACACCGGAAATTTGGACAACTAAACCCTTAATGATATAGATAAACAAGCTTCGTCTCAGAAATTTAGACAACAAACACCTGAAGAAGGCAGGAGGACATATCGGCCGAAACGTTTTGGAAATGACAATAAAGACGAAGACAATCGTCCGAAAACCCTTAACGATATAAATCAAGAAGCATTGTCTCAGAAATTTTGACAACTGAATTAATGGTAGTTTGAATTCTCGACTGGTTGCTCAGCCGAAGCAATAGAATCCAATTTGACATACAATTAAATTGTAGCTGGAGGGAGAACAGTCGGATTCATGCCTTTCTGCTTGGCATTCGCAAGAAGTGAAATTCCAACAGCTTCGTCCAGGGTTTGAACTCTGGTCACCGATCTTATTTTCTTCTACGCTAAGCTAAACTTATTGTATGTAACTATGAACCAACTCCTCCGTAAAGGCAAGATATGGCACAAGGTCAATTTTTAAGTGGAAATTAACAGGTTTTAATTTCTAGTTTTTCCGTCTCCGAGACTGGTTACCTAATCAACGCCAAATAGCACAGTCAGCCCGACTATTTACAGATAGCAAGAGGGAGAACAACTTGATTCATACCTTTCTCAAATGTATAAGTGCCATATGAAACGCATTCAGCCTCGTTCAGGAATTAAATTCGCGTCTCCGTGTAGTTTTCTTACGATGATAACCATTACACTACAGACATCACCTTCGCGTATATAAAATATGAAGATGGTGTCGAGTGAGCGGCACCCTCTGTCATTTAGGAGAAGACTCGTTGCTGAAAGTGCACGTTTCAGTTTTTCTGCGCTCGATGTTGAATTAAGCCAGCATTTCATCTTCTGAAAAGAAAATTAGAGGAAATAAAGAGATTTAATATCAAAGCCAGATACAAAGCATCATTTGAGTAAGGTTACTGAATTTCGCTTTTTATTGTTGCCTAATGATACGTAGGTGTCACTGATTCTCAACTCGGATGTTAAACATAACAATCTGTGTATTAAGTATCTTGAAAGGGACTCGACAAATATGTTTAGGTTAGGGTGGATTTCGTTTCTTCTCTTTCTATGACCTTTAACCAGAGAAGGCCAAGTTCAATATATATATATATATATGTGTGTGTGTGTGTGTGTGTGTGTGTGTGTGTGTGTGTGTGTGTGTGTGATGGTTGCCGTCGAAGGAAACGGATACGGTGACCCGCGTTTAAAACCAAGACGAGGCTGTTTACATTTAATATAGCGCTGAAGTTATGAATGCAACTATTATAGTTTCAGCTATCGATTAATCATAGAACTAACTAGGTTTTTTAATCTTGGTATGGAAACCTATCTTGGAGAAAGAAAACTGTTAACCTCTGCTTAAAAAACAGACCTTGCGTTGTATCCTGCTCGTGTAGAGGTGTTGGTAAATATGTATATATCGTAATCATTATCAAGTCTCTCTAACAACACGGATTCCTTAACTCTCTCTCTCTCTCTCTCTCTCTCTCTCTCGCGCGCGCGCGCGCGCGCCATCCATAATCCATTGATACTGGGGCGTCTTCTCGGCTGCATCCTGTGTCCGTACAGAGCTGTTGTTATATATTTATCCAACCCCTCCGTACGAGTAGAATGTAACACAAGGTCTTCTTTTAAGTGAAGTTTAACAGGTTTGTATTTAGAGTTTTCTTTCTCCTTGATTGGTTGCCTTAAAAGACTAAAAAACCCAGTTCGGCCTACAATTTACTCATACGAGGTGCACACGATAAGTTTCCAGACTTTTTATGTACAAACATTTAAAATTGTCGTAGAGTCATGAAAATTTAGTATGTTATTGCTATACATCTTATGAGATGACTCACCAATTTTTATGATTTCACGTCCAAATGAATAGCTACAGCAGCAATTGGAATACACCCAACAAAAGCCTGATTGTCACAGCTGGTGAATTTCAAAAATGCAATCTGGACGTGAGGACACTTTAGAAAAATGATATGCAATATAATTCTGTTTTAAACTTTAAAAAAAAGTGCCACAGAAACGTATGGAACGCTTCAGACTGCTTTTTGGAGCATCTTGCATGAATCGAGCATGAGTTTTTGAGTGGCATAAGAGATTCAAGGAAAGCAGGGAGTCTGTGAGGGGTGATGAGAGGTGTGAGAGGTTTAAGGAAGTCACTACACCAGAGTTGATTGGCCAAAGGGTTAGGGTTAAGGTTTGAGTTACTATGTTGAGGTTTTAAGGAAGTTCAGGAAGAGACTCCTTGGGAAGAGGCCAACACTCTTCAAATCGGCTCAGTGGCATTTCCAGCAGGACAATGCACCAGTCCACAACTCCATCCTTGTCACAGACTATTTGACCAATAGGGGCATCAAGACAGTTCCTCAGCCTTCCTATAGTCGAGACGTTGCTCCCTGTGACTTTTGGTTATTCCCTAAGCTCAGAGGCTGTTGTCGTTATGAGACAATTGAGGAGATGAAAGAGGCTGTGACGAAGGCCATTGACACGCTCACACAAGAGGACTTCGATGTGACCTTCCAGAAGTTGTTGGAACGGTACAACAATATATATATATAATTGAATAGGATAAACATTTCGTAACCGGGTCATTGGCCTAATGAGTAGTGTTCGCTGATGGTCAGGGAAACCGAGGTTCAAGACCGAGGTCGAGTCATACCAAAGACTCAAAAATGATATTTGATGCCGCCTTGTTTAACACTCAGCATTATAAGGTAAGGGTAAAATGGAGCAATCGAGTGAATGGAGTAGCGCCCTCCCCTTCACCTCGGTGTAGTAGCTATTGAAAAGGGAGCCTTTGGGTCACCTGCGACAAATGTCGCCAACTTTACTTATAAATATATAATAGTTTAATGTAAATTTGGTTTAAAGACCTAAATTCTAAGAAGTCAATGCCCTAATATCCAACATTTTACCCTCGTTAATCGAGTTACGCGTTTCCCCACGATCATCAGACGGAAAATTCTTCTTATAATGATCAAAGGGATACGTGAAACTCCGAGTAAAGATTATAGGACTATGCTATATATATATAATGTAGTTTGCTATATCTATGAATAAAGAGTAACAAAATATTTAGAACTTAGGATAGAGTAGGTACTGAATCCAGTTCAGTTGGTGACAGCCAAATTTTGGCCAATGCGGTTATCAAACCAAAAGAAACCAACAGTCACCAAACGAGGCAAACTCTGTGTTTATGCTATCCTAACGTATATATATATATATATATATATATATATATATATATATATATATGTATATACATGATTTGTAACCGAATAATTTATGGGTAACTTTATTTTCAGCGAAGTTGGAAATCACTCATTTGTACACAGTTAAGTGGTTTTAAGTATTGCTATCAAACACAAATAATTCAATTTAATATTGTTCTAGCTATTTAGTATTAGTAAATCTATTTAGCAAGTATTTCTATCTAATACGGACAATTTACCCTCAGCTGTGTGGTTTCAAATAACTTATAATAATAATTCTTAGTAAATGATTGAACAGTTCTATTTGACCCACAGATGGGACCCTAATAGGTGTTATCAATCCGGGTCAGGGTAGACCTGGGAGTACTCCACATTCCCCAAACCTCCAAGACTGGAACCTCACCATCTGTCGCAGTTTAGTGTTTCACCCAGGGCACTCGTTGAGGCGGGGGGTTCAATCTCCGCTGCAGGGGTTCCGTCAGAGTATTCAACAGTCTCAGCCCACAGGGCGTTAACATCTTCCTTTCTTACTATCAGTGCATTTCAGTCAGAAAACTAGTGCTAAATAATTTACTAATACATGTACTGAATTAATTCTTTAGTATCTCACGTATTTTAAGTGACTACGTATTTAAGGATGGGTAAATAAAGGACATGGCTTCTATAATGTCGTCATTGGGTCAGTAGGCCAGTGTGTCAGAACTGGAACGGGATTTGCTGGGATGGGTATCTCTCAAAAGAAAGTTTGTATATCGACTGCAATGTTGGAAGGCGAGAGCTGCCCGAGAATAAGCCGCCTTTATCAATTTATTCATCAAATTGCACCATTTTTTTTATGGGGAGAGCAACTACACTGACAGATTATAAAACTCTTACAACCTTGATATGTAGTTCAATTAGTTAAATAATGAATTAACGGTATCTTATTTGAAAAGTAATGTAGATAATTTTAAAACATTCTAACTGTTGATCTCAAATCAGTTTGATTGACAGTTTGAGGTCATTTGAAAGCTTGGATTTAATTGGTCAAGTTAAAGTCACGTAACTAAATTCCAAGAAGTTTGTATTTCCCTCGCACCACCGTGACGAGCAGGATATGACATGAGGTTGATTTTTAAGCGGAGTTTAAAGGGTTTGAATTCAGAGTTTTTCCTTTAAGACTGGTTACCATTCCAAGATTAAAGAACGACGTCTGCCTTACTATTTACTCACAACTGGAGTAGCACTTTTTGAATGTAAACCTCTATGAAGAGCATTAGTGCTATTTAATTCAATTCAACTTAAGTCTTTTGTTTGCACACAATTTAAATTTTAAACAGTTCTATTATTATAGAATTATTATAGAATAAAAATTAATCACAAACTTCGATCATAATGGAATCAAGATTATTTGCATAAATCAAACATTATAGAATGAGAATTAATCGAATATATCAAACATTATAAAGGGAAAATTAATCGCATTTATCGATCATTGAAGAATGAAAGATTAACAAACAAAATACCTTAAAAATTAATCCTGTTAAAAAATTTTAAATTTCACAATCTTAATATTTATTCAACCGTATAGTGTGTAAATCAAACTATTTTTCTTATGTAGATAGCTTGAGGAAAAGGAGATAGATAGATAGATAGATAGATAGATAGATAGATAGATGTAAAATCACTTAACACAAGTAAATGGCTTTAAGTGAAAATTTCTATAGAATAAAAATCATTTATTTGTAAGCAAGTAAAATGTTTCAGTTGACCATTTCTACTAAATAACACTCATTTATTTTTATACAGGTAGAAGGTTTCAAGTGACCATTTCTAGTATATTACAATCATTTACTTCTCAGCAAGTAAATGGTTTCACATGACCATTTCTATTTAATAAGTCATATATTTGAATGGAAGTAAATGGTTTCACATGACCGTTTGTATTTAATAACATACCTTTATAAGTATGCAGGTAAATGGTTTCCCATGGCCAATTCTATTTAATAACAGACCTTTATAAGTATGCAGGTAAATGGTTTCCCATGACCAATTCTATTTAATAACAGACCTTTATAAGTATGCAGGTAAATGGTTTCCCATGACCAATTCTATTTAATAACAGACCTTTATAAGTATGCAGGTAAATGGTTTCCCATGGCCAATTCTATTTAATAACAGACCTTTATAAGTATGCAGGTAAATGGTTTCCCATGACCAATTCTATTTAATAACAGACCTTTATAAGTATGCAGGTAAATGGTTTCCCATGACCAATTCTATTTAATAACAGACCTTTATAAGTATGCAGGTAAATGGTTTCCCATGGCCAATTCTATTTAATAACAGACCTTTATAAGTATGCAGGTAAATGGTTTCCCATGACCAATTCTATTTAATAACAGACCTTTATAAGTATGCAGGTAAATGGTTTCCCATGACCAATTCTATTTAATAACAGACCTTTATAAGTATGCAGGTAAATGGTTTCCCATGGCCAATTCTATTTAATAACATACCTTTATAAGTATGCAGGTAAATGGTTTCCCATGACCAATTCTATTTAATAACAGACCTTTATAAGTATGCAGGTAAATGGTTTCCCATGACCAATTCTATTTAATAACAGACCTTTATAAGTATGCAGGTAAATGGTTTCCCATGACCAATTCTATTTAATAACAGACCTTTATAAGTATGCAGGTAAATGGTTTCCCATGACCAATTCTATTTAATAACAGACCTTTATAAGTATGCAGGTAAATGGTTTCCCATGGCCAATTCTATTTAATAACAGACCTTTATAAGTATGCAGGTAAATGGTTTCCCATGACCAATTCTATTTAATAACACACATTTCTTTGTATGTAAGTAAATGGTTTCAATTAATGAACTATGGTATTAATCGTTTATAAACAATTATATCTTCAAGTAACTGTTTTTAATAGAAATAATTTCAATTCATATCATGTCCTTTTTTAATATAATTTGCAGACATTTCTATTCGATTTCTTGTTGGGGCCATAACAGTTATAACCACTCCCGGTCAGAGTGGATGTTGTAGTAATGGCAATGAAAGGATACTTTACACATATCAAAACTTTAGAACTTTAGCCTCACCACCAAATACAGTTTTGTGTCATACCCAGGCCGCCCTTTTTTGTGGAGAAAGGGGGTTGTAAATGTATCCCTCGGTCGGGATAGGGTTAATATTTTTATGACGTGGAGCACAGATTGGCAACTCCGGATGCTTTTGTTGAAGTTGTACAGATGACAAATCATACTGAACTGTAAAATACCGAGCTCGCATGATACTCTCCGAATGCTACTCACCGGATTTGTTTATATTGTAAAAGCGTAGATTCCCTGGCTGATGCTCGGAATCTACACTTTTAGGCTTGCCTGTCTTTGATCGTCGAGATTCTTGCAATCCGAACAAAATTGCTTTAATATCTGGTTATTGTATTGTGATCAACTGTTTCTTCGCATTTCGCAAAACAAGTTTTTGGCATCTTCGGTGACATTATAGCCCACTTCGAACTCATAGCGCAAGACTTCTCGAATTAGACTACTTTTCACATTCATCTGTGAGGCTTTCAAATCACACAGTGAAACAATGCACAACGTATCAGCGCACCGGCTACCACTGAATGAATAACCACAGCATGTACTTTTCACAGATTGAACTGCTTCGAACTCGTGATACACGCACCGCAAAGTAGCGTGAGCCAAAATATTGCAAAGCGTTTGGCTTACGATATATATATATATATATATATATATATATATTTACGTACATCTATATATATTAGTTAGTCCTCAGAAAAAAGAAAATAAAACAAAATTTAAGCACACACACACATGTGAGTGTATGTGTGGTGTTGGGCCCCATTTCTTCTTAGAGACATATTTGGTGAAATAATATAGACGACTTCTGTCTACATATTTTTATTCGCCGTATGGATAAAAACATGAACGGATCAAGATAAAAATATATCGACTAAAGTCGTCTTTATAATTTAATCAAATATCTCTCAATAAAGAAATGCTGCCCAACAATACTATTTAACCGAATACATATATATATATAGATATATATATATATATATGTTTGTGTGTGTGTGTGCGTGCATGCGTGTCTCTGTGTGTGTGTGTGTGTGTGTGTGTGTGTGTGTGTGTGTGTGTGTGTGTGTGTGTGTGTTTGCACGCGCGCGCTTTTTCGATTTTCTGAGGATTAACTCCTTATCAACCCACGCAAAACAGAGACAAGTTAACAACACAGAATTATCATTTTTTTTCTCTTCCTATTAAAAAAAAAAAAAAGATAAATATTAGATTTAAAAAAATGAACATAAGAAATAGGCTAATTGGTCGTCAAGGGTCGTTCTCTCCTGATTGTGTGTCACAGGCTGAAAATCCCACGGGACAACTCAATACGTTTTGAGTCAGAGTAAAAGCGATTTAAGCGTCATTGTTTAATAATGATAGCGCATTAATATTGTACGGCCACATACCAGGTTAAAAGGATCATTTATAAAACTGGTTATAGACCAGACCCGCCTCACAGCCACCCACACTTCCTAAATATACGAACAGCAAATTCTTTTACTCTATTTACCAACCCATCCGCTCGGGAAGGATATGACACAAGGTCAATTTTTAAGCGGAGTTTAACAGGTTTGAATTCTGAGTTTTCCTTCTCCTAGACTAGTTGCCTTACCAAGGCTGAAGAACCTAATCTACCCTACTATTTTACCCATAGCTGGAGGGAGAATAAATGGATTCATACCTTTCCCAAGGGTATTAGTGCTATGTGAAATGCAATCAGTCTCGTCCAGGATTTGAACTCATGTCGCCGTGTCCATTTCCTACGACGATAACCATTACACCACGGGCACCTCCAAATTCTTTTACAAGCATATTCCAGAAATTTTACCATCGCCATTCTGTTTGTTTCCTTTTTTTTTTTCTTTTTTTTTTTTTTACTTTTATCTTAAGATAAATCTCTATGATTAGAGATTTCTTCACTTTCAACAGCGATTTTTTGGGGGGTGGGGTGGGGAGGGAAGATAAATAGAATTAGAAAAGGTTGACAGACCTATTCGTCTCTATCTATTTATCTATATATCTATCAATCACTTCTCATCAATTTATCCATCTATCTATCGATCGATCAGTCTATCAATCATAGTCAGTTCATAGCTAGCTATCCAAATCGATCGATCGATCGATCAATGTCTGTCAATCGCTGCTAGTTCATATCTCTCTACCAAGCTTGCCACTGAGCAATGTATATTTATCTATCTGTCAATCGTAGACAGTTAATCTCTCTCTCTCACTCTCTCTTATATATATATATGTATATATATCACTTTATACATGTCTCTCTCACTTTATTTACCCTCTCTCTCTCTCTCTCTCTCTCTGTCTCTCTCTTATATATATATATTTATATATATATCACTTTATACATGTCTCTCTCACTTTATTTACTCTGTCTCTGTCTCTGTCTGTCTGTCTCTCTCTCTCTCTCTCTGTCTCTCTCTCATATATATATATATATATATCACTTTATACATGTCTCTCTCACTTTATTTACTCTCTCTCTCTCTTATATATATATATATATATATATGTATATATATATCACTTTATACATATCTCTCTCACTTTATTTACATCGATCTATCGAAATATCTATCAATCAATTCCCACCTATAAGTCAATTGATCAATCGATCGCTCCGTCTGTCTGTTTACGCAGCCGGTTCATATCTGGCCTTGTGTGTCCTGGTTTTGTTGGCTGTCGGTCGAGGCCGTGTGACGAAGCTCATTCAATAAATGTGAAATATTGTCTAAAGAGTTGCCAATAAGGAAGTTCTATTTAGAGTTGCATCTTTTTCAAACAAATAAATAGTGATGAGTCCTTTTCCATAACCAGAGAATCTGTGCGTTTCCACCCCATGAACTGTCTTTTCGATTAAGGCTTGTGCTGGCAAACTCATGTCTAACATTTTTATAAACAATTTTTGACTAAAACAGGCTTTTCTGTACACATTATACATTCTTCTGTAAATTCCACATGATTTGCACTTCTTAGCCACCGAAGATTTCGTGGGTATCCTAGTGGTGTAATGGTTAAAGCGATGGACTGCGGAATCATAGTACGCGAGTTCGTACTCCAGTCGCGCTATTACTTTCAGACAAATATGCTTGGGAAAGGTATCATCATCATCATCATATCGTGCTGGTAGCACGGATATCCCTGACCCTCTCTCGCCACTCCTCCCTATCGTTCATCGCCCTAGGTAGGTCTTCAGGACAACATCCTGTATCCTCACATAGCTGCTGAATGTACGTTCGAGCTGGTCGCCCTGCTTTTGGGCGGCCATGTGTGGGGATCCATAAGAGTACATCTCTTATGAGTTCATCTCTGCTTCTCCAGCAGTATCCTGCATGTCTGGTTCGTCTAACTTGAATAGTTTTCGTGATAGGGGGCAGGTGGCCGTACAGTTGGTGTCTTGTGGGGTGTTGCTGCCAGGACTTGTTCAGGATTGCACGCAGCATTCTTGTGTAATTGCCATTTGTTTCTTCTCCAGCCGTTTTGTTAGCGTCCATGTTGTGCATCCATGTAGCAGTATCGATGTGACCGCTGCCTGGAAGAAACTGCGTTTCATTTAATCGGTTAGGTCTGATTTCCATATAATCGATAGCCTATTGATAGCTGTCCATGCTTTCGTTAGCCTCGTTTCGATGTTCTTTTCGGTTGATTCGACGCTGCTTCCTAGGTACGTGAATTTGTCTACTAGTTTAAGTGGGATTCCTTCTAGAGTGGAGATGTCCCCCGTTTGGTTATAGCACATATATTCCGTTTTGTGTGCATTAACATAGAGGCCTATGCTTGCTGCTGCTCGTTCCAAACTATGCAGAAGTGTTTCGGCTTGGTCAGGTGTATTTGCCAGTATCGCTATGTCATCGGCGTAGTCGGCATCGGTAATTGTTGTTGCGGGGTATCTTCTGCTTCTTTTCTTCGTCAGTTCGAAGCCATTCTCTTTGATTTTGTCAATCGATATTCTAAGTACGTAGTCTAGACAAATGATAAAGAGGTACGGGGCCAGCGTGTCCCCTTGTAGTACTCCTGCTACAATGTCAAAGTATTCTGTGTCTGCATCTGGTGATCGTACTTTTACTTTAGTGTTTCTATAGAGAATCGTTATTGCCGCTACGGTTTCTTTAGGTATGCCGTACGCTAGTAGGATTTGTTCCATCTTTCCTCTGTGAATGGAGTCGAAAGCCTTGGTAAAGTCGACAAATATTAATGTCGCTTGTAGGTTCTTTGCCCGTACACCTTCAAGGATTCTGCGGATGGTTAATATTTGTGAGGTCGTGGATCTTTTTCTTCGGAAGCCATTTTGGTTTTTTCTAAGTATGTTGTCGATTTTGGGTTCTATTCGGTTTCGTAGTAGGGCATTGTAGATTTTGGCAGCTATGGATGTAAGTGTTATGCCTCGGTAGTTTTTGGCTAATCCGAGGTCCCCCTTTTTAGGGAAGGGGAGTATGCATCCCTTCATCCATCTATCTATCGGATTTTGATTGTATACTGCGTTGCAGTGTCGGAGCAATATGTCGTCGAATTGTCTGGTCTTCCATACTTCCGGGGGAATTTCGTCCAGCCCTGCAGCTTTCCTATTTTTAATTTTTCTGAGAACCGAGTCGAGTTCTTCTTGTGTGAACGGTCCTAGTTTAATGTCTAATTGTTTGCTAATTATTCTGGTGATTGGTTCATGCGTTATTTTTGGTGGGTTTCCAAGTAAGTTTTCGAAGTGCTGTTTCCACAGTTTTATTCTTTCTTGTTGGTTTGCTGCTTTAAGTTTTGCTTTTGCTGTGTTCTTTCTTCTGCTCACTTCGTTTATTATTTGCCAGGCTATTCTAGATTGTCTATCTTCCACCGAGTCTCTAATCTTATCTATCTGATTTTGAATGTATTCTGTCTGTTCCTTTATATATATGCCTGCTAATCGATATTGTGCCGTTTTTAGTTTTAAGGCATTTGTGTTTGTTGGGTTTTTTCGATAGTTTTTGGAGGCTGTTTTCACTAGTGCACGTTTTTCTCTCACCGCTAAAGTTTCCCATGGGACTCTATATTTAGTTTTAATTTTTGTTGGAATGTATTTTGCTGCTGCCTCGAGGTGTGCATTGACGAAATTTTCATATTCGTCGTTTGGTGTACTTTTTTCCGTCTCTTCTTGTAGTGTTTCGAATCTGTTTCTTAATTCTAACACGTATTTATCTCTTATATCTTTGTTGTTTAATAGGGCCCAGTCATAGTGTTTGGTGGTCGCTGTTCGTTTGGCGTTTTTTCGTAGGCTTAACCGTATTTTCGCCGTGACTATTCGGTGATCGGTGGACACACCCTCAAAAGAGGAGTATGCCTCGCAATTCAATGCACTATTTTTCCATTTCTTGTTTATAAGGACGTAGTCTATCTGTGGAAAGACTAACATCAATTTGGCTTTATAGTAGAGTAAGCGTGTCTTTACATTTAAAACGCATAGTTTAAGCATTATTTCACAAACAAAATACAGCATAACATTTTGTAAAATTCAGCATTTTAAATTGATAGGACTTAAAGACATACTGACCAATATTGATATATTTCTTCCACTTGGCTCCTGAGTTCAAATGCTTGTTCTTCGTTTTGACTTTTATTTACTACTGAAATTTTAGGTAGCTTTGGAGGCGGTCTATTGGCGGGGGGGAATTCATTTCGTTTTTTTTTTTCCTTTTTTCTTTTCCCCTTTCTCTTGGTGGGGGGCTGTGGTAGCATTAGGTGTTTTAGGCTTTTTCTTTTTCTTCTAAACTACTGTTAGGGCTTTCCCAGCTATGGGTTAAATAGCATCACTACTGTTTTTCTTGGGCGTGTCCTCGTGTTGTAATGGTTAAAGCGATGGACTGCGGAATCGTAGTAAGCGAGTTCGTACTCCAGTCGCGCTAATACTTTCAGACAAATACGCTTGGGAAAGGTATGAACCCCCTTATCCTCCCAGCTATGGGTTAAATAGTACCACTACTGTTCTTCACGGAGAATGGTTTTGACATTAAATAACCTAAAAAGGTTGATGTGCCATTAAGTTTGGTTGGGTTTTATGGCATATCAACCTTCGTAGGTTATTTAACGCCAAATCCATGTTTATGTAAATAATCTGTTCTATTTAAAACAATTCAGTTTAGTATAAGTACACAGTTTAATTGTCAAAAACATTTCTATTTCAAACTATTCAAGCAGTTATATGTAACAATTCAGTTAAGTATAAATACAGTTTCAATGTCGAAAAACAGTTCTATTTCAAATAATTCAGTTAAGCATAAACACGCAGTTTAAATGAAAGTACAGTTTAATTGTCAAAAATATTTCTACTTCAAGCTATTCAGTTTACTCAAACAATTCATTTTAGCATAAGTATGCTGTTAGTTCTATTCAACCCATAGATAAGGCCCTATCAGGTGCTACCACTCCGGGCCAGAGTGTACCTGGGAGCGATGGCAATAAAGGGGTACTCCGCATTCCCCAAAGCTCCAGCACTGCTGGAACCTCACCATCAGATTGTTTAGTGTCATATCCAGGACACTCGTTAGGGGGTGGTCTTACACCTCTGCAGAGAAGCAGTCAGTCTATTTTAAAGCCCCAGCCGACTGGGCAAGATGTGCCATTAAACAAAAAAAAAAAAAACAAAGATTTCATGGCAGACTTATGTTCAAACTAGGGGCATTCAGTTTTATTATCCACTAATTTGAATAGCCTCCAAACAAATATTTCTGTGAGATTAAAATATTTTTTGCTATAAATTGTGAGTTTACATTCATGAGAAAAAATTTAGAAAAAAATGATTCAGGGTTTTTCCAATATTTCCCCTTATTTACTGAATATATATATATATATATATATATATCATCATCATCATCATCAAATCGCGCTGACGGCATGGACTTTTTTTACTCTCTCTCTCTCTCTCTCTCTCTCTCTCTCTCTCTCTCTCATCCATCCTTATCATCTATTTCTTGCACTCGGTCTTCCAAACTACATCCTGTGTTCGCACAGAGCTGATGTAAATAAGTTCTCGCTGGTCTGCCAACACAGGCACGTCCATGTGAAGGGGTCCATAGAAGAACGTCACTAATGAGTTCGTCCTTGCTTATCCAGCAGTGTTTCGCGTGTCTTATTCGTCATACTTGGATGGGTTTTGAGATGGGAGTAAGTGGCCATACAGCTGTTATTTCGCGGAGTGTACTTCCAGGATTTATTCAAGATAGCTCGAAGCATCCTTTTGTAGTTCACATATAGTATTTTTCTTTGCGATTTGTTGGCGTGGATGTGGTGCATCCACACAATAATATTGACACAGCCAAAATTCTATTTTATTATATCGGATAGATCAAACTTTCATAAACATATGGAAACAAATAAGGAAATAAATCCGAAAGTATGAAGAAAAGTTGAAAAAACGAAATGCTCCAAAATTTGATGAATTTTTTATGAAATGATAAATTCATTAAATTTTGGAGTATTTTATTTTTAGACTTTTCTTCATATATACATATATATATATATATATATGTGTGTGTGTGTGTGTGTGGTGACATTTTTTCCCAGCCCTTGGATAATGATAACATAATTTACCCTTCAAAATCTCTTTTGTGATTTAACAGTTCAGACTCTCCTGCTGGCAATAGAAAAGAGGAAAAAGATCGCGTCACGCCCGATGACAACTAATCATTTCTATAAGAATTCACTGAACCTTTTAAAAAGCAAAAAAATAAATAAATGAAATAACTCGTGAATTATTCTCAGACCCGAACGTCTGTGTCATGACCTTAAATACCAAATTCGAACTATGTGTCATGTTGATCTGTTACTGGCCTCCTCTTACCTCTATTGATAGGAGAAATAGGCTAAACCCATTCAAAAGACGAAACTTTCCCTGAATGGGATCCTTCTCTTTGTGCAGTTCACATGCTAGATTATGATACAGAAAAAAGAAGAAGCCACTTTCGATCACGTGACAGCTGTCAATTTTGTTGTTATTACATTTGTTTTATTATTTCTAGCTGAAAGCCCTCTCTCCCCACTGTCTGGATTTGAAGCTAGTAACCTTAGTTGTCTAAATTTCTGAGACGAAGCTTGTTGATTTTTATCATTAACGGTTTTCGGACTATTGTCTTTATCTTTATTGTTATTTCCACAACGTTTCGGCCGATATGTACTCCTGCCTTCTTCAGGTGTTTGTCGAACTCGGGAACATTCACAGAACTTCGAACTACGTCCTTTCATCTGGAGGTTGCAGGTTCAATCCTGACTGCAGATGAGTAACAATACAGGAGTACTTAACGCTTGTACCCGGTTATGGCTAACGGAATCAGAACAGGCGACCCCCGGTGGATTCAATAAAGGACGTAGTTCGAAGTTCTGTGAAGGTTCCAGAGTGATTCCAACCGGTAATAAAAGATTTTAAAAAAGAGAAAATACAAATAATGATATATCCAGACCCTGAAAAATTATTAAATCAGCGATGTGAATTAATAGCAAGATGTAGACGTAGGAATAAATTTAAACTATAGACAAATATCATAGAAAATGTTTAATTAACCAAAAAATTGGATTAATTTGAGATTTGAGGTGAAATGAATTTTTTTTGAAATGGGAAGATACCATGTGATATGTACGTACTTTTCAATGGAGGAGTAACTGAGTTAATTGGCACGAATATAAATTTTTAATATCGTTCTTCTAAATTGTCCTCGCGTCCAGATTGCATTTTTGAAATTCACCAGCTGTGACAATCAGGCTTTAGTGGGGTGTATTCCAATTGCTGCTGTAGCTGTTCATTTGAACGTGAAATCATAAGAATTAGTCAGTCATCTCATAAGATGTATAGCAATTTTAAATGCACCTCTAATCATCCCTCACAGACTCCCTGCCTTACTTGAATCTCTTATGCTCGATTTATGCAAGATGGTCGAAAAGCAGTCTGAAGCATTCCATACGTTTCTGTGGCATTTTTTCCAAGTTTAAAACACAATTTTATTGCATATCGTTCTTCTAAAGTTTCCTCACGTCCAGATTGCATTTTTGAAATTCACCAGCTGTGACAATCCGGCTTTAGTAGGGTGTATTCCAATTTCTGATGTAGCTGTTCATTTGAACCTGAAATCCTAAAAATTGGTCAGTTATCTCAGAGGATGGATAGCAATAATATAGTGAATTTTTAAGAGTCTACGACAATTTTAAATACCTGTACAAAAAAAATCTGGAAACTTATTGAAGGCACCACGTACATAAGCTAGATGAAGCTACAACCATTGTCACTTGCCCAAGTTCATTTGTTCCAGATATGGGAATTATTTCTGCCGCACACTTTATAAAACAAGACTGTTTGACTTGCCGTTGAAATTAATCAGTCAATAAATCTCAACAAACTGACACAGAAAAAAAAATCAGTTTTGTGCAAGTCAAAAGCAATTAGTAATGAGTCCTAGCAGCTAAATGGTTAACGTGCTAGACTGCGACACCGTAGTAAGTAGGATCGAACTCCAGTCGCGCTATCACGTTCATTTTAGAAAGAGATGAACCTCATTATTACTCTCAGCTATTGATTAGATATTATTATTAATGTTCCTATACAAGGATTGATTTGGAGTAAAATAACATCCTGAAGGTGGATATGCCTTTAAACGTGCTATCAGTGTCATGTTATGAGGATTAAAAGAAATTCAGTTTCCCTCTTGAGGTTTCCTTTTCGCAGCCATGTCCACGTCTTCTCGTACGCTGTTTCCCCAGTCTTGTTGGTTGCATCAGTGCCATGGTCTAGACGGTCTCACTTCTTGTACAGATCTCCACTTCTGCCAGTAAAGGGAGTCCCCGTGGCATAGTGGCTAACGTGCTGAACTGCAACATCGTGGTTAGAGAGTTCGAAATCCAGTCGCGCTATAACAATTACCTTCGGACTATTGCTCTTGGGAAAGGGATGAACCTCTTCATACTCCCAGCTGTTTTTCATCAAGGACGGATTTGGTATTAAATATCTCTTGGAGGTTGGTATGCCTTTAAACAAATAAGCCAAACCAAACCCTTCGCTGAATTTTTTAAAAAGTTTGGAAAATATATAAAAACAAAAAATGAATATGTCACAACTATTAATCATCATCATCATATCGTGCTGGTAGCACGGATATCCCTGACCCTTTTTCTCCACTCTTCCCTATCGTTCATCGCCCTAGGCAGGTCTTCAGGACAACAACCTGTATCCTCACATAGCTGCTGAATGTACGTTCGTGCTGGTCGTCCTGCTTTTGCGCGGCCGTGTGTGGGGATCCATAAGAGTACATCTCTTATGAGTTCATCTCTGCTTCTCCAGCAATGTCCTGCATGTCTGGTTCGCCTAACTTGAATAGTTTTCGTGATAGGGGGCAGGTGGCCGTACAGTTGGTGTCTTGTTGGGTGTTGCCGCCAGGACTTGTTGAGGATTGCACGCAGCATTCTTGTGTAATTGCCATCTAGTTTCTTCTCCAGCCGTTTTGTTAACGTCCATGTAGTGCATCCATATAGCAGTATCGATGTGACCGCTGCCTGGAAGAAACTGCGTTTCATTTTATCGGTTAGGTCTGACTTCCATATAGTCGATAGCCTATTGATAGCTGTCCATGCTTTCGTTAACCTCGTTTCGATGTCCTTTTCGGTTGATAATTAATAACGAAATAAAATTTAGTGGCAAAGGAGTAACAGGCAAAAGTTTTCAGACATTTTAAATTTGTGTAGATTTCTACAAATTGCCAAATTATAAATGGATGTTTCACATTGAGTTTTTTTTACATATGAAACATTTGTCCCGTTGAAGTCATTTCTACACCAAATCATTATATTTCCTATTAGGAGTTGATCTCTCATCTTCCCCCTCATTCAGAACCTCTACTAAAGAATAGAATAATTAGGTATGGAAATGACTCCAACAGGACCAATATTTCTCCTGTAAAAAAAGCAATACAAAAAATCTGCTTGGATGTTGGTGATTTGTAAAAAAAATACTATAGAGTAAAGTTTGATATGCCATGAAACAAAGGAACCAATACAAAATCTTCGCTAAATTTTTTAAAGGTTTCGAATTTTTAAAAAATGAAGTAGGAATTTACTATAGTTTTCTGAAGATTTCTGTCCGCTACTTTAGTTTTTCCCTTGAGATATGTGACAACAAACAGACTGAGAAAAGATACTTTCTTTTGATGATTATTTTAGATTATGATTTAACTTCTTAAAGTATTTTCACACCAGTTTTAATTGGTGGTTTTTCACTGGATTATTATTATTATTATTATTATTATTATTATTATTATTATTATTATACACCTAGTGAGTTTTTCATATCAGTGTTAGCTGATGGTTTTTCTCTGGAGGCTGAGAGACAGCAAGCCTTCTCAAGTCTTCAAAATTCTTCTCAGTATTCTAGCTTATCTAAACGGTACAATGGTCTGGATTATACCGGTTCTTCCTCTAATCCCCAATTCACTTACTCTCTTTTCTGGGTTTTTCAGCACCGCCTCAAGGGCACTAACGACAATTGCTAATACAATTACCTTCATGTTCCACAGCTTTTTCAGCTCTTCGGTAAGATCCAAACATTTGTCTATGTTTTCACTTTCTTTGATTTTTGCATAGCAAAATCTATAAGATGGCAAGATTTTCTTCTTGTTAACACAAGGCTGGTTTTGGGTGATTCGATCTTACCTTGAAATTCTGGATAATTTTATTCGTCTCATTTTCTTAGACAGATGATGGTATGTGCATATACCATTAGTTATTGTTATGGTAACTCTTGCTCCTTCAAAAATACTAACCTTATTTAATCTCGGATACCCTTCCTCCAAGCGAGGAAGCTCGCCGAGCCGCTGCTTCGTGCAGAGGTTTTCAGCATACGTGCCACCTCCGGGTGGGCGAGCGGCAACATTGACACCTTTGTCCCCCTTGTAGAGCACTGGACCTTGCTGTCCAGCTTAAGCTATAATCAGGCATACGTGCCAGGACCTAGATTTGGGTCCAAGTCCAGCTAGGCTCATCAGGCCCACATTGCACTAAGTGGGCTAATGACCGGCATAGTCCAGCAGGGATCGAGTCTCAGCCAGTGCCCGACTTTCCCCTCCCTTAAATACACACTATAATCGACCTTCGGTTCATTGGCCTTGTGTCAAGTTCTGTCTGGTGAGAGGCAGAGACAAATAAAGCCCTGGCGTCACGGCCGACGGCATTAATTTGCTGTTGGTTTTGACCCAAGTGAGCATTGTCCAGCAAAGACAGACTTGAGGCCAAAAGGCCTCCGGTTTCGGTTGGGTCACCTTCGGGTGGGCGAGCTACATCATTGACACGTATGTCACCCTTGTATAGCACTGAACATTGCTGTCCAGTTTAAGCTATAATCAGGCCCAATGACCGGCATAGTCCAGCAGGGCTCGAGCCTCGGCTCGTACCCAACTTTTCCCTCCCCTAGATCCTCACAATAACCGACTTTCGGGTCATAGACCCTGTGTCAAGTTTTGTCTGGTGGGAGGCAGAGACAAATATCATGATTTCCTCCCAACGAGAGCTGGGACGAGTTTCGGTCGGCTGTGTTGGTCGGTACACTGATCTGGCCCGGTGTGTCCTGATTCCGTTGGCTGTCGGTCGAGGCCGTCTGACATGGATTCCGGTAGGCCGGTATTAATGTCAGTCGAGCCAAGACCGGCATCCTCAAGCCTCAGAAAGCCGTCGCCCCAGGCTCCAACCTTCCTTGGAGGGGCTAGGTTAATTGCCTGGTGCCTGAGGCATCCCTTTTTTACGGGAATGCCGACAGAGCCTGAGGCATTTCTGGAGCCACCGGGTGTGTCTGGGCTACGGCCCAGCACATGAACCAACCTAAAAAGGCCTTGTGTCCCACTCTTCTGGTCGATGGGACGAATGACAAATACCGACCAGCAGTCAAACCTGACAGTTTGGACGGACACTTCTATCTGATGTACTAACAGTCTTATTTTGTAAATATGTTCTGTTTATTCAATTCACTTGTTCCATCTCCTTTCTCTTTTTCCGTGTCTTCTTTCTGGACCCTAACAGGCCTCAACAGTTAGTCAAGTTAACTACTTTTCTGCTACTTAATCAAATTTAGATCTGGTTTTCTGGTCGGGATTTTGTGTCTGAGTGACAGCAAGTCACCCCAGATCTCTGGGAATTGTATGAAATAGCCCAGCCGATCTCAGCAGAACTGTGGTCTATGGTTTTAATTTTTCTCCGGATTTCCAGTTTCTGGATTGTTAGCACTCTGATAAGGATTGCTATCACTACCACCTCTATGTCATTTACCATTTTCATCTCTCAAGCATGGTCCAGACTTTTTTCAATTTTTT
Source organism: Sepioteuthis lessoniana (assembly GCA_963585895.1). Taxonomy (NCBI): domain Eukaryota; kingdom Metazoa; phylum Mollusca; class Cephalopoda; order Myopsida; family Loliginidae; genus Sepioteuthis; species Sepioteuthis lessoniana. Next base: position 59,141,686 of record OY757939.1, read on the forward strand.
TTATCGTTTTTATTTATCAGGGATTTTCTTCTGCGAAGATTTCCTTCATTCGTTCATGTGGTTTACTGTTCGATCTCTCTATTCCTCCTCTCCTCTCTCTCTCTCTCTCTCTCTCTCTCTCTCTCTGTTTCTCTGTGTGGTATACACTTGTGATTTTCGAGAGTCTAATCTATTCCAGTTTTTACATAATTAATTCTGATGACATTACTCTGGGCTGCTATTAATAGCGATTCAGTTTCTCTCTTTAGCTTTCTTTTGCGTAGCCATGCACATTATAACTCTCTCACTCACACACACATACACACACACACACACACACATATATATATATATATATATACACTTTATTGCAAGTTTTTCACACAAGTTTTAATTGATGGTTTTTCACTGAAGTCGGACTGACAGTAAGTCTCTTAAGGTTTCCAGGACTCTTTTCGGTATTCAAGCCGATTTTAACATTGCTGTGGTTTTTATGGTCTCAGTTTTTCTCTGATGCCCAGTTCAACCAGCATTTGTTTTTTTCAACTTCTTGGGTACTATTCTAAGGGATCTAACTATGATTGATATCACCGTCACCTTCCTGTTCCACATTTTTTTCAACTCCCCAGCAAGGTCCAGGGATTTATTCAGCTATTTGCCTTTCTTCCCTTTTATTGTGGTTCGTTGGAATAGCAAACTACACAAGATGATAAGTTCTTTTCTTCATATTAATTCTTGGAAAATAGTTTGGTAAGTACAAGGTGCAGAAGCAAACTCTAGAATGATTTTTAAAACTTTTTTTTAGTCTGATTAGTCCAATTTTTTTTGGAAAAAAAAACGCGATAAATCTAAACTTTCTTGATTAGCTCAATTATTCAAATATTTTTTTAATTAAGATTCAGCCCAATATGAGTGAGCTCGAAAAGAAACGACAAAGAATCTATGATTTGCTTAAAGCCGAAGTCAAGCCCCAAAAAACTGAAATAATTGGAGTTTCTTTATAGCCACCATCAAGCCCAGACCTTAACCCCCCCTTGATTACGCTATATGGGGAGTTTTAGAAAATAAAAAAAATGCAACTTCCTATCCAAATATTGGTTCGCTTAAGTCTGCTATTGAGGAGGAATGGAATAAAATGTCCGAAGAATTTATTTTGAAGGCGTGTTGATGCAATAATTGAAAAAAAATGGTGGCCATATTGAGTTACTGTTTTGTGTCTACCTTCTTGTTTTGTTGTTTATTTTTCAAAATTGAAATGAATCTTGTATTATAACAGAATCGTCCTAATTTTGCTTCCGCACTCTGTACAATAAGAGATAATTTAAAACTAACAGTTTGAGATAGATAGATAGATAGATAGATAGATAGATAGAAAGAAAGAAATGAATAGACATAGATAGATAGATAGATAGATATTGTTTCAGATCACCTTTCATTACGATCATCATTTTTTTCTTTTGTTTTTGTTTTTGTTTTTGTTTGTAGTTTGTTTGTTAACTTTCTTTTATGTTTTTCATGTTTGTTTATTCGTTTTTTATTTTTGTTTTTTTTTTGGGGGGATGGGGTTCTTTCTTTCTTTCTTTTTTCATTTTTTACTTTTTCCTTTTTATTTCATTCTTTCTTTTTTTTTCTTTCTTTTTTTCATTTTTACTTATTGTCTTCTGTCATATATGGTTTATCTCTGTTCTCATCCTCCTATTTCTACTACCAACTCTCCCAGTCTTTCTGATTATTTTTTCTCTTTTCTTCGTTTTTCTTTTCTTTTTCTTCCGACATTATTTGCAGCAATCAAGCCTGGTAATTCATTGATGGAGAAACAGAGAGGGATTAAAAGAGAAAGAAGATAAGAGAGAGAGAGAGAGCGAGAGGGGGGGAAAGAGAGGTAGAAAGGAAAAAGATTGGTAAAATAAAGAGAAAAACGAAAAGAAGTAAAAGAAAATGAAAGAGGAAGACGAAAAGTAAAGGAAAGAAGAAAGAAAAAAAATGAGTGAAAAGTGGTAAAAGAAAAGGAAATGAAAAAAGAAAGAAAAGGAAAAGAAAAAAGAAAGAAAAGGAAAAGGAAAAAAGAAAGAAAAGGAAAAGAAAAAAGAAAGAAGGGAAAAAGAAAAAAGAAAGAAAGGGAAAAGAAAGAGAAAGAGGCGGGGCAATTAGAAAATCTGAAAGAAAAAAGAATAGAAAGCTTTATTTCGGGAATGCTTTTAAGATGTGATTTTTCTCATTGGCACGGTCAGCAGGTAAACTGACTTTGGACTCCTTACCCCCCTCTCCCCCCTCTCTCTCTCTCTCTCTCGAAAGCCAGGTGTACACCTGGGTACACCAGATGACGACCTGTCTGCCGGCCTCAAATAAGTATCTAGGTAAGTAAATATTCCGTTGAGTGCATGACTTCAAACGTCAATTTCTCACTCAGTTTTTCTGACTCAGCAAATAATATGATGGTCACTAGGAGTTTTGAGGGCTTATTTTTTCTAATTGACATGGCTTGGATTTCCCGTTCTTGAAAACTTCTTTTATTCGACTCCATTTTAACCCATTTATAATTCTATTACTCTTGACATTTTCTTTCTTTCTTTTTTCTTCCTTTCTCGTAGTGTTTCTTTTTTTAAAAGTTTTTGTGACTTCTTTCTTTTTTGATTTCTTTCTCTATAAAGGGTGCGACAGAAATTACTCCCATATTTCAAACTTTCACCTGCGTGTTGCAAATAGTAAATGATCATGGTTGCTCCATTTAGGTAATGTCTTACGGTTGTTTTTTTTGGGGGGGGGTTCTGTTTTTCATTTACGATCATTTACAATAATAGCTTGGACCGGTGCTTACAGTGCGCTTGATGCTGAAAAGTTTTTTTAGACTGGTTATATCATTGCTATACAAAGAGTTGTTCGTGTTAATTTCATATTTCGTTGGAATATTTTATCAATTTTTCATCCAGAACAGCATCACTTGTCCTAGCAATGTTTGTTGCTGATCGTATCAGAAAAACAAACGGTAAGATAAAGATATTAGCTAGATGGAGCAACCAGTACCACTTTTTAAGTTCACTTGTGTGGCACAAGTGACAGTTTAAAATAAGGAAGTTGTCGCACCTTGTTGATATTAATGCAGAAACCCTTCAACAAACTGGTTTTCAAGTTATCCATATTTTCGTTAAAAACATTCAACTTTTTTTGACAAAATTGTTATAAGTGTAGTTATTGATTGGCAATACAATATATATATATATATATATATATATATATATATATATATATATAACGAGAAGGGACGGGAACTAGCCTTACATGGGTAAGGCTATATAGAGCTGAAATGGATTTCTTTTCTCCCTCTCCTTCCTGCTTTCGACTATCCCTCCTGTCAGGTTGTATTTTGTTTTATTTTATTTTGGATCTGATGAAGTCCCGTTAAAATTATTTTGGAGTCTTTGATTCGTGCTCTTAACAGGATGGAAATAGATTTATTATGTGACTGAATATTGTTTTTTTCTTGATATATATATATATATATATATATATATATATATTCGTGTTTTTTTATTTATATCAAAAACACATAACAGGATGGAAATAAATTTATAATCCTAATGTGACAGGTTTGTGTTTTTTCTTAATGATATATACATATATACATATATATACACACGCATTCTTATTTTACACTGTAATGTTAATAAAATAAGTGTTAGTCAGATGTGCTAGTATCGTTTCACAAAACCAATTTTCCTCCTAAATACGGTAATCAAGTAATCTTACTCCTATTCCAGTTTGATTATTGCAGCAATACATGAAACTCTAAGTATCGAAGCGGGAAACGCTGGACTATAATATATTTAAGTATAGAATTAAACAGCACATTTTATTTTTGATTTTAAGACTTTTTTCCAAACTTTTAGGGATCATTCCAAGTGCACCAAATACAATTGGTATCACCGCCATCCACATTTTCCACAGTCTTTTTGTAGTTCTCTCGTAAAGTCCAAGAATTTGTTTATCTTTTTGCTTTCTTTTGTTCTCCCTCTGTGGTCCACCATTACGACAAAATCTACTTAATGGCTAGTGCTTTTTTTCTTGCTAACATGAAGCTCAAGTTTTCTAGTAGGGATTAGGGGATCTGTCAGTATCTCAAAATCCCAGAGAATTGCAAGTGTATCATTCTTTAGAACAGGTTCTGGTTTGTTCCTATACTATTTGTTAGTATGGTCAAATTTTAATCTCTTGTATAGTTCCCAGTGGATCACCCTTCCCACCCACTCATGCCTAGTCTTGTATTCCTTTTCTTCTATTTTGCTTCATTCCATTGTTATACTGAGTGTCTCAAAATAGATGCAACTCATTAATATAATAATGATTTATTACTGAGACAATGAAACGCAGTTTCTTCCAGGCAGCGGTCGTATCGATACTGATGCAAGGATGCACTACTTGGACGCTAACTAAACAGCTGGAGAACGGAATATATGTGCTATAATCAAACAGGTGACATCACCACACTAGACGGAACCCCTCTGAAACTAATAGACAAATTCACCTACCTAGGAAGCAGCGTCTCATCAACTGAAAAGGACATCGACACGCGGCTAACGAAGGCATGGACAGCTACCGATAGACTTATCGATCATATGGAAATCAGACCTGACCGATAAAATAAAACGCAGTTTCTTCCAGGCAGCGGTAGTATCGATACTGTTGTATCGATACACTACTTGGACGCTAACTAAACGGCTGGAGAAAAAGCTAGACGGCAATTACACTAGAATGCTGCGAGCAATATTGAATAATTCCTGGCGGAAACACCCCACAAGGCACCAACTATACGGCCACCTGCCTGCCATCACGAAAACTATCCAAGTTAGACGAACCAGACATGCAGGACACTGCTGGAGAAGCAGGGACGAGCTCATCAGTGATGTACTCCTATAGACCCCCACATATGGCCGGGCAAAAGCAGGACGACCAGCTCGAATATACATTCAGCAGCTATGTGAGGATACGGGATGTAGCCCTGAAGACCTACCAGAGGCGATGAACGATAGGGAGAAGTGGCGAGAGAGGGTCAGGGAGATGATGATGATGATGACTGAGACAAACGCAAGAGCGTCATTTGGAACATGTACAGTAAAAATTGCATCCTTTGAGCTTGAGACATTAAGTCAATTTTTTCAATTGCTATTAAATCAGCTTCCAGGACATGCAATCTTTTTTTTCAGTTTCTTGTCTCAGTAATAAATCATTATCATATTAATTGGTATGCAACCAACTATTTTGAAGTTTTTAATGATTTTGTCTCCAAATAAGTAAAGACGCAAAATAGTTTTCCTCTATTGTCCGAGGCATTGTGATCGAGGACTAATAGTCGTTATAGTATACTATTTTCAAATCTGAAACAAGAAAGAAAACAACATTATTATTAGTAGAGTTATTTGCAGTCACGTGGGTCCCATGTATATTGAGACAACCTACATTATTCCTTGCAAGTTTTTCACACTAACGTTTGCTAATGGTCTTTCACTGGAATCTGACGGGAAGCTAATCTCCTCAGGCCACCAGGACTCTTCTCTGTAATTTGGGTTGGTTTGTTAGGTTTTATGGCATATCAACCTTTGTAGGTTATTTAACGCCAAATCCATTTTTATGTAAATAATCTGTTCTATTTAAAACAATTCAGTTTAGCATAAGTACACAGTTTAATTGTCAAAAACATTTCCATTTCAAACTATTCAAGCAGTTATATGTAACAATTCAGATAAGTGTAAATACAGTTTCAATGCCGAAAAATAGTTCTATTTGAAATAATTCAGTTAAGCATAAACACGCAGTTTAAATGTAAGTACGTTTTAATTGTCAAAAACATTTCTATTTCAAGCTATTCAGTTTACTCAAACAATTCAGTTTAGCATAATATACTGTTAGTTATATTTAACCCATAGATAGGGCCCCATCAGGTGCTACTACTCCGGGCCAGAGTGGACCTGGGAGCGATGGCAATGAAGGGGTACTCCGCATTCCCCAAAGCTCCAGCACTGCTGGAACCTCACCATCAGATTGTTTAGTGTCATAACCAGGACACTCGTTAGGGGGTCTTACCCCTCTGCAGAGGTGCAGTCAGTGTATTCTACAGCCCCAGCCGACTGGGCAATACACAGAGTTAAATGACAAACAGTTTTATTTCCGATAATTCAGTTCAGCATAAGTACACAGTTTAGAAGTAAAAAACAGTTCTATTTCGAGCAATTCAGTTCAGCACTAGTACGCAGTTCCAATGTCAAAACAGTTCTATTTTAAACAGTTCAGCTTAGCATAAATACGCAGTTTAAATGCAAAAATCAGTATAGTGAAAGAAGCACGGTTTAGTTCTATTTAACCCATAGATTGGACCCTTATCAGGTGCTACTACTCCGGACCAGAGTGTACCTGGGAGCGATGGCAATGAAGGGGTATTCCGCATCTGTAATCTGGCAGATCTCAATAATGTTGTAGTTTGGATGGTCTTAATTCGTCCTCCGATTTCCAAATCTTCCAGCCCCTTCTCCAAGCCTTTGGGCACCGTATCAAACGCACCAATTAAAATTGATATCAACGACCCTCTCATGTTTCACAGTTTTCTTTGTTCTCTGGCAAGGTTCAGGTACTTCTGGAAGGTGTCCTCGTGGTGTAATGGTTAAAGCGCTGGACTGCGGAATCGTAGTAAGCGAGTTCGTACTACAGTCGCGCTGTTACGTTCACTTTCGGGCAAATACCCTTAGGAAAGGTATGAACCCCCTTATCCTCCCAGCTATGGGTTAAATAGCGCCACTACTCTTCTTGTAGGAGAATAGCTTTGGCATTAAATAACCGACACAGGTTGATATGCCAAAGAAATCAATCAAGTACTTGTCTCTTTTTTTATTTTTACTCTGTCGTCCACCTGGATGATAAAGTCCACTAGACGGTAAAATTCTCTTTTTTTTTTTTTTGTTAATTATCACTGGGTCTGATCGTCTGGCCGGGATCAGGTGATCTGTTTGTATCTCAAAATCCCATTATTATTATTGTTATTGCAAGTTTTTCAAACAAGTTTTAACAAGTCTCCTTTCACTGAAACGAAATCTTTTCAAGTCTTCAGCACTCTTCTGATTTTATCAATGCTGTTGTCTAATTTTCCAGGTTCTTAAGAATTGTTCCAAATGTTTCTACTATTTTTGTGAATTTCCTGCATTCGTTTATTATGTAATTAACGCTTTCATCTCTTTCTCCCCACCATCATCATCATGTCGTGCCGCTAGCACGCATATCCCTGACCCTCTCTCACCACTTCTCCCTATTATTCATCGCCTCTGGCAGGTTTTCAGGGCTACATTCCGTATCCTCACACAGCTGCTGTATGTATGTTCGAGCTGATCATCCTGCTTTTGCTCGGCCATATGCGGGGGTCCATGGGAGTACATCACTTATGAGCTCGTTCCTGCTTCTCCAGCAGTGTCCTACGTGTCTGGTCCGTCTAAATTGGATAGTTTTCGTGATGGGAGGCAGGTGGCCGTATAGTTGGTGCCTTATGGGGTGTTGCCGCCAGGACTTGTTCAAGATTGCTCGCAACATTCTAGTGTAATTGCCGTCTAGCTTCTTCTTCAGCCGTTTAGTAAGCGTCCAAGTAGTGCATCCATGTAGCAGTATCGATACGACCGCTGCCTGGAAGAAACTGCGTTTTATTTTATCGGTCAGGTCTGATTTCCATATGATCGAGATCCTATCGATAGCTTTTTCCCCATAATTTACACTATTCTATTCAGTTGCATATTATCAATTTTCGCTTTGATATGATTGGTCCTCATGGCATTGTTTTCACCTGTTATTAAAAGAAATTTAGTTTCTCTTTTGAGGTTTCCCTTTCTTAGCCATGTTCAGGTCTTCTCGCGTAAAATTTCGTCAGTTTGTTGCTAGAAATATTTTTCCCCATTTCCGTTTGCTAATTTTTGTTTTTCTGCTTGGTAATTATTATTTTTTTTATCATTATTTTACTCCTTGAAAGTTTTTTTTTTTTTTTTTTTTTACACCAGTGCTAGCTGATGGTCTTTCACTGGATTCTAAGCGACAACAAGTCTTCTCATGTTTTTACGACTCTTCCCAGTATTCTGGACGATCTTGATAATGCTGTCGTCTGTATGGTCTCGATCCATCCTCTGATTTTTTAAGTCTTGTAGTCCCTTTACCAATCCTTTAGTAAAGGGACTTAGTATTCTTAGTATTATGGCCGATTATTATTATTATTATTATTATTATTATCATTATTATTATTATTATATAAATGTTTCCTGTTGACTTCATTATTATTTAATTATTTCTATTTTGGTCAAAAATTGCTTGAAGAGTCCAAAAGACTTTTTAATTCTATGTTTTTACTCTCTCTGTCTCTCTCTCTCTCTCTCTTTCTCTCTCAATCTCTTGCTCTTAGACTTATGGGCGAGAAGGAAACAAATCTGTTGTTATTAATAGACAAAAAAAAAAACAGAAAAAAATATACTTGACGGGAAAATTGCATGAAGTGACGTTCCAAAAATAAAATTTGAAGAATGAGATGTGTCTCTTATACAAAGAGGTCTTTGAGTTTCAGTAAGAGGAGAAAAAAACTATTTTCAGATTACAGTTAATCATAGAGTAAGAGCTTTAATTAGCGTTTCATGTAATTTAGAGTTAAGTGATAAATGACAGGTACTGAATAATAAATTTATTATTGCAGATGATTTGTATTATCATATTTACCCAACCCCTCCGCTCGGGCAGGATATGACACAAGGTCAATTTTTAAGTGGAGTTTAACAGGTTTTAATTCAGAGTTTTCCTTCTCCTAGACAAGTTGCCTCACCAAGACTGAAGAACCTAGTCTGCCCTACTATTTACCCATATCTGGAGGGAGAACAATTGGATTCATACCTTTCCCAAGAGTATTAGTGCTATGTGAAATGCAATCAGTCCAGGATTTGAACTCGTGTTGTCGTGTCCAATTCCTGCGACGATAACATTACACCACGGGCAGATTATTTGTATTATAACATCAACAGGAATTTAATTATGCCGTTAGAACGAATTTGGCATCATATCGGTTGAGTTTTATAAGAAATGTAATAATAAGTGTTGCGACTTAATCATTAATTTGTAAAACGTTTTCTTATATATAATGACCAATTATATATAAGGAAACGTTTTATAAATTAATTCCCATATATATATATATATATATATATATTAATTCCTTATATATATATATATATATCATCTCTCTATCTTTCTCTCTCTCTCTCTCTCTCTCTCTCTATATATATATATATATATATATATATATATATATATATATATAAATTAATTCCCATATATATATATATATATATTAATTCCTTATATATATATATATATATATACATCATCTCTCTATCTTACCCTCTCTCTCTCTATATATATATATATATATAAATTAATTCCCATATATATATATATATATATTAATTCCTTATATATATATATATATATATATATATATATATATATACATCATCTCTCTATCTTACCCTCTCTCTCTCTCTATATATATATATATATATATATAAATTAATTCCCATATATATATATATATATATATATTAATTCCTTATATATATATATATATATATATATATATATATATATATATATATATATACATCATCTCTCTATCTTACCCTCTCTCTCTCTATATATATATATATGTGTATATGGAAAATCTACGGATTTCTCTATTTGAAAAGTCAATTTCTGTACGAAAAATAGCCTTAAAAAGCTGTAATTTTTGGATCTGGTCAAGAAATGCAAATATGCAATTCTTGACCAATCGATGCTTGCGCGATCTTTTTGAAATTTCTTTTGTAGCCGACAACATTTGAACAACATTCAAAATTCTTGAAGAAATCTATTCTCTCTTAGATTGTTAAAAATACATTTTTTTTTTAACAATTACGTTCATATCAACATTCTCATCAAATTTCGAGCCAACCTCAATCTTATTAATAAGCGATGAAATAGATAAGTCTTAAGTTGATTTATAGATCCCTTCGGAGGAATTGAGAGCTAGACATAAAACTTTCGACTTTATTTCTTTTTAATGAAAATCTAACATTCTGTTCCTTCAAGCATGCAATTAATTTCAACATGGCTTAATCAAATGAAAATATTGTTTATTTAAAGATATTCATACTATCGTTTCACTGTTTGCCTGCAGATGAAGTATTTTTGCTGCGTGAGTTTACATATTGGTGCATAAGTATACTCCCTACCTTATTAGTGACTGACTCACACTCAAATCTTTTACACAAACAAAATATATAAACTAGATTGAGATTACGCAAACTGTTACATTGAAATGCGTGAATTTCACTTTCTTTTAACGTAAATATTGGAGAATATTTAGACTCTGACTAATATCATCTTTTCTTTCAAGAAAAAACTTTGTAACATTTATTTTTCCACAAACTTATCACTCAAGTTAAAGAAATATAAATTATCATTCATCGGTGTTTTATACCATCATTCAGACTTTTTTCCGTTACACACACACACACACACACACACACACATATATATATATATATATATATATATATATATGGTATCTTCAATAAGTATCCAGACTTTTTTGTACAAGCATTTAAAATTGTCGTAGACTCTTCAAAATTCAGCATGTTATTGCTATACATCTTATGAGATGACTGGCCTATTTTTATGATTTCAGGTTCAAATGGACAGCTACAACAGCAATTGGAATACACCCTTCTAAATCCTGATTGTCACTGCTGGTGAGTTTCAAAAATGCAATCTGGACGTGAGGACACTTTAGAAAAACGATATGCAATAAAATTGTATTTTAAACTTGGAAAAAATGCCACAGAAACGTATGGAATGCCCCAGACTGCTTTTGGAGCATCTTGCATGAATCGAGCATCAGTTATTAAGTGGCATAAGAGATTTAAGGAAGGCTGAGAGTCTGTGAAGGATGATGAGAGGTGTGGGAGGAGTAAGCAAGTCAATACACCACAGTTGATTGGCCAAAGGGTTTGAGTTAGGGTTACTATATTGAGGTTTTAAGGGAGTTCAGCAAGAGATTCTGTCAGAAGAGGCCAGCACTCTTCAAATCGGGTGAGTGGCATTTCCACCAGGACAATGCACCAGTCGACAACTATATCCTTGTCACAAACTATTTGAGCAAGATGAATATCAAGACAGTTCGTCACCCTCCCTATAGTCTATACCTTGCTCCCTGTGACTTTTGGTTATTCCCTAAGCTCAGCGGCTGTCGTCGTTATGAGACAATTGAGGAGATGAAAGAGTCTGTGACGAAGGTCATTGACACACTTCCACAAGAGGACTTTCATGGGGCCTTGAAGAAGTTATTGGAACGGTACAACAAGTGCATTGCAACTGGAGGAGATTACTTCGAAGGGGACTAGAGTTTCATGTGTGTACTGGTAATAAAATTGCCCATACGAAAAAAGTCTGGATACTTATTTAATGATCATCGTATATATATATATATATAATGGTAAGGATCATTTAGTTTGTTGAGTATTATGGGAATGGTAGTTTAGTTTTTACTGTTTTTTGTAATTGTTTTTACATACACGGTGATATATTGGAGACATCAAAAAAATTGATAAATGAGAATAAAAATAATCTTTTTTAATAGCCGTGCAAAACAACGCCATTGAGATCAATTATATTAAAACGAAAATCGATTATACACAGTAGATCGTAAGTAATTCTCTTCTGGAATTTTTTTTGCGTGCGAGTACTTCTGAAAGACATATGGACGATCTAAATTGAATTTCTTTTTGTCCGGGAAAACAACTTTTCGCCATTTTTTTTATCTCTCTTGATTTGATATTAATGAGCATATACTAGTCGTTTCTCTTTGTGTTTCATTGTTAACGTTGGATGATGAATTCTTTTCTTATGCTTAGTTTTTTTCATTGTTTAAATGCCTTCTAATAGTTTTAGTATTGCAAGGAGCATCCACTAGAGATTTCAAGATTTTTAATGTTGTCAAAGTTTTCTTTTTTACTCTTTGCACAATTCTTCTCTTGAATTGTGGAGATCATTTTTCTGGCCTGCCAGTCGGTTTTCTTGTTCCATACTTATTTAGACTTTTCACGTAACGGTTTTACTGCGTCCTAAAGCCTTCAAATTTTCTCTCTGAGATTTTCCGACTCTTTTCAGAGCTGTAATCTCGCCTTTCTCAAATTAAGATTATTTAGTTTCTTTAGGCACTAACGTTTTTAGCATTTTAAGTATTAAAAATTTTAATAACTTTTATATTACGTAGACTATATATAATATATTTTTCAATTATATTAATTTTTTTTCTTTAGTTTTTATTGGTCGTCTTATATTTGTGTCAAAAATAAATCTTAAGATTTAGCATAAATGCTAATATAGATATCCTATTTACCAACCCCTCCGCTCGGGCAGGAATATGACACAAGGTCAATTTTTTTAAGCGGAGTTTGACAGGTTTGAATTCAGAGTTTTCCTTCTCCTAGACTAGTTGCTTCGTTTATTGTTTGCCAGGCAACTTTGGCTGTGTTCTTTCTTCTACTCACTTCGTTTGTTGTTTGCCAGGCAAACACAGCCAAAGCAAAACTGAAAGCAGCAAACCAACAAGAAAGAATAAAACTGGGGAAACAGCACTTCGAAAACTTACTAGGAAACCCACCGAAAATAACATATGAACCAATCACCAGAATAATTAGCAAGCAATTAGACATTAAACTAGGACCGTTCACACAAGAACTCGACTCGGTTCTCAGAAAAATTAAAAATAGGAAAGCTGCAGGGCTGGACGAAATTCCCCCGGATGTATGGAAGACCAGACAATTCGACGACATACTGCTCCGACACTGCAACGCAGTATACAATCAAAATCCGATAGATAGATGGATGAAGGGATGCATACTCCCCTTCCCTAAAAAGGGGGACCTCGGATTAGCCAAAAACTACCGAGGCATAACACTTACATCCATAGCAGCCAAAATCTACAATGCCCTACTACGAAACCGCATAGAACCCAAAATCGACAACATACTTAGAAAAAACCAAAATGGCTTCCGAAGAAATAGATCCACGACCTCACAAATACTAACCATCCGTAGAATCCTTGAAGGTGTACGGGCAAAACACCTACAAGCGACATTAATATTTGTTGACTTTACCAAGGCTTTCGATTCCATTCACAGAGGAAAGATGGAACAAATCCTACTAGCGTACGGCATACCTAAAGAAACCGTAGCGGCAATAACGATTCTCTATAGAAACACTAAAGTAAAAGTACGATCACCAGATGCAGACACAGAATACTTCGACATTGTAGCAGGAGTACTACACGGGGACACGCTGGCCCCGTACCTCTTTATCATTTGTCTAGACTACGTACTTAGAACATCGATTGACAAAATCAGAGAGAATGGCTTCGAACTGACGAAGAAAAGAAGCAGAAGATACCCCGCAACAACAATTACCGACGCTGACTACGCCGATGACATAGCGATACTGGCAAATACACCCAACCAAGTCGAAACACTACTGCATAGTTTGGAACGAGCAGCAACAAGCACAGGCCTCTATGTTAACACAAAACGGAATATATGTGCTATAATCAAACGGGGGACATCTCCACTCTAGAAGGAACCCCTCTTAAACTTGTAAACAAATTCACGTACCTAGGAAGCAGCGTCGAATCAACCGAAAAGGACATCGGAACCAGGTTAACGAAAGCATGGATAGCTATCAATAGGCTATCGATTATATGGAAATCAGACCTAACCGATAAAATGAAACGCAGTTTCTTCCATGCAGCGGTCACATCGATACTGCTATATGGCTGCACTACATTGACGCTAACAAAACGACTGAAGAAGAAGCTAGACGGCAATTACACAAGAATGCTACGTGCAATATTAAACAAGTCCTGGCGGCAACACCCCACAAGACACCAACTAGACGGCCACCTGCCCCCTATAACGAAAACTATTCAAGTTAGACGAACCAGACATGCAGGACACTGCTGGAGAAGCAGGGACGAACTCATAAGAGATGTACTCTTATGGACCCCCACACATGGCCGTGCAAAAGCAGGACGACCAGCACGAACATACATTCAGCAGCTATGTGAGGATACGGGTTGCTGTCCTGAAGACCTACCTAGGGCGATGAACGATAGGGAGGAGTGGCGAGAGAGGGTCAGGGATATCCGTGCTACCAGCGCGATATGATGATGATGATTATGAGACTTGTTGCCTCCCCAAGGCTGAAGAACCTAGTCTGTCCTAATATTTACCTATAGCTGGAGGGAGAATAATTGGATTCATACCTTTCCCAAGGGTATTAGTGCTATGTGAAATGCAATCAGTCTCGTCCAGGATTTGAACTCGAGTCGCCGTGTCCATTTCTTACGACGAATGCTAATATAGATATAAAAAATGAATTAAAATTTCTTCTTATTTTAAATTTAAATTTCCCTTAAACTTATTATTAATATATGTGATTTTCATGATTTAAAAATTGTAAACAATCTCTTTTTTTTTTCATTTTTGAGGGTGGGCTTATATTTTTCTCCCGGGGTGTATTTGTATACATATGTATATAAATTTGTGTATATATATATATATATATATATATATACGAGGTGCATACAATAAGTTTCCAGACTTTTTTCGTATGGGCACTTTTATTGATAGTACACACATGAAACTCTAGTCCCCTTTCGGAGTAATCTCCTCCAGATGCAATGCACTTGTTGTACCGTTCCAACAACTTCTTCAAGGCCCCATGGAAGTCCTCTTGTGTGAGCGTGTCAATGACTTTCGTCACAGACTCTTTCATCTCCTCAATTGTCTCATAACGACGACAGCCTCTGAGCTTAGGGAATAACCAAAAGTCACAGGGACCAAGGTCTGGACTATAGGGAGGCTGAGGAACTGTCTTGATCCCCATCTTGGTCAAATAGTTTGTGACAAGGATGGAGTTGTGGACTCCATACCACGTCTTCTGCGTACGCTGATGACGTTACCGACCACTTTGACATAGACGCAGTTCAACGGGCGGTTGCAAGGTACGTACAGGTTTTAGCTCCTAAATCAACTGTAATGTCCGAGAGTTTGCGTTTAAAGGCTTATAGAAGAGGTATGCATCTGTAGACCCACTCCGCTGAAAAAAGGGTCTAATACGTATCCTCGGAGTGTTTTAGGCCGGATCTCCAGGTGGAAAAGAAGTGTTCGGAGGTAGAGGCAAAAGTAAAAGCAATGGCCAATTTGTGGTTTTGAAGGTGGTTGTCCTAAAAGAGCAAAGCGGTAATACGTACTGCGCACAAATTCCATGGGATCCGATACTGGTTGTCAGTACATCCTGTCTGCAAAACAGTTGTTGGCTTTTGAACATCTCCTCTTTTCACTCTTTTGGAGGAAGGGCTAAACCATAGTTCGCAGACAGGTCTGTATCCAACTTGGATGCTATGTGGGCTTAAGAATGCCAAACTTGACTAGTTACTAATTTGCTGAAATACTAACATTTTAGAGTTGCTTCTTGTTAGAGGTATCCCTTTGGGGAAAAGATTGGGGATGCCTTCCCTTAGATGCAGTCCACCCCTGAGACCGAAGGTAGTCAAGAGACGAAGTGTTATATACTTAAGGTAATGATTTTTTAATATTAATCATTTTTCGTTAATTATATTTTATCATTTAGTTTGATAAGGCTTTCAACTACTATGAGTCTATTAGTTCAGGTGCATAGTCAGATGCTACAGTCTTACGGCCACGCAGAAAGGATATGACAATCAGCATCTGTTATAATAAACTCCTAGAGTAGAAATGGAGCTGGACGGCCAATGGAGTGAATATAGAATGTGGATGACGTCATGCCCGGAAGAGATGTCCATAGAATTTTGAGGATTTTGAAAAAACAGTTGAGTCTCTTCTGTTGAAGCGCGTAGCTGGGTTTTTCGGATCTGAAAAGCAGATCATATTTTTTGGGTCTCGATGAATTGAGACCTTAAACATCACAAGATGCGCCGGGCGTTGAGGGTGTGGTCAGCTTAGTATGGTTAGCATAGGCTTTTATTATTTGTGTTTCTCTCTTCGTGTCGCCAAGGACTAAAGCCAGAAATTAATAAACGCGTTCGAATCCAAAACAACAGAGTCGGCCTATATTTGTATTATTGTTATTATTGATATCATCATTTCTATACAACAGTAGGGTGTTTGCAGTTCTGAATGCTGTGAAGCCCTTCGAAAGCTTTCTTTGTCCAGTGTCCTTTCATAATCAAGAAAAGTGATACGACTTGGCCTGTTGTTGATAAAGATCAGCTTATAGGGGAAGGGGTGTTTCAACAACTTCTTTCTCTCTCTCTTGGCGACCCGCTTATATGTTACACCCTTGTTGACGTGGCCTTCAAAGATGAGCTGGCAGACATGCTTGATCGTGGCCGCTGAGACAGTGGGTTGGAGGAGACGATCGAGCATGCATTCTACTATTGTCACAAGATTCAACAAGGTGACAGCACGTATCGATCTCAAGCAGCCAGAGAAGTTGAATGTGTCGCACATTATTTATAGTAACGCTAGGGGATTTAAGTTGGGTAATCCATAGAGAGAATGCAGTATTTTGGTAAATGTTAAGTGTAGGTGGTTCAGATGAATGAAAACATTGTAAGTATAAAAGGGTCATAAATCAGTCGAGCTAAAAGGTAGACTACTGAAGACAACTCCTCCCTCACCCACCACACACTTTTCGGGCCTTTCACGAATATATATATATATATATATATATATATAGAATAAATGAGAATACACATTCATGAATCTCAAATAGTAAGCAAACTTTGTGAGATTTTAAATATAATGTTATATATATATATATATATATATATAAAGAGAGAGAGAGGGGGAAACGAGTCAGTATAATACCCTTCCTCACATCCCGAGCAGCCAGCACCTGTCTATTGTGAAAATTAAAACAGCTCACCCAGAGAAATGTCCACTGGCATATCAACCTTCGTGGGTCATTTAATGCCAAAGCAATCTTCGTAGAACACCAGTGATAATGTTTAACCCATATCTGGAGGGATAAGGATATTCGTAGCTTTTTTAGGGTATTAGCAGAGCGTAGACAATGGACTCTTCAACGCAGTAAGCTAAAGCTTAACTACGTTTATACTAATATTTTGTATGCATTTTAAATTTCAAAACCCCAGTTCAACTAAAAAAGTCGAAAAATGTATTTTTATTTTGCAAATATAGCATTGCATGGATGTAAACCATGACTAATGAAAAACCAAACAATACGAAGGTGTAAGCCGTGACCAATAGAAAACAAACGCTTCATAGGGATCACGTGGGAGTTTTAAGACTATACAAGGTCTAGAATTTTGGCTGAAGTCAGTTACCACTGGCAGTTCCGACTCCGGGTGTCTTCCATGAGTGTGGGGAAAGTGAAAGCGAAAATGAAAGTAGTAAGTCTTACAAATTCTGATTTGGGCCTCGAAATCAATTTAAAAGCGTAATTAGATAAAGACTGGAAGTTTGGGACCAGTCATAACTAAAATTCCGATATGCAAACTTCCTCCTTCCAATCCCCACAAAATTAATTTTCTACGCTTAACTTTAAATGACAAGGTACCAAAAATTATACATTGGTCGGAAAGGAAAGCAAAAAATCTTTTTTTATGAGATGAGGAACTCACCACTATACAAACCCAATAAGTGTAGCCCTAGAGATGAATTACTCCATGCCAATAAATCTATGTTCAGGAGGTGCCCGTGGTGTAATGGTTATCGTCGTAGGAAATGGACACGGCGACACGAGTTCAAATCCTGGACGAGACTGATTGCATTTCACATAACACTAACACCCTTGGGAAAGGTATGAATCCAATTATTCTCCCTCCAGCTATGGGTAAATAGTAGGGAAGACTAGGTTCTTAAGCCTTAGTGAGGCAACTAGTCTAGGAGAAGGAAAACTCTGAATTCAAACCTGTTAAATTCCGCTTAAACATTGACCTTGTGTCATATCCTGGCCGAGCGGAGGGGTTGGTAAATATGATAAATCTATGTTCAGAACGGAGAGATCAAACCCCACAATAATGAAATATACGGTCTCCATATTCTCTGTTATCTTACCCCGGCTAGTCACTTAAAACAGATTCTAAAAGAGGAGAGTATTATATGAGCCACACAAAGGTTTATCAATAGTATTATAAACCATGGGATGCAGAACGGTTGATGTGAAGCAAGGTGGATAAATCTAAAAGCAGGTCAACGGCGCGCTTAACTTGATACTGGGTTGAAGAAGATCATAGGTCAACGGCCCAGATCAAATATTTCTTCAGGAAACTGTTGTTAGTCATTTATAAGGATGGTGTCAACTGATGAGGCAAAAAAGAACCATTCAAAGATTACCATGGGTCTGATTCAAATCATACTTCTCTCTCTACGTGCAATAAAACAAGGGTTGCGTTCTGCAGAGATTGGAACTCTGGTCACAATGTTAAAAAATACCTACAAAGTCTGAACTGAATTTTCTCTTATGTTATTGGAATCCAACACATGGATGTGTTAGTATTGGTTGTCCAGCAAGGACTTACATGGTGGAGTGACTGCATGTTGTCGAAAAGACCTGCCAGAATCGATGGACGATCGGGACGAATAACGAGAATCAGGAACTCCATGTTATAACCATGACTTGATTTTATATATATATATATATATATATATATATATATATATCGATTGGTAAAGAAGATTTTATACACACACAGACACACGTATATATGATATCCTTTATCAATGGACCTCCAAAAATATCTATCTATCCTTGTTCATATCTGTCTTTGTTCTCTGTTTCTCTGTCTGTCTGTCTGTCATCTTTTTGCCCAATCAGCTGGTGCTGTAGAATACCCAAACAGCTTCTCTGCAGAAGGGTAAGACCTCTCCAACGAGTGTCCTGATATGACACTAAACAATTTAATGTTGAGTGTCCTCTAAATCTAGAGCTTTAGGAAATGCAGAATACCCCTTCATTACCATCGCTCCCAGCTCCTCCTAATAGATTCATTTCTTGGAGTCAAACAGAACTAAACTGTGCACTTATACTAAACTGAATTGTTTAAAATAAAACTGTTTTGTCATTTGAACTGCGTACTTCTACTAACCTGAATTGTTTGAAATAGATCTGTCTTGATATTTGAATTGCGTACTTATGCAAAACTGAACTGTTTGAAATAGAACTGTTTTCGACGTTGAAACTGTGTACTTATGCTAAACTGAATTGATTGAAATAGAACTGTTTTGACATTTAACTATTTGCAAACAATCGGCGTTAAATGACCCGAAAAGGGTTGATACCCTGTAAAACAAAACAACCAACCAACCAGTCAACCAACCTCCATCCTCTTTTTCTCTTTGCATATGGAGGGGAAGACGAGCGAACGCGAAAAAGGAACATAGATTGATTGATAGACAGATATTTATTGAGATCAACTGATAAAGGACAATATATATATATATATATATATATACGAGGATCATTTTTCGTATGGGCACTTTTTCAAGACTTTTTTCGTATTGGCACTTTTATTGATAGTACACACATGAAACTCTAGTCCCCTTCGAAGTAATCTCCTCCAGTTGCAATGCACTTGTTGTACCGTTCCAACAACTTCTTCAAGGCCCCATGGAAGTCCTCTTGTGTGAGCGTGTCAATTGCCTTCGTCACAGTCTCTTTCATCTTCTTAATTGTCGCATAACGACGACAGCCTCTGAGATTAGGGAATAAGCAAAAGTCACAGGGAGTAAGGTTTGGACTATAGGAAGGATGACGAACTGTCTTGATGCCCATATTAGTCAAATAGTCTGTGACAAGGATGGAGTTGTAGACTGGTACATTGTCCTGGTGGAAAGGCCACTGACCCGATTTGAAGAGTGCTGGCCTCTTCTGACGGAATCTCTTGCTGAACTCCCTTAAAACCTCAACATAGTAACCCTAATCTTAACCCTTTGGCCAATCAACTCTGGTGTATTGACTTCCTTACTCCTCCCACACCTCTCATCATCCCTCATAGACTCCCTCCATGGCTTCCTTGAATCTGTTATGCCACTCAAAAACTGATGCTCGATTCATGCAAGATGCTCCAAAAGCAGTCTTAAGCAATCTATACGTTTCTGTGGCATTTTTTCCAAGTTTAAAACACAATTTTATTGCATATCGTTCTTCTAACGTGTCCTCACGTCCAGATTGCATTTTTGAAATTCACCAGCAGTGACAATAAGGCTTTAGTAGGGTGTATTCCAATTGCTGCTGTTGCTGTTCATTTGAACCTGAAATCATAAACATTGGTCAGTCATCTCATAAGATGTATAGCAATAACATACTGAATTTTCAAGAGTATACGACAATTTTAATGCCTATACAAAAAAGTCTGGAAACTTATTGAAGGCACCACGTATATATATATATATATATATATATATATATATATATATATACAAAGAATAGAGAAAGAGAGAGAGAGAGAGAGAAACAGAAGAAAAATAAAAGAACACTAATTCCACCTATGAATTAATTAAAATACCATTCCCAATTATTGCCGAGAAATAATGTCTGATATGGCGCCAGTTTTATGTTCGACATGTCTCGCTTTCAAATAATTTATAATATAACTTGTCTTGCCACATATGATTTGTTTCCAAAACTGTACCCACTTTACTCTTTAAAATAGAGGGTCTATCCAGAACGTAATATTTGAAGAATTCTGAGTTTATATTTACTTTGTATTGATTATTAATAACCGCTACAAGCAGTTATTATCCATCAAAAGAGGTTTATTTATTATTATTATTATCATTATTTATTCCTTGAGAGTTTTTTTTTACAACAGCGTTAGGTAATGGTCTACTCAAGTCTCCAGGACTCTTCTCAGTATTCTGGTCGTTCACAATAATGCTGTAGTTTGGATGGTTTCCTCTCGTCCGCCAACTTCTAAGTCCTCCAATCCCTTTAATAACCCTTTAGTTACTGTATCAAAAGCACCAATCACAATTGGTATCATTGTCACCTTCATGTTCTATGTCCTCGAGGTGTAATGGTTAAAGCGATGGACTGCGGTATCGTAGTACGCGAGTTCGTACTCCAGTCGCGCTATTACATTCACTTTCGGGCAAATACCCTTGGGAAAGGTATGAACCCCCTTATCCTCCCAGCTATGGGTTAAATAGTACTAGTACTGTTCTTCTACGAGAATGGCTTTGGCATTAAATAACCTAAAAAGAGTTGATATGCCATTAAACAAAGAAACCAAACCAAACCAAAGGAGTTGGTAATAAATAGTATTGTTTACAGTCGCACCTTTTTAAAGGAAGTCAATTGTGATATGTTCTTCTATATCTCAGAAGACTGCCAGCATGACCTTATTTACAGACCACAGCACCCGGAAATCAAACTATCTTTTGGACAAAGGCTCGTTGTGGCAAACCCATGATTAGCTCATTTGTTAACATTTTTTTTTACTTAAACATTCTTCTCTGTACATACCACACATGGTTTGCACTTTTCAGCTATCAAAGATTTGATGAAAGACCTCTGTTCAAGTCTGGAGCACTTTGATTTTCTACCATATTTAATAGCCTAAAAACAAATATTTCGGCTGAATTATTATAATTTTTGCTTTAAGCCAATTTAAAACAAAGCAGTGTTTACGTTTATGGAAAAACATTCTGAAAAAAATAATTTTTGTTTGTTTGTTTGTTTTTTTTTCTCCCAAAAAATTGCTCTCATTTATTAAATGACGTCACTTTTATGTTCAGTAGTTTTTTTCAGATTTTTTTTCGCTTTCTTGTGTTTTTACATTACAAAGTATGGGAACAATAAAATCCTCTAGATAACCTATTCTTTTCGTTTTATTAAACAATACTAGACTCGGTCTTCTCGCCAGGATGTTGTGATTCGTTTGTATCTGAAAGTGTCCCGAGAATTTTCTGTCTCATTTCTAGAACGGATTCAGAATTTTTCATATATCATTAGTCAACATGACCAAATTTTAATTTCTTGCACAGTTCTCAGTGGGTAACTTTTCCTGCAAAATCATATCTGCTATTGTTTTCTTTTTGTGACAGTTTGCTTCATTCATTTATTATCTGACTAACCGCTTACCTATCACAATAAATCTTTCTTATTCTTCTGCTTAAAATCAATTTTGGTTTTGACGGCTTTTGTTCTGATGACATTATTTTGTATTGCTATTAAAAGAGATTCCGTTTTTTGTTCACGTTAATAAAAATACCAGATGCAAAGAGTAACATCTCTAAGTGATGTATCTTTTGTTCTTTTTTTTGTGGTTGAAGCATAAAATTACTATATACGAACCAATATGATCTTGTAAATGAAAGATCTGCAGTCATATCTAAATGCCTACAGGCAAATAAATTTTACTACGCTATTTAACATAACATAACCCAAATGATGCTAAACAAAGTAGTAATATTTAATCTGAAATATTCAAAAGATTTAATTATTCAAAATTCAGTGATTTAGAATCCAACTATCGGGATTTTCGAAAATTAGTAGGAAATGAAGTAATGGTATATTTGCGAATATGTAATTTTAACGAAACGAGACGTCGGGAAACATGAAAATCAATTTCTGTTACACTTTTTACAATTGATTGCATTTCACATAGCACTAATACCCTTGGGAAATGTATGAATCCAATTATTCTCCCCCCCCAGCTATGGATAGTAGGGCAGACTAGGTTTTTCAGCCTTGGTGGGGCAACTAGTCTAGGAGAAGGAAAACACTGAATTCAAACTTGTTAAACTCTGCTTAAAAGTTGCATTTCACATAGCACTAATACCCTTGGGAAAGGTATGAATCCAATTATTCTCCCTCCAGCTATGGGTAAATAGTTGGACAGACTGGGCAACTAATCTAGGAGAAGGAAAAAACCGAAACTTCGCTTAAAAATTGACCTTGTGTCATATCCTGCCCGAGAGGAGGGTTTGGGTAAACACTTTTTACAACTCTACAATTACTGTAGATGAAAAATAAAACTTAGAAATGTAAAAAATCTGAAATTTCTATAAATGAACAATCCGAGTTGTTTTTCCTGAAGCTATTTTATTAAGAGTCTGTTAGACAGTTTTCCAGCTTTTAGGGATTGTTCCGAGGGCTCTAACTACGGTCATTTTCTTGGTCCGTAACTTTTTTTTAGCTCTCAGGCAAGATCCAGGTATTTTGTCCAGCTTTTCGCGTACCTTCACTTGCTTGCAATCATTAGCATCACCAGCTCATCTCTCTTTTTTTGTGAGATATCTGTATTAAAAAACACTTATTAAAAAACACTTATTAAAAACACTTATGTTTGGGCACTTTTAAGTGGAAGTTTGTATTAATTTTTATCATTTCTAATGTCGTCATTTTAAAATCTACTAAGATGAAGTTTCTAAAATATCACAAAAACTATTTGAGGTTTAACAATTATTTTTCAATATCTCCATGGGTTCTTTTGGAATGTAAACTTGATACTGTTTTATGTCACGACCCCCATACACAGACACATTAAAGAATATAAGATCTAATAGGTATACTTCGAAGTTGATGGTGGAATATAGGTGAAAATTTTTCAAATATTTTCGCGTTCAGATTCCACGAACATTTGTGTAGCACTTCGTATTTGTAATCACATGAGCGTGAATGAAAGTAGTATTAATTAAACAAACACATCATGTTTAATCAATCTTACGCTTGACAGTCCATGTTATATATAACACATACACACACACACACACACACACAGATATATATATATATATATATGTATATATGTATTCATCTGATATATATATAGATATACATAGATATATATAGATCTCTCTCTCTCTCTCTATATATATATATATATAGAGAGAGAGAGAGAGAGATATACATACCAGCACCATTATCATCAAGTTGTGCTGATATATATATATATATATATATATATATATATATATATGTGTGTGTGTGTGTGTGTGTGTGTTCGAATACTTATTGCCAAATCTTTAATCATTTTCACAGTAATTGTAAGTATCAATTAAGTATCTGATCGATAGATAAATAGATAGATTGATAGATAGATAGATGACAATATATATGCTCCCCAAACGGGGATTGAGCACTCCTGCGAGGAATTACCAGTTGTAACTCACGCGTAATGCAAAGCTCTTTTAATCATACCCGTTATGCGTATATGTAAACAAAAAATATATACATGAAAATTCCTTCACTTACGCTGCGTTAAGATATCCGACTGGCACAAAGTCAGCTGGATTTCGATCCCAGCTTGAAGCATTTCACGTGTCTATTCACTCTAATCAGTTGTGATACTACAAAACTGTCTGTCCGTAGATGGCAATATATATATATATATATATCATTATCAAATCGTGCTGATAGCACGGATCCCCTTGAGTCATCTGTCTTGATTACTCTTGGCAGGTTCTTTTAACAGCACCCAGTGTCCGCACAAGGCTGATGAATGTGTTTTTGCTAGCTGGCCAATACTGGTGTGTCCATAGATGAACAACTTCATAGGAGTGCATAATATATATTGCTCTTCAAATTTAGATATGTTGTACGATGGGAGGCTAATGGCCGTACAACTGCTGTTTTATAGGGTACTGCTTCCCTGATTTGTTCAAAACAACAAGTAGCATCCTTCTTTAGGTCATATCGTTGTTGTGGACCCATGCTAAGGATTTAAACAATATTTCTTCCCAGGAAGAATAAACATTTTACCTTTGTGCACATCTTACCTTATTGTATTTTTACCTTCATCATCTTACAATTTACCCGATGTACATTGGGGAGTGGTTCTCAGAACACAGGTCGAAAAATATGCACCTAGCAATCTTTACCTGTGTGCAGTTTGGCATCTGAAAACCAATTGATTTATTGGTTAAAGTACAGGGTGGAACGCTAAAGAAAACAATACTACAGCTTTATTTTAAAAATTTATTTAAAAAATCAATTCAGCTAACTTGATTATGTAGTAGAGCTGACATCTATTCAATGTAGCCGCCTTCAGACTCAATTACCGCCTCGATACGGATCCGGAACTGGGAGCATGCCTTTTCCACAAGCGCTGGCGGGAGCTCGGTGAATACTCGGCGGATGGCGGCGATCAGGCTGGCTTTGGTGTTGTGGGAAGTCATATTGGTAATGTTCTCGACGTAAGACCAAACGAAGTAGTCCAGCGGGTTTAGGTCGGGGGAGGAGGGGGCCAGTGAGAGAAGGGTACAAAGTCGTAGCACTCCTTCTGAAGTCAAGCCTGAGTCTCTTTGGACTTGTGGGCCGGCGCCGAGTCCTGTTGCCACACCCAAGGTCTGCCCCCGGCCAACGGATTGCACCGGGGATCACCACACTCTTCAGCACATCCAGGTACACTTTGGTGTTGACTTTCAAGCCGACTTCGAAAATGTGAGGTGGCATGATGTGGCCCTCACTTGAAACCACACCAAAGACCATAAGCGTAGCCGGAAACTTTATTTTCATCACCCTGGGCACGTCCCTGTTATTCGTAGCAATCCAGATTTGCATTTTGAGGGTGCTGGCAATGGTCCTGTTGTTATAACTTGGATCGGTAGAGAGCATGAGTTTACAGCGGCGCATCTCCGATCTCGCTCGTTGAACATTGTGTTACTTTCAGACATGATAGAAGGCTCCTATCGCTCTTGGGATTTGTACACGACTTGCCAACTAGTAGATGGTCTGCAACAAAAAAGAAAACCGGTTTTCATTAAACGGAAATGGAATCATGTCGTCTTTTCTAGGGCGACAATTTTATCGTTCCACCCTGTATCATATCGAGAGACCCACTGTGGGTTTTTTTCAGCATCTAAGAGACTTGTTTAAATAAGTATATTTCGTGTTAATATTGCATCTCACCAATCTTGGTTCAGTTGGCTGGGGCTGCAGAATACGCCAACTTCATCTCTGCAGGGGGGTAAGACTCCTCCAACAAGTGACACATTGATTCCTTGACATGTTTATCATCTAATAAATCTATATTTACATTATTGAAGTACTTCTATATCAGTAATAATTATCAGATGGTCAAACCTGTAGAAAAGTCAGCATAAACACATAAATCTTTTTTTTCTCTCTTTTAGTGTTTTCTAACACAAATTATACATCTTCTCTAAGCGCCTTGTTAAAGTCGAGATGGTGCAGACATAAGCCACTCTATATTATCCTGCCATAACTCTGAGTTTCAAGTATAGGCTAGATTGTCAGGCGGGTAGTAAGTCTTCAGAGGCTTGTCTTTTATTCTCATTTGCAAAATGGTCACAAAAATATATCCCCTAAAGAATTTTCAGTCCAGTCAGTTGGGGCTACAGAATACACCGACACCATCTTGGCAGAAGAATAAGACCTTCCAACGAGTGCCCTGGATATGATACTAAACCATCTGATACAGAGGCTCCAGTCCTAGAGTTTTGAGCAATGTAGAATACTCCATTTATTGTTATTACTACCAGGTCAACCTTGACCTGGAATGGTAGCACCTGTTAGGGTTCCATCTATGGGTCAAACAGAAGTACTTAATCATTTACTATACTTGAAACTGTTTCATTGTGTGCGAACAAACGATTGATATTAAGTAGAATTATTAGTGTTTGATAGGAATACTTGAAACCATTTAACTGTATGCAAACAAATGAGCTATGGCTCGTTAAAAAATGTTACCAACAAACTGCTCATTAACAGATCATATATATATGTATATAAACAGGATCTAGCATTAAATGACCCACAGAAGTTGAGATGCCATTAAACACAACCAAAGAAAACAATATAATTTTTTTATTGTTATGCAAATTAATCGATCCATCTCACAAGGATGTGATTATGATGTCGATGCTATGCTTAAGATTAAAGTGATCCTCTCTCATATTTCTGTCTTCAGTTAGAGTGTAGTGTGTGGATACATAGGAATACCACGGCTATTTTTAAGACTATAAGATACAGTATGTTCAGATGAAAACAGTATGTGGACACATAGGAATACCATGGCTATATTTAAGATTATAAGATGTAGTATGTTCAGATGAAAACAGTATGTGGACACAGGAATACCACGGCTATTTTTAAGACCATAAGATATAATATGTTCAGATGAAAACAGTATGTGGACACATAGGAATACCACGGCTATTTTTAAGACTATAAGATATAATATGTACAGATGAAAACAGTTAATTTGAAGAGTGTAAAATAGAAAGTTTCGTGAAAAAATAAAAAGTAAGAAATCCAAGAAAAAGAAACTCTAGTATAAATATTTTTTCTAATTTTTATTTTTATTCTATTTATTTATTTTTTTTTTCGTAGTAAGAGATATTATAGTCTGATACAATGCAGAATCGCTGAGAAAAACTCTGAGATACTTGCAGCAGAAGTTACAAATTGACGAAAGAAAGAAAGCAGAAGTACACACACACACACACCTACACACACACACACATCCATATGTGTGTGTGTGTGTGTGTGTGTGTGCTTACTAACTGCAACACACGAGCAGTCAATTTTGAGCGAAGTTTAACAGGTTTGAATTTAGAGTTTTCCTTCTCCAAGGCTGGTTGCTACACCATGTTTAACGACTACCCTTTTTTTTACCTATAGCTGGAGGGAGAATAATACATACCTTTCTCAACGAGTATTATAGCTCTGTAAAATGCAAACAGCCTCGTCCAGGTTTTGATATTGGTAAGTATTCTATGGCATATCAACCTTTTTAAGGTATCTTATAAGACAACTTAAAATGGTTCATAGAGATGCTTTTTAAATGGATAGTTTTTTTAAACAGGACATAGCTCATTTTCCTATTGTTTGCACTCAGTTAAACAAGTACTACCACTACGGTTAAAAGTGGACCTGGGAGTAATGGCAATGATGAGGTACTCCATATATACATACATGTGTGTACATGTGCGTATGTATATATATATGAGGGTCAACTGAAAAGCTTATAAGCTGATGAAGATACTCTCATGGAATATGACCAAATGAGGTTTATTCTTAACCCCTTGCAGTCCATAATCTTTTTCCATCGGTATTGCAGTGCTTGGATTTCATTAGTGAAGAAGCTTTTATCTCGTTGGCTAAAAATCATCATCAGCAGCAGATATGACGCCATCATTACTGCGAAACTGACGCCCAACCAGGTGTTGTTTTTTTTTTCTTATTGATAAGAGATTGATAGTCAGATGGGACCATATCAGGAGAATACGGGAGTAATGAACTAGTTCAAAGCCACTGTCACGAACAGCAGCCATTGAAATCAAAACTTTTATGCTAGACCGTTGTCCTTTTCGTTAGTTTTTGTAACTGCCTCAGCAAGTTGGCATTGTATTCTCAGTTGATGATGTAGCCCGTTTAAAGATAATCAATGAACACAATGCCTTTTGAAACGAGAAAAAAAACTGAGTTCGTCTCTTTCTCTGCAAATGAAACAACTTTAGGCTTCTTTAGAACAGGTGAGGTGGAGTATTTCCGCTGAATAGATTGTGTTTCTATCAGTCAGATCTCGAGATGCGATCAGACTGATGATACACTTTGATTGTGTAAGTCTTCATGAGAAATAAAATATGAGGGAAAAATTAAGAGAAGTGTACATATTTATAAGTAATATTATATAACGTTGACACAGTCAACAGTGCTCGGTGACTGTCAGTTTCTCGCTTACACACACACACACACACACACACATATATATATATATATATATATATATATATATATATAAGTATTTTGTAATTTGCTTGAAGCACTGCACAAATTATTTTATTTAAAGTATTGAATTAATTTTGAGGGGTATTATTATTTCACATTGCAATAGCCCCTGAATTAATTCAATACAATAAAATCATATATATATATATATATATATATCTCAACCCCTTTGCAAAATCAGAATGAGATAAAAGGCCAATTTCTAAGCGCAATTTGATATGTTTTAATTCAGAGCTTTCCTTCTCCATCACAAGTTGCATTACCAAGATTAAAGAGCCTAGTCTGTTCGACTATTTTGTCATAGCTGGAGAGAGAATAGTTGGATTTATGCCTTTCGCATAGTTATTAGCGCTATGTGAATGAACCTCGTCTAGGATTTGAACTCGTGTATCCATGTCCATTTCCAATGACAACAACTTTTACACCACAGGGTATAAGAACACTGATAAAAGCAATTGAACAAGCCTCCAAAAGTCTAAGACGGTGGCACAAAAATGTAGATATGAACCTGTGATGAATGCGGTTCCATAAACACTTGGTATAAAATAACCTTAAACGTGTTGACATGCCTTTAAAATTAATCAATCCCTCACCACACACACACACACACATACACGCACATATATATATATATATATATATATATCATGTCGAGTTGCTATCACGGATTTTCCTAGGGTCTTCTAAACTGCATCCTGTGTCCATACAGGGCTGTTATATATATATATATATATATATATATATATATTTGCTAAGGAGGAGAGATTGGTAAATATATATATATATATATATATATATATATATATATATATATATATATGCTCAGGAGGAGAGATTGGTATATATATATATATATTTGCTCAGGAGGAGAGATTGGTAAATATATATATATATATATATATATATATATATATATAAACTGATAGAATGTACATACAAAGCATAATTATATAAATTTTATTTTATAATTGTTTATGAACAACCGGTAAATTGTTTTTATTGGCGTACTGCACAAATTTAATGGGAATCTGCCCTTTCATTAAACAAAGAAACAAGTGCAAAACGCCGAAAAATGTTCTGAAATCGCTATAACTAAATCTATTAGTTCGGCTTTTGAAGAAGTTTTTTTTTTATATCTTGGCGTTAGAGTATTGTTTTCTGTCAACTTGGGTCAGTGTTTTGTTTTCAGATAGACGTCAAAATGAATTAGTCTTGTTGAGGAAAACATACGTCCTGAAAGCCAAAGACAAAATGAAAAGATATTTATAAATTGTTTGTATGAATTAATTGCTGTTGCTTGAAATAATTGTAGACTTAGGTAATTGTGTTCACGTACGTGTTTAAGTTAGAGGTGTTAATTGAAGCATTCCGCAAAAACAAAGACGCAGATAGATAGATAGATAGATAGATAGATAGGGGAGTTTCAGTGACGTAGTGGCTAACATACTGAGCTACGGCTTAAAACTAAGTGAGTTCGAATTGCGGTCGCACCATTAGGTTCACATTCCAAATAATAACCTTTAGAAAAATCTGAATTCCCTCATTTCCAAACCCCGGCTATCGGTTAAATTGTACCATTTGTGTCCTTTTCTAAGGATGGATTTGGCATTAAATTATCCACGGAGGTTTATGTACCGTTAAATAAAGAAACCAAGCCAAACTAAACCAAATCTGAGATATCAAGGCAAATATTGTTCTTTCTTAGAGTAAAATTAAATTTCGAATGAAATCTGTGTTGTCTTTATTTTACGTTGGCGTGACATAGAATATGCTGACTGTATCCCTTGCGGAGGGGGTAATATCCCACACACCCCAAAAATCGTTGTCCTAGGTATGAAGCTAAAGTGCATCTGATAGTGAAGCTTTTGTACTAAAGATCTGGAAAGTGTGGAGTACCCATTCAATGCCATTACTCCCAGGTCCATTCTGATCTGGAGCGATAGTATCGATAAGGGTCGAAACTAGGGGTCAAATAAATCAGTCTAAAAATCATTCGAATTCCATATATAAAATATAACTTTAGAATACCAAAAATATAGATATAAATGTACAATGAATGTGATTCCCTAACCTCAAGGCATGAAATAACCCAGCACAGGTTGACAAGCCGTTAAAATCAAACTATCAGTAAGTCAGTCTATCAATCAATCATGTTTTTTTATTTACGTTTCAAATCCGAGCGATCAAAGCAAATATTTATCTGGCCAGTCGGCTGGTGCTGCAGAGCGGTAAAACTCCCCTAACGAGTGTCCTGGATATGACACTAAACAATATGATGGCTAGGCTCAAGTAATGCTGGAGCTCGGGGGAATGCAAAGTAACCCTTTAATGCCATCGCTCCCAGATTCACTCTATCCCAGAGTGGTAGCACCAAATAGAGTCTTATCTATGGGTCAAATAGACCTAACCTGCGTAGTTATGCTAAGCTGAATTGTTTGAAATGGAACAGTTTTGACATTTAAACTGCGTATTTATGCTAAACTGAAGAGTTTGAAATAGAACTGTTAATATGTATAAAAATAGATTTGGCATTACATGATCTACAATGGTTGATGCGCCATAGAACCAAACCAAACCAAATCAAACCAAAATATTCATGTTTTTTATCATCATCATCATCATCATCATCAAGTTGCGCTGACTGCACGGACTTACTTGATTCTCCCCAGCTATGGGTTAAATAGTACCACTGCTGTTCTTCAATAAAGAATGGCTTTGGCATTAACTAACCTACAAAGATTGATATGCCATTAAACAAAGAAACCAAACTTACTTGATTCTCCTTTGCCATTTGTATCTATCTACCATGATTCCTGGTAGGTCCTCTAGGCGACATCTAGTGTCTTCACAAATCTGTATATGTATCGGTGTCCATCAAAGAATGTCATTACTTCTTCTGCAGTGTTCAGCATGATTTTTTATAAGATCTATGTTGCCTTTTTTCATTTACGTTCCAAATCCGATAGATCAATCTGCAGGACCCAGTGCTTTACAAATATACTTTTCCTGTGGCCTGACGTTTGCCAAGCTGTTGTTTTATATATATATATATCTGTCGAGTGCGTAACGAATGCGGAAATACGATTCTGCTGTTTATGCCCGACATTGTTGTATGCTAGACTTGAGACGGTGTGCATCATAAGTATTTTATTGCGTATAACAAACGCGCCGGGTCACAGCGAGCAGACACCAGTGCAGTGCGAGGACCAACTGATGTACCATTTCAAAACTGCCCAGTTCAGCTCAAAAGACAGTATTTTTATTACCCTCTCCGCTAACCCCTGTGTGAAGAAGTCCTTGCGTTGCCTCTGTCGTATTGCATTCCCCAACTCCAATCTGTTCTTACCAATGGCGTGTATTCCTAAGAGGCAAGGTACACATTGCTTAGTAAAAGAACGTTAGATTCAAAATATCGGCCTTATAGTATATTTGTTAGATAACTTTCAACTCACTATATCAGTCTTATGTTAAAACAATTCTTAAAGCAAAATATCGCGTTTACAGCTTATTGTAAAATAACGGTCAATTCGAAATATCGGATTTACAGAGTGTAGTAAAACAATATTAAATTCAAAATATTTTGGTCCTGATATATAGTAAGATAAGCTTCCACATAATATATCGGTCTTATGGTAAAGGAATGTGCAAATCAAAATATCGGGTTTGCTGTGTATAGTAAAATAAATCTCAACTCAATATGGATCTTATGTATTGAATTATTGTTGTATGCAGTTTAAAAATTAGGATGGTATTTTTATTTTGTTATTTGTATTTTTAAATAAGTTCATCCTATGAGGCAAGAAATATGGTAGAAATAAAAGTAGATCTTTCTTTATAATCTAATTTTTTTTAAATTTCTTCTTCCCCTGGGCAAGAACGTGAAACAGCCGGTTAATCATAAAATGGACGACAGCAAAAACTTAGAAGGAATAAACAAAACAAAAACAAACCAGAGTTGCTGATGTCATAAATGTTTTATCGCCAGAAAAATAAACAAACCATTGCTTTTTTTTCTTATCATCAAAAAGCTTATGTTTTGTTCTCTCCTTTTATGTCCACAGCTAAAATAGTAATCGTTCTGTTAGTCGATACAATAGACGTGCATGCAAGTTACAACACTACATCTGTCTTTATATATATATATATATATATATATATATATATATATATATATATATATATATATATTTGTGTGTTTATAAGTGGGTGTATATGTATATAGATATGAATGATGACTCCATAGTTACTTGTGTCATTTGATATATTTATGTGGGTATGGACACATGTGTATATATATATATATATATATATGTGTGTGTGTGTGTGTGTGTGTGTGCATGTGAGCGTGTATGTATGCATATGTGCCTTTATACACCCATGCATTTAAGTATATATATATATATATATATATATATGGGGGCGTATATTTGCGTGTGTCAGCGTGGTCATGAAAACGATATCGTTACATATATTATGTATATATCATCAAATGTATCCTATATACAATTTCTATATCATACATGTATATCAAACATACATATATTTTAATCCTATAGAGTCTAAGTATAAAACATGAACCCACTTACACACACACACATATATATATATATATATATATATATATATATATATGTATATATATATTCGAAAATATGTTAATAAGCGTGATAAAGGAAATAATTTATCTTAACAGATACCTGTTTTTCAACATAATCTCCTTCTTATCTCAATCATCGATCATTATATTATGTAAATTTCGCATAAAAACCTTATCTTATAAGTACATGCCCCATATATATATATATATATATATATATAATTTTGAATGGAGAAATTGATATATTATGTTAGAAATTACCATGACAAGAAAATCCGGTAAATACCTACATGCGACATTCGGAGTACTGAACAGGTTTCATTGGCAGTGCACTCCGTGATCACAACCACTGGAGATCGAACCAACAACCACACTATGCAGAAGCCGAAACTCTACCACTGGGCCACTGGTTCATGCCACATTTAAGCGATGCCGAATTAACAAGTCATTGTAAATTGTGCGACCACTTGACCTAATGTGTCTTTTTTATTGGTACGTATTACCTACAGCAGACACGGCCATCTCCAGGGCTACATCTTTCCAAGTCGCAGTTATGAGTCCTCATAACATAAACCTCATAGGCAGGAAATATAATTGTATAATTTGAATGGAGGAA
Source organism: Sepioteuthis lessoniana (assembly GCA_963585895.1). Classification (NCBI taxonomy): domain Eukaryota; kingdom Metazoa; phylum Mollusca; class Cephalopoda; order Myopsida; family Loliginidae; genus Sepioteuthis; species Sepioteuthis lessoniana. The sequence continues at coordinate 59,175,681 of OY757939.1, forward strand.
TTATATATTATGTTAAAAATTACCATGACAAGAAAATCCGGCAAACACCTTCATGCAACATACGGAGCACTGAACGGCTGTTTTAACCTTATTAGGTCTCATCATTATATATATATATATATATATATATATATGTTTGTTTATATATGTATGGGAGGCAAGTGGCCGTATAGTTGGTGCCTTTATGGGTGTTGCCGCCAGGACTTGTTCAATATTGCTCTCAACCACGAAAACTATACAAGTTAGACGAACCAGACACGCAGGACACTGTTGGAGAAGCAGGGATGAACTCATAAGTGATGTACTCCTATGAACCCCCGCATATGGCCAAGCAAAAGCAGGATGACCAGCTCGAATGTATATACAGCAGCTATGTGAGGATACGGAATGTAGCCCTGAAGACCTGCCAGAAGCGATGAATGATTGGGAAAAGTGGCGAGAGAGGGTCAGGGATATCCGTGCTAGCGGCACGACATGATGGTGAGGATGTATGTGTATGTGTGTAATAGACCAACATTATCTTACGACACCACCAGTCTTTGTTTTTTTCCGTCACAATGAACAAGTACCTTATCAATGCAAATGCAGACTTTTTCCCATCTTGGAACCTTTGAATCTATTTCTTTTTTTCTCTTGACAATAGAACTTTAGTCAGGTATGCTGTTGTTGAATCGCTAACAAAGGCCTTGGCAATAAAACATTCTACTTCAATGGGAAATATATTTGCAGTCAAGCCACACCTAGTACATTACTCACGTATGTCCTCGTACTTTTACTGCTTACATTGACGTGTCCATTCAATATTTTCATATATATATATATATATAATTTCATGGACAATTGACTTCGGAAGATCAAGTTCCACAGCCATATCACGAAGTTTACACTGTCTGTTATGTTTAATCAAAGCTTTAACCTGCGTAGTTTTGCTTTCTGTTGTCAATGAACGTGAACGCCATAAACCAAGATCATTTCTGTAGATTCGTACGCCCCTCTGTAAACGCCGATATCTGCTTCTGTAATATAATGGCCAAGGGATTTCGGTTCATGCCTTTGGATTTAGTTAGGCTGAGAACCTTTCAGTTCAGCACATGGGTTAGTTAGGTGCAACTTTGATGCAGGTGGTAACGCGCGCGCACAGAGCGGACATGCTACTCAGAGATGTCACAATAGCCTGAAATGATGAAACGGGTGACAAAGTGCGGGTGACGTCACGCACCGGAAGCGCGCGGAGGATTTGGGGGATTTCGAAGAAAAGTTAAGAGAGTTGAAAACTAGACGCCGAACGAGGAGGTTCAACTTTTGGGGCTCGCTGAGGCGAGACAAATTTGCGCGCGGTGGATGCCGTACGAGATAGGGGCCAAAGGAATAAGACGGCATTGCGAGATCGTGTCTCTCCTCCTTATGTCGAAACCTATAACTCAAAGTTAATAAAAAGGTTTCGTACCTGAACAAGAAGTCGTTACGTGTTTTCGAATTTCGAGATTCCTATGTTCTTTATATGTTCTATCGTTATGAACATTATATGTCTATTTCGCACATGGCGTTAATTGTGAATATGGTACATTATATATGGTACATATATATATATGGGACACTTCTTGTTCAATACGTATATCTGTTTCTTGTTCAATACGTACATTTACCATAAAGAGCAGCAGTGAATTTCCGTTGTATTCTTTCACTTGGTATGCAAAAATATTATAACATCGTTTCCCTCTGTTTTTCTACAATTTCATGGTGGCATTCATCTTTGCCGTGACGTTTGATACGCATCATATGTTCAATATTAAGGCTGTTCCTGTCGTTATAAGAGATATTTCCATCACCTGTCGCTTTGAGTTTGCGAATTTCAGAATGTCTTAATTGTCGTCGATTTATGCTTCTTACTCTTCAAGCATTAATTCTCTCTCTCTCTCTCTCTCTCTCTCTCTCTCTCTCTCTCTCTCTCTCTGTTTGATTAAATAGGGACATATACTTCGTCTCTGCCTATTTTATCTTCGTTTGAGTCGTTTGACTTTTGGATGTCAGAGGAAGAACAAGTGAGAAGGGAATTTACGGAAGAGAAGAATTTTACTAGTTGTTAGCGGAAGAATTGGCGGGAAAAGTGTTAAAAGCATTTTAGAATGTGGTCGCTATATTGGGTGTTGATCTTGTTTCAAGAAGGTTGGTTAAAATAAAGATTCAGAAGTTTGAGTTTTATATTTTTTGTGAGAGTAATGTAGAGGTGTGTTCAGCTAGAATTCTTTTCGTATTTGTAGGAGGGGCACGAATGGGTTTTGAGGTGTTGAGAGATAGAACTAGTTTCGGATAAAAGTATTAAATGTCTCGTCTGAGTTGAAGTTGTTACGCCTGTATAGGTACTTACTTTATTAGAAAAGCATTCTATTTAATTAAACATGTTCAAAAGAGCAACATGCTACCTAGACACACACACACACACACATATATGTACGTATGTATGTATATATATATGTGTGTGTATATGGAAAATCAGTTGATTTCCATGCAAAACAAAGACGTTTAATTTCTATGAATAAAAGAGGCTTCTAGAAGCATCAAAGTTTGAAGCTTTATTTCTGAATTTCTTGACCAATCATAACCTTCGTTTGGAATGTGATATTTCTTTAAGATTACTGACAATAATATTTGATTTGCCTCGCAAAATTTGAACCATCAAAACTCAAAATAATTTAAGAAGTCTTTCCCATCCTATATTATTAACCGGTTAGAATCATAGATAAATCAATATGTGACACGTTACGCCCTCACCCTCCCACATTATCTCAGTCTTCTAACCATTTCACTTCTTAGCCGGCCGGTGATCAACTAGTGGCTGAGGGGGTAACGCACATTTCTTTACCTACACAAGAATACGATCGAGGGAGACAGGAGAAAATAGAAGGACAAACGAACAAACAACAAACTTGGGGTTACCAAGAGCAGAGGGAGGTATGCAACACTACATGCATGTGCATTCCTGATAGCAGATGATATGGACTAACGCTAGCGTGGGTTACTAGCGAAAATTCCACAATGCTACTGGGATCAGACATCTTGAGACTCTTCTTCACTGGACCCTATCTTGTCTCCTCGCCTCTCTGCTCGGTGTCTGGTGTTGACTGCCCCTCCGTGGATCCACGCCAACTGCCTCTGCTCCTGTCCAACTACCAACTCTTTCTGGGTCCTGTCACTACTAACTGCCTCTCTCTGGTCCTTGCCTCTCTCTTGTCCAACTACCAACTCCTCTGCTGGGTCGCGCCGTCAACTCTCATTCTCGGGTCCCCTTACCACTTCCGGATACGGCGAGATTTCATGTCCAAGAATCCTTTGTCTGGTTTCGCGCCAAAACAGACTCGTCTGCTTTGGCGGCCTGCCCCCATAGTGCTACAAATACATTGTTGACTTAATTGGGAGCCTATCTAAATCTTATAAATAGATCGATAAAATAGGCACTTTTCAGTAAGCAATAGCATGTTTTATCATTGTTTCCTTTTCGTCAATATTTCTATTAAGTGAATTTCAGTTAATTTCTAATTTTCAGCATATATTCAATTCCAACATAATTTAATAATTTCTACATTCGAAAATATCTTTTTTTTTTTCTTTTGCTTACATTTCAATAGAATTATTTGTGCTGATATAACATTCCTAACTACTGATCATTTCATTTTTATTTCATTTAAACTTAGCATAACTTGGTGACAAGTCAGAACTAACTAGAGTATGTAAACTTACGTTAATGTAAAAAAGTAAGTAAAGTTAGCGACCATAGTCGAGGGTGACCCGAAGGCTCCCTTTTCGATAGCTACTACACCAAGGTGTAGGGGAGGGCGCTACTCCATTCCCTGGATTGCTCCACTTTACCCTTGAACTGTACCTTATAATGCTGAGTGTTGAGCAAGGTGGTATCAAGTTCCATTTTTAAAGTCTTTGGTATGACTCGACCTGGGATTGAACCCAAGTCTCCCGGGACATTGGCGAACACTCTAACCGCTGGGCCAATGTCCCGGTATACGTTAATGTACCCGGTCAATATTTCCTAATATATATATATATATCCTAATATATATATATATAGTATTCTTGGTCCAGTTAAACCGGAGTTGGGAGTAATTCCCTCAGGACAAGAAATTATTCATTCATGAATATTTAAATTTTCCTGGTAAAGAGCGCAATGTACCAATAATACAGAGCAATAAATTCTTTAAGAAAAAACAACGAAACCGGTCACATAAATTTATAATCCAATGTGACCGGTTTCGTTGTTTTTTCTTAAAGAAAAAAAAAGTATATATATATATATATATATATATACAAACGAGGGTCATTCGATAAACTAGTGGGATTTTATAAAAAAAAAAAAAAAAAAAGATTTTAAAGAATTTCTTCGATAAATGTATGCTCTGTTTAGAATAGGTTCATGTCAAAATTATCTTAATCTCGTAAAATTATTTCCTTTCAGGCCGTTCAAAATGGCAACAAATCAAAGTGCATCAGGCTTGAACAGAGGTTTGTCATCACATTTTTGGTGGCAGAAAAGCGCAAATCAAGTGAAATTTATAGGAGAATGAGATATGATTGTGGAGGAGCCTGTTTTAGTAATAAAAAAAAAAGTTTAGAAATAATCCTGCGTCAAAATGTTCATGGAATAGAACCACACTGACTCTCCAGAAAAGAAAAAGGTTCTGTGCGTATTGTCATTAAAGAAGAACATGCTGACAGTCTCCTGGACGCTGAAAAGACTCATCACAACTAAATTTCTTGTAATGGAAAAGTTCATATAATGGAAACACACTGACTCTCCAGAAAAGGTTCTGTGCGTATAGTCATTAAAGAAGAACATGCTGACAGTCTCCTGGAGGCTGAAAAGATTCATTACGACTGAATTTCTTGCAAAAAGTGCAGCTGTAAAGAGTGTTTCCTACTAGCAACACCCAAAGAAAAATCACCTTATCTATTGAGTGGGCTTCATATATACGATTTTATGGACAACTGATTTCGGAAGATCAAGTTGCACAGCTTTATCACGATTTTTTCACTGTCTATTATCTGGAATTAAAGCTTTAACGTGATGATCTTTATAGTCAATGAACGTGAACTCCCAACACCAAGCTCATCCTACAAGCTCGTACGCCCCTCTGTGAACCCACTACACCAAACTAATATCTTCTTCCGACTCAGTAAGGTTAAGTTGGGCCATTTTGTTTTACAACATATCAGCCCTTGAAGGTTATTTAATGCCAAATCATGTTTTAAATATATATGTATATATATCATCATCATCATTCATCATATCACGCTGGCAGCACGGATATCCCTGACCCTCTCTCGCCACTCCTCCCTATCGTTCATTGCCCTAGGCAGGTCTTCAGGACAACAACCTGTATCCTCACATAGCTGCTGTATGTACGTTCGTGCTGGTCGTCCTGCTTTTGCGCGGCCGTGTGTGGGGATCCATAAGAGTACATCTCTTATGAGTTCATCTCTGCTTCTCCAGCAATGTCCTGCATGTCTGGTTCGCCTAACTTGAATAGTTTTCGTGATAGGGGGCAGGTGGCCGTACAGTTGGTGTCTTGTGGGGTGTTGCTGCCAGGACTTGTTCAGGATTGCACCCAGCATTCTTGTGTAATTGCCATCTAGTTTCTTCTCCAGCCGTTTTGTTAGCGTCCATGTAGTGCATCCATATAGCAGTATCGATGTGACCGCTGCCTGGAAGAAACTGCGTTTCATTTTATCGGTTAGGTCTGATTTCCATATAGTCGATAGCCTATTGATTGCTGTCCATGCTTTCGTTAACCTCGTTTCGATGTCCTTTTCGGTTGATTCGACGCTGCTTCCTAGGTACGTGAATTTGTCTACTAGTTTAAGAGGGGTTTCTTCTAGAGTGGAGATGTCCCCCGTTTGGTTATAGCACATATATTCCGTTTTGTGTGCATTAACATGGAGGCCTATGCTTGCTGCTGCTCGTTCCAGGCTATGCAGAAGTGTTTCGGCTTGGTCAGGTGTATTTGCCAGTATCGCTATGTCATCGGCGTAGTCGGCGTCGGTAATTGTTGTTGCGGGGTATCTTCTGCTTCTTTTCTTCGTCAGTTCGAAGCCATTCTCTTTGATTTTGTCAATCGATGTTCTAAGTACGTAGTCTAGACAAATGATAAAGAGATACGGAGCCAGCGTGTCCCCTTGTAGTACTCCTGCTACAATGTCGAAGTATTCTGTGTCTCCATCTGGTGATCGTACTTTTACTTTAGTGTTTCTATAGAGAATCGTTATTGCCGCTACGGTTTCTTTAGGTATGCCGTACGCTAGTAGGATTTGTTCCATCTTTCCTCTGTGAATAGAGTCGAAAGCCTTGGTAAAGTCGACAAATATTAATGTCGCTTGTAGGTTCTTTGCCCGTACACCTTCAAGGATTCTGCGGATGGTTAATATTTGTGATGTCGTAGATCTATTTCTTCGGAAGCCATTTTGGTTTTTTCTAAGTATGTTGTCGATTTTGGGTTCTATTCGGTTTCGTAGTAGGGCATTGTAGATTTTGGCAGCTATGGATGTAAGTGTTATGCCTCGGTAGTTTTTGGCTAATCCGAGGTCCCCCTTTTTAGGGAAGGGGAGTATGCATCCCTTCGTCCATCTATCTATCGGATTTTGATTGTATACTGCGTTGCAGTGTCGGAGCAGTATGTCGTCGAATTGTCTGGTCTTCCATACTTCCGGGGGAATTTCGTCCAGTCCTGCAGCTTTCCTATTTTTAATTTTTCTAAGAACCGAGTCGAGTTCTTCTTGTGTGAACGGTCCTAGTTTAATGTCTAATTGTTTGCTAATTATTCTGGTGGTTGGTTCATGCGTTATTTTTGGTGGGTTTCCAAGTAAGTTTTCAAGTGCTGTTTCCACAGTTTTGTTCTTTCTTGTTGGTTTGCTGCTTTAAGTTTTGCTTTGGCTGTGTTCTTTCTTCTGCTCACTTCGTTTATTGTTTGCCAGGCTATTCTAGATTGTCTATCTTCCACCGAGTCTCTAATCTTATCTATCTGATTTCGAATGTATTTGAAAGATAACCATGACCCACACTCAAACCATGTATATATATATATATATATATATATATGTGTGTGTGTGTGTGTGTGTGTGTGTGTACAGGGTGGAACGATAAAATTGTCGCCCTAGAAAAGACGACATGATTCCATTTTCGTTAAATGAAAACCGGTTTTCTTTTTTTGTTACAGACCATCTACTAGTTGGCCAGTTGTGTACAAATCCCCAGAGCGATCGGAGCCTTCTATCATGTCTGAAAGTGACACAATGTTCAACGAGCGAGATCGGAGTTGCGCCGCTGTATAACTCATGCTCTCTACCGATCCAAGATATGACAACAGGCCCATTTTCCAGCACACTCAAAATGCAAATCTAGATTGCCACGAATAACAGGGACGTGCCTAGGGTGATGAAAACAAAGTTTCCGGCTACGGTTATTGTCTTTGGGGTGGCTTCAAGTGAGGGCCACATATGCCACCTCACATCTTTGAAGTCGGCTTGAAAGTCAACACCAAAGTGTACCTGGATGTGCTGAAGAGTATGGTGATCCCCTGGTGCAATCCGATGGCCAGTGGCAGACCCTGGGTGTGGCAGCAGGACTAGGCGCCGGCCCACAAGTCCAAAGAGACCCAGGCTTGGCTTCAGAAGGAGTGCTACGACTTTGTATGCTGTTAGTTCTATTTTACCCATAGATAGGACCCTATTAGGTGCTACCACTCCGGGCCAGAGTGGACCTGGGAGCAATGGCAATGAAGGAGTACTCCGCATTCCCCAAAACTCCAGCACGGCTGGAACTTCACTATCAGATTGTTTAGTGTCATATCTCTGCAGAGAAACAGTCGGTGTATTCTACAGCCCTAGCCGACTGGGCAAAGTTTGCTGTTGAAATTCTTTTTCCAACTGGTGAATCTATAATTGCTACCCAGAGACCTTTCATGCTCATTTTATGTTTCGTAAGAATGATGCTGTGCCGGATAGAAAATCGATACTGCTATGGGTTAAACATTCATTTTTTAAGAAACCGGATAAAATTCAGCTGTAATTAAAATAAATGGTCAAACACCTTCAGCAGTAAAACCTACCTAGATTGATTTATTTCTTAAAATGATTTATTTCTTATGAATTTCAAGATCGATTTTGTGTTATAAAAGAAAATCTTTGACAGAATAACGAACATGAGATAAAGAAATATTTTCCCATGTGTTCCTTTGAGTTTTGTACCTTTTATCGTCATTGCCAAAAACAGTGAACTCAAGAGAGAAGGCGTAGGATACGAAGTCAGCGATCTGACTTCAAGACCTCGATGTGACTGTTTAGGTTACATTTCATGCTAATGCCCTTAGGAAAGGTTACGATAAACAGTCCAAGAGAAGGAAAATTCTTAATTCAAACCAGTTGTCCTCCATTTGAAAAAATGACATTGTCATAACCTATCCTTGGTGGAGAGGTCGATTAAATATACACAATAGTGTAAGAATCTCTGAATTGCAATTAAACACTCTTTGAGGTGAAAGGAGTTCATACACCAAATTTCGCAAAGATTAGCCTTGAAGTCCATAGGTAACAATTACATTGACAAGCAAAAAAGTAAACGAAGCGAATTCAACAGACAAAAGCGTATTAGAGAGGCGGGGGGAAGCAATGAACAAACAGATTGGTTGATTGATGGATTAACTGATTGATTTTAAAGGCACGTGAACGCGTCTGGGGTTATTTTATACCTACAAGTTAGGGAATTGCGTACATTGTACGCTTCTATTTACATTTTTTGTGTAGTTGTGTTGAAAGTGAGGGAGGAAAAGAGAGATAAGAAAACGAGAGATGAAGATTATTCCGTCACTCACTCGTGTCCCCAAATTCAGTTTTCATTTCTCCAATGAAACCTGTGATAAGACATGAATCCACTTTGTTAACATTTGGTCTTCTTGAGTTGGTCGCTGGTGCACTTGCTTGAACTTTCGTATTTGACTTATATTTCCGCTCAAAGATTTTAACTAACTTCACAGTTAACTGAAAAACTCGCGTCCGGACCAAACCAGATAATAAAATAATTAATACAATCAACCATCATGGCGAATGGTTTATACAAGCTACTATCAAATAATAGTCACCAGTTTGTATACAGTTATATGGCTTCAAGTATTCCTATCTCATAATAATTATTTCTAAATTGGTCAATGGGATCCATAGATAGAACTTTACAACTTCGGGTCAGAGTGTATCTGGAATTAATTGAAATAGATGAATACTCTACGCTTTCCAGAGCTCCAGAACTAGAGTCTCACCACTGGATGCAGTTTTATTTCAGATCCAAGAGACTCCCTTTTTTAGCGGGAACTCTGTAGCAGGTACAATCAGTATATTTTATATGTATACAAAACTTTCTGTTCGATAAAATGTGACAAAAGGCCAATTTTTCAGCAGAATTTAACTGGTTTAAATCCTGAATTTTTCTTCTTCTCGACTGGTTGTCAGACCAAGGTTAAAGAGACCAAGGTTAAAGAGCCCATACTATTAGCTATAGCTAGAGGGAGAATAGTTGGATTCTTACCTTTCCCAAGTGTAATTTACCAAGCTTTTTGCTCAGATGTGAGATTTGAACTTACTCGTGTACGTTTGCTTGTTTAGCTTGTTAACCATTACACCACCACGGGCTCCCAATATTTCCTATGGGTATTAATGCAATGCGAAATGGAGGTGCCCGTTGTGTAATGGTTATCGTCGTAGGAAATGGACACGGCGACACGAGTTCAAATCCTAGACGAAACTAATTGCATTTCACATAGCACTAATACCCTTGGGAAAGATATGAATCTAATTATTCTCACTCCAACTATGGGTAAATAGTAGGGCAGACTAGGTTCTTCAGCCTTGGTGAGGCAACTAGTCAAGGAGAAGGAAAACACTGAATTCAAACCTGTTAAACTCCGCTTAAAAGTTGACCTTGTGTCATATCCTGCCCGAGCGGAGGGGTTGGGTAAATATGATTAATGCAACTCGAAATGCAAACTGTCTTGTCTAAGATTTGAACTCGTGACTATTTCCTAAGACTATAAACATTACCGGACATTGGCATAATGGTTTGAGTATTCGCCAATGGCCCGGGAGACCTGGGTTCAATCCCAGGTCGAGTCATACCAAAGACTATAAAAAAGGAACTTGATGCCTCCTTGCTTAACACTCAGCATTTTAAGGTAAGGATTAAGGGTAAAGTGGGTCAATCCTGGGAAAGAAATAGCGCCCTACCCTACACTTTGGTGTAGTAGCTATCGAAAAGGGAGCTTTCGGGTCTCCCTCGACTACGGTCGCCAACTTTACTTTTTTTTATAACCATTTCACTAGTCAGTGGATTCTGAGCCCAGATGACAGAGCTGGTGAACAAAGAGAGAGGCAGAAATAGTGATAATGACTGATAAAGAGACACAACCTCCGGGCTCTAGATAAAAACGACTTGCGAGTAGTGAATCGTTTGTCAGTAAATAACTCTTGGAGATTTATGATACTGGATAAATGTTTTTTCTTCTTTTTTTTTTTTAAACAAACTCTTTCCTTTGAATACAGTTTCCACGTAATAGCCTTTGCTTCGCCGGAATAGCGACTTTTTATTACACGACCCAGTGGGGTTTCTTCTCTCCATTACCAGACCTGACAGTGAGGAGACTCTCTCAAGCTCCAATTGAGAATACCTTCAAACGTTTTTCGAGCAGCCAAATCTCTTTCGACTCCTCATTTTGTCAACTGCAATGATAAATGATTACCCGCCTCTTTTTTGCGCGCGTAACTGCTTCAGATCTAAAATAACCTTTTATCAATTAACAAAGAGAAAATAAATGTAAGGCTTAATCAACCTTATCTGGCTTGTTCATTAATTTCAAAGAATTTGTCTCACTGATTAAATCTGTATCTGCGTATGATATACATAAATATTCTAGCAGAGGAATCCAGTGTTGCCTGAGATAAATAATAATAATAATAATAATAATAAGGAGGGATAAGTACCTTGACCTTGCTAGGGAATTTTAAAAAAACTGTAGAACATGAAAGTGACGATTATACCAATTGAAATTGGTGCTCCTGGTACAGTTACCAAAGAATTGGTACAAGGACTGGAGGACTTGGAAATAAGGGGATGGGGGGGAGACTGTCCAAACTACAGCATTGTTGAAATCGGCCAGAATACTTAGAAGAGTCCTGGAGACTTGAGGAGACTTGCTGTCACTTAAACTCCAATGGAAAACCATCAGCTGACGCTGAGGTGAAAGCCTTACAAGGAATACAATAATATAGCACATTAAAAAAGTCCCACTGCCCCGTTATTTTAGGCCAATTTTAAGAGTCCACAGCGCCTCTCAACCGAGTTTGACTCCCACTTCTATTCATATGCTTGTTTTTATCAAGATTTTCTCATTAGCCAGGAAGTACGTACGTAAAATTACTCTTTTCTAATTAATTTTCCTTCCAGATGTCCCTGTCTCCCCAACAACATCCAGCCCCGAGAGAGAAGGCACAGTTGCGGATACCTATTATATTTGCTTTCTGAAGGAATTAGGCCTTTCTTATAAATTTTGAGCAAAAAACGTTCCGAACATTTCCAGAAAATGGAGGAACTCCACGGCCCCTTCCGACTAATATCACTGTAACACTTCTTGAGGTGAAAGGACTTCACATGTAAAGGTTTCATCTTGATTCGCCTGTTAGCCTTAGGAGTCCACAGGTAACAAACAAGCAAACAAATGGATATATATATATATATATATATATATATAACTATTTGTTTATATATATATATATATATATATATATATATATATTAGATACGTTAATTTTATTACAAGAAATAAGAGAGTGCTGTTCACCCCATATCAAAAGAGAAGTTTAAGAGGTTCTTCGAACAATGGAAGACTCTCTGGAATGATTGTGTTGAATGCCAAGATACAAATTGAATTTTAAAATTAACGTTTTGAAGTTTATTTCTGTCATTGTGAATACAGTTTCAATCTCGATATTTTTTACATTTCGCGTATATATATATATATATATATATATATATATATATATATATAAGAAACTAGTATATATACGCATGTGGAGCTAATAATTTTTTAAAATTTTATGCCAGACGTTTAGTATTCTAAATGGAAGTAAAGCGTCCTGCATGTGACACTAAACTGGTGAGTCTCCTGTTCTGGGACTTTGAGGGGTCCTCCATTATTGCCATTAATCCCAGGTCCATCCCCAACCGAAATAATAATACCTTTTAGGGTCCTATCAATGAGTCAAATATGTCTGTTTGAAAATAATTAGTATTGCAGAGGAATACATGATACCATATAACTGTGTGCAAATTATTTATATAAAGAATAATTCGAAGATATAATTATTTTGTAAGGATTATTTGTCGTTACTTGAACTGTAAACAAATAATTGTTATTGAATATGAATAAGTTTTGGTTTGGTTAGCATATCCATGAATCTGAATGATTACTTTAAACTATATTAGTAAGTTGGCGACCATAGTCGAGGACAACCCGAAGGCTCCCTTTTCAATAGCTACTACACCGAGGTGTAGAGGGGGACGTTACTCCTTTCCCATGATTGCTCCACTACTCTTGATACGTACCTTATATATGCTGAGTGTTAAGCAAAGAGGTATCAAGTACTATTTTAAAAGTCTTGTGGAATGACGTGACCTGGGATTGAACCCAGTTCTCCTGAACCATTAGACTATAAAACCGTGTATTAGTTATTAGTATTAGATGGGAGTGTTTGATACAAATATTTATGTGCAAAGAAAGGATCATTATTATGGTTAAATAATTTGTTTTGAAAATTCACTTTCAAAAATTGCAATGTTATGTTGATGATATTGTTAAGTTTATAATCAAGCATTTTGAAATTAATGAAATTTCGCCATTACACAAACACGAAGAGTTTGATATGCCGTTGAATAAAGTCGAGTAGATTATCCATCAGGATTAGCAGACTTTTGTTTATGAGATCGATTCTCACTGGGTGCCCCATTCATCCCAACCAGTCGAAGCGCTTCTAATGAAATGGTTATCAATGTAGGAAATGGACACGGTGAGCTGTGTTTAAATCCTGGGCGAGGCTGTTTGCATATATTACATTGTAAGAAGTGATAGGAAGAGGAGGAGGAGTTTAAGAATGACAACTCTGAATTAAAAACTGTTAAACTCCTCTTAAAGATTGACCTTGTGTCAAACCCTGCCTGTGTGGAGGAGTTGGTAAATTATCATCATGTCGTGCCACTAGCACGGATATCCCTAACCTTCTCTCGCCACTTCTCCCTATCGTTCATCGCCTCTGGTAGGTCTTCAGGGCCACAACCCGTATACTCACATAGTTGCTGAATGTATGTTCGAGCTGGTCGTCCTGCTTTTGCCTGGCCATATGTGGGGGTCCATAGGAGTACATCACTTATGAGCAAGTCCCTGTAAAATTGGTAAATAAATATATATAGAACACAAAGATATATTTTCACAATCATTTTAAACAGCTAAACACTTGTAGATAATGAATTTTTGAAACAAAGATTGATGATTTTTATTGTTCAGGGTTTTCGGATTATTATCTATATCTTTATTGTTATATTCACAACGTTTTGAGTGAAATGTCCTCCGGCCTTCTTCTGGACGTATCGGCCGAAACGTTGTGAATATAACAATAAAGATGAAGATAATAATCCGAAAACTCTGAACGATAAAAATCATCAATCTCCGTTTCAAAAATTCATTATCTACAAGTGTTTAGCTGTTTAAAATGATTGTGAAACCGGAAAACGCAGAATGATAAAAAGCTAAACACTTCATTATCACAAACGTCTATCCGATTCAAAGATGAGACCCTAAAAAGTACAGCCATTCCGGGTCAGAGTGGATTTAAGAATAATGACAATAAAGGAGTGACTAAAAATCCTTTTGCTAATATCACTCGATACAGTTCGGAGTCCTTAAAGGTTGGAGTCTTAAGAGTTGGGAGCTAATGAGTAACTGACCTAGAAGAAAGAGCATTAAGAGGAGAGATCCTGAGGGTAGGGGTTTTATTCCGCAACAGGGAATGCAGTCGGTGTTTTCCAGGCCCTTTCGACAGGGCAAATAGTTTTTAAATCAAACTGCAGACAGCAAGACGTTGGACTTTGATAGAAGGAGGCGCTCGTGGCCTAACGATTAATGTTGCAGGAAAGGGACGCAGCGACTCGAGTTCAAAACCTGGACGAGGCTGTTTGTAATTCACATTGAGCTAATACCTTTAAAAAGGTATGAATTCAATTATTATTCTTCCAGCTATGACAAATTAGGTAGGCGAACTAGGCTCTTTTATATTGGCCTAGCAAAAGTGTAGGAGAATGAAAACTCTGAATTCAAACCTCCGCCTAAAAAATTGATCTTGTGTCACGTCCTGCTTTTGCAGAGGAGTAGGTTAAATACATACATTCGAAAAAATAAGCAAAGTTTATGAAATATACATATTAAATAATAGCCCTCATGGTAAGAAAAAAAACCCGGCAAGTGATTTGAAGATGAAAATATACAACGAATCACAGTCAAGGGGAAAAATATATACTGGAAAAAATATATATTGGAAAAAAAGAAAAAGCCAACCTTGTCATACCAATTGAAAAAAATCAAAAGACACGCAATTGGTTGGTCAAAAGAAAAAAACCACCGTTAGGGCTGCAAAGCTACAATGCAAAAAGTGCTCAATACTAAGTAGAGCAAAATAGTAACGATAATTACTTAGTCATATATTTATATATATATAGTAACGATAATTACTAATTGAGTCAGGAACTAACCTACTATAGTTTCGCCTAAGCGGCTCATCGGGGATAAGCCGCTTAGGCGAAACTATAGTAGGTTAGTTCCTGGTTCACTAAGTAATTATCGTTACTATATATATATATATATATATACATCTAAAGACTTTTAAATTTTTGAATGACTAACTCAAAACTTAGATCAATAAACCACTATAAATTACTCTCGGTCGAACAAGATTTTCTCCAAACAGATTACGACTGTAACATGAAAATACAAATAAAAACCTTAGCTCGACATCCTTGTCACTTTATAAACTAATTCAACTAAGCAAAGCCACGAAAAAACCTAAGTGCAAACGGAATAACCCTCTTTCTTTCTCGTTGCTTATTTTTGGGCGTACTTATCACTTTTGCCGGAGTTCAATTTTCAAGCCGAGGTCAGCCGACAGAATTTCGACAGCTAATTTTCTAGATTGGCTCAACACCATCTTCTTAAATCTACATCCTTTCTTTTACCGTACTAAGGTAATCTTGGTAAATATCAACCTCAACAAGCCTCGTGTTAAATACAAAAATGCAATAAATGATGTTCATTTAACCAAGAAGGAGCAGAAGGGAGCGTCAGAGCCACCCCACACCCCGCTACATTGAGCTTATCTCCTGCCCTTGAAGATTTTAGCAGCGTGAAACATTCTTTACTCTTCTCGTATCCTGTACGGTACTGGCAAACACTGGTGATTACGTCGACCCTATTGGCAGAATGTATGCACAGGTAGAGCAAGCGAACAAATACCGCCTCTGCACGTAGAAAGGTGTGTTTTGTAAGAAAAGAGGTAATCCCATTCAGCGTTCTCATCCTAAGAATAGGTCTGCTCTGGTACGCTATCTTCGAGCATCTGCTGCCCATGCTCACCGTCGTCTCTCCCACGCGACTCACAGCCTCTACCCACATTCTGAATACCACGTATGTCTTACAGATTGAAGAAGAAGAAGAAGAAGAAGAAGAAGAAGAAGAAGAAGAAGAAGAAGAAGAAGAAGAAGAAGAAGAAGAAGAAGAAGAAGAAATACTAACCGTTAATTAGAATAATTATTATTCTCATCATGCAAGTTTTCACACCAGTAATAACGGATGGTATTCAATGAAGTAAACGAGACAACAAGTCTACTCAGCTATCCAGGATTCTCCTCAGGATTCTAGACTTGACGTGGACGGTCTCAAATCTTCTCCAGATCTTAAGTTCCTTCAGTGTCTTATCTTGTCTTTGTTTATTGTTGTTTTTGTTTCGTTTTGTTTTGTTTCGCTTTTGTTTTGTTTTTTATGGAAGGATTGATGGAGGGGGGATATTATTGTCCCCTTTATGGTCCATGACTTTTTTACTGTTCTCAAGCCAAGTCCAGGTATTTTTCTAGTTTTTGTGGTTTGCTCGAAAGCCAAGGTCTAATCGCTGACAAGTTATTCTTTTCCTGTTAACTATAACAAGAGCTATTATTATTATTATTGTTTACTCATTAGAGTTTTTCAAATCAGCGTTAGCTGATGGTTTTTCACTGGAGTCTGAGTGACAGCAAGTCTCCTCAAGTCTGCAGGACTCTTCTCAGTATTCTGGTCGTTCTCAATAATGTAGTAGTTTGGATGGTCTCCACTAGTCCGCCAACTTCCGAGTCTTCCACTCCCTTTAGTAATCCTTTAGTTACTGTTCCAAACGCACCAATTACAATTGGTATAATTGTCACCTGCATGTTCCATAGTTTTTTCAATTCCTTAGCAAGGTCAAGGTACTTATCCTTCTTTTCAAATTCTTTCAGTTTTATTCTGTGGTCAGCCGGAACAGCAAAGTCGACAATTTTGCAAGTTCTCTTCTTTTTGTTGATTATTATTAGGTCTGGTCTTCTGGCCGCTAATAGGTGATCCCTGTGTATGTCAAAATCCCATAGGAGTGTATGTGTGTTATTTTCTAAGACAGGTTCTGGGTTGGGCATATACCATTTGTTTGTATGTCAAATTCAAATTACTATTATTATTATAATCATTTTACTCCTGGAGAGTTTTTCACATCAGCTAACGCTGATGGCTTTCCACTTGAGTTTGAGTGACAGCAAGTCTCCTCAAGTCTCCAGGACTCTTCTCAGTATTTTGGCCGATCTCAACAAGGCTGTACTTTGGACAGTCTACACCCGTCCCGTTATTTCCAAGTCCTCCAGTCCATGTACCAATCCTTTGGTGACTGTACCAAGAGCACCAATTTATTGTTATTTCTCTTTTAAGAGTTTTTCACACCGGCATTAGCTAATGGTCTTTCACTGGTGTTTGAGTGACAGCAAGTCTCCTCAGATCTTCAAGACTCTTTTCAGTATACTGGCCGATCTTAAAAGCGCTGTAATTTGGATGGTCTCGATCGTCCTCCGGTTTCCAACTCTTCCAGGTCTCTTTCCAAGCTTTCGGAATTTATGTATTTTATTTTATTTTTATTAATCTATTACTTAGGTAGCATTTTGCGTTTTATTTATTAAAGTAAATATTTCTAAGTATAGGTTTGTATCCTAAAGTATATTTAGTAAACAGCAGTTAATTTTTTCTTAATATTTGGGTTTTGCAATTTTCTCATATTAAGGTCTAGCGTTTTATAGAGTAGGTGACTCAGAATTTGATCATCTCTGAGGGGGTCGTTCTGGTGAGGGGAGTATGATGTTGAAAGACCCGAAACTCCCCAATGACCCAGAAGATTAAAACATCACTGACGACACCTACTGGCACCGGTTTAAGCGCGTGTATTCAAGGTAATATACTCTTCTAGATTTTTACACCTATTATTAAAGAAGATTCCCGTGGTGTAATGTTGGCGGTGCCCGTGGTGTAATGGTTATCGTCGTAGGAAATGGACACAAGTTCAAATCCAGGACGAAACTGATCGCATTTCACATAGCACTAATACCTTTGGGAAAGGTATGAATCCAATTATTCTCCCTCCAGCCATGGGTAAATAGTAGGACAGACTGAATTCTTCAGCCTTGATGAGGCAACTAGTCTAGGGAAAGAAAACTCTGAATTCAAATCTGTTAAACTCCGCTTAAAAATTGACCTTGTGTCATATCCTGTCGGAGTGGAGGGGTTGGTAAATAGGATTATTAAAAAAACATTCTATTTGGTTTTTCGTATTCTTGAGTATTTTACTTGATTGTTACTTCTGGTTTGAGGAGCTTATTTTGTAGACTCATCGCTGCTTAATTTTGGTGATTAAAAAAGGTGACTAATGTTTTCTCTTTGACTTGACTATATGACCTTCAACTAGATTCTATTCTGTTCTATTTGTGAGGAGTAGAATATGTCGATTTCATCCTCTGCCAAAGCGTAAGACTACTCCCACTCCAAAAAAGTATAATCGAGGTGCAGCAATAAACTAGGTCCTGTGGTGATTCTCCAGCACTGGAACTCTGTGAATCAGCCCTTTGTTGTAATTATTGTCAGGTTCACTCTGACTTGGACTTGTAGAACCTATTAAGGTGCCTTCAACTGATTCGGTAAATCTGTTTGAAAATTACTGGTATTAGGTAGGAATACTTGAAACCATACAATCGCTTTAAAAAATCACTGACTCTAGCTTTAACTATATCAACAAAAGTCGAAAAGCCAACCAAACAACATAATTATTATTAATGTTTTCATATACATACCGGCCTAATGGTCTAGTGGGTAGAGTGTTCATAAATGGCGCGGAAGACCAGGGTTCAATCCCAGGTTGAGTCATTCCAAAGCCTCCAAAAATGGTACTTGATGTATCCTTGCTTAACACTCAGCATTATAAAGTATGAATCAAGGATAAAGGGGAGCGATCCAAAGAAAGGAGTTGCCCCTCTCCTACATCTTGATAACGTAGCTATTGAAAAGGGGGCATTCAGGTCGCCCTCGACTGCGATCGACCAACTTCCTTAACTAATATATATATATATATATATATATATATATATATATATATATACACCCGTCTTATTCTCTCTGTCTCTGATATACGCTCCGTTCTCTTCACCTATACAGAATTCACAAAAGTAATTTTACACTCTACTACTATGGTTACCGGTTACACATCCTCAGTGGTTATCGAAGATTTTTCTTATCCTTATCATCATCATCATCATCATTCAGGTGTCCTGACGGCACAGATTCCCTTGGGATTCTCTCCTGTTAGCCGTCCCTATTGACCAATACTCTTGATAAGTCCTCTAGACGACATTTAGGGTCCACACAGAGCTATTAAATGTAAGTCTTTGCTGTTGGAGTCCATAAGAGAACGTCGCCTATAAGTTCGTCCTTACAACAGTGCCCAGCATGTATAGCTCGTCTAAATTGGATAGTTTATGAGATGGGAGATAAGTGGCCTTACAACGGCTTTTTTTGTTGAGTGATGCATTTAGGATTGATACTTTAAAGTAATGTTTTTCCATTTTCTCTGCGTTGTAACGAGTGTCACCGCCTTAGTATCGTGTAACGAACAGAAGGCTTAATCAAAATTGTCCTTATTTATTATTTGAAAGACTGATAAAAGTGCTCTTGACTTAGCGTCTATTATTTTGTTGCTTTTTGCTTTCTATCTATCATTAAACCACACCTGCAAGTGCTACAACTATTTTTATAACTGCTAATAATAGAGCATCGCTTTGTGCAAACAATCCTCCGACTCCAGCTGTTGTTGCTATCAATGGTACTATTACTGTTGTAGAGGTCTACTGTAGGGCTGAGATAGGCTAGCATTTGATACAGTGGTCGGGGTTCGATCGTAGGTAAAAACTCAGAATTGAGAGTTTTTCTCTTTACTTCGTTTCCTTCACTAGGCGTTGTGCTGCAAAGTCACTTGTGTTCAGATCTCGAACACAGGGAAAAAACGCCAGATTTTGCTATGGTGCTTTTCAAGGCTAGTAAATCTCATTTTGTTAATTAGCCTTTCAATTGCATTGAATTAGAATTAAGAGATATTCCGAAAGGGTCGGCCTAATGGATGAGGTCGTTGCACATTTCTCAGCGGGACCAGTTGTTAGAGTTCGAACCCACGTAAAAAGCCAAGTAAGGAATGCTGCTTTTCAAGGCAGGTATGTAAGATGTATCAGCAAAATTTCAATTTTTGAGCAGAGTACAGCTGGTTTGATTGATTGATTTTAACGGTGTATCAATCCGTCTTGGGTTATTTCAAGTCTAAAAGTGAGGAAATAGCTTTCTTTGTACGTTCATTTTTTGTGTTGTTGTTTCTTTGTTTTTTTTCTTTTCTTTTCTTTTCTTTTTTTTTTTTTTAGCACGCGGTCCAATTGAATACATAATTTTTAAACGGATCTATTTGACACATAGATGGAATCTAACAGGTACTACAACTCCTGGTCATAGTGGACCTGGGAATAATTGTAATGAAGGTGTGCTCCACACTCCCCAAAGATCCAGAACTGGAGCCTCACAATTAGATGTAGTTTAGTCTCATAGCCAAGACATCTCTTCTGGGGTAAAATCTTACCTCTCCGCAGAGGTCGGAGGGAAAATCAGTATATTTTAAACTCTGCTGACAGGGTGGAGACTTGAATTCAGTTTTTCTTCTCCTCGGCAAAATTAAAGTTAAAATTAAAATTAAAAAAGCCTTCTCAGTGAGTCTAATTTTGCTTAACTCCTCCATTACGAATAGGATGCAGGTCAAAGTCAATTTTAAACGAAGTACAGCTGGTTCAGTTTGTTTTCTTTGTTTAATGGTATATCAACCATCGTGAGTTATCTGATGCCAAATCTATTTTTGTAGAATATCAGAGATACTATTTAACCCATAGCTTGGGGATACGAGGATCATTAAATAAGTTTCCAGGCTTTTTTCGTATGGACAATTTTATTGATAGTACACACATGAAACTCTTGTCCCCTTCCAAGTAATCTCCGCCAGCTGCAATGCGCTTGCTGTACCGTTCCAACAACTTCTAGAAGGCCCCATAGAAGTCCTCTTGTGTGAGCGTGTCAATGGCCTTCGTCACAGCCTCTTTCATCTCCTCAATTCTCTCATAACGATGACAGCCTCTGAGCTAAGGGAATAACCAAAAGTCACAGGGAGCAAAATCTGGACAATAGGGAGGCAGGGGAATTGTCTTGATGCCGATCTTGCTCAAATAGTTTGTGACAAGGATGGAGTTGTGGACTGGTGCATTGTCCTGGTGGAAGAAGAGTGCTGGCCTCTTCCCTAAGAATCTCTTCCTGAACTCCCTTAAAACCTCATTATAGTAACCCTAACTCTAACTCTTTGGCCAATCAACTCTGATGTATTGACTTCCTTACTCCTCCCACACCTCTCATCATCCCTCACAGACTCTCTGCCTTCCTTGAATCTCTTATGCCATTCAAAAACTCATGCTTGATTCATGCAAGATGCTCCAAAAGCAGTCTGAAGCATTCCATACGTTTCTGTGGCATTTTTTCCAAGTTTAAAACACAATTTTATTGCATGTCGTTCTTCTAGAGAATCCTCACGTCCAAATTGCATTTTTGAAATTCACCAGCTGTGACAATCAGGCTTTAGTAGGGTGTATTCCAATTCTTGCAGTAGCTGTTCATTTAAAACTGAAATCATAAAAATTGGTGAGTCATCTTATAAGATGTATAACAATAACATACTAAATTTTCAAGAGTCTTCGACAATTTTAAATGCCCGTACAAACAAAGTCTGGAAACAAATTGAAGGCACCACGTAAGTAGGTTCATACATTTCCCGTGGGTATTAAAAAGTTAACGTAATAGCACAACTGGAGTTTGAACTCGCTTACTTCGAGACCAGCTGGTTTTTAATTCGGTTTTTCTTCTTCTGGGCCAGTTTTTGTGCCAAAGCTGAAGCCTGTTCTCCTATTTACCCATAGATGAAAAGAAAAAAGCTGCCAGCTAACAAGCCGGAATTCTGAATGCGGTTTTTCAAGGCAGGCATATCCGCCTACTAATTTGCTCACTTGATGTTGGCTTAATTTGGTTTTGTTTTCATTAGTCATTCATCTTTCTCAATTTGCTTCCTTCACCTTCCATCATCTCTCTCTCTCTCTCTCGTCTTTGCTCATCTTCACGCTTTTTGTTCTGTTTTCTTTACTTTAATTATTACCTTTTCTTTTTCGCCAGTCTGTTTTTAATTTCCTTCTTTTTTCTTTTCTCCTCTTACCTCCGAAATCCTTCTTTCCTTACATTTTTATTTCAGTTGCTTTACGTGTTTTTTTCTTTAATTCTTTTCTCTTTACTTCGTTAGGTTCGGTTCATGTTCTTTGTTTTATGGCATATAAACCTTCGTGGGTTATTTATTGCCAAAGCCATAATTGTAAAATAACCGCAGTGGTACAATCTAAATCATTGTTTGAGACATTAGGGAGTTCATACCTTTCCCAGGGGTATTAGTATGAAAGTAAGTTAACGTTATGAAGTACCCGTGGTGTAATGGTTATCCTCGTAGGAAATGGACACGGCGACACGAGTTCAAATCCTGGACGAGACTGATTGCATTTCACATAGCACTAATACCATTGGGAAAGGTATGAATCCAATTATTCTCCCTCCAGCTATGGGTAAATAGTAGGGCAGACTGGTTTCTTCAGCCTTGGTGAGGCAACAAGTCTAGGAGAAGGAAAACTCTGAATTCAAACCTGTTAAAATGGATGTGCCGTTAGTGTAATGGTTATCGTCGTAGGAAATGGACACGGCGACACGAGTTCAAATCCTGAACGAGGCTGATTGTATTTCACATAGCACTAATACCCTTGGGAAAGGTATGAATCTAATTATTCTCTCTCCAGCTATGGGTAAATAGTCGGGCAGACTGGGTTTTTCTGCCTTGGTAAGGCAACTAGTCTAGGAGAAGGAAAACTCTGAATTAAAACCTGTTAAACTCCGCTTAAAAATTGACCTTGTGTCATATCCTGCCCGAGCGGAGGGGTTGGGTAAATATGGTTATGGCGTGAGTTGAATTTGAACTCACTTGCTACGATGTTAAAGTCCAATGGGTTAACCACAACGATTCCTCCTTTATTTTGTCGTTTTTTCCATCCTGTTCATTTTTTTTCTTTCGTTTTTCTGTAAATTCCCCTTTCCCTCATCATTCTTTCATTCTTTCTTTCTTTTTTCTGTCTTCTGCATTTTTTGTTTCTTCCTATTTTTCCTTGTTTTCTTCTATTTTCTTCTTTTTCTTCTTTTTCTCTTTTTCTTTGTTTTACCTTCTTTCTCTTTTTCTTCATTTTTCTTTCTTTCTCTTTTTCATTCTTTTTCCTCTAGATTTTTCTTTTATTTTTTGTTTTTCTTCCTACTTTTCTCCTTTATTTTTTTTTTATCTTATTTCTTTTTCTTTATTTTTTCTTTCCTTGTTTTTCTCTCCTATTTTTCTTGGTTTTTCATTCTTTTTTCTTCGTTTATCTTTCAGTCTCCTTTTGATTTTTTTCTTCTATTTTTCTACTTGATTTTTTCCCTTTATTTTTCTACTTTAATATTCTGTGTTTTTCTTTTTTCTTTCTTTTTGTTCTTTAATTTTCTTTCTTTGTTTTTTGTTTTTTCTTTATTTTTTCTTCCTTTTCCTTGTTTTTTCCCCTCTTTTTCTTATTGTTTTTGTTTAACTATTTTTCTTGTTTTTATTTCTTCTTCTTTTCCTTATTTTTTTTTCTTCTTTTGTTTTGGTTTTACTTTTTGTCTTTTCTTTTTCTTCCTTGTTTTTTCTCTTACATTTTGTTTTTTATTTTGACTTTCTTTCTTTCTTTCTTTCTCTTTATTTTGTTATTTATTATTTTTTCTTTTTTGTTTTTCCTCTTTTTCCTGGTTTTTCCTTCTTCATCCTTTTCTTTATTTTCGATTTTTATTTTCTCTTTTTTTCTTCCGCTTTTGTTCTTTCCTTTTTTTTTTTCTTCTACTCTATTTTTATTTTTTCCCCTTATTTCTTTGATTTTCATTCTTCTATTCATTCCCCAACTTTCTTTCTTTCTTTCTTTCTTTCCGCCACATCTTCTTCTTTCCATAAACCCACCAACCCCCACTTACGTTTTTTCTACTTAGCCTTCTGTACACCCGGAATACTTATTTTTTCTTCCCAGGTACTCCTGTCAAGTGTTTCATGGCATCTCACAAATAGAGCCACCCGCTATAAAACCCACCCATCCCGCTTCCAATTCGCTTACCCGTGTCCTCGTTCTATTTCGAGTAACCGCTTTCTGGAGAGGATGGGGCAGGGGGCCACGCACGAAATAACTATGTGTAGGTAGTTTGGGCAGGGGTATTCAATAACGCGTGCTGTGTACCTCTGGATGAAGACCCATTAGCATCACCATGAACTTTCCTGTGATTAAAGCAGCAGGCCTTTCTTTTAGCAAGCAGGAAAAAAAAAACGGGCGTACGTCAAAGAACACAAAAACAGTGTGAACAGAAACATCAAAGACATATTGAAATTACAGAATCACTCGACTGTTACTTACTCATTCATCTTTGTTGGTTTTATCGAAACATTTCAGCCGATACATTCACCGACCTTCCTCTGCTATATTATACGGGGTGACCAAAAATGTTTGGTTTGATTTCTTTGTTAAATGGCATATCAACCATCAAGGATTATCTAATGTCGAAGCCATTCTTGTAGAAGGACAATAAAGGTACTATTAAACCTATAGCTAGGAAGAATAATCCATAACTGAGATATAAAGGAAGTTTATACCATTCCCAAGGTTGCTTGCTGGTTAAGTGCTGGATTTTAACGGTATATCAACACGTCTGAGTTTATTTTATGGCTTGAGCTTAGTGAATAGTGTACGTTGTAC
This sequence comes from Sepioteuthis lessoniana, assembly GCA_963585895.1. Lineage (NCBI taxonomy): Eukaryota > Metazoa > Mollusca > Cephalopoda > Myopsida > Loliginidae > Sepioteuthis > Sepioteuthis lessoniana. Next base: position 59,200,273 of record OY757939.1, read on the forward strand.
GTCTATCTGTACACTTTTGTAGCTAATAGTTTTAACGAACAATCTTTGGTTTTATACCTAGAGCTTAGTGAATAGTGTTTGTTATACGTCAATCGGTACACTTTTGTTGCCAATGGTTTTAACGACCAGTTAACAATATCTACGATCGTGTTGAGGAATTACTACGTAAGGTAATGATCTGGTTTACGTTTATATATTTGTTACATCTTTGTTTCTCTCAAAAAGAACTGAATGTCATATAAGTTGACATTTTCAAATAGATCTTTCATATTATTTGCGTTGAAGAAGTATTTTCTGATGAGAACGGAAGCTTCACGTTTTTTAAGAAAGTATTTAACAGTACATAATGTTTGGCACATTAAACAATTTGATTGTTGCCGGGAGTCTTAGCCCAAACGTGAATGTAATAGCACGATTTGAGTTCGAACTCGCTTACTAAAATGTCGTAGTTCAGAACGTTAGCCACGACACGATGTCTCCACAAAAGAATATACACACTATTTAAATGCTAATAAATGCATTGTTTATTGATTTAGAAACAAGATTAATGAATAAATACATGAATGTATAAATGAAGGCAACACGAGTTCAAATCCTGGACGAGACTGATTGCATTTCACATAGCACTAATACCCTTTGGGAAAGGTATGAATCCAATTATTCTCCCTCCAGCTATGGGTAAATAGTAGGACAGACTCGGTTCTTCGGCCTTGGTTAGGCAACTAGTCTAGGAGAAGGAAAACTCTGAATTCAAACCTGTTAAACTCCGCTTAAAATTGACCTTGTGTCATATCCTGCCCGAGCGGAGGGCTTGGTAAATAGTATAAATGAAGGCATTAAATATGTTCAAACTGTCGATCAAACATAGCTGATAATGACGACTAATGGATTGAACAGCGTCACGAATACTTTCATTTGGAAATGCGAGATATTGTCATTCCATTTCCTTTCCATTTTTTACAGAATTCTAAAGAAATCGGTGGAGGGTCTCCAGGAATAGATTTTTTCCCTCTTTGCAGGGTTGGTTGATGACTGTGGTCTTCCTGAACGTGCCATGGGGACGTCATGCCCCGTCAGATTTAAACTTATCTCAAATGCGAGCAATGACACGTCACGTCGATGGATCTTTTGGAAAATTTTTTTCCGAATTGTCTTTGCTCTTCCATGATATTTTCATGCTTCCACTTGTTATATATTGACCCTCGACCGAGCCGTCAATGAAGAGATGCACTTGTGTGAATAAGCGGAAGAACAGCGGAAGCAAGTGGACGTTAAACAATAATATAACCAGGGCACAGACGGTTTGAGTCAGTTGAAGACAAGATGCCGAATTGAGAGCCAGCGGCAGACAGAGGGCTTTGCACACTCAGTGACTCACGGTTGAGCAACCCAGCCAAGATGAGAAAGAAGTACTGCTGGGCCAATAGAGCAGTCTGTCCCCATCTCATCTCTCACACACAACCAACATCAACCCTTTCGAGAATATAGTGTGAGAGATTATATTTTTTTTATAAAGAAGTGTGTTTGTTCGTTCACTGAAGTTCGTCATTATTGTTGATCATGTTCCGCATACATTTGTATACGTAATACGTACAGTTGTATTACGGCTATACAACACACTGGCACATTTATTATAAATTTTCTATCTTCAAAATTTAGTCGCACTTCTACCATTATTAGTTTCAATCTGATTTGAAAAGAAATGAAAAATTTAATGAGTCATACGGAGTCCAAATGTGAATACATTTTAAAGAAACACCCCATAGATTCAGAAGTTAATCAATACGATTTTTTATACTGTCTAAGTTTACCCCGAGTTCCGACCCAAAAATATTTTTTCGAATAAAAAAGAAAAGCACCGACGAAAAAAAAAAATGTATTCAAAACGAAGGGAAATACCATGCGCAATCCTATCACTGCTGTTGATTAGCCATATTGTCTCTTTCGTTGCTTCGGCTGGTCATTGTTCATCTCAAAGCTATTTAAACTGCTCCCTGTTCTTCTTTGCAAGGATGAATAACAAAGTTTTCTTTTCATGTACACATTTCTTGATTTAATGAATACGTTTCTATAAATATGAAATAAATGACTTCATTCGAAAGCCAAGTTGAACCATAAATGGAAACTGATGTCAATTCTCTTTAGTGGTTATGGGTTAACTGATCTAAAATTAAAAGTGATCTAATTTCTAGGATCTTGATCATCAGACTATAAATCCTTCAATGACAGCCAATCTTTCAAACTGTTTTAAAGGTCAATTAAACTCTGAAAATTAACGGTTTAAAACTTTGAAATTTTATCTACATTACACTCCGATTAAAAGATTCAGCTAATGAATTATTCAACACTACGACCGTTTGGTTTGATGATACTTACTAAGAATAAGCATGATTGATTGATTTTAACGGCATGTTAGCTCGTTTAGGGTTATTTCATGCCTTAGCGTCAAGGAATCGTGTTTATAGTATGTTCATTTTATGTTCTTTGTGCAGTGCTTTCTTAAGAGGGTTTCTTTTTTGCACACAATCCTAGTGTATAAGAATAATTTTCAAATAGATTTATTTGAGTTAAAGATGAGACTCTAACTGGTACTATGTCTCCGGATCCGAGTGAAACTGGGAATAATAGCGATGAAGAGATACTCCACACTTATTAGAACTTCAGGACTGGGGTCTCACCATCAGATACAATTTACTTTAAGATTCAAAAAACCTCTTCTTGAAGGAGACTTACCCCTATGCAAGGGGAGCAGTTGACGCATCCTAAGTCCCACTAACAGGACTCGGAACGATTAAATAGGTGTTAGAATTAAGAGGTTTAAAAAAAACTCTTATCGTCAGTGACATATTTGCAAAAGTCGGGAAACGTCTGGTAATTTCACACCAATATTCAAACCCCAGTACTATCAAAAACATTCAGCTCAATATAATAATTTTTATCATTATTTTAATTATTTGAGACTTTTTCACACCAGCGTTAGCTGATGGTTTCTCAATGGAGTTTGAGTGACAGCAAGTCTCCTCAAGTCAAAGGGGCTCTTCTCAATATTTTGGCTGATTGTAATAATGCTGTCGTTTGTATGATCTCCTTTCGTCCAAATCCTCCAGTCCCTGTTCATTCTTTTGGTAATTGTACCGAGCGCATCAATTACAATAAGTATCACCGTCACTTTCATGTTCCATAGTTTTTTTCAGTTCTCTAGCAAGGTCAAGGTACTTATCTCTCTTTTTCGCTTTCTTTCACTTTTACTCTATGGCCAACTGGAACGGCATAGTATAGTCCACTATTTGACAAGTTCTCTTTATATTATTATTATTATTATTATTATAATTATTATTATTATTATTATTATTATTCCTTGAAAGTTTTTCACATTAACGTTAGCTGGTGGTCTTTTACGCGAGTCTGAGTGACAGCAAGTCTCTTGAGGTCTCCCGGACTCTTCTTAGTATTCTGGACGATCACTATTGTGCTTTAGTTTGGATTCTCCGGATTCTTCCACTAATTTCTAATTCTTCCAATCTTTCTTCCAAGGGACCGTTCTAAGTGGAATAGTTGTAAGTGGATTGGTATCACCGTCACCCTCATGTTCCACCTCTTCTTTAGTTCTCTAGCAAGATCTAAGTACTCATTTCTCTTTTAGTCATCTTTGATTTTTCCCTGTGTGGTCCACTGGGAAGAAAAAATCCACAAGACGGCAAGTTTTCTTCTTTTTTTTTTTTCAGCACTTGGTCTGGTGTTCTAGCCGGGATCAGGTGATCTGTTTGTATTTCAAAATCTCAGAGAATTTATACGTCTTCTTTTCTAGAACAGATTCTGGTTTGTGCATATACCATTTGATAAATATGGTCAAATAGGTTCAATTCCAATGAATTATCTCACACACCCAGTCGTACCAAGACTTGTTCTCCTTTGTGCTAGCTTGCTGCATTTTCTCATAATGTGATAAACCGTTTCATCTTTTTACCCACATAACCAACACTTGCTTTCTGTTGTGTTTTGTTGATTTTTGTTTTAATATAATTGGCCCTTATGGCGTTGTTTTAAGATGCAATAAGAAGAGATACAGTTTCTCTCTTGAGATTTTCCTTCCTCGGCTATGTCCACGTCTTCTCGCCTGCAAATTTGTCGCTTGAAATACCCATACCGTTATTTTTCCTGCCATTTCTTTTTCTTTACTTTTGTTGTTTTCCTGTTTATTTCTATGTTGTCAATATTGTTCTTGGCTACTGTAATTAATATTTCTTTGTTCTTTTCGGTGTAGTTCTTGCATCAATGCAATCCTCAAGTCATAATTCAATTTCCAACGACGATAACCATTACTCCACGAGAGCTTCCATATGTATATATATATACTTATATATATGTGTGTGTGTGTGTGCGTGTGTCAGTCATCTAATTTTTTTTATATCAAGGTGATAACTGCGAAATGCTAATAAAAATCTTTTACTCTTTCCTAAATAGAAGTATCGACATAATTGTGAATCGCTCTTATTTGTAAAACTCCATAAGTTCACATGTCGACGAATGTATAACTAAATTTTTCGATGTGTTTGTAAATATGTAAACATAACTCAGAACAAACGGCAGACCATGGCGAGATTTTTATAAGAGCAATTCACTTAAAATACTCTCAGTGTGCGTATGTGCGTGGATAGATAGATAGATAGATAATGAACAGTCCGAGATAGATAGATAGATAGATAGATAGATAGATAGATAGATAGATAATGAACAGTCCGAGTTAAATAGATAGATAGATAGATAGATAGATAGATAATGAACAGTCCGAGATAGATAGATAGATAGATAGATAGATAGATAGATAGATAGATAGATAATGAACAGTCCGAGATAGATAGATAGATAGATAGATAGATAGATAGATAGATAGATAGATAGATTTGAATAATTTGTTATAGGTAGAAATAAAGTAAAACCCAGGCAGATAGATAGATAGATAGATAGATAGATAGATAGATAGATCATTATCTTCATCAAATCACACTAAAAGAAGAGACTTCACTGAATATCTCTCTCTCTCTCTCTCTCTCTCTCTCTCTCTCTCTCTCTCTCTCTCTCTCTCACCATCCGTCCCTATCATCCATTGCTCTTGGCAAGTCTTATAGTTAGCACCCTATGTCGGCACAGAGCTTATGTAAGTCTTTGCCGGTCGGAGTTCATTAGAGAACGTCACTTATGAATTTGTCTTTACTTCTCCATCATTGCGACGCAAGTCTTGTGAATCTTATTTGGATAGTTTACGAGATGGGAAGTAGTTGATCGTACAACTACAGTTTTAGTATATATATATATATATATATATATATATGTGTGTGTGTGTGTGTGTGTGTGAGTGTGTGTGTGTGTGTGTGTGTGTAGGTGGGGTAAGCCAAGCTATCTTGATGTTCTTGCTAACTCTGCGACCTTCTCCTATAAATACCAGACCATGCTGTCTTACTACCATGTCTTTTGTTTTGTTTTTAACAAAGCAAAAAATGTAGGCGAATGATCGTTGGGGAGCTGTTGTCGCTTGCAAATCAAACTGCTCCGCTATAACCCACTCTTAAATATTTTGCCCGTCATTCTGCGATATTTAGTACGTTCCTTCCTTTTATATCTATGTAATTATAACGATGACTGTTATTCTTGTCTTAAGAATGCATTGTACTCCTTTGGTAATTGGTACTACTTTTGCTTTTACGTTTCACATAACTAAATGCATAGAGAGAAAAATAGAGAGAGACGGCCATGAACATAGATAGATAGATAGATAGAGAGAGAGAGAGAGAGAGAGAGAGAGAGAGAGAGAGAGAGAGAGAACAGACTGAGATATCTAAAAGACGACCGATGAAACTGTCGGGTTTCAGCAGTCAACACAAATATTAATGCTTCTACATTGGAAGGAGTGAAGGATTCTAATTAGCATTTTATAGTTAACAGCTGTCCATGATGATATTGATCCTTCTATTAAAGAAAAAATGAACTATTCTCATTAAAAATTCATTGTTAAAATTTGTCCATGATTATACTGATCCTATTTACCCAACCCTTCCGCTGAGGCAGGATATGACACAAGGTCAATTTCTTAAGCGGAGTTTAACAGGTTTGAATTCAGAGTTTTCCTTCTCCTAGACTAGTTGCCTCATCAAGGCTGAAGAACCTAGTCTGCCCTACTATTTACCCATAGCTGGAGGGAGAATAATTGGATTCATACCTTTCCCAAAGGGTATTAGTGCTATGTGAAATGCAATGAGTCTTGTCCAGGAATTGAACTCAGATCGCTGTGTCCTTATCCTGTGACGATAACCATTTTACCACGGGCACCTCCATGATTATACTGATGCTTTTTTAGGGAAGGACGAAAGATTCAAATTAGCATTTATAACTAAAAGCAGTCCATAGTGATATTTATGCCTTTTTTTCATTAAAGATAGAATGGTAGATTCCGATCAGGATTTCATTGTTAACTTGGGACCATGATGATATTAATATTTTTTATTTAGAAATAATGAAGAATTCTAATTTGCATTTCATGGTTCATATCTGTCCATTATGATGTAGATGCTTCTATTTAGGAAGGAGTGATGGGTTGTTATTAACAATACATAGATAACAGTTGTCCATAACGATATAAATGCTTCTATTTAGGAAGGAGTGACAGATTGTTAGTAACAATTCATTGATAACAGCTGTTCATAAGGATATAAATGCTTCTATTTAGGAAAGAGTGAAGAATTCTAATAAGCATTTTGTCGTTAGAAGCTGTCCATGATTATATTGATGGGAAAGAGTGACAGTTTCTAATTAGCATTTCATATTTAACGACTATCCATGATGGTATCAATGAATGAGTAGTGGATTATAACTCGTATTTTATTGTTAACAGCTATCAATGATGATATTGAGATTTCTATTTATAAAGGACATTGGCATAATGGTTAGACTGTTCGCCAATGGCCTGGGAGACCTGGGTTCAATCCCAGGTTGAGTCATCCCAAAGACTTTAAAAATGGTACTTGATGCTACCTTGCTCAGCATTATAATTAAGGATCAAGGGTAAAGTTGAACAATCCAGGGAAAGGAGTTGCGGTCTTTCCTACACCTGGCTGTCGTAGCTATCGAAAAGGAAGCCTTCGGGTCACCCTCGACTACAGTCGCCAACTTTGCTTACTTATTTATAAAGGACTGTAGGTTTCTAATTATTATTTTATAGTTAACAGCTATCCATAATGATATTGATGCTTCCGTTAAAGGAGTGATACATTCTAATCAGCATTTCATAGCTTCTTTCAAAATATCAGGAGTTTGGATTGGTAAAAAAAATGATGAACTAAGATCCTACATAAAAATCATTCAGTTGAAATACTGGACAGGAAATTTTCTTATTCTCTCCAGGTATTTTAAGTGATTTGTTCTAGAATATACTTCGCTATTAGGTACCGTTTTTTCTATGTTACTTTTACATATTTACAAACATAAGGAAAATCTTACCCCTACATTCGTCGACAACAGACCCAATGGGGTTCCAATTATACGAGCAGTCCAAGATTATGTTCATGCTTCTATTTCGGAAAAAGTGAAATATTCTAATTAACGTTTCAGAGTTATATCCTTGATATAAAAAATCTGGATGAATAAAAAAAATGAAATTCAGGGTCAATGAAAACCTTACCAGATATACTTACATTTCATACTGGAAATAGCTTTATTCTATAAGTTAGAGAAATTTAAGTATATAACTCTAAAAAAAATTTCGTTTTGAGATGCTATTTTTGTATATTAATATACTGGACGAAGCGTGAAGCCGTTGGATTCACGGTGTCATAGCTATTCATAATGATATTGCTTCTTCTATTTGGGAAAGAGTGAGGGATTCTTATTAACACTTCATAGCTACTTCCGTGAAAGGAAGATTTTAAGCTAAGAAAAAAACGCCACTCAGCGCGATCACAGACCCCATAAATCATAATTCATGTGAAAATTGGACTATAAATTCTTTAGTCTCTAAGAGCATTTTAAGTGTATGTCTCTAATAAAATATCGTAATAACGTGCATTTTTTACACACACAGAGAAACCCACAAATATATATATATATATATATATATATATATATATATATATATATATATATATATACGGTGAAACATTTATCGGTGAAAGAAATGGACACGAAAACCAGGGTTCAAATTCTGGACGAAAGTATTTGTGTTTCACTTTGAGCAACTGCTCTTGAGAAAAGGCATAAATTAATCTCTTTCCCCTTCCCAATTATGGACAAATAGTAGGGCAGACTGTGCATTAACTCTGGTACTGCAACTTGGTCTAGAAAGCAGATTCTGAGTTCAAACTAGCAGTAGTCTGCTTAAAAAATGACCTTGTCTCGCATCCCACCCGCGGAGCGAGGGCTGGGTAAACACACACACACAAATACACACACACACACACACTCAAATACACTCACACATACAAACATACATAAATATATATATATATATATATATATATATATATATATATGACCGCAAGAACTGCTGATTCTGTGTCTTCGATATTCAAACTTAGATTTACATATGATCTATTAACTGTACTAATCTCTCTATCTTTACAGATATAGCAAATAACACACACATATATATATATATATATATATATATATATATATATATATAAAATTAAGATATATTAGTTTTTATATATATTTGATAGCATGGAAGCTTGTGTGCCATAGGTTTCATGACGTCTTATAAACGTCAATCATCAGGCATATATATATATATATATATATATATATATATAATATTCCCTGAATATATATCAGGTTGCCGGCCTGATGATTTTCGTTTTTAAGACGTCATGAAACCTATGGTCAAAGACAAGGTTCCATGCTATTAAATATATACAAAAACTAGTATATATTTACTTATTACTATTATCATAGCTCCATCACAGATATTTAGCACTCTCCAAATCATATCCCATTAGGTCTGCCACAAACCCACGAAGTGAGCTAATGACAATCAACATTATATATATATATATATATATATAATGGTCGGCACTTTTATACATGGAATGTGATCAAATCAGGTTTATTTTTATTATAGTCTCCCCTGCGGTTCACATGCTTCTTTCATCAGTGTTGTTCCATTGATTAACAAAATTGTCTGGAACATGTATAATATTATCGTATGAACTTTACCCATTAACTTTTTAGCCCACCCTCGTATATATATATATATATATATATATATATATATGTGTGTGTGTGTGTGTGTGTGTGTGTTAAATAAATGGAAATAAATCTGATGTTATGTTAATATAAAGTATGAAAAAATATATTCAGGGGATATATATATATATATATATATATATATATATATATATATATATTAAGTTATTTTCTTTAAAAATGATCTTCAAGGAGAGATATAATAGATGCTAAACGTCTCATCTGAAAGATATTTTCAAAAAGTATTTTTCGGTTGAAACGCTAAAGATCTATTATATAGATGGTTCATAAAAATTAGAATAAATAAAATCATATATAAAAAAATAAAAAGTAGTTGTCGGTGACGTAGTCGATGGTGATCCAAAGGCTTTTTTCATTAGCTACTGGACCGAGGTGTAGGGAAGGGCGCAACTCCTTACCCTTGATTTCTCCATCTTACCCTTGCTCCTTAGCTTATAATACTGAATGTTAAGCAAGGTGGCATCAAGTACCATTTTTTAAGTCTTTGGTATGACTCTAACTGGCATTGAACCCTAGTCCCCCGGACCATGGGTGAATAATCCACCCACTAGAATCATCATCATCATGTCGCGCCGTCTGCGCGGATATCCCTGACCGTCTCTCGCCATTTCTCCCTATCACTCATCGCCTCCGGCAGGTCTTCAGGATTACAACCCGTGTCCTCACATAGCTGCTGTATGTAAGTTCGTGCTGGTCGTCCCACACTTGCACATCCATGAGTGGGGGTCCACAGGAGTACATCGCTTATGAGCTCGTCCTTGCTTCTCCAGCAGTGTCCCGCGTGTCTGGTTCGTCGAACTTGTATAGTTTTTGTGATGGGGGGCAAGTGTCCGTATAGTTGGAGTCTCGTGGGGTGTTGTCGCCAGGACTTGTTTAATACTGCTCTCAACATTCTTGTGTAATTTCCGTCCAGCCTCCTCTCCAGCCGCTTCGTAAGCGTCCATGTGGTGCATCCATATAGCAGTATCGACACAACCGCTGCCTGGAAGAAACTGCGTTTCATTTTATCTGTTAGGTCCGACTTCCATATGATCGAGAGCCTATCGATAGCTGTCCATGCCTTCGTCAGTCGTGTGTCGATGTCCTTCTAGAATAAAGGCCCGATATACATACATACATATATATAAATATATATATATATATCGGCTGAATATTTTGCTTTTTTTCATTGTTTAAATCAAAACATACTCACAAACAGACATACGCGCACACACAATCATACATACATACATGTCAGTCACACTTCTGTAAAAAATCATCATTAAAAACTGATATGAAAAACTCACATTGAATCAAAATAATTGTGACATAAGAACTAATTACATGAAAACAAAAATTGATAAGACAAAGAGTAGCAAGTATAGAAAAATTGTTATACCAACCAAGTACCAAAAAACTTTGTACCAATCAAGTACAGAAAAATGGTTATACCAACCAAATACCAAAAAAACTTGATACCAACCAAATACCAAAAAAACTTTGTACCAACCAAGTAGAGAAAAATGGTTATATCAACCAAGTACCAAAAAAACTTGATACCAACCAAATACCAAAAAAACTTTGTACCAACCAAGTACAGAAAAATCGTTTTACCAACCAAGTACCAAAAAATCTTGATACCCACCAAATACCAAAAAAACTTTGTACCAACCAAGTACAGAAAAACCGTTTTACCAACCAAGTACCAAAAAATCTTGATACCCACCAAATACCAAAAAAACTTTGTACCAACCAAGTACAGAAAAATCCTTATACCAACCAAGTACCAAAAAAAAACTTGATACCAACCAAGTACCAAAAAACTTTGTACCAACCAAGTACAGAAAAATCGTTATACCAACCAAGTACCAAAAAATCGTTATACCAACCAAGTACCAAACAAACTTTGTACCAACCAAGTACAGAAAAATCGTTATACCAACCAAGTACACAAAAATCGTTATACCCACCAGGTACCAAAAATCGTTATACTAACCAAGTACAGAAAAATTTTTATACCAACCAAAGTACAGAAAAATCGTTATACCAACCAAAGTACAGAAAAATAGTTGTACCATCCAAGTACCAAAAAATCTTGACACCAACCAAGTACCAAAAAATCGTTATACCATCCAAGTACCAAAAAATCGTTATACCAACCAAATACCAAAAAAACTTTGTACGAACCATGTACAGAAAAATCGTTATACCAACCAAGTACCAAAAAAACTTTGTACCAACCAAGTACAGAAAAATCGTTATACCAACCAAGTACCAAAAAAACCTTGTACCAATCAAGTACAGAAAAATCTTTATACCAACCAAGTACCAAAAAACTTGATACCAATCAAGTACCAAACAAACTTTTTACCAACCAAGTACAGAAAAATCGTTATACCAACCAAGTACCAAAAAATCTTGATACCAATCAAGTACCAAACAAACTTTGTACCAACCAAGTACAGAAAAATCGTTTTACCAACCAAGTACCAAAAAATCGTTATACCAACCAAAGTACAGAAACCTACTATGGTTGATATGCCATAAAAGCAAACGAAACCAAACAAAAACTAAACCAATGCTAAATAAAATTAAAATTCAAGCTTCCAAAATTAAGATCTTACATAGTTTTTTGTTTCTTGATTTTATGATAAGTGTTTCAAAAATTATAAACTTTTTTCATAATTGATATTTTATCGCAAGTGTGTATTGTTTACTAATAAATAATACGAGAATCATTCAATAAATAAAACGAATTTTGCTAAAGGAATCGTCAATAGGATATAAATTGAAAGAGAAAATATTATTTTGCTACTTTTTTTTAAATTCTATTATTCATTGGATGACCTTCCTCTATCCTGGTTTCCTGAGCTTAACATTAAACTGAATTGGATGGTGAAGCTCCAATTCCTCTTTATTATCATTACTCTCAGGTCTACTCTGACTCGGAGGGATTGATTCAAATAGATCTTTTAAAAAAATATTAGCATTAAATAGGAATTCTTGATACCATATAACTGAAAATTATTCATTTTGGGTATGGTTACTTGAATCAAGAACTTTTTTACAAATGATTTTTTTAGTTACTTGAAACCTCTTATGTAATGTTACGAGAACCATTCAGAACGTTACGATATACAATCAGAAAGTAACGGGACCAAATAGAAGTATGTAACACCATGGCACTAAATGAGAAGGGTGTAACACTCGAAAAACTAGATATAATAGTATGACTTTGCCTCACCGAACCGGCACCATCTCGAATACAAGATAGACCCAGTTGTTTCAAAATACGAAAAAGTTTATTTCTGACAGAATACATTACATGCAGCAGACATTGAAACACTAGAGAGACAGAGTAATATATATACAGTTGTTACGTAGAACTGCTATCTGACATATGGGTGGCAAACGAAAGAAACACCCGACCTCCAATTTCTGTGCCCCTCTCACCCCAGAGGGATCTGGATTCAACCGACCGTCTCTGTTCTAAAATGAACTGCCTAAACTCCGAAATCCGACAGCTACTGAATTAAAAAATATCTTTCCTTATGTAATATGACTTAATTATTTAATCAGCGAATCATGATAATAACACATGTATTTAACTTTCATGTGTGACATCCCCACTGTCCTCAGCTGATAAAATGTTCATTTTTCAACATCTTTCTAGAACCCCGAGCTTAAAACAAAACCGTATTATGACCGGGCCGACGTGTGTATGACATGGACGTACACAAGTCGTGACCTTTAAAAATAGAAGCAGTTAATGTCTTTACCTTCAAATGCGACCCCCACCTCAATTCAAAGTTTTCTAGCCAATTTACAATTTATTAATACGAGTAAAATAATTAGCTAATATAATTCAGTGTCATTCTTAATTATATTATGCATAACTGTGCAAGATTAAATGATTATTATTGAATATGATTATTTATGTGATTTCAAATAATTTCATCCCAATGTTGCATATTGACCTCCGACCCGGCCAAGCTGTCAAAAGAAGAAATGCACCTGTGTAAATAACAGGTGCATCCGATCGAGGATTTCAGGAGATCAGGAGCGACCTTGACAGTCGAGGAGTTGAATTGAGTGCGAAATTGTAACGCTCGCAGGAAATAGGTGGATGTCAAATCATTATATAACCCCGGCGACAGGAAGTTCAGATCAGTTGGAAAGAAGACGCTGGAATGAAGACTATGTCCCAGCAGAGGCTGGGTCCCCAGGCCCCCGGTTGAGCAGCCCAGGAGAACGGGGAGAGAAACGTTGTTATGGCCATAAGAGTGGGGGTCAATATGTTGCAGTTCTGTTCAGTCCCCAACTCACCTCTCACACAGTAAAATCTTTACTAACCCTTTCGAACCCTTTCAAATAAAGTGAGAGGTATATTTTCTCTAAAGAACTGTGTCCGCTCGTCTTTATTGCGTCCTTATATTTCTGCATGCAGATGTGTATGAGCCAACCAGCATGAATCACTTCGACTTGGCCGTTCTGATAAAAATGAAAGAACCACAGACGCCACATTGAAAATGTATAATGGTTAATGGCTATACAACACAAATTAGTTGTACAAATTATTAGTATAAAGAATCATTACTTCAACTTATAATTGTTTACAAACGATTATCATTTGTTATGGAAACCATATAACTGTTTGAAAAAAGGATTTCCACATTAAACAACCCAACAAGGGTTGACATGTCATAAAACAAGGTAACAACGATTTTTCCGGGTGGAAATATGAGAAATCCGTTCTAATTGATATGAACATGAATTTATTTTGACCAAACCAGTAACCTACTGAATAGGGAGGAAGTGAAATATACAATTAGCATCAAGGTGTCCTGACACCAGGAAATCCCAAAACTCTCTCTCTCTCTCTCTCTCTCTCTCTCTCTTATTATCCATCCCTATTGGTCATCATTCTTTGTAAGTCCACTAGGCGGCATCCAGTGTCCACACAGTACTAATGAATGAGAATATTTGCTGGTCGGTCAACACTGGTATGTCCATCTGCAATAGTCCACATGGGTTCGTCATTATTTACACCAGCAGTGTTCAGCATATCTTACTTGAATGGTTTATGGGATGGAAGATAAGTGGCTGTACAGCTGATGCCTTGAGGAATGCTGCTACTAGGATTTGTTCAAAACAGCATATAGTCTCCTTTCGTAGTTTCCATTAAGATTTTTCTCCCAGCATTTTGTTATGGTCCAGTTGTTACAGCTATACAGTAGTACTAACACGGCAACCGTTTAGAATAATTCCCGTTTTATTTTATCAGAGTAATCAGATTTCCGTCCAGTCATTAACATGTAAACAGCAGCGCGTGCTTTACCAATTCGTATAATGGCCGTCACTTTCAGTAGATGAGATACTGCTACTAAGTTATGTAACCTGGTCTATAATTTTTAATAGCCTAAAATACGATTGAAAGTCCTACATTCTAAACATTTAGTCAATGAATACATTTAATTGGATCCCGGCACCATACTTCCTCGTGTATGTAAACAAGAAAGGTTAACATTAGAAATTAAAAGTAGTCTTTGCTATCGTCTTGAATCAAATATTTCATAATGGAAAACGTCTGCCTTAAACCACATTTCACACACACACACACACACATATATATATATATATATATATAGAGAGAGAGAGAGAGAGAGACCATTTTTGTCAAAAAACATAGACAGTTATTTTAAATAGTTTTTTTTATTGCTTTGGGCTAATTCTGAAAAAATATAATAATAAATGTTTTAGAATTTAGATTATGTGTCTGTCTGGAGCCGAAACTACGTCAACGTCAAAAATCATCTTAGTTATTTACGAAACCGTCTTCATTTTTTAGTTTTATTTATCAGTACTGCAGGTATTGTCTACGTGCTTTTTATTTCATTATTATTACAATAATGAAGGCACAAGGCCTTGAAGTTTTGGGGGGAGGGGAAAGGAGCGGTCTTGCTTTGACTAAAGTTTCTATGGGGAACCTAGCTCGCCACAATCGCCGACTCATTCAATCAATACAATATATATAGTCATTCATCCGTCTCCATGCGCGCTGCTACCACCAAAATACCACTTTTGC
Organism: Sepioteuthis lessoniana; assembly: GCA_963585895.1. Classification (NCBI taxonomy): domain Eukaryota; kingdom Metazoa; phylum Mollusca; class Cephalopoda; order Myopsida; family Loliginidae; genus Sepioteuthis; species Sepioteuthis lessoniana. The sequence continues at coordinate 59,215,592 of OY757939.1, forward strand.
TCTATGATGGAAAGTATTGTCTACGTGCTTATGACACGCAAGCAAATTCACGTAGACAATTAAATAGCAATTGGCAGTGTCAACAAGAAGGTTAATTTGCATATCGATCTTTAAAAAATTAACTTTGATAAATATTTACTTGGTATTATCGATTTCTAATTGTTTGATTTAATTTTAATCAAATATTAGTAAAAGTCTTGTCGATGAATCTTAAAAGAAATTCATTAACAAAAAGAAATAGCTGCAATTTTATTCCTTAATGTCTAATTTAGTTAAATTAGAAAAAAAATAGATATAAAAACGACAGTGAATGGTATAGTGAATGTCCATGATTACTATTCAATTCATACCGGATACTTACCTGGATTAGGAGTAACATTACTTACCTGATCTGGTAGTATCGAAACCAATGGCAGATTCGAGGCCGAAAGGCCCCCAACTTCGGTTGGGCCACCCTCGGGTGGGCGAGCTGCTTTTCAGACCCCCTTACACTACTTGTATAGTACTAGACCTCACAGTCTAGTTCAAGCTATATTCTGGCATACGTGTCCGAATCTAGATTTAGGTCCGTGATACCGCTTGACTCATTAGACCCATATTGTACTTAGTGGGTCAATGACTAGCAGGGTTCGAGTCTCGGCTCGTTCCCGACCTTCCCCCTCCCCTTTATCCCCACTTTAATTGGCCTTCGGGCTTTTGACCTTGTGTCAAGTCCTATCTGGTGGGAGGCAGCGACAAATACACAATATTCAATTCATACTCGCCCTTTTGACCTTCGGGCTTTTGGCCTTGTGTCAGGTCCAGTCTGGCGGGAGGCAGCGACAAATATAATTCATTCTCGCCCTTGATTCAAATAAGTTTAACGTAATGATTTAATTTTGAATAATATTAAACGCTATTTTTTATTCTATTTATTTATTTATTTTTACTTTACCAAATATTAATTTTTTCTTAATATTTACGTACACATATTCAAAAATGAGGAACATAAACACATGTATAAAAAAATCAATAAATCTATCAATGAAAAAAAAATGTTGAATCTTTTTTTATCTGGTCACATACACACACGCTCGCGCGCGCCTACACACAAACTGAGAGAGACACAAAGAGAGACATAGATAGATAGATAGATAGATAGAGAAATAATTAAGACATTAAAAAAGAAAAAAGTCATCTTTTTTCTTCTTTCTCATTTAGTTAAATTAAGTTTTGGCGACAGTCTGAAAACGGAACATCTTTCGATTGTCCAAAAAAAAGGATGATTTTTAAGAATGACGCATTTTTTTCAAAGAAAATTGCAAATCGAGGTTTTTTTTGGGGGGGGAGTGATTTTTTTTTTCTCAAAAGGTATTCTCATCTAAGACAATTTCATTGCAATTATGATTTTATGTAGAAATCAATCAAAATAGGTGTTGCAGAGGGTGCTACTCCTTTCCCTGGAGTGATTGCTCCACTTTACCCTTGATACGTACCTTATTTTACTGAGTGTTAAGCAAGGAGGTATCAAGTACCACTTTTAAAGTCTTTGGTATGAAGCGACCTGGGATTGAACCCTGGTCTTCCAGACCATTAGCGAACCCTCAACCGACAAGGCCAATGAGGTTTAATAATTGACTTGGTGTTATTGATTCCTAATAATATTGTTTTAATCTAAAACGTATTAAAACAATCGTATGTAGAAATCAATAAAATAAAAATAGGTGAAATCTTTTTTTATATACCTTTTCATTTAGTATCGTTAGTCTTTTTCATTTAATGTAATATTTTATCATGCTAAAACTTGAATACTTAATTATTTAATCAGCGAATCATGATAATAACACGTGGAGAGGACATACTTTTGCTATTGATAATGATAATTTTCTGGGATTTTGAGATACAAATGAATCACTTAATTTAGGCCAGACGACCAGACCTAGTGATAGTCAATAAACAAAAAGAGAACATGCCAAATGGTGGACTTTGCCATCCCGTTTGAATTTGATTGTGCAATTTGCTATAAAACCAATGTTAATCGATAAGACAAAAATAATTGCGATGTTAATTTATTTTTCGATTTATTTATTGAAATGCCTTCTTACTAAATCCATTAAAAAACAAAATATCTATTATTATGATATTTATTTTCAGCATTTCTATTTTAGTCTTAGGAGGAAAATTTCTTTTTTCAAGATAAAATTACATGAAGTTAAATAAGAAAGTATTAATATGAATTATTTTAGCATTGTATTTTCCGAAAACTTTGTTTTCCTTCTTTTACCAAATGATTTTCTCTCATTCAGGTAATTAAATGATTCTTTTTAGCTTTAGTTGAATTGTTTTGCTTTCTTTTTTTGCCTGAGTTTTTAGAGTCATTAAGCATTTCTAATATTCTCCTTCTTTTTCTGTCAAGTAATTTACGGGGAAAATATATTTAGTTAAAAACAATGAGTTTTATGAGTAATTTTTTTACTTATCAAAATGAAAATAATGGATTATTTTCTGCTTCTTTTTTAAAACATTTTTCTGATGGATTTGGTGCAGAAAATATCGGTAGGTTTAAGAGAAGGAAAATAGATCCGAGGTTAATTTAAAATAAAAGCTGACGATAACTTTGGAAAAGACGCTGAAAAGTGAAAAAAAAAAAATCCAAGAGTTGAGAAATAAATACGTTTTTCCGAAAGTGAAAAGCAAAAAAAAAAAGAAAAATTATTTTTCTCCTTGGAGTGGGTAAAAATGGGGAAAAAAAAGATTAATTTTTAACAGAGGCACATTTTTTTCGAAGAAAATTACAAATCGGGAAATTTGGGAAATTTTTGTTATTTTGATTTTTTTTTTTTTTTTCACAAAAGACAATTTCATAGATTTTTATTATTAGTTTTGTGAAAATCTGTTTTTAGATATTTTCCTTAGCACATATATATTGCTTAATTTCACTTTTTTCTTACTGAAACATGAAATTTAGTATTTTCTTTTTCACTTTGAGCACAAGTAAACACTTATGATTATATTGTTTTGTGTTGTAGGATAGTTTCAAGAACCTGACCCTTTTTAGTGTTTTTATTTATTTATTTGTTGTTTCTTGCCTTGGGGGAGGCTTTTTTGCTTAATTTTTTTTTTTTTTTTTTTGCCTCGAAACAACCTGTAATTAATATGCTATTTATCCAACTTTCCATTAAGTCAAATTTGTGTGCGGTTTTACAGAAAATCCGCGATCCTCTCGGCATTCTCCATTTTGGAGCGCCTGAGACGTTAAGCCCGTATTGCTAGGGGGGTGGCTTCTCCCCTAGCAATACGGGCTTAACACGTGGAAAGGACATATTTTTGCTATTGATAATGATAATTTTCTAGGATTTTGAGATACAAATGGATCACCTAATCTCGTCCAGACGACCAGACCTAGTGATAGTTATTAAAAAAAAGAGAACATGTCGAATAGTGGACTTTACCATGCCGTTTGAGTTCAGAGTAAAACTGAAAGAAAACGAAAAGAAAGATGGCCGGACTATGCCAGAGAACTGTAAAAAAAAATATGGAACCTGAAAATGACAGTAATACAAAAGGATTGATAAAGGGACAGGAGGACTTGGAAATAAGCGGACGAGTTGAGACCATCCAAAGTACATCATTATTAAGATCGGCCAAAATGCTGCGAAGAGTCCTGAAGACTTGAGGAGACTTGCTGTCACTCAAACTCCAATAAAAAAAATCAGCTAGCGCTAATGTGAAAAACTCTCAAAGGAGTTATAATAATAATGATGTCTGAACGCGTAAAATTCTCTTAGATTTTGAAATAGTTGGGTATCACCTACCTTTTCAGCATAATGAGCAGTTCCATCTGCCATATATGGCAGTAGCGGAGATCAGTCTGGAAATAAGTCCGACCAGAAGAGCCGTTCCTATTGTTGAAGTATATTACTCTATCACTAATCCTATGTTCTTATTACTAACAGTCTCTCTCTTGTAAATACTCTTTCCTGTAAATATAACTATTTTCCTCACATATCGTGGTTTGTCTTATTATTACTACTACTTGTGTTCACTAACCAGAACACAACAGAAATACAAACAGATCACCTAATGCCAGCCAGAAGACCAGACAACGGGATAGTTAACAAAAAACAAAACCTACCGTCTTGTGAGATACAACAGACTATCTCAACTCGGCGAAGAGACTAGACCTTGTGTTAAGTATGAAAAAAAAAAAGATCTTGTCATCTAGTGGATTTTGGCGTTGCACCTGACCATGGTGAAAATACAGGAAAGTAAAAAAATAAGCAAATACTTAAATCTTGCCTGAGTGCTGTGGAATATGAAGGTGACGGTAATATAAGAAAATAACAAAGTTTTTATACTATGATTTATCAAGTTACAAAAAATATTCTAGGTTAACTTTTATCGTTAAATGTTTATTATGAATAGGTCCTTTAACTGCTTTGGAAAATATGATTTAATCGTTCTGTGATATGTTTTATGTTATTCTATTTTTTCATATAAACTGTATTAATTTAGTTTACCAAAGGAATCGTATTGCTACATCCCGCAGCGCATTCAGAATGGGAACCAGTGATTCTACAGAACTATATATACATATATATATATAAGATTCATTCAATAATTTTTTTTTTTATCTTTCTTTTTCAGAATTTATTTCCATAAATGTAAACTTGGGGGGGGGATTGTTTTATAGCAGAAATCATTCTAATCTCGCAAAAATATTTGTTCTGATACTATTCAAAATGGCAGCAAATCAAACAGGCTTAAAAAGGGGTCTGTCATCAATTTTTTAGTTGCTGAGAAAAACAAACCAAGTGAAATTTACAGGAGAATTTGTAATGTGTATAGAGAAGCATGTTTTTGTAAAAAATGTCTACAAATGTGTGTGTGCTTGCCGCTATGAGCCTGAGTTGAAAACACATTTCATGAAGTGGAAACACACAGGCTCTACGGTAAAGAAAAAGTTACTGGCGCAGCGGTTAGAAAAGGAGGTCATGTTGAGAGTTTTCTGAGACATAAAGCACCCCATCACAACTAATTTCCTTGAAAGAGGAGCGACTGTAAACAGTGCTTCATATTGCCAACTCCTCAGGCAAAATTCATCTTATTTATTAAGAGACCCTCATATATATATATATATATATATATATATATATATATATATATATAATGAGATATACATGTGTCACCTTTTAAATTAAATGTTTAGCATGAATATGTCTAATGTACAATTTTTCAAAAACATTTAATACTGACTTCCCCTTCCAAACCATTTATATCGCTAAGAATCTGGATGAAATTGTCCCGTTGTCCCGACCTCCACAATCTCCATTCTTCCGACCACTTCCTTCCCACCACCGCCAACAAATATAGCACAGATAAAAATACTCATTTGACGTCTGGTGTAAATTTCAACTGGAATTTAGAATTGTTTTTAAATGCTTCACCGCGCGTAAAACATTGGACGCTTAGTTTGCAAGTTGAAAAGGACCCAGTTTTTTCTGATTGGCGCCATAGTTTCCAGGGTGGTATCTCTCTCTCTCTCTCTCTCTCTCTCTCTCTCTCTCTCTCTCTCTCTCTCTCTCTCTCTTAAACACACACGCACACACACACACACGTAAACGCGTGCGTGTTTGCACGGCCTCTCGATCTATCAATCTTCCTCTTTATCTCTCACTTTCCTGTTCTCACATTCCTTCTTTCTTTCTTTGTCCGAGTCTTTGAGATCGATAGATATATGTTTTTTTTTTCCTTTGTTTCAATGGTATACCAGCCTTCGTGGGTTTTTTAATGCCAAATCCATCCTTGTGGTAGGACAGAAGTTGTACTATTAAACCCAATCCTGGGATTGATTGAGAGATGAAACTCGAAATATTTTATTTGCTCTCTCTTTCTCTAACTTTTTGTATTTCTAAGTAAATAAATTCGGTCTCTCTATCTGTCTGTCTGTCTGTCTCTCAGAGATAGATAGATAGATTATATGAGGTATGAGCAGGTTTAGATTGATTGATAGGTAAATATTTATAGATTGATAGATACGAGGATCATTAAATAAGTTTCCAGACTTTTTCGTATGGGCATTTTTATTGATAGTACACACATGAAACTCTAGTCCCCTTCCAAGTAATCTCCTCCGGCTACAATGCATTTGTTATACCGTTCTAACAACTTCTGGAAGGCCCCATAGAAGTCATCTTGTGTGAGTGTTTCAATAGCCTTCGTCACAACTTCTTTCATCTTCTCAATTATCTCATAACGACGACAGCCTCTGAGCTGAGGGAATAACTAAAAATCACAGGGAGCAAGGTCTCGACTATAGGGAGGGTGACGAACTGTCTTGATGCCCATCTTGGTCTGTGACAAGGATGGAGTTGTGGACTGGTATATTGTCCTGGTAGAAATGCCACTAACCCGATTTGAAGAATGCTGGCCTCTTCCCGAGGAATCTCTTCCTAAACTCCCTTAAAACCTCAACATAGTGACCCTAACCCCAACCGTTTGGCCAATCAACTCTGGTATATTGACTTCCTTACTCCTCCCACACCTCTCATCATCCCTCACAAACTCCCTGCCCTCCTTGAATCTCTTATGCCACTCAAAAACTGATGCTCGATTCATTCAAGATGGTTGAAAAGCACTCTGAAGCATTCCATACGTTTCTGTGGCTTTTTTCCAAGTTGAAAACAGAATTTTATTGCATATCGTTCTTCTAACGTGTCCTCACGTCCAGATTGCATTTTTGAAATTCACCAGCTGTGACAATCAGGCTTTAGTAGGATGTATTCTAATTGCTACTGTAGCTGTTCATTTAAACCTGAAATCCTAAAAATTATCCAATCATCTCATAAGATATATAGCAATAGCATACTGAATTTTCAAGAGTCTACGACGATTCTAAATGCCTGTACAAAAAAAAGTCTGGAAACTTATTGAAGACACCTCGTAGATTAACAGGTATCAAAACTGCTCGTTTCGTCATCAACAGATATTTTTTGTAAAACTACTCGATAACCTTAGAATATTTTTGAATATATATTCATGTCATCGCTTGTTGGGTTACTTAATGTCGATGTCAATTTAATAATCATTCTCTCCAATTATACACAGTACAAAAATCTTCACAATCATTTCAAACGAACCCAGTTGCGGCTGGGGCAGGAGAATGTACCAGCTGCATCTCTGCAGATGAGTAAGACCCGTCTCAAATGAGTGTCCCTGATATGACACTAAACCATATGATGGTGAAGCTCCAGTCTTGGAACTTTGGCGAATGTGAAGTATCACTTCATTGCCATTACTCCTAGGTTCACCCTTACCCTAAATGATAACACCTGATAAATAGAACTGATAGACATTTAAACTGTGTACCAACAAATAACTTATGCTAAACTGAATTGTTAGAAATTGAACTGTTAGATCATTTGACTGTGCGTAAACAAATGTAAGATATCTAATTAATTTTTTAATTATATGTAGCACTATTTGGAACCATTAAACTATATGCGAACGAATGAGTAATGTTGAATAGAATTATTTGTGTTAAATAGCAATACTTGAAACTTTATAACTGTGTGCCTATTGGTATTCGATAGCAGCACCTGGAATCATTTGACTGTGAAAATTAAGGAATAGTGTTCAAAAGAATTATTAATTTTAACAGTAATACTTAAAAGTCTTTAACTGTGTTCCTAAATCGAATCATTTATATTACACAGCAATAGTTGAAATCCTTTAACTGTGTGCAAAAAAAATGAGCTCAGGATCGTTCAAAATGTTATCAACAAAATGTGTTTACAAATCATATATTTAGTAAGTATAAACAGGATTTAGCATTGATAATCTACAATGGTTGACATGCCATAAAACCCAACCGAACAACCAACTCATTTCAAACATCTAAGCACTTCATAATCTAAAATGAATCTATTCGACCCATGAGTGGAACATTAACAGACTCTACCATAGTTAATCTGGGAGTAATTGCAACGAACAGCTGACTCCACACACCTCACAACTCCAGAATTAAAACCTCAAAACCGAATATTTTTGTTTTTGTGAGTTGAGATCTTACCCCTCTAAAGAAGATACAGTCGGTGTATTCTAGACCTCACCGACAGGGTTATAGGACAAGGGTCACTTTACTTAAGGGGATGAATATTACATTTGAAGAAGGTCAATTAATGTACTGAGCAGAAAATTATGTGAACAACAGCAAAAGAGAAGTTCAATTCCTTGAGGAATTCTTTGAATAGATGAAAAGACGTTAGCAGATAAGGAATTGCTTTTAAACAAATTTTTACTCAAAGAAGCAAACAGTTTATGCCTACAACCTTGCACTTTGGAACTTAGTCGGCAAGAGAAATTCTCCTCCTTATCGACTTGATAAAACGAAATTCTTGAAGAACTTAGCATTCTTGTGGAAACAGAATAAGCGGAAAGAACAAATGTTTATTCTTTTAAAAATCAGCATTATCGAGGCACCAACCTGAAAAAAAACAACCTTTTCCGTTCCTTTACCACACATTTTCGCGGTTACGGACACTTTGCAGTCTTCCAAACACAAGAGGAGTGTTTCGAAAGTAGTACTTGCAATTTATTTTTAGATCCATCCAAGAGCTAAACGAATTGAGTACTTTTGCCATAATTATTCTTGTATAAGACGCAAGATTTTTCACCCTAAAAGATAGGGGTGCGTATTATACACAAGAACTATATAATTAACTTTTTTCCAGCCACACGCCCAACCATATTTGGGATGGAAATCTAACGTGTTTTACGCGGTTTCAGAAAAATATCTACAGGAATAAGTGTTTGTTTATAGTTTTATTTCTCTTAATATGAGCTTCTCTTCGTCATAAGCTTGTTGCATTTTTGCGTGAACATTTCCGTCTGTTTACTCAAAATATTTTATAAATTTTGTCTTTTGATTAATTTTTTTTTAGTTTATACGTGGGTAGAGTATTCGCCAATGGTCTGGGAGACCTGGGTTCAATCCCAGGTCGCGTCATACCAAAGACTTTAAAAATGGTACTTGATACCTCCTTGCTTAACACTCAGCAATATAAGGTACGTATCAAGGGTAAAGTGGAGCAATCCATGGAAAGGAGTAGCGCCCTCCCCTACACCTGTAGTAGCTACTGAAAAGGAGCCTTCTGGTCGACCTCGACTACGGTCGCCAACTTTATTTTATTCTAAAACGTCAGTGTGAAATATACACGAATTTTTTCCCAGAATTTCGTTGTCCAAATTTAGAGATGAGGGTTATACCTGATTGGTTTGGTTTCTTTGTTTAATGGCATATCAACCTTTGTAGGTTATTTAATGCCAATGCTATTCTCCTAGAAGAACAGTAGTGGTATTATTTAACCATAACGTGGATAAGGGGGTTCATACCTTTCCCAAGGGTATTTGCCCGAAAGTGAACGTAATAGCGCGACTGGAGTACGAACTCGCGTACTACGATTCCGCAGTCCATCGCTTTAACCATTACACCACGAGGACATCCCCCGGTTATACATGAGTACGTTTTATACATGAGTACATGTTATATATGAGTACGTGTAATATATGAGTGCGTGTTATACAAAAGTAGGTGTTGTATATGAATACGTGATATACACGAGTGCGCGTTATACATGAGTGTGTCTAATGCATAAATAATAAAGGTGAATAAAATACGAACAGAGTACTCACGTAAAAAACTTCATTTTTTTAAAAAAGAAATCATTGCCTAAATAAATTTAGGTATTGGTGCTTAATGGCATCTCGAACTTTCATGATTTATTTCATACCAAAGCAAATAGAAGCTGTACTATTTAACTCCGAGTTTGGAGGATATGGGGTTTCATATATTTCCAAAAGTTATTAATGCGGAAGTGAACATAATAGTTCGTGTGAAGTTCGAACTTAGAAGGTGCCTTCAATAAGTTTCCAGACTTTTTGTACAGGCATTTAAAATTGTCGTAGACTCTTGAAAATTCAGTTTGCTATTGCTACACATCTTATGAGATGACTGACCAATTTTTATGATTTCAGATTCAAATGAACAGCTACAACAGCAATTGGAATACACCCGACTAAAGCCTGATTGTCACAGCTGGTGAATTTCAAAAATGCAATCTGGACGTGAGGACACTTTTGAAGAACGATATGTAATAAAATTCTGTTTTAAACTTTGAAAAAAGGCCACAGAAACGTATGGAATATGGACTACTTTTCGACCATCCTACATGAATCGAGCATCAGTTTTTGAGTAGCACAAGAGATTCAAGGAAGGCAGGGAGTCTGTGAGGGATGATGAGAGGTGTGGAAGGAGTAAAGAAGTCAGAACACCTGAGTTGATTGGCCTAATAAAGAATTTCATGGATAAGGACCATCGTATGTCTATAGAGACAATAAGTGCACAGTTTGATGTCAGTGTGGGAACTGTACACACAATTATTCGTGAGGAACTGAAGATGCGGAAGATTTGCGCGAAGTTTGTCCTCAAGGGTGCTCAGAGAAGATTAGAATGAAAGACGTTATCATGACAGCAGGGAGATGGTCGAGCTGATCAATTCACATCCCGCAGTTCTTGATGCTCTAGTAACCTGCGATGAAAGCTAGATCTACTGCTATGACCCAGAGACCAAGAAACAGAGTTCCTAGTGGAAGCAGACCCAAGAAGGTCAGACAGAGCAAATCCACCCACAAACTTTTAACGATCCCTTTTTTTGACAGCACTGGCATGATCTACATGCACTGGGTTCCCACTGGACAGACAGTCAACAAGGAATACTATGTTGAGGTTTTAAGGGAATTCAGGAAGAAATTCCGTCGGAAGAGGCCAGCACTCTTCAAATCGGGTCAGTGGCATTTCCTCGAGGACAATGCACCAGTCCACAACTCCATCCTTGTCACAAACTATTTGGCCAAGATGGTCATCAAGACAGTTCTACACCCTCCCTACAGCCCAGACCTTGCTCCGTGTGACTTTTGGTTATTCCCTAAGCTCAGAGTCTGTCATCGTTATGAGAAAATTGAGGAGATGAAAGAGGCTGTGGTGAAGGTTATTGACACGCTCATACAAGAAGACTTCCATGGCGCCTTCCAGAAGTTGTTGGAACGGTACAACAAGTGCATTGTAGCCGGAGGAGATTACTTCGAAAGGGACTTGAGTTTCATCCGTGTACTATCAATAAAAGTGCCGATACGAAAAAAGTCTGTAAACTTATTGTGTGCTCCTTGTATTTACTACAACCACTTTGGTCATTTGGCTTCGAAAATAATTAATAGATACTAAACGTTTTATAAAATTTTATTATTGATTACTTAAATTTCTGAAGATTTTTCAAATGTGTGGGCAAATTTTGTATTGAAATTGTATTGTTGTTTTTCGTCATATTTTTGTATAAATATCAAAGCAAATTTAAAAAGACAATTCCGTTTATAGAAAATATTTTCTTACAACTTTTTTTTTTTTGCAGTCCTTCTTATGCCTAGTCGGCTGGGACTGTAGAATACACCGACTGCACCTCTGAAGAGGGGTGAGACCCCCCCCCCCAACGAGTGTCTTGGATATGACACTAAAAAATCCAGGTTCCAGTGATGTTGAAGCTTTGGGGTATGCGGAGTACACCTTCATGCCATCGCTACCTGGTCAACTCTGGCCCGGAGTGGTAGCACCTGATGGGACCCTCTCTATGAGTCAAATAGAACTAAACAGTGTACTTATGGTAAACTGAATTGCTGAATTTCAAACAATTCGGTTTTGCATGTAACCTGTGTACTCCTGCAAAACCGAATTGTTTGAAATAGAACCGTTTTTTTGACATTTAACTGTGTGTAAACAAAAACTCTACTTATACTAAACTTAATTGTTTGAATTAGAACTGTTTGACTTAATTAAATAGCTTGAAATTGAAATGTTTTTGACAGTTGAACCGGGTACTTATGCTAAAATGAGTTGTTTGAATAGAACTGTTTATTTGTATAAAAATGGATTTGGCATTAGATAACTTCCAAAGGTTGATATGCCATAAAACCCAAACAAACAAACATCAGTCTTTCTTACTGAAATAAATGTAATGAAAATTGATTAAACCATTATATGTTAATGAGAAAGTTTTGATTGTTTGTTTTGATGTTCTATGGCATATCAAACTTTGTAGGTTATTTAATGCCAAAGCTCTCCTTCTAGAAGGGCAGTAATGGTACTATCTAACCTATCGCTAGGAGGATATGAGGGTTCTTACCTTTCCCATTTGCCCAGTCAGCTTGGGCTGTAGAATACACTGACTGCACCTCTGCAGAGGGGTAAGACCACCCCCACAACGAGTGTCCTGGATATGACACTAAACAATCTGATGGTGAGGTTCCAGCAGTGCTGGAACTTTGGGGAATGCGGAGTACCCCTTCACTGCCATCGCTCCTAGGTCCACTCTGGCCCGGAGTGGTAGCACCTGATAGGGCCCTATCTATGGGTTAAATAGAACTAACAGCATATTTATGCTAAAATGAATTGAGTAAACTGAATAGCTTGAAATAGAAATATTTTTGACAATTAAACTGTACTTACACTTAAACTGCGAGCTTATGCTTAAGTGAATTATTTCAAATAGAACTGTTTTTCGACATTAAAACTGTATTTATACTTAACTGAATTATTACATATAACTGCTTGAATAGTTTGAAATGGAAATGTTTTTGACAATTAAACTGTGTACTTATGCTAAACTTAACTGTTTTCAATAGAACAGATTATTTACATAAAAATGGATTTGGCGTTAAATAACCTACAAAGGTTGATATGCCATAAAACCAACAAACCAAACCAAACCTACCTTTCCCATGGATATTTTTCTAAAGGTGAACGTAACAGCACGACTGGAGCTCGAACCCGCTTACTACGATTCCGTAGTTTAGCACTTTAACCATTACACCATGAGAATACTCCCCACAAGTTTTGATTGGTTGAGTGATTGATTGATTTTAACGGCATGTCAACCCATCTTGGGTTATGTTGTTCCAAGGAGTTTGAGAATCGACTACATTACATTGCATGTTTCTATGTACTTTTTGTGCAGTTGTTTCTTTAGGGGTATTTTTGCACGCAGTTATATATCAAGTATTCTTATCTTCGGTGCCCGTGGCGCAGCGGATAGAGGCGTTGAGTCTCTACGGTTCCTGGTGAGCATTGTCAGAAGATAATGGTTTCAAATCCTACCCAAGCCGGCCAGAGGTTTACTTGGTCAAAAACGTGGTGCGATAGACAACAACTATGGAAGGTAGTAATTACTGGGGATACGGTTACAAGACTCAGCATTCCTATCCGAGGTCGCGGTAAATCACCTGAAGAAGGCCAGAGGTGAAATTTGGCCGAAAAGTAGTGAAAAAAGAAACAACATAAAAAAAACTACCAAGATGAGGACAAAAAGTCCGCAATAAATAAAAATTTATTCTTATCTAATACAAATAATTTGCGGTCAATTGTATGGTTTCAAGTATATACAAATTTATACGCTATCATATAATTTGAAGTAACTATTCCTATTTAATGATAATAACATCTGTTTACAGAGTTAAATGGTGGTTGGTAAATGTTAGGATCCACTGTATGGATCAATCAAAACTTTTTAATCTTTTAATTCACTAGAAACTATTTGAAAATAAGCACTGGCACGTTTAAAACTAAAGTTGCCATCAAACTATTCGCTTACAAGTTATATATATATATATATATATATGTACCAACCCCTCCGCTCGAGCAGGATATGACACAAGGTCAATATTTAAGCGAAGTTTAACAGGTTTGAATTTAGAGATTTCCTTCTCTTAGACTATTTGCCTCACCAGGGCTGAAGAACCTAGTCAGTCCTACTATTTACCCTAAGCTGGAGGGAGAATAATTGGATTCATACCTTTCCCAAGGGTATTAGTGCTCTGTGAAATGCAATCTGTCTCGTCCAAGATTTGAACTCGTGTTGCCGTGTCCATTTCCTACGACGATAACCATTACACCACGGGCACCATATATTTGAATTCGGATCACCGTTTCCATTTCAAATGACTGGAACCATTACACACTATATATATATATATATAGGGGATTTTCAAGCAATAGATCTTTCCTTCATCCTTATCTCCCTTATTCGATAAAATAGGGAAATTGTAACATTGATAAAAGAAAGTGAGTGGAATATTTCAGTGACCACGTGTTTGATTTTTTTTCTTTCTTAATGTGAACTTGTTATCATCTCTTTCTTTTGTTTTTGACTTTGTGAACTTTCTTCGGGACCCCTCAACGCTACATGTTCTTCTGCTGCCCTGATCCAGACTAAACTAAAAAATTAACAAATATATTGCTCTCCTGCGGTAGAGTTATATCACTGAGATTAGGATTAGTGCGATCTGCGTGTTCCTTACAAAATTCTCTTTTGATTTGACCTTATGGCAACCTTAGCTTTTCTTTATAAAATGCCCGTCGTTGAGTGATACTTCGAATACACATCTCACTGACAATTGTTTGTGTTGTAAGTAGTAGAATGCTGAGTGCTGTTTTAGGAACTGCATATAGATACCACGTGCCGTTTTCTACAAATCCTGGAAGCAGCATCCCACAAAACATCATCTGTACAGCCAATTACTTCACCAGTTACAAACCATCTAAATAAGATAAGCAAGATATGCCGGGCATTACCGGGTTGGTTGGTTGGTTGGTTGGTTGGATTTTACTGACTTATTAACCTTTGAAAGTTATTTAATGCCAAATCCATTTTTATACAAATTATCAGTTCTATTTCAAACAATTAAGTTTAACATGAGTACACAGTTCAATTGTTAAAATCATTTCCATTACAAACTATTCAGTTTAGTCAAACAGTTCTAATTCAAACAATTCAGTTTAGTACAAGTACAGTTTTTTGTCCCCACATGTCAAAGCAGTTCCATTTCAAACAATTCAGTTTAGTTTAAGTACACCTTCAATTTTGGGTTCTATTCGGTTTCGTAGTAGGGCATTGTAGATTTTGGCAGCTATGGATGTAAGTGTTATGCCTCGGTAGTTTTTGGCTAATCCGAGGTCCCCCTTTTTAGGGAAGGGGAGTATGCATCCCTTCATCCATCTATCTATCGGATTTTGATTGTATACTGCGTTGCAGTGTCGGAGCAGTATGTCGTCGAATTGTCTGGTCTTCCATACTTCCGGGGGAATTTCGTCCAGCCCTGCAGCTTTCCTATTTTTAATTTTTCTGAGAACCGAGTCGAGTTCTTCTTGTGTGAACGGTCCTAGTTTAATGTCTAATTGTTTGCTAATTATTCTGGCGATTGGTTCATGTGTTATTTTTGGTGGGTTTCCAAGTAAGTTTTCGAAGTGCTCTTTCCACAGTTTTATTCTTTCTTGTTGGTTTGCTGCTTTAAGTTTTGTTTTGGCTGTGTTCTTTCTTCTGCTCACTTCGTTTATTGTTTGCCAGGCTATCCTAGATTGTCTATCTTCCACTGAGTCTCTAATCTTATCTATCTGATTTTGAATGTATTCTGTCTGTTCCTTTATATATATGCCTGCTAATTGATATTGTGCCGTTTTTAGTTTTAAGGCATTTGTGTTTGTTGGGTTTTTTCGATAGTTTTTGGAGGCTGTTTTCACTAGTGCACGTTTTTCTCTCACCGCTAAAGTTTCCCATGGGACTCTATATCGACAAGATACTTAGAAAAAACCAAAATGGCTTCCGAAGAAATAGATCCACGACCTCACAAATATTAACCATCCGCAGAATCCTTGAAGGTGTACGGGCAAAGAACCTACAAGCGACATTAATATTTGTCGACTTTACCAAGGCTTTCGACTCCATTCACAGAGGAAAGATGGAACAAATCCTACTAGCGTACGGCATACCTAAAGAAACCGTAGCGGCAATAACGATTCTCTATAGAAACACTAAAGTAAAAGTACGATCACCGGATGGAGACACAGAATACTTTGACATTGTAGCAGGAGTACTACAAGGGGACACGCTGGCCCCGTACCTCTTTATCATTTGTCTAGACTACGTACTTAGAACATCGATTGACAAAATCAAAGAGAATGGCTTCGAACTGACGAAGAAAAGAAGCAGAAGATACCCCGCAACAACAATTACCGACGCCGACTACGCCGATGACATAGCGATACTGGCAAATACACCTGACCAAGCCGAAACACTTCTGCATAGTTTGGAACGAGCAGCAGCAAGCATAGGCCTCTATGTTAATGCACACAAAACGGAATATATGTGCTATAACCAAACGGGGGACATCTCCACTCTAGAAGGAACCCCACTTAAACTAGTAGACAAATTCACGTACCTAGGAAGCAGCGTCGAATCAACCGAAAAGGACATCGAAACGAGGTTAACGAAAGCATGGACAGCTATCAATAGGCTATCGATTATATGGAAATCAGACCTAACCGATAAAATGAAACGCAGTTTCTTCCAGGCAGCGGTCACATCGATACTGCTATATGGCTGCACTACATGGACGCTAACAAAACGGCTGGAGAAGAAACTAGATGGCAATTACACAAGAATGCTGCGTGCAATCCTGAACAAGTCCTGGCAGCAACACCCCACAAGACGCCAACTGTACGGCCACCTGCCCCCTATCACGAAAACTATTCAAGTTAGACGAACCAGACATGCAGGACACTGCTGGAGAAGCAGAGATGAACTCATAAGAGATGTACTCTTATGGATCCCCACACATGGCCGCGCAAAAGCAGGACGACCAGCTCGAACGTACATTCAGCAGCTATGTGAGGATACAGGATGTTGTCCTGAAGACCTACCTAGGGCGATGAACGATAGGGAGGAGTGGCGAGAGAGGGTCAGGGATATCCGTGCTGCCAGCACGAGATGATGATGATGATGATGATGACACCTTCAATGTCAAAAACAGTTCAGTTTTAGTTTAATTCTTTTTTACCTATAGATAGGGCCCTATCAGGTGCTACCACTCCGGGCCAGAGGACATGGGAGCGATGGCAGTGAAGAGATACTCCGCATTTTCCAAAGCTCCAGCATTACTGGAACCTCACTATCAGATTGCTAGGTGTCATATCCAGGACACTGGTTGGGGAGGGGTCTTACGCCTCTGCAGAGAAGCAGTTGATGTATTCTACAGCCCCAGTCGACTGCGCAAGCATTACCGGGGATTTGAGGACGAAAACATAAACGACGTTCTCCTATGAACTCCTACACATGGACACACAAGTGCTGGCTAACCATCAAAAACCTACATTTATTAGGTTGGTGTCAATACTGAAAACGATCGAGAAGATCTAACAATATGGCCAGCAGGAATGGATGGCAAGAGAGACTCAAAGTAATCTGAGCTCTCAGCATGCGATGATGATGATGATTACACTCAATGTACGCCCTATTTTTTTTGCACCAGACTAAGCTACATTTAGTAACTACTCCCATTTGAATGAGTACGATTTTTTTCCGAATGGTACGAATGACCCAGTGACGTCTGTCTATGTAGATATATATGGAAGAACCGAATGGGAGAAAAAAAGGATTGGTTTGACCTATTTTCTTTTTTTCTTTTTACTTATTTCCAAGTCGCTTTTCGTTTACTTTGTGTTTGTTCTACTTAACCATAATTGTGGCCATTGTTTCTAATTAAAATACCAACATTTCTTAACGGCTTCCTGTCGAGACGAAAATGAGTAAGAGAAAAAGAAACCGAATCATTTTAAACTAGAACTCTAGAAAAATATTTCTATATAATGCTTCGCTTTTTTTTTTTTTTTTTTTTTTTTTTTATCTAAGCAGGATAAGAAATTATGCACAAATTTACTCAGACTTCGAACTTTGGGGAATTTGGAGTACCTTTTCACTGCCATTACTCCCAGATCCACTCTGACCACAATTAGTAGTACCTGTTATGGTCCCTTCAATGGATCAAATAGAAGTATTCTATTATTTAATGTCCCCATTTGGGAAAGGCATGAATCCAATGATTCTCCCTCCAGCTATGGGTAAATAATTCGGCAGTATCGGTTCTTCAGTCTTGGTGAGGCAACTAGACTAGGAGAAGGAAAACTCTGAATTCAAATCTGTTAAACCACGCTTAAAAATTGACCTTGTGTCATATCCTGCCCGAGCGGAGGGGTTCTTAAATATGAATATCCTCATTTTTTTTTTGGTTATTTTAGTAACAATATTTCGACTGTTGTAACCCAGGGTATTTTTCAGTCTTCTCGTAATCATTAACCTCATGTGAATTCCAAACTGAGCCATGTGTTAGAAAGAAAAATAATTTAGCACCAAATACAAACTACTGAAGGTGAACAGCCATAAACATGGTTGCACAGAGAACATCTAAAAAGAGAAATACATTTTATTTTGTAGAAAATAAGACGAAGTTATGCATTTACCCGTCTTCTCTGCCTCGACGTGATAGAAGGTCAAATTTTCTAAGCTGGTTTGAATTTATAGTTTTCCTTCTCCTGCCCCTGTTGCCCATCCCAAAGCTAAAGAACTCATTCTGCTCAACTATTTACCCACAGCAATAGAGAGAAGAAATAGGTTCATGCGTTTTCCGAGGAAGTAAGAGTGAAGTCAAATGCAAACATTCTCGTGCAGGATTTGAACTCGAGTTACTCTACATCAGACACTCATGTCTAATGTAATAAGACACTCAGGTCTTATTACATAAGACATGAATCTTACGTAATAAGGAATGAGTGTCTGACGTATTAAGACATGTGTGTCTGATGTAATAAAACAGGAGTCTTATGTAATAAGGCATGGGTGTCTGATGTAATAAGACAGAAGTATCTGATGTAATAAGACATATGTCTTACGTAATAAGGCATGAGTGTCTGATGTGATAAGACATGTGTGTTTCGATGTAATAAAACAGGAGTCTTATGTAATAAGGCATGTCTGATGTAATAAGACAAAAGAGTCTGATGTAATAAGACATGTGTCTTACGTAATAAGGCATGAGTGTCTGATGTGATAAGACATGTGTGTTTCGATGTAATAAGACAGGAGTCTTACGTAATAAAGGATGAGTGTCTGATGTAATAAGCCATGAGTCTTATGTAATAAGATATGGGTGTCTGATGTAATAAGCCATGAGTCTTTTTTGATAAGACATGAGCGTCTTATTTAATAAGACATGAATAGTTAAGACAGTTTTGCATTTAAGAATCCTTCGATAAGAGGAGAGATATTTTCTTTAATAATCATTTAATGATATTATTATAAGGATTATATTAGTGATAATAATATTCTATAATTATTCTATAGTAATTTTTCTCTGGCGATAATCCTAACGATTCCACCAGTCACACTTCTTGTGTTTTGGTATGTTACTTGGTGCTTTAATGCATATCAACTCCTATGGGTTATTTAATGCCAAATCATATATATATATATATATATATATTGTAACTGTTAGTTGTCACTAAATCCCTTTTTTTAGATTTCAATGGCATTAGATATAAAATCTAATATATATATATATATATGTATGTGTGTGTGTGTGTGTGTGTGTGTGTGTGTGTTTGGTTAATTGGTTGTTTTGTTTTATGGTATATCAACCTTTTTCGGGTCCTTTAACGCCGAATTAAATCATTTTGATTAAAGTTTCAAACAATTCAGTTTAGTATTAGTTCAGTTTTTGTTTACTTGCAATTAAATGTCAAAACAGTTCTATTTCAAACAATTCAGTTAAGTATAAGTACGCAGTTTAAAATGTGGAAAACAGTTCTATTTCAAACAATTCAGTCAAGCGTAAGTACACAGTTTAAATTTGAAAGGCAGTTCTATTTCAAACAATTCATTTTAAAATAACTACTCGGTTAAAACACACAGTTAAATGTAAAAATAGTTAATTTTAACCAATTCAGTTTAGCATAAGTTCTATTTGACCCATAGATAAGACACTTATCAGGTGCTCTCACTCCGGGTCAGAGTGGACTTGGGAGCGATGGCAGTGAAGAGGTACTCTGCATTTCCCAAAGCTCCAGCATTACTGAAGCTTCACCATCAGATTGTTTAGTGTCATAGCCAGAGTACTCGTTGGGGGAGTCGTATCCCTCAGCAGAGCAGCAGTCAGTGTATTCAGCCCCAGCTGATCGGACCAGGTGTGTGTTTGTATTTATATACATGATTTGTAAGCGAATAGTTTGTATGTAACTGTATTTTTAAACGAACTGTTAGAGCTCATTAGTTTGCATATAGTTAAATGGTTTTGAATATTTCTATCTGTTGGGTATCACCCACCTTTTTCCACACAATGGACTAGTCCATCTGCAGTAGCTACTAATACCAGGGCAGATTTGAAGGTGAAGAGCGGCTCCTTACAGGAGTTTGGGAAATGCCGGGCGCGTGTGGGCTACGGCCCTGCGCCCGGACCCACCAAAAAAAGGCCTTGTGTCACACTTTCACGTTCGGTGGGGCGTGGAACATATACCTCGACTCCTTACAGGAGCAGCCTTTTGATTCAGTTGTCGGGTCGCACTTCGGCCGGCCGTGCTAGCTGCGGGGCGGATCTGGCCGGGTGTGTCTCGGCAGCTGGATAATTTCCTTCGGCCTAAGGGGGCTTTCCCCCCTGGCTATTACCCCCTTCAAGGGGGTTGGGTTGATCGCCCGGCGCCTGAGGCGCCCCTAATAAGGGGAATGCCGACGGGGCCGTAGGAATTTTTGGGAAATGCCGGGTGCGTGTGGGCTACGGCCCTACGCCCGGACGCACCAAAAAAAGGCCTTGTGCCACACTTTCACGTTCGGTGGGGGGTGGAACGAATACCGCAGCTTCTTATAGGAATAGTATTAGAGCGTTGGAGACTGGAGATTGCACTAGATCACCTTACTTGCTACCGTAATAACGGAAGCCAATACTATCGTTGGACTATATCTTTATTCTGTATTCACTAATCTTATGTTCTTGTCTACTAATAGTCTCTCTATTGTATATACTTTTTCCTGAGAATATATCTCTATTTCCTCTCATATCGTGGTTTGTCCTTTATTTAATATTACAAGCATTTACAAACCAGAACGCAACACAATCTAACACGAATATTTCTAAGTAAAATTAATCATTTGTCTGTTTACAGATAAATCGATCGTTTTTATGAAAACGAAGAGTTACCTTTGATTTTCAATGACATAATTAATTCTGCATAGATAGATAGATAGATATGAACAGACTAAAATAGATTTGAACATACTAAAGTATATGCATATGAACAGACATAGATAGATAGATAGATAGATAGATAGCTAGATAGATAACCCTTTCTTTATATACAGTTGAATGGTTTCAAGTATTGCTATCTAACTCTAATAATTCTATCGAATATTAATCATCTCTTTGGACACAGTTAAATGGCTTCAAGTATTGCTATTTAACATTAGTAACTCTATTTATCACGTATTCCTATGTAATACAAATAATTTTCACACATGTGTATGGTTTCAAATAACCGATAGCAATAATGAAGGTGCCTGTGGTGAAATGGTTATCGTCGTAGGAAATGGATACGGTGACACGAGTTCAAATCCTGGACCAAGCTA
The DNA here is from genome assembly GCA_963585895.1 of Sepioteuthis lessoniana. Taxonomy (NCBI): domain Eukaryota; kingdom Metazoa; phylum Mollusca; class Cephalopoda; order Myopsida; family Loliginidae; genus Sepioteuthis; species Sepioteuthis lessoniana. The sequence goes on from OY757939.1 coordinate 59,237,119, forward strand.
ATTGCATTTCACATAGCACTAATACCCTTGGGAAAGGTATGAATCCAATTATTCTCCCTCCAGCTATGGGTTAATTCTAGGTTCTTCAGCCTGGTTGAGGCAACTAGTCTAGGAAAAGGAAGACTCTGAATTCAAACCTGTTAAACTCCGCTTAAAAACTGACCTTGTGTCATATCCTGCCCGGGCGGAGGGGTTGGTAAATATGGGTAAATATGGATAACAATAATCCTTCGTAAATAATTGAACAGTTCTGTTTGATCCAAAGAGGTGACCTTAACAGGTACTACTAATCCGGGTCAGAGTAGGCCTGGGACTAATGGTGATGAAGGGGCACTCCAAATTCCCCAAAGCTGCAGGACTTGAGCCTGATTATCAAGTGTAGTTTAGTGTCATATGCAGGATACTCGTTAGCATGGGGGGGTTACTTCTCTGCTGAGGGGTAGTCGGAGTATTTTACTGCCCCAACCGACAGAAATCGTGTTTTGGGAACGGTTCCAAGTCACTTGTTAATATGGATCACAAGTCTAATACTCATTCTTTTACGTGTTCTACGTTTTCCCTAATTTTCGAGCTAAAACCTTGTTCTCTGCTTTTCTCCTGTCTCCATTCTGAAATCTACGGGGATAGCCACATCTAAATTGGTTTTTTCATCAACTGTTTTAATTTCTATGCAAACCTTTTTAGGAGTCCTCTTTCCAACAATCTTTTTAATTGTTCGACTTCGATTATTTCGGCCAACCGTTTAAATTATGTGATTCTCTCTATTGGTGTTCCACAGATTCTATCTAACTTTTTAGTTATTCATTTCTCTTTTTAGGTATCCCCCGTACAATCGTATCTATGACCATTCGACTTCGATAGTTTGCATCTGCTTTTTAAATTCACTATTGGTAGTTTTCTTTTTCAATATATTCTTTTTGAATTCCTTACAAATCCGACATCACCGGGGAAAGAAAAGCGAATATAATACAGAACCCATCCCCAACCATTTGATGAACATTTCATATCGTTTTCATTTCCTCAAAAGACAAGCCTTTTTTTGTACCACTAATTTCCGGTCATGGTTGGGTAACACTTTGATATAATGGAATGGCCCCTCTTCCACGTTACCCAACAATAGTAGTAATACTAACCATTATTTTATTACACAAAGATCACATTGCGCAGGACTTTAAGTGAAGGACTCTCAGCGTAGAACTTCAGCGCGGGACTCACGTGATCGACTATTGCTTGGACTTAATACTACCTTTGCGAGGATAGTAATATTGATACTTATATTTGTTATATTTGTACAACCGTACGAATAAAACTGCCTTCTGTTATACCTACCTAATGTGTTGTTTATTCTTCACCATTTGGAATTGCCTATCATTGTAAATCATTTACGATATAATACACTTATTTTAATATCATTATTTAAAGCAGGCATGAGTAGACTTTTTTCAGAAGTGGGCCACATGAGACAAGATTCATTACCAGGCGAGATGTACTACAATAAAAATTTAAGGTAATTTTATGTTGAAAATACCGCAAACATTTTCACTACAGAAAACCTTACGCGAAAGAATTTGCCTTAGAATTAAGGAAAAATTTGTTTTTTTTTTCTCTACAGTGAAAATATCTTTTCTATCATTAAACAATTAGTTGAAGTCTTAGGTAGACGATTTAGAAAGCACTGCTGACTAGAGTTTGTCAAACTTTTATGTTCTTCTCTGTAAGGTGTTGTAAAGGACGAGTGAGTATAGGGTGAGACTGATTTGATTTGTGTTTTTTAAAAATACTTTAAGGTGTTCTTTGCGCAAGTATACCAGTGACTGTTCAAATTCTGTTGTTTCTATTTGCCTTCTCAATGCTCTTTGTCTCTTTTTAGGCGTCCTTCGCGTGATCATATTCATGACATGAAAGGGAACTTCACATTTCCCAAAACTCCAAAACAATTTCCATCTACCTTTTAAATTCTCCTTGTTTTTATATGTCTTCTGCATAATTGTGATCTGACTGTTCGTCTTTGTTATTTGATTTTTTAATTATACGTTTCCCTTTTTAGGTGTCCTCTGTTACTGTGCTGATGATTGTCATTATTTTGCTGTCGGTATCTGTCTTTTAAATTCTCCATAGATACTTTTCTTTTTTCGCCATTCTTCTTTTTGTGTTGCTAATTACACTGGTTAACTCAAGAAAAAATATGATTATGATCCATCCTCAACCATTTGATAAGTACAAGGTGTATTCAAAAAGTATCTAGACGAAAGCTGTATTTACTAAGACAGAATTGAACAAGTAAGGAAACCTTAATTTCTTTTCGAAGTAATCGCCTTATTATTATTCAGCACACGTATACTGGCAATTTTTCCACTATTCGAAACATCAACGAAACTTCTCTTTTTGTGTGAAACTGCAAAATGGTATTCCTTTTAATTTCTTCCGAGTCTGCAAAACTTACCGGTGAGTTAAATTTTCAATTGAGTTAATGGGAAAAGGTCACTCGGAACTAGACCTGCTGAGTCTGGTTAGAGTTGCATTTATAAAGTAAGTAAGCAAATAAGTAAAGTTGGCAACTGTAGTCGAGGGCGACCCGAAGGCTCCCTTTTCGATAGCTACTACACCAAGGTGATGGGAAAGGCGCTACTCCTTTCCCTGTATTGCTCCACTTTATTCTTGATCCGTACCTTATATAGCTGAGTGTTAATCAAGGAGGTATCAAGTACCATTTTTTGAGTCTTTGGTATGACTCGACCTGGAATTGAACCCAGGTCTCCCGGCCAATTGACGAACAATATCCGGTAATTTGCATTTATACTATCATGTATTTCGTCAAAAGAAAATTATCGTTTGTTTTAGTCTCTTTGTTTAATGATATACGATACAAGGTCAATTTGTTAAGAAGAGTTTAACAGGTTTGAATTCAGTTTTCTTTCTACTTGACCAATTGCCATATCAAGGTTAAAGAGCCTTGTCAGCCCCAAAAATTCCCTATTGCTGAAGGGAGAATAGTTGGATTTATACCTTTCCCATATGTTCGTATGTGTGCGTACGCATCAAAATTAATTGTAATGACTGAAAATAACTCTTGTTTACAGCGTCACCTGTCATCAGACGACATGGGCACCGCAGTTTCTGGGAAACCTGAATGGTAAGAGGTGTAGTAGCTATCGAAAATGGAGCCCTCGGGTTGCCCGCGACTACAGTCGCCAAATTTACTTACTTTATTTTGTTTAATGATATATCAACTTTTGTGGGTTATTTAATAGCGGAGCCATCCTTGAAAAAGAAGAACTGTAGTGGCACTATTAAACCTATAGCTGGGTGGATAAAAGGGTTGACACCTTTCCCAAGAGTGTTTGTCCGAAAGTTCACGTTATAATGCTACTGGGGTTCGAACTCGCTTACTAGGATGTCTCAGTCCACCGCATTAGCCACTATGCCTCATGGATTCCTCCCTATTATATAAGTTGCTCAACTGTGCAGAAGTCTTCTATATCATATCGTTTTTGCTTCTCTCAATTTTTCTTCACCCTGACAGATAGGTTTAAAATAGACTGACTACACACGCCTGAAGAGGGATAAGAACACCCCTAACAAAATAGAAATGCCCTGGACAGAATTAAATTGAAACTGGACTGGACTACATTTTATGGAGATGTTCCTGTTCTGGAGAGCTGAGCTGTGTAGAGTACTCTTTCGTTGTCATTAATCCCTGGTACACTCCGACCTGGAGTGTAAGTACTCGTTAGGGCCCAATCTATCGGACAAATAGATCTATTGGATAGAACCATGTGAAAAAACTCTTAAGAACCAACTAAACAGAAAAATGTAAATATGAAATTGCGATTGACGCGATTCTTTAACCCTAGAAGAGTTGACATGCCGTTAAAATCAATCAATTATTATGCCTCTTTTTGTTGTCCTCTGGGTAACTCTGTTTCTGACTGATTGTTTAGGTAGTTTCTATCTGCTTTTAAATTCTGTATGTCACTTTGTAGATTTCTTCTGCGTAACCATGCTCGGTAGTTCACTATTCTACCTTTTAATTTCTGACTTTCGCTTTTTAGCTGTCCTCTGCCTAACCATGATGATTGTTGTTTGTATTTAAATTCACCGTGGAGAGTTTTATTTTTCACATTATTATTGTATTACATTTCCATTATTCAGCGTAACTAAAAAAGAAAAAAGAAAAAGAAAACACCCCACCCAGCAAAAAAGAAACATTTGATGAGCACATGATATCTTTTTTTCATTTTCTCAAAAGACAAGCCCTTTTTTTTGTATCATAAGTTTCGGGTCATGGTTGGGCGGTACTTACATTCATGTTATTGTTTGAACTTATATTTTTTTCCGCCGGTTGTTATAAGGAGTCAGTGGGTATAGGGAGGGGGTTACTTATATATAATCTATCTTCTTCTTCTTCTTCTTCTTCTTCTTCTTCTTCTTCTTCTTCTTCTTCTTTTGTCCTTTGAGGAGGGGACTGTTTTGGCATTTGACTTATTTTCACTATGTCTACAAATCATTTATTTTCTCTTTTTTTTTTTTTTTTTTTTTTGCACAGCACAAAGTCTGAGCCACTCATCTCTTTGTTGCAGTTTTCACTACTTTACAGCAAGCAGCACCTGTTGCAGACCTTCACTTGCACTTCCACACCCGCCATTTTTGCTTAAGAACATCTCCAATGAGCAGTGGTTGACGCTCAGTTCTCACAAAACCTGGTGGCAAGTGTGCTTGATATATGGCAGTGAGCCAAAGAGATGCAAGACCAACAACGTCCAGCAATTTTGCAGACATTACTTAACCTCTTACCATTCAAGTAAGCCAGAAACTGCGGTGCCCATGTCGTCTGATGACAGGTGACGCTGTAAACAAGAATTACTTTTTTTTCTGTCAGTCATTACAATTCTTAATTTTGATGCGTACGCACACATACGAACATATGGGAAAGGTATGAATCCATCTATTCTCCCTCCAGCCATAGGGAATTTGTAGGGCAGACAGGGCTCTTTAACCTTGATATAGCAATTGGTCACGGAGAAAGAAAACTGAATTCAAACCTGTTAAACTCTTCTTAACAAATTGACCTTGTATCGTATCCTGTCCGTGCAGAAGTATTAACAGACCTGTCTATCACTACCTCGAAAATCAGCATACAAAGTACTTTGGATTACTGAACAAAGCTTATTAGATAACTATTTAACAAAACAAATATTTATTTAAAAAATAGATTTAGTTCTTCGGTCATGGTTAGTTAACCAGAAAGACAGAAAGACCCTGAATTTAAACCAGTTTTACTCCACTTAAAAATTGACCTTGCGTCACATACTGCACGTGGCAGTGTGATAGAGTAAATATTTATACATCCTTAAACCTGAAAATATTTTTTTCCATTGGCAGAGGTCAAAAAGCGGAGTCAGCAAAAAGGTTCCTCTTGAAGTTTATTGGCCTTCTCATTCAGTCAGTGGTGGTGAAATGGTCTTGTTTGACTGAAGAAGAAGATAAATCCCTAGTTTTACTGCATTAGTGTTGGTTTGGTTTATTTGTTTAAAGGCAAAATCACCCCATTTAAAGAATACCCGTGGCATTTCTTTAATATGATTCAAAGAATTAAACTAGTCTGGAGAAATCCATATTATTTAATACAGGGATCCCTAAAATTTTCAGCCTGATGACCACAAAACTTTACTCAGAAGGATCCTAAGCCACGATCTTAAAAGAACAGAATGGTCATAACAATACCTGGTCAGTATTAGAATGGTCATAACAATATCTGGTCTAGCAATACCGAGTCAATGTTAGAAAGGTCTTATCAATAACAGGTCAGTGCTAGAATGGTCATCGTAATAAGTTAGTAAAGTTGTCTCCCTTTAGTCGAGGGGGACCAGAAGGCTCCCTTTTCAACAGCTACTACACTGAGGTGTAGGGGAGGGCGCTACTCCTTTCTCTAGATTACTCTCTCTTACCCTTGATACGTACCTTAAAACGCTGAGTGATAAGCAAGGTGATATCAAGTACCATTTTTAAAGTCTTTGGTATAACGTCACCTGGGATTGAACCCAAGTCTCCTGAACCATTGGCGAACACTCTACCCGCTAGGCCAATGAGGTCAAAAAACGACTTAATTCACAAAGTAACGATCATAGTTTATCAATCAGTCATGTGATGTTTCCAATCACAAAAATCACAAAAATATCAGGTTTGGATTGGTTTGGTTTTATTGCATAACAGTCATTGTAGGTTTTTAAAGCCAAAACAGTTCAATTTCCAACAATTCAGTTTAGTATAAATATAGGTTTTCGTTTACACAGAGTTAAATGTCAAAATAGTTTTATTTGAAACAATTCAGTTTAGCATAACTACACAGTTTAAATCTCAAAAACAATTCTATTTACAATAAATCAGTTTAGGGTAAGCACACAGTTTTATTCTATTTGAACCTATCAGGTGCTACCACTCAAGGATAGAGTTGACTTGGTAGCGATGGCAATGAAGGAGTACTCCGCATTCCCCAATGCCCCAGTATTACAGAAGCTTTACCGTCAGATTGTTTTGTGTCATACCCAGCACTCTCTTTGGGGAGTCTTACCCCTGCAGAGAAGTAGTCGGTGTATTCGACAGCCCCAGCCCATTGGGCAATATAATAACAGGGTTGACCAAAAGAGCACATCAGATAAGTGATGATTTTACAGTTGCGAATGCAGCGTACTCTTTGAACGTTTCATTTTGGAATAACAATTCGTAGTATAGTGTAGAGCCAACCATACTCAATACTTATTAGGTGTGGGGGATAAAGTTGAAGAATCGTCCAGATGGAAGCATGTGGTTTTCATAGAAATCGATGACATGGCGAGCAAGAAAATTGGATTTCAAATTACCGGAACACAGTTAAAATGATATTTCTCAACAGTGAAGATCAAAAGGCGAACAGAGAATTTTGAAAGTTGGGGTAAGGGCTGCACGGATTAGAATCGAGGGCTACAAGTGGCTCTCAGGTGTCGGTTTAGGGAGCACGGTTCTTATGCGAAAAATCTTTGGAATGATAAGGATTGATTGATGTTTTATCGCATGTCAATAAGTAAGTAAAGTTGGCGACCTTAGTCGAGTGTAACTCGAAGGCTTCCTTTTCAATAGCTACTACACCGAAGTGTTGAGGAGGGTGCTACTCCATTCCCAGGATTGCTCCACTTTATCCTTGATCTCTACCTAATAATACTGAGTGTTAAGCAAGGTGATATCAAGTACCATTTTTTGAGTCTTTGGTATGACTCGACCTAGGATTGAACCCCGGTCTACCGGACCATGGGCGAACACTTTACTAATTAGGCCAATGGCCCGGTATGTCAATACTTGTGGGTTATTAATGTTAAATTATGTTTCTCGATATCTATGATTTTTAAGTGAATATCTAGTAATTTACTAAGATTTTTGCTAACATGTGGCTGAAGGCCGTATGAATAGGGCCGCCAATGAGAATAAAACCCACTCGTGAAGCTTTGCTTGTCTAGCTTGCTAATGATTACACCACCCGAGGTGCCCAACTGAATAATATGTAGGTAACTTTATTTTCAGACGAGTCTTTAGAGTATAATTGTTTACACAGTAATATGATTGCAAGTGTTCCTATCTAACACTAATGATTCAAGTGTGTTAGTTGGTTGGTTGATTGGTTATTTTGTTTTACAGTGTATCAACCCTTTTCGGGTCCTTAAATGCCGAATTAAATTTCAAACAATTCAGTTTGGTATAAAATAGTTTTTGTTTAAAAACAAATGTCAAAAGAGTTCAGTTAACTGTCTAAGAGTTCTATTTCAAACAATTCAGTTTAGCATAAATGTACATTTTCATCTTCAAAAACAGTTCTATTTACAACAATTCAGTTTAGCATAAGTACACAGTTTAGTTCTATTTGACCCAAAGATTGGATCCTATCAGGTGCAACCACTCTGAGCTAGAGTGGACCTGGGAGCGATGACAATGAAGGGGTACTCCGCATTCCCCAAAGCTCAAGCATTACTGAAGCTTCACCATCAAATTTTTTAGTGTCATATCGTTAGCAGCTCACTGGACAATTCTATTTATCAAGTATTCCAATGTAATATCAATAATTTGCTCACAGTTCTATGGTTTTGAATAATTGATAATAATTATCCTTAATAAATGATTAAATAATTCTACTTGACCGACAGATTGGACCCTAAAAATACTAGATTCTAAATCAGAGTGCACCTAGGAGTAATGACAATGAAGGTGTACTTCACATTGACCCTTCTAGGACTGGAGCCTCCCCATCAGATGTCGTTTAGTGTCTTATCCAGGACACCTTCAAGGAGTGTCTTATTCTTCTGCAGTGGTGTAGTCGGTTTAATCTACTGCCCCAACCGACAGGGCGGTCAGAACGATAAGAACTACTGACGTAGGTAACGAAGTCAGCGGAAAATTCACGTAAATCGGTCAGATTTCAGCGCCAAAACCCCGTTGATTTCGCTTCAACAGGATTATCAACGACAACCAACAAAAAACTCAATGTCCAAGCAAACCACAAGTTTATATTCGAAGAGATTACGTCGAGAATTTTTTTTTCCGCCGCTTCGTACATTTACAAAATATCAGTTTTAATTCAGAGCTGAATATTTGGAACTGAATACAAGCGTCAAGTTATTTCTACACACGTTTATGGATATAACACTACAGTTCCAGGTCTGTAGGAAATAAATACCTCAATATTTTATGCACTGATTCAATTCTTAAAAGAGATGCTTATACGACTGTCTGCAATAAAGTCAGTCATTTAAAGGAAATTTTCAGTTTGACTGACTGTGGTAAAAAGATATAAGGTATTTGTATTACCTAAGCGGAACAATAAAACTTTTATTTCAAAACTTAGATAAATAATAAAGGATAAAACAATCTTGTAAACAGTGCATTGGTTTGTCGTCTAGTGGCCTGAGACGTGCGTGTATGTACCCAACCCCCTTGGTCTCAGGCAGGATGTGACACAAGGTGAAATTTTCAGCGGAGTTTAACAGGTTTGAAGTCAGATTTCCTTCTTTTAGACCAGTTGTCATACCGAAGCTAAAAAGCCCAATCTGCCTTATTATTTACCTATGGCTTTGGTGAAAAGAGATGGATTTATGCCTTTCCCGAGAGCATGAGTGGAATGCAAACAGTCTCGTCCAGGTTTGAACCATTTCTTATGACGATAATCGTCACACTGATTCCTGTAAACGGCTCAATTTTAACGGTTCCTGCCGGAATTTACTGGGGTGACCAAAAAATAAGATTGGGTACCGTGTGAAATCTTATACATGTGTGGCAAATTCAGTAAAGCCTAATAAATTTCAAGTCACTCCGAAAGCACCGGCGCCCGCTAGGTCACTGAAGTTAAGCAATGAGGAGTCTGTTCATTTTAGGATAGGTGACCATCTATTAACAGTAGGTGCCGTAAGCAATCTATATAGCTGATTAAACATTGCTTACCACCCTGCAAGCGAGACTTAGATTATGCTACAGAGGAATAAGTCCGTGGTATGATACTAAATTGTATTTGATGAAGAGGCTCTAGTTCTGAGGAGTGTAGAGTACCCCTTCATTGTCATTACTCCCAGGTCAACTCTGACCTGCCCTGGTAGTACCCGTTAATGTTCCAAACAGATCTGGCTTGGTTTCTTTGTTTAATGGCATATCAACTTCTATAAGTTATTTAATGCCAAAGTCATCCTTCTAGAAGAATAGTAGTGGTTCTATTCACCCCGTAGCTGGGAGGATAACAGGTGTTCATATCTCTCCCAAGGGTATTTGTCCAAAAGCGAACGTAATAGCACGACAGGAATTCGAACTCGTTTACAACGATTCCACAGTCTATCGCTTTAACCATTAACCATTACACCACGAGGACATCACCAAACAGATCCGTTTGAAAATGTAAAGTATTAGATAAGAATACATAAATAAAGTCTGTAATTATTAATAGTAGGTGCCCGTGGTGTAATGGTTATCGTCGTAGGAAATGGACACAGAGACACGAGTTCAAATCCTGGACGAGACTGATTGCATTTAACATAACACTAATACCCTTGGAAAAGGTATGAATCCAATTATTCTCCCTCCAGCTATGGATAAATAGTAGGGCAGACTAGGTTCTTCAGTCTTGGTGAGGCCACTAGTCTAGGAGAAGGAAAACTCTGAATTCAAACCTGTCAAACTCCGCTTAAAAATTGACCTAGTGTCATATTCTGCCCGAGCGGAAGGGCTGGTAAATATGATAATTATTAAAAGTACCTATTAAGGTCCCATCAGAATTGGACATATACTTTGTATTAAAACCTAAAGAATTTTACTAGTGTGACATCTATAAGTTTCTTGAGTGACGGTATGAGGTTCTAGGAAGCAATGAAGTTTATGTTAATGATTAAATATTTCTGAAAGCATAAGTTTTTTTTTTTTTATCGATAATATACAATGTAAAACCGGACATTACATGTGTTTCAAGCTGATATATGTATATACACAAGAGGATGAGGATCTATTGAAGCCTGAATCGAAGTAATTAGCAAAATTTCGATCTGAACTTCTCATTTTATCATGTTCAATTTTTTTTTTAAATTTCACCACTGAATTAGATGTATTAACAAGAAATTAGATTATTTTGTAAAATGAATATTTGACTTTTATCCTATATTTAATGGCAACCCCAGTACAACAATCGTCTCTTGCTATAGTCCTCTAATACCAGTGATGAAACGAATATTACCAAATCCTTCAACAAGCTATCATCCCTTGTCCTACAGATTCCCAAGCACAAAGTGGCAGCAAACCAATATTTAGCTCATTTGTAAACATGCTCCATTGAACACTTCAGGTAATCTTCAGTGAATTTCACAGGGTTTGCACTTCTCAGCCATCAAGAATTTTATCAACAATCTCTCTTCAAACCTGGAGCACTCAGTTTGATTTACCGCCATTTTGAATTGTCTCAAAACGAGTATTCTGCGATATTAATATATATATAGTTTATATTTAGGGAAAAAAATCCGATTATTCATTAAATGACCTTTGTGGACATATACCTTATTTAGTGACCTTTGTGTATATATGTTGTTGCAGGCGCGAAAGCCTTAACTTAGCCAAGCATAGCGAAGTAACTATGTTAGCTTAAGGAGAAATCTTAACGTCTGAAAACAATATAAAAAAGGGAAGGCCGAACAAACATTACAATAAGTAAAGATAACATTTATTTTCTAGCGTACAAGAAAAATAGCGAAAAGTTCATATAATGTCTGACAAGGTTTAGTCAGATTTTATAGTTCAGTCAGATTTTATTGTTCAGTTAGTATACTTTGTGTTCGAAAATTTCTGTAGAAACAGTTCATTTATTTTAGCGTTGCAGAAAAAAGTGATAAAGGCTTTCTTACCACAGAGAAGAGGAAAGTAAAATAAATGAAGGTGCTATTATCTTTGTCCGCAGAAGAAATCATCTACTATTTTCTGGCTGTATCAATCTGGTGATGAATGTTTCACCTGTTAATGCCAGACTCTGTGATGCATGACGGCGGTTTGTATGTGGTATGGTATTTAACTGACTTCCCACCTTGCTAGGATGCGACACATGGTCATTTCAGATTTGGGAGCCACTCTCGAATCGAGATTTGTGTGGCTATTTTGAAAAATGCTTTATCCTTTAAGCATTCCTTATAATGAGTCGCCTCAGGTGCCAAGTTACCAACTCAGCCCTGCAAAGCAGGTATTGTCTGGGGAGAAGGTGCTCAAAGTGAGCGCGAGTGCTCTGTGTCTGTGTGTGTTTCAAATTGCTACTTAATTATATTCTGAGTAGGCTCCAAATTCAGTATTTTAATTCAAGTGCGTAGTATTTTTATTGGTTGTTAATTTTGAAAATATTTCATATTGAGGCGGGGGTAACCTTATACGCAAACTTATTTCTATCATTTTAAACTTAGCCGTTGTCATGTTCGTGTCTGGTAAAGTACTATTTTGTTTTCCAACTTTATATATATATATATATATAAGTGTCCTACGTGTCTAGCCACACTGAAGAGTTCTGATAGAACGAAACAGTCTGTCTGTGGATGACAATATATACGCTCCCCCATGGGGGTTGAGCACTCTGGCGAAGTAATTTTCGGCTGCCGCTCGCATAATACAAAGCTCTTCAAAAGAATTGAGCACTCTGGTAGCCGATAGGGTATAAAAGTGTAAACAAACAGACGCTGCTGCTGCTGTTGTTGCTACATAAATACCTTAAAAACTCCTTTAGCCAAACGTGGTACGCTTGTTGGCCGAACGGTCTGAGACTTAGTCTAACGTAAAGTTGGATGGGTTTCGATCCCGGCTTAGAGTGTCCTATGTGTCTAGCCACACTGAAGTGTTCTGATAGAACGAAACAGTTTGTCTGTGGATGACTATATATATATATATATGGACTTGTCGCTGTATAATTTTCAATTCAATTGAGTAATATTCACCATCTCGACGATAACCGTTATACTGAACGCATACACCCCCATGTATATCGTCAGCATTTGAGTTGTCGTGACCAAAATCAGTCTTCTTTATCGCGAATTTCACTCATTTTTGAATTTGAATCATGCTTAATTTCGACCAGAACTTTGCCCAGTACAAAGTGGTAATTTACTAAGCCACATATTTTTGCTTAGATGTCGCACAAGGCCATATGACTCGAAGAAATTCTTGAAGGTTCGCCAGTTGAGCTTGCTAACCATTACACCAGCCGAACAACAATCTGAATAAAAAAAATTATCGGCAATTGTTGAATTGGCTGTTAAACTAACGAAATGTCTTTCGGCAACTCGATGAAAATCAAGACCAGCGAAGACCATGCAGTGTAAATATCATCTATTGTCGATTCTGATTGATTTTAATGACCCCGAATGGTAGTACCTGTAGGATCCCATGTATGAGTCTAATGGACATGTAAATGTTTAATAGCAGTATTTGAAACCACTTAACCGTGTGCAAACAATAAATAGCAATACTTGTGAACCTTTAATTATACGAAAACAAATGACCTCTGACTCATTTAAAATGTTACCTATGACCTATTCGTTTACAAATCATATATATGTATACACACAATTAGGCTTTTGATACACTAAAAGAGTTAATATACGATAAAACCTAACCAACCAACCAACCAACATTTTTGTTTTTTTTATTTTTATTTCATTTTATCTTTTTTTTATAACATGTAATCTCTTCCCAGTATTATTTGCTTACAATGCTAAAGTTGATTCCTTAGTATCATTTTTAACCCTTTTTTGCCGTATAAATCAGTTTTTGTTAGTTTACAGTGCCAAATTTTGAAAGTAAATAGAATTAAAAGAATTTAAAAAAAAACTAAAAACAATTGTCTCAAAAACTTTTTTAACCTTTAAATTCACATGAAATGTCATGGTAATTTAAATATTATGAAGAGATGAATAAAAATAATATTCTTTTTAAAAAATCAGCAAATTACCTTTTTTATTCGTGCTTTTTCCGTCTCTATCTCTCTCACTCTCTCTCTCTATATATATATATATATATATATATATATATATATCAGGGGCGGAGATGGGACTAGTGCTACTCGTGCCTGGCACGACCATTAACTCGGTCAATGTTATTCAAAATCGATTAAAAATCATCCATTAATTTCAAGCAAACATACTTAGTCTGATCTCAATTAAATTACGTATCTATTCAAGTTTCGATAACTAAGTAGCCAAAAGTTCATAAATATATCTGGGAATAATACAACGATGCTGTTTTGAACGGATGGTCTTTGTCCGGCCACCGTCAGATCAATGAACATCCCATAAAATCGGCTATAATGTTGAACACGCGTAATCCGTGCCAGGCACTAGATCCTTATAATAACAGTAATGTTAGCGAAATCTCGCTTTTGGCTGTAGCCAATAGAAAAAGTAAGCCAGAAAACCGTGCTCAAAAAGATTAGCACATTGTGACTGCTGACAACTGTCTTGGGAAGAGGGAGAGGGACCGAGAGAGAGAGAGAGAGGGGGGGGATAGCAGATTATAGCCGTCGCCGATGTCATCATCATCGCTATGGTAAATGTTGGTTAAACGGCGTGTTTTAATTCGTTTTTTCACTAACAGATCTCTATTTCTTTAATGAATGTTGCACATATTACATTCTGTAACTAAAATTTGTTTATTTGAATATATTTTCCACAAATAATCTTTATTTTAAGCGAAATTGAAACAACTAGCTGTGTCTATGTATATTGTCATCAATTTCTTTATTCTAATAATCATATTTTTCTCCTTTCTTCTATACTTTTGAAAGGAAAAAAATTATCTTATCTACTGTATTAACAAGACTACAAATTGTATAGTATCTTGATTGTTTACAAAAAAAAAACACCATGCAAGGTACGTTTGTCAATCTGTGCAATACAATGGAGAATCACGCAATAGCAACTATGATGACTTACTTTGGGTCCACGGACCACGGGTTGGGAACTGAAGTTGACAGAGGGTGGGGGGAGGTTGGCACGAGTAGCAAAAATAGGCTTGAGTCGCCACTGATATATATATATATATGAGAAGAAATAAGTTGAATCTGTTTCACCTTTTCAGCGTACACACACACGCGCGCACACACACACACACACATATATATATATATATATATATATATATATATATATATATATATAAGCACCTGTAATTTGGCCGCATGGTATCTCTTAAAGCTGTTTATATATACATAAATGCATAACTATTTATTTATTGCCACGCCATCGTTCGCAAAGAATGTTACAGCAACGGAAACGCAGTATATAATTCGATCATAGTCGCACACGGCATGAAACAAGATATTCGACAATAGATGCTCACGGCAGGAAAAAGGTGAAGGAGTCCTTATATATTTTCTGTCAAACTTCCGAGAAAGTCAATTGCTTTTCATTGCTGTCACGTGACCTGCCAATGGCGGATGTCTCTTCTGTAAAATATCTTCAATACTTGTAGCACTGGTTGACTTTAGGACGCGTTAAATGTTGGCTTATAAACACAATTTGAACAACATTTTTCAATCTGACTTTTTTGAATGATAACTAAGCATTTTCTATCTTTGAATTGTTCTTTGATTATAAGCAAGAGTTTAACCTGTTTTTGTTTTGTTTTTTGTTATTCTTACGTCTTTTTATTATTATTATTATTGTTGTTGTTGTTGTTGTTATTTTCGGTATTTCCTTGTGTTGTCTTGAATTCCCGAAATCGCCGTTCTTCAAAACAATGGCATTCCTATTTTCTCTTAAGCGTTAAAGAATTGTAAGTATTTACAAGAATCTGTTTGGAGTCAATCTTCAAGAAAGAAAATTGAAAAAATATTGTGTGGGGTTAAAGAACTTGTACGTAAGTGTTCACTTGTGAGAAAAGAAAGAATAAGTAAAAGACTTACAGACTTGATTAGAAAGAAAGAAAGAAAGAAAGAAAGAAAGAAA
The DNA here is from genome assembly GCA_963585895.1 of Sepioteuthis lessoniana. NCBI lineage: Eukaryota > Metazoa > Mollusca > Cephalopoda > Myopsida > Loliginidae > Sepioteuthis > Sepioteuthis lessoniana. The sequence goes on from OY757939.1 coordinate 59,252,589, forward strand.
GAAAGAATCGAAGAAAGAAAGGAAGAAAGAAAGAAAGAATCGAAGAAAGAAAGAATCGAAGAAAGAAAGAAAGAAAGAATCGAAGAAAGAAAGGAAGAAAGAAAGAAAGAATCGAAGAAAGAAAGGAAGAAAGAAAGAAAGAAAGAATCGAAGAAAGAAAGAAAGAAAGAAAGAAAGAAAGAATCGAAGAAAGAAAGGAAGGAAGAAAGAAAGAATCGAAGAAAGAAAGAATCGAAGAAAGAAAGAAAGAAAGAAAGAAAGAAAGAAAGAAAGAATCGAAGAAAGAAAGGAAGAAAGAAAGAAAGAAAGAAAGAATCGAAGAAAGAAAGAATCGAAGAAAGAAAGAAAGAAAGAAAGAAAGAATCGAAGAAAGAAAGGAAGAAAGGAAGGAAGAAAGAAAGAAAGAAAGAATCGAAGAAAGAAAGAAAGAAAGAAAGAAAGAAAGAAAGAAAGAAAGAAAGAAAGAAAGAAAAAAAGAAAGAAAGAATCGAAGAAAGAAAGGAAGAAAGAAAGAAAGAAAGAATCGAAGAAAGAAAGGAAGAAAGAAAGAAAGAAAGAATCGAAGAAAGAAAGAAAGAATCGAAGAAAGAAAGAAAGAAAGAATCGAAGAAAGAAAGGAAGAAAGAAAGAAAGAATCGAAGAAAGAATCGAATAAAGAAAGAAAGAAAGAAAGAATCGAAGAAAGAAAGGAAGAAAGAAAGAAAGAATCGAAGAAAGAAAGAAAGAAAGAAAGAATCGAAGAAAGAAAGGAAGAAAGAAAGAAAGAATCGAAGAAAGAAAGAAAGAAAGAAAGAAAGAAAGAATCGAAGAAAGAAAGGAAGAAAGAAAGAAAGAATCGAAGAAAGAAAGAAAGAAAGAAAGAAAGAAAGAATCGAAGAAAGAAAGAAAGAATCGAAGAAAGAAAGAATCGAAGAAAGAAAGAAAGAAAGAAAGGAAGAAAGAAAGAAAGAAAGAATCGAAGAAAGAAAAATCAACAAAAATTTAACAACCAAAGAAAAAAAGAAACAAAGAAAGAAAAATAAAAGAGAAGAAATTTGACAGAGTAGAAAAAAGAAAAAGGAAATAGCGACAAAACTTTTACAAGACTTTTTTGTTTTGTTAAATTTTCGCTGCTTCTTCCTTTCTTAAAAAAAGAAAGAAGGAAAGAAAAAAGGAATTTGACAAAGTATAAAAAGAAAGGAAAAAGCAACAAAAGATTTAGAAACAAACAAACAAACAAAGAGGTTTGAGTCATTAATCCCACCCCCGACAAGGGCATGCAGTGACAGAAGGTCAATTTTTTAACAGTGAAGCTTGTTTGAATTTATAGTTTTCCTTCTCCCAGACTGGTTAGCTAACTGATGCTAATGAACCCTGCCAGACTCACTATTTACACATAGTTGGGGAGCGAACACAAGAATTTTTTCTTTTCCCAAGGGCAAAATGTAACCTTCTTCATCCATAATTTGAACTCAAGCCACCGGTTCTATTTACAACGAGGAGAACCGTTACGCTGAGCAAATTATGTAAGAAACATAAGCTCTGTGTTTCAGACTAAGGTAAGAAATTTAGTTTGTGTTCTGACTAATGTGAGAAACATAAGATCTGTGTCCGAGACTAAGGTAAGAAACATAAAGTCTGTGTCTTAGACTAGTATAAGAAACATCAGCTCTGTGTTTCAGACTATTGTAAGAAACATAAGCTCTGTGTTTCAGACTATTGTAAGAAACATAAGGTCTATGCTTCAGACTATAGTAAGAAACATAAGCTCTGTGTTTCAGATGTAAGAAACATAAGCTCTGTTTCAGACTAATGAAAGAAACATAGTGCCTTTATTTCAGACTAATGTAAGAAACATTCTCTGAGTTCCAGACCAAGCAATGATTAATAAATAACTAATGGAAGTTATTGAAATACGATCAAGTGATGGTGCAAGAACCGTAGTTAAGCAGCAATGATCCTATTCACTGCTTGAATGGGTGACCACGTAGTAACAGAAGGTAGTGTAATCAGCCTGAAGCGTAGTTGCCATGCTTAGTGAATAATTATGATTCAACTCCGAATCATAAGTGTCTTAAGCTGATATTTGAAAATTAAAAAGAAAAATAACAGCCATGTCGGCTGTGGCCGTAGAATACGCCAACTGCACCTCTGCAGAAGGGTAAGAACACCTCTCCTTCAACGAGGCCATCGGGGACGATGTCATGGTCGTAGGTCTGTCCGTGACCCGGCAATCGCAGTGTTCATGTGACTTTCAACACTCCTATTTAGCCCTTACTGTGCTCGACGGACGATTGGACAAGCCCAATCCAATCAATCGACTGGTTATGTCAAACCATAGAAACTATATGCTTGCCTCAACCGTATTCTACAAATTGCTCTTATAGCAAACAAGTACCGAACACTGTTTTATCTCAAAGTAAAGGTCAAGTGCGCTGAGATTGCAATACTTGAACCTATGTGTAAATAAATGATTAATAATAAATAGAATGATTTGTGTTAGCAATACTTGAAACCATATGGCACAAAACTGAATCTGATGATAAGATTGCATTTCTGGAGTTTAAGGAATGCGGAGTTCCCCTTCGTTAGCATTATTCTCAGGACAACTCTGACTGGGAGTGGTAGTACCTGTAAGGCTTCTCTCCATGTGTCAAATTGAATTGTTCAATAATTTACTAAGAATTATTTTCATTATCATTGGTTATCTAAAACTGTACAGCAGTGTGTTTGTCCCGTCGACTCTGGGCTGTAGAATTCACCCACCCCATCTCTACAGAGGGATAGACCCCTTTCCCTAACGAGTGTCCTGTTTATGACACTAAACAATCTGATAGAAAGATTCCAGTAACGCCGGAGCTTTGGGGAATGCGGAGTACCCCTTTACTTGCCATCGCTCCCAGGTCCACTCTGCCCAGGAGTGGTAGCACCTGATAGGGCCCTATCTATGGGTCAAATACAATTAAACTACGTACTTATGCTAAACTGAATTGCTTGAAATAGAACTGTTTTTGATTTAAAAAAAAACTATACTTATACTAAACTGAATTGCTTGAATTAGAACTGTTTGACTAAACTGAATAGCTTGAAATAAAAATGTTTTTGACAATTGGATTGTGTAGTTATGCTAAACTGAATTGTTTAAAATAGAACAGTTTATTTGTATAAAAATGGATTTGGTATTAAATAACCTACAAAGGTTGATATGTCATAAAACCCAAACAAAAACAGCAGTGTGCATATTGTTTTTATCAGATTGGAATACTTAATAAATAGAATTTTTAATGTTAATACTATTTGAAAACATTTTTCAGCGAGCAAATATAATTATTAGCGTTTGCAAAACTTGTAACCATTTAATTGGAAACAAATAAATGATTAATATTCAATAAAATTATTAGTATTATCTTTGCAATACTTGAAATTATTTAACTGAGTGTAAACTAATTCCCTGAAGACCTGCAAGAGGCGATGAACGATAGGGAGAAGTGGCGAGAGAGGGTCAGGGATATTCGTGCTAGCGGCACGACATGATGATGATGTAAACTAATGAGCTCTGTCTCGTTTATAAATAATTTTACCAACACTATTCGCTTTCAAATCATATATATATATATATATATATATATATATATATATATATGAGTATTATTTGGTCCAGTTAAACCGGAGTTGGGAGTAATTCTATCAGGACAGGAAAACTATTCAAGAGTGAACATTTAAATTTTCCTGGTAAAGAGCTCAATGTAACAGACAATACAGAACAATAAATTCTTTCAGAAAAACAACAAAACCGGTCACATAGGATTATAAATTTATTTCCATCCTGTTACGCGTCTTTGAAAATTTCAAAAACACGAAAAATATTTAACAGGGCTACTTCAGATCCTATGGATAAAAAAATTAGAATAGACACAGAAAAAGGTGGGAGGGGATAGAAGACGGGTGAAGAGTTATCTCCTCATTTAGCCCACTTCCGTTTTTATTTTAATTTCGGTTAGAAATGTAGTAAATTTATTTAAAAAAATTTTTTTATTTTAATTTTTAAATTCTAATTACATTTTGACTAAAACTACAGATCTAATATTAAATTAGATTTTTAACTTCATTCAATAACTTTATGTAATAATACAGTAATAATTAAATTAAATTCAAGATTTAATTAAAATAAAATATATATATATATATATATATATATATATATATATATATATATATATATAATTTTATTCAATCCAGTAAATCCGGAAGAGGGAATAATTCCAATCAGGAAAAATAAGATATTCAAAAATGAATATTAAATCTGAATATTCCTGGCAAAGAGCTCAATGAAAATAAAGTCCACAGAGCAAATAAATTTTTTTCAAAAAAACTAACAATCATTCACATTGGGATAACAGATTTATTTTCATCCTATCAAAAGCATTGATGTAAATCAATGGTCTAAAAAAAATTAATAAGCAACTACGAAATGGATATATATATATATATATATATATATATATATATATATATATATATATATATATTATTGAAATTATTAAATCAGAGATGTGAATTAATTGCTAGATGTAGACATAGGAATAAATTTAAACTATAGACAAATTATCATAGATAATGCTTAAAAAAACATAGGATTAAATTGAGATTTAAGGTGAAATGAATGAAAATAAAATAGAATGAAAAAATGTGTACGTACTCTTCAATGGAAGGGTAACTGAATTAATGGGCACGAAAATAAAATTTGAAATTAAAAATTTTAATTTTAAATTTTGAATTCAATTTAATATAAGTATTACTGTATTCTAAGGTAAAGTTATAAAAGAAAGTTGTATTTATCTAAATTAGTATCAAATCTGGAGTTTTAAGTCAAAATGTATTTAGAATTTAAGAAATGAAAATTAAAAAACTAATTTAAAATAATTCCAACCGACAATAAATTTAAAAAAAAACCGGAAGTGGGCTAAATGAGGAGAAAACTCTTCACCCCTCTTCTATCCCCTCCCACCCTTCTTTCCTGTGTCTATTCTGAATTATTTTATCCATAACATCTGAAGAAGACCTGTTAGGGTTTTTTTTTTTGGTGTTTTTTATTTATATCAAAACCCATAACAGGATGGACATAAATTTATAATCCTAATGTGACCGGTTTTTGTTTTTTCCTCAAGAAAATATATATATATATATATATATATATATATATATATATGTGTGTGTGTGTGTGTGTGTGTGTGTGTGTGTGTGTGTGTGTGTGTGTGTGTGTGTGTGGATGTATAAGCAGGATTTGATATCAAATAACATACAAGGGTGAATATACCATTAAACATACCCAAAACAAGTTGAAAAATATTAAGAAAAACAACCGAATTGCTTCAAAATAATTTGATACAATATTTGAGATATTTTTTTTAACTCAAGCAATTAATAATGAATAACGACCCTCACATTGAACAAAACTCGGGGAGAAAATAACTTTGAAGTTGAAAATCAGATGTATACAAAGAGTGAGAAAATAATGCATTTCAGCTGACCCCGAACAAGGATTTTTTTTAAAGAAATGAATACGTAAATATATATTATTTCTGTTCCCTTTTTCTTTAAATATACAATGCACAAAAACATAATGTTTTAATAATAATAAAGTGTTAATTAGTAAATACATTTTCATTATTCTCCATTATTACATTAAATTAAAATATACTAAAATTACATTTATAAATATTCAACCACTTATTTAGAAAGTTCTTGAACTAATTACATCGTTTTTTTCAAAACATATTATTCTGTTCATTTAAGCACGGGGGTTTGTCACAAAAGCAATTACCCGTGATAATCTGGTTGTTTTATATATATATATATATATATATATATATATATATATATATATATATATATACGTCAAAATTAATCATAATTGTTTAAATGTTTATATTTCAGTTAAGTTGGCTGAGTGTAGTCGAGGGCAACCCGAAGGCTCCTTTTCAATAGCTACAACACCGAGGTGTAAGAGAGGGCACCACTCCTTTCTCTGGATTGCTCCACTTAACCTTGATCCATGCCGTTTAATGCTGAGGATTAGGGCACCTCTGGTGGTGTAACGGTTAGCAAGCTAGACTAGCCAACCTATACGAGTGAGTTCGAGTCTCATTGGGCGCCCCATTCATTCGGCCTTGTACCACATCAAAGCAAAAAGTTTTGTAAATAACTATAATGCTGAGGATTAAGCAAGGAGGCATCACTTACTATTTTTTGAGTGTTTGGTATGACTCGACCCGGCATTGAACCCTGGTCTTCCATGCCATTGGCGAACATATATATATATATATATATATCTGTTACATAGCCAGATACGGATATGTGAAACGTACATATAATGTCCATAACGCACATATAGATATCATAGGAATCCCGAAACACGAAAAACACTTACGACTTCTTAGTTCCGGTACGAAACTTTTTATTACCTTTGAGTTAAAAGGTTTTTCTATATAAGGAGAGAGCCACAATCTTTCTATGCTGGCTTTTCCATCTGCTCCAAACCACGTATGGCACCCGCCACAAGACCAGTGGCCTGGCTTCGGCGAGCAAACGAAAGTCAACCTTCTTCTTCCGAGCCAGGAACTCAACTAACTGACTTTTTTCAAAATCCCCAAAATCCTTCGCGCGCGCTTCCGGTGCATGACGTCATCACATCCCCTGGTCAAATATCCTATGGGATTTTTATTTTGACATCTCTGAATAACACATCCTCTCCGCGCACGCGTGAACACCTGCGTTCATGTTTGCACCTAACTAACCCATGCACTGAGCCGAAAGGTTCTCAGCCTAACTAAACCCAAAGGCAAGATATATAAAACAAAATCCCTCGGCCATTATATTATATATATATATATATATATATATATTCAATATAATTTTAAAATTCTTTCAAGTTTCCTGATACGTGCCTTGGTTTCAGGTTGGAGTTGGTGGATGAATTTATCATAGTTATCCCGAGCGCTCTCGGACTTTTCATAGGCCATCATCAGGGGTTGCTTGCATGTGTAAAGACTGTTTTTAAAGAGTTCTGAAAGTTTTGGTAAATTCATTCACCAATTCCAACCTGAAACCAAGACAATTATCAGGAAACTTGAAAGGATCTTAATAAAATTATATAGACAAAATGTGTCTTTATTATTTAATCAAACATGCTTAAATGAAAGAATACTGCCTAACTACACACACACACACAGGCAAACATATATATATATATATATATATATATATATTGGAGGAACTGGACTCGGCGAACCGATATCAAATCTTGAACAAAGCAGTTTACATATATCATGGCACTAATATCTTGGAAAAGAAAAGCATCCAACCAGTCTCTCTTAAGCCGTGGTATAAATTGTAGGACAGACTGGGCTCCTTAATTTTATTATGGCAAGCAGTTTAAGAGAAGGAAATGCTCAAAATTATAACCTTTTAAACACTGGTTAAAAAAACTGATATTGCGTCACATCCTGCTCGTGCGAAAGGGTTATATATAAATATATATATGAAAGAAATATATATATATATATATATATATATACATATATATATATATAAGTGTGTGTGCGTGTTTGTGTGTGTGTGTGTGTGTGTGTGTGTAAAAGAAAGAAAGAAAGAAAGAAAGGAATATATATACAAGGCTCATTAGATAAGTTTCCAGAGTTTTTTCGTATGGGCATTTTTATTGATAGTACACACATGAAACTCTAGTCCCCTTCCAAGTAATCTCCTCCGGCTACAATGCTCTTGTATCGTTCAAACAACTTCTGGAAGGCCCCATCGAAATCCTCTTGTGTGAGCGTGTCAATGACCTTCGTCACAGCCTCTTTCATCTCCTTAATTGTTTCATAAGGAGTGCCTCTAAGTTTTTCCTTGAGCTTAGGGAAAAACTAAAAGTCACAAGGTCTGGACCATAGAAGAGTGGGGAACTGTCTTGATGCCCATCTTGGCCAAATAGCCTGTGACAAGGATGGAGTTGTGGACTGGTGCATTGTCCTGCTGGAAATGCCACTGACCCGATTTGAAGAGTGCTGGCTTCTTCCCAAGGAATCTCTTCCTGAACTCCTTTAAAAACTCAACATAGTATTCCTTGTTGACTGTCTGTCCAGTGGGAACCTAGTGCAGGTAGATCACGTCAGTGCTATCAAAAAAGGGGATCATCAAAAGTTTGTGGGTGGATTTGCTCTGTCTGGGTTTCTTGGGTCTGGAAGAGCTAGCTTGCTTCCACTGGGAACTCTGTCTCTTGGTCTTTGGGTCATAGCAGTAGATCCAGCTTTCATCGCAGGTCACCAGAGCATCAAGAACTGCGGGATCTGAATTGACCAGCTAGACCATCTCCCTGCTGTCATAACAACGTCTTTCTTTCTGATCTTCCCTGAGCACCGTTGAGACAAACTTCGCGCAAATCTTCCACATCTTCAGTTCCTCGCGAATAATTGTGTGTATAGTTCCCACACTGACATCAAACTGCGCACTTATTGTCTCTATAGACATACGACGGTCCTTATCCATGAAATTCTTTATTTGGCCAATCAACTCTGGTGTTCTGACTTCCTTACTCCTCCCATACTTCTCATCATCCCTCAAAGACTCCCTGCCTTCCTTGAATCTCTTATGCCACTCAAAAACTGTAGTGATGGTTTGGTTTGGTTTCTTTGTTTAATGGCATATCAACTCTTTTTAGGTTATTTAATGCCAAAGCCATTCTCCTAGAAGAACAGTAGTGGTACTATTTAACCTATAGCTGGGAGGATAAGGGGGTTCATACCTTTCCCAAAGGTATTTGCCCGAAAGTGAACGTAATAGCGCGACTGGAGTACGAACTCGTGTACTACGATTCCTCAGTCCATCGCTTTAACCATTACACCACGAGGACACCCCCCAGACCTGTAGTGAGAGAACCTGTTTGTAGTGAGACCGGTAGTGAGAAAAACTGTTTGTAGTGAGACCTATAGTGAGAGAACCTGTTAATAATGAGACTTGTAGTAAGAGAACCTGTGATTAATGAGACCTATAGGGAACCCGTGATTAGTAAGACCTGTTGTGAGAACAACTGTTGGTTGTGAGATCTGTAGTGAGATAACCTGTTCATACCGTTCCTAGAGTTACTGGTCCGAAATTGAACTTAATACCGCAACTAGAGTTCGAACTCTTTTACTGCCATGTCGCAGTCCAGCATGTTAACTACTACACCAAGGAGACTTCTGATAAAATATATGTCGATTGTTGAAAATGTATTCCTGGAAATGTGTTGAAAATCATGAATAAAAAAGAACTGTCATGGGTCAGGAATAACTGCAAACGTTATTGAAAAAATATAGTTATTATATCTATAATTACTGATAGCGTTGGCGGTGGTGCAGCTGCACTGGTGGTGGGGCGGTGACAGGAATCATATGTGTGAGTAAGGGTGAAGAAAAAGAAAAAGAAAATCAGCAGTGGCTGCGGTGGTGAGATGTGCTGCGATGTCGGGCGCATTGAAGCAGCTTTGCGTGGGCAGACCTGAAAGAATATTCAGACATTCCTTTGTGAAAGTTGACCGATTACTACAAACAAAAGACGTGGCGGGTAGAGAAGGAAGGGGCCAAGAAAGAACAGTTGGGAATGGAATGCATTTGGGTACGTTGGGTGTGGCGAGGGTGCACTTGCTTGCTACGACTGCAGCTGTTCTTCATTCGGCTGATTATATATATATATATATATATATATATATATATATATATATACATATATATTAGAACATCAAGAATGGGTGGCAACTATAAACTCCTAACGCTTGCAGTTATATATCTAAAAGAGTACTCTATACGTTTCGAAACCACGTCAGAGTAGGAATAAAACCTTATATATATATATATATATATATATATATATTGTATTGAGAGAGAGAGAGAGAGACCGTTATTGAAAGTTTTTCAGAGCTTGCCCTACGTAAAATTTTTGTAAGTTTTACGGCGGGAAAACCACGATCATCAGATGTTTATATATATATATATATTAAACTTTCAATAACTGTCTTTATCTATAGTAAGAATTTCAAAATCTAAAGTTTTATATATATATATATATATATATATATATATATATGTGTGTGTGTGTGTGTGTGTGTGTGTGTGTGTGTGTGTGTGAAAGTTCATAAATTCTGAAAAAGATCTGTTTTTCATTTACGTCTCGTCAGAGAAATGCCCGAAAGAGAAACCAATTATAAAGAATATAGAGAGTCAACAGTTAGATGGGGTAGACCATAAGCCATTTTGAAAGTTTTACTCCATACCAAACTGAATATATATATATATATATATATATATATATATATATATATATATATATATATACTATATATATATATGAGTGTGTTGGGGGGGTATTGAGAGAGAGAGTGAACAAACGGATATACTGTGTTTCTGGTACGGTTTTTGTCGCTTCTTGTGTGGCATATCAGCTCTTTTAAAAACTCTTTAAAGTCTTCAAAAACTGTTCTGCTGACAATGAACTAAGTTTGCAACAAGTCTAGAACAATTAGAATGTAGTTACAAAGAAATATCCCTGTTTGTCTTATCAATTTTGTTCATCTTTTATAAATACATATATATATATGTATATATATCCGTGTGTGTGTGTGTGTGTGTGTCCGCGTGTATGCAAATGTATTTATGTAAACATAAAACGTGTTATAGATTATAAGTGTTAGTTTCCTGTCCGGGTTACCAAAGGGAGTAGCAGCTGTTTGCTGCTACTGGCCGGGAAAGTAAAGTAATATTTTCTTACCAAATCTCTAGGGTGCTATAAATCACAATTTTTTTTAGATGGAGATCCTCATGAATATATGGAATCATCGAAAAACTTAACCTAGTTTCTTCAGCATTTTAATTTTTTGACGTTATCCCTGGGGTGCAAAAAAGAGGTGCTTCCTGGAGACCGGACTTTAATTTATTGGGAATTTCAGGCAAGTAATATACACATGTTATTTTCACAACGTTTTTATGTGAGTACAGAAAGAAGTAGAGATGACCCATTGAGTTTTCGTTGAAATAGTTGTTCATAATGATATAGGTGCTTCTATCTCTTTAAAAGAGTAAATGACTCGAAGTGATTATTAGGTTGACAAAACTGCAACACCACGATGAAAGGCATCAATTTTAATCTTCTTATTATATATACATGCCAATGTTAGTAAATATTCTGATAGAATTTTCACGTGATGTAGTACAGACATACTCCTACACAGTCTGTACAACTCGGCAAGAGTCAATTGTTTGTATCTAACTCACCTCTGGAATCTGATTACTTATGATACACCCCGTATTTTCGAACCAGTTTCTTCCAGGCAGCGGTCATCGATACTGCTATATGGATGCACTACTTGGACGCTAACTAAACGGAATTTACACAAGAATGTTGAGAGCAATATTGAACAAGTCCTGGCGACAACACCCCACAAGACACCAACTATATGGCCACTTGCCTCCCATCACGAAAACTAGACGAACCAGACACGCAGGAGACTGCTGGAGAAGCAAGGACGAGCTCATCAGTGATGTACTCCTATGGACTCCCGCATATGGCCAAGCAAAAGCAGGACGACCAGCTCGAACATACATACAGCAGCTATGTGAGGATACGGGATGTAGCCCTGAAGACCTGCCAAAAGTGATGAATGATAGGGAGAAGTGGCGAGAGAGGGTCAGGGATATCCGTGCTAGCGGCACGACATGATGATGATGATGATGGTTTATACAGCCTTTATTTTGGATTCTGTGTAAATGTCGATATCTGTAATTATTTACTGAATAAAGCTTTATAACCTGTAAGTTTATGGAGGTGCCGGTGGTGTAATGGTTATCCTCGCAGGAAATGGACACGGCGACGCGAGTTCAAATCCTGGACGAGACTGATTGCATTTCACATAGCACTAATACCCTTGGGAAAGGTATGAATCCAATTATTCTCATTCCAGCTATGGGTAAATAGCAGGACAGACTAGTTTCTTCAGCCTTGGTGAGGCAACTAGTCTAGGAGAAGGAAGACTCTGAATTCAAACCTGTTAAACTCCGCTTAAAATTGACCTTGTGTCATATCCTGCCCGTTTAATCTTAAGTAAATTGAAACACATATTCAGTCAAGTAAATTTACTCTAATAAAGCTATCTCATCTATAGATTTATAATGCATTGTTAAGTATATTTTTTTAGCGTGCCAAATTCTTTTGTGGATAGACCGTTTGGGAGTAAATGTCGCAGGTAACAAAGCACAGAATTTTGTGGGGAAAATAGCTTCTTCTAATGTATGAAATTTGCCTGATTTAGTTTAATTGCGTATCACCTCCCTGTGTTATTTAATGTCAAATCCCGTTTATATATGAATAAATAAATAAATCCTCATCATAATCATCATGGTTCGCCACCAGCACCGATATCCCGGACTTTCTCTCGCCACTTCTCCCTATCGTTCATCGCCTCTGGCAAGTCTTCTGGGCTACAACCCGTATCCTCACAGAGCTGCTGTATGTATGTTCCAGCTGGTCGTCCTGCTTTTGAACGGCCATATGTTGGGGTCCATAGAAGTACATCACTTATGAGCTCGTCCCTGCTTCTCCAGCAGCGTCCTGCATGTCTGGTTCGTCTATGATAGCTTTCACATAGCACTAATACCCTTGGGAAAGGTATGAATCCAATTATTCTCCCTCCAGCTATGGGTAAATAGTAGAACAGACTAGGTTCTTCAGCCTTGGTTAGGCAACTAGTCTAGGAGAAGGAAAACTCTGAATTCAAACCTGTTAAACTCCGCTTAAAAATTGACCTTGTGTCATATCCTGCCCGAGCGGAGGGGTTGGTAAATAGTATGATAGCTTTCGTGATGGGAGGCAGGTGGCCGTATAGTTGATGCTTTGTGGGGTGTTGCCTCCAGGACTTATATATATATACAAATACCAACAGAGTCAGAAAAAATCCATCCAAGTTTCCCCTAAACGGGTCATCTGGACGGTTTTAGCTGTTTATAAATAGCTAATTGGCAACTTTATTTTGAAACAAGCTTTTTAGACTCATTTTTTGCACACATTTAAATACTTTCAAGCATTGCTATCAGATACTTATAATTTTATTTAGCATTATTAATTTCATTATTTAAATGGTTTCAAATAATGCTATCGCAGCGAAATTAACCTTCAGCAACCACTTTCAAGCACCTTTGGGATAAATTAAATTTGGGTATTTGTTTGTCACTAGAGCAATTTAAAGAATACGGTTGGAACGATCATGTAGGTGCTTGGGCTTGACATGACCAGCTGATTGATTGGATCGGAACTATTCAACCGCCCATCCAACCAAGTAAGGGTCAAAGTGTTGCATGACCACAGAAGTCGGCGGTTCACGGACTGCTCAGTCAGCAAGATTTCATTCTTAAGCATTAGGGGTAACCACCCACAGCCAAACTTCATTGGGGGGAGAGGGCCTTATTCCTTTCTATAGATGGTCAGTGTATCCTGCTGCCTCAGCTGACATTGTGGCCTGATTTTAAAACAAAGAAAATACCCAACACTTTTGAAAAAAAAGAGAAATTATTTTTAAAAATCTGCCTATTTTGTTGACTAGTGTTCGCGAATAGTCCGGGGGACCAGGGTTCAATCCCAGGTCGCGTCATACCAAAGACTTTAAAAATGGCACTTGATATCTCCTTGCTTAACACTCAGCAATATAAGGTACGTATCAAGGGTAAAATGAAACTTATAAAAATGATGAAATTTTCAAATAATTCAAGACTATTTCCAAACAAGTTTAAAAGATTATTAAATTGCTGGAAACTAACAAGTTTATCAACCCGCATTTCCATTTTATATAAAAATTGAAATTTAACAGTCCTTCCAAATTCTAAAAACCACGCAACTAAATTCTACTTAATTCATTTTTATAGTTAAAATATCATTTCAATAAATATTACATAGGCTGCATTCCAAAATATTAAATGAAGCCTTATACTTTTCAAAAAGAAAAAAACTCTTTGAGATTAGCAATAAAAGTAAATGCGTCGTAAATCTTACACTGGTTTTATTCACCATCCTTCATCATAGATTAAGTCTATGTACGTGGTGTATTCAATAAGTTTCCAGACTTTTTTGTACAGGCATTTAGAATTGTCGTAGACTCATGAAAATTCAGTATGTTATTGCTATACATCTTATGAGATGACTGAACAATTTTTATAATTTCAGGTTCTAATGAACAGCTACAGCAGGAATTAGAATACACCCTACTAAAGCCTGACTGTCACAGCTGGGGAATTTCAAAAATGCAATCTGGACGTGAGGACACTTTAGAAAAACGGTATACAATAAAATTCTGTTTTAAACTTGGAAAAAAGGCCACAGAAACGTATGGAATGCTTCAGACTGCTTTTGGACCATCTTGAATGAATCAAGCATCAGTTTTTGAGTGGCGTAAGAGATTCAAGGAAGGCTGAGAGTCTGTGAGGGATGATGAGAGGTGTGGGAGGAGTAAGGAAGTCAATACACCAGAGTTGATTGGCCAAAAGGCTCGGGTTAGGGTTACTATGTTGGGGTTTTAAGGGAGTTCAGAAAGAAATTCAGTCGGAAGAGGCCGGCACTCTTCCAATCGGGTCAGTGGCATTTCCAGCAGGACAATGCACCAGTCAACAACTCCATCCTTATCACAGACTATTTGACCAAGATGGGCATCAAGACAGTTCGTCACCATCCCTATTGTCGAGACCTTGCTCCCTGTGACTTTTGCTTATTCCCAAAGCTCAGAGGCTGCCATCGTTATGAGACAATTGAGGAGATGAAAGAGGCTATGACGAAGGTCATTGACACGCTCACACAAGAGGACTTCGATGGGGCCTTCCAGAAGTTGTTGAAACGGTACAAAAATTGAATTTCAGCCGGAGGAGATTACTTCGTAGGGGACTAGAGTTTTATGTGTGTACTATCAATAAAATTGCCCATACTAAAAAGTCTGGAAACTTAGTTAATGATCCTCGTACATATATGCAGAAATTAAGGAAGGAGAGAAAAATAATTAAAGACTAACGTGCTTCAATATTATAAACATGTCACGCATGACAGTTCAAATTTAAAAAAATAAAATACATGCGCCAGTATTACAAATATGACAAAGACGGCAGTTCAAAATATTTTTTAAAAATACAAACATGCTTCAGAATTACAAGCATGGCACTCATGTCAGTTAAAAAAAATCATCAATAAAAAAACAACCAAAAAAAAGGCTATTAACAGTATGAGGCAAACAAAGGTCAAAGAGAGAGAGAGAGAGAGAAAACATTTTGCTCTCAGTTGGTTTTCAAGAGAGCAAATCGAAATAAAATTGAATAACTTGTTTATGTTTTAATCGGAGGCTGTTTGTTTCTTTGTTTGTTTTATTTTTCGAAATTATTTGTATAGTCTCAAAAGCACTGTTTTTGAGAAATCCAGGTCATTTCTAATGCTGCGAGCAACATTGAACAAGTCCTGGAGGGAAAATCCCACAAAACAACAGCTATACGGCCACCTACCACCCATCACGAAAACTATCCAAGTTAAACGAACCAGACATAAGGGACACTGCTGGAGAAGTAAGGACGAACTCATAAGCTGTGGACCCCTTCACAAGGACGGGAAAAGGCAGGACGAACAGCTAGAACCTATATACAACAGCTCTGTGCCGATACAGGATATAGCCTTGAAGACCTCCGGAGTGTAATGGACGATAGAGACGGATGGCGAGAGAGGGTCTGGGAGATCCGTGCTGACAGCACGACATGATGATGATGATGATGGACAACTGGGATCCGAGAGTGGAAAGGCGTCTTTGCCGAACACGTCAAACTCGTGTTTACACCTTCGAATGACTTCGAAACTCACTTAATTATTAAGACACAATGAAATCCCGAAAAAGTACAGAACAGTATGAGACTTGGAGAAGCATTATAAAAAATTCATTTCTTTTTGTTGTAAAAACACTATTGCATATATATATTACCTCCGGACAACAAATAAACCTAATGTGACGTCATTTTGTCTGTTTTGATTGGTTTCTTTGTTGAATGGCATATCAACTCTTTTTAGGTTATTTAATGCCAATGACAATCCTCCTAGAAGAACAGTAGTGGTACTATTTAACCCATAGCTGGGCGGATAAGGGGGTTCATACCTTTCCCAGGGGTATTTGCCCGAAAAGGAACGTAATAGCGCGACTGGAGTACGAACTCGCTTACTACGATTCCGCAGTCCATCGCTTTAACCATTACACCACGAGAACACCCCCTGTTCGTTTTGAGTCCTTGCAAAAGAGATTGAGTTTTTAACTAAAGTATAAGAAACAAAAGACTTTTAGAAGGAAAAAACCTGCGTCTTATACGTACAGGATAACGATAATTATACATTTCTATTTCGTCTGTAACATTCTGGACTAATGACAATAATCTAGATTCGAAGGTGCCCATGGTGTAATGGTTATCGTCGTAGGAAATGGACACGGCGACACGAGTTCAAATCCTGGACGAGACATATGGCATTTCACATAGCACTAATACCCTTGGGAAAGGTATGAATCCAATTATTCTGCCTCCAGCTATGGGTAAATAGTAGGACAGACTGTATTCTTCAGCCTTGGTGAGGCAACTACTCAAGGAGAAGGAAAAATCTGAATTCAAACCAGTTAAACTCCGCTTAAAAATTAACCTTGTGTCATATCCCGGCCGAGCGGAAGGGTTGGCAAATATGGACAATACTCTAGATTTCTATTTTTATAACACTTGATACATTTTAATTTATTTACATTATATATTTATTTGTCCTATGCTGTCGTAAAGTTCGACTTAATTCCTGACCTATAACAATCCCTTTCTTCTAGGTTTCAACACAGATGAATAAGCAAGTAAGCCGATATATATATATATATATATATATATATATATATATATATATATATATATATATGTACCAATGATACAATCTTCACCAACCCAACCCAGTGGTCGGAATATTATCTCGACGAACTTCGTGGAACATGAAATCTTGACACAGCCTGCTTTCAAACATCTGTATTTCGCATTACGTTGGTTGTACTAAAGGACTTAGCATTTGTAAACAAGTTATCATCGATAATATTTATTAAAAAAAAACATGGCTGCATGTGTTCGAATGTTACGCCCTGGCATCATCTCAGATAAATAATGGACTCTCATTTCTCATTCATCGTCATCGAGAAAAAGACAGCAAAATAAAAAGTGACAGAGATAAAAAAAAAAAAAAAATGATAAGGGATTATGTCAATGGAGCTACCATTACCATTTGCCTTAGTTCATTTGTACCTCAGAGGTGACAGAGTAAAATGTAACAGGTTTATTTATTTGTTTGTTTAGGTTTTATGGCCTACCAACCATTGTAGGTTATTTAATTCCTAATCCATTTTTATACAAATGAACGATTCTATTTCAAACAATTCAGTTTAGTATAAGTACACAGTTTAATAGTCAAAAACATTTATTTTTCAAGCAATTTAGTTTAATATGAGTATGCAGTTTAGTTCTATTTGACCCATTGATAAGGCCCTATCAGGAGCTACCACTCCGGGCCAGAGTGGACCCGTAAGCGAAAGCAATGAAAGGGTGCTCCGTATTCCCCAAAGCTCCAGCATCACTGGAACCTCAGTATCATACCCCGGACACGCGTCAAGGAGGGGTCTTACCCCTCTGTAGAGGTGCTGTCAGTGTATTCTACTGGCCAATACAGAGAGTTAAATGTAAAAACAGTTTTATTTCAAATAATTCAGTTTAGCATAAATACGCAGTTTAAATGCAAAAGCAGTAAACTCTTGACACCACTGTTAAGTTACATTTGACCCATAGA
Source organism: Sepioteuthis lessoniana (assembly GCA_963585895.1). Lineage (NCBI taxonomy): Eukaryota > Metazoa > Mollusca > Cephalopoda > Myopsida > Loliginidae > Sepioteuthis > Sepioteuthis lessoniana. The sequence goes on from OY757939.1 coordinate 59,270,466, forward strand.
TAGAAACCTATAAGGTGCTACCACTCCGGGCCAGAGTGGACCAGGGAGCGATGGAAATGAAGGGGTACTCTGCATTCCCCAAATCTCCAGCATAACTGGATCTTCACCATCCAATTGTTTAGAGTCATATCCAGGACACTCGTGGGGGTGTCTTACCCCTCTATAGAGGTGCTTTCAGTGTATTCTATAGCCGCAGCGTACAGGCCAATACAGAGAGTTAAATCTAAAAACAGTTTTATTTCTGATAATTCAGTTTAGCATAAGTACGCAGTTTAAACGTCAAAGCAGTTCTATTTTAAACAATTCAGTTTAGCATAAATACGCAGTTTAAATGCAAAAAGCAGTAAACTCTTGAAACCACTGTTAAGTTCTATTTGGCCCATTGATAGGACCCTATCAAGCTCCAGCATTACTGGAACCTCACCATCAGATTGTTTAGTGTCATATCCTGGACACTCCTTCAGGGGATTACCCCTCTGAAGAGATGCAGTTGGTGTATTCAACAGCTCCAGCTGACTTGGCCAATGAGGGAGGTATTCCTGTCGAAACCTATATATATATATATATATATAACTAAAGTAAAGTTGGCTACCGTAGTTGAGGGCGACCCGACGCCCCCTTTTCAATAGCTACAATACTGAGGTATAGGGGAGGGTTACTAATTTCCCTGGATTGTTCCGCTTTACCCTTGATCCGTACCTTATACTGCTGAGTATTAAGCACGGAAGGCATCAAGTACCATTTTTGAGTCTTTGGTATGACTCGATCTGGGATTGAACCCCTGTTGCTTTGATACTCACTGTGGTTGTTATTTACTAAATTTTCCTTAATATGGCACACAGTTCGCTTGGTTTGTTAGTTGGTAGGTTTGTTTGTTAGTTTTACTGCATACCTGCTCTTGTTTGGTTATTTAATGCCAAAGTCAGTTTTTGTTAGTTTGTTGTTTTTGTCTTTTTTTCAGTAACTATTCCGATTAATAATAATCATTTGTAAACCATAATATCTTTACTAAATTATTTTTATTACAAATAATTTGGACAAAGTTATATCGTTTTAAGTATTCCAATCAAATACAAATAATTTGCACACAGTTATATTGTTTCAAGTATTCTTATCTAATACAAATAATTTGCACACAGTTATATTGTTTCAAGTAACTACCTCCTGACAGCTGTGGTTGTAAAATACACCGATTGCACCTCTGTAAAGGGGTAAACCCTGTCCAATTAGTAGGTCTGGGTATGACACTAAATTGCATCTCATATTAAGGTTCTAGTCCTGAGGCTTTGAGGAATATGGAGAACAACTTCATTGCTATTACCCCCAGACACACTCTGACTTAGTGTGAGAAAACCTGTAAGGATCTCTTCGTTGGATCAAGTAGAACCGTTCAATCATTTAATAAGGATTATTACTTTTAGTTATTTGAAACCTTACAGCTGTGAGCAAATTATTAGTATTCGATAGGAATACTTGGTAAATAAAATATTATCAAATAGCAATAACTGAACACATCTAAACAGTGGACAAACAAAGGATTAGTATTATATAGAAGTATTACTGTGAGATCATCATCATCATCATCATCGCACGGATATCCCTGACCCTCTCTCACCACTTCTCCATATCGTTCATCGCCTCTGGCAGGTCTTCAGGGCTACATCTCGTATCATCACATAGCTGCTGTATGTATGTTCCAGCTGGTCGTCCTGCTTTTGAACGGCCATATGTTGGGGTCCATAGAAGTACATCACTTATGAGCTCGTCCCTGCTTCTCCAGCAGTGTCCTGCATGTCTGGTTCGTCTAACTTGGATAGTTTTCGTGATGGGAGACAGGTGGCCATATAGTTGGTGCTTTGTGGGGTGTTGCCGCCAGGACGTATTCAATATTGCTCGCAGCATTCTTGTGTAATTGCCGTCTAGCTTCTTCTTCAGCCGTTTTGTTAGCGTCCAAGTAGTGCATCCATACAGCAGTATCAATACGACTGCTGCCTGAAAGAAACTGCGTTTCATTTTATCGGTCAGGTCTGATTTCCCTATGATCGACTGTGAGATAAGAGTGCTTGAAACCATTTAACTAAGTGCAAACTCGTTTAAAAATGAAAATATCAACAAACTATTCGCTTACAAATCATATATATATATATATATATATGATTTGGCATTAATTAACCCAAGAGTGTTGATATGACATTAAATACAAACCAACCAACCAACCATCAAGTACCTATTCCTATTTAATAATAGTCATTTGTTTGCACACGGTTATATGATTATTTTATCGCGAATCAATGATATTCAATTGTTATAGAGCCACGTTCTCTCGGCAATTGTTGCTTCTCTCCGCCATCTTTTTTCTCGCAACCCCAACGTCTGTCTAATTTTTTTCTTTGTTCAATGATCTTTTCAAAGATGAACAACAAGACACTCTTTTTCTTTTTGCAATTTATTTATTTACTTACTACATAAACGACTTTTCTTGTACGTACATTATTACAGACCGTACGCCAGTCGGGAGCGAGTCGAATCAGTGATGAAATTTAGACAACCGCGCTCTATTCTGAATAATTCAATGTAGCAATCTAACATCCAATTTTTATAATTTTAGTCACCTATTTTTACCTTGTCCAAAAAAAGTCAAGCTTTTAACTGACCATAAACTGCTAATGTCACTTACTTTACACATTAACAGTTAGAATATTTTTAAAATGTCTACCCTAACTCTCAGATGATAAATACAGCTATTCTATAATCTAACGCGCGATACAAAAATCTATTTCATAATCCGTTTAAACCGGTAAATACTTTATTATCTCGAACAAAGGGGTTCCAGTGGTGGTGTGGCTAAAGTGCTTCTCTGTGTCATCGTTGTAAGTGGGTTCGAACTCCACTCACGCCATTACGTTCACTTGGGAAGGGTGTGAATCCCATTATTCTCCCAGCTATGGGTTAGATATTATCCCTACTGTTCTTTTACAAGGATGACTTCAGCATTACATAATCTACGAAGGTTAATATGTCATTAAACAAAGAGACCAAACTAAATCACAAACCTATTCGGTCCATAGATGGATCTCTGATAGGTACAACTACTCCGGGTCAGTGTGGGACTGAGAGTTATGACATTTTTGCGAAAGCGTATTCACATGTATGGGCTATTACCCTTTCGGGAGAATATTGCCCGTTTGGGAGTATATTACCACTTGAAAGGAGTATTACCCTTTGAGGGAATAACATTTTTGGTTGCGTATAACTCTTTGGGAAGAATATTACCCTTTGGAAGGAGTATAACCTTTTCTATTGCGGATACAGTCAGAGTACGAGGTGCATACGATAAGTTTACAGACTTTTTTCGTATGGACACTTTTATTGATAGTACACACATGAAACTCTAGTGCCCTACGAAGTAATCTCCTCCGGATGAAATGCATTTGTTGTACCGTTCCAACAACGTCTGGAAGGCCCCATCGAAGTCCTCTTGTCTGAGCGTGTCAATGACCTTCGTCACAGCCTCTTTCATCTGCACAATTGTCTCATAACGACGACAGCCTCTGAGCTTAGGGAATAATCAAAAGTCACAGGGAGCAAGGTTTCGACAATAGGGATGGTGACGAACTGTCTTGATACCCATCTTGGTCAAATAGTCTGTGATAAGGATGGAGTTGTTGACTGGTGCATTGTCCTGCTGGAAATGCCACTGACCCGATTGGAAGAGTGCCGGCCTCTTCCGACTGAATCTCTTTCTGAACTCCCTTAAAACCTCAACATAGTAACCCTAACCCGAGCCTTTTGGCCAATCAACTCTGGTGTATTGACTTCCTTACTCCTCCCCCACCTCTCATCATCCCTCACAGACTCCCAGCCTTCCTTGAATCTCTTATGCCACTCAATAACTGATGCTTGATTCATGCAAGATGCTCCAAAAGCAGTCTGAAGCATTCCATACGTTTCTGTTGCATTTTTTTTCCAAGTTTAAAACAGAATTTTATTGTATATCGTTCTTCTAAAGTGTCCTCACGTCCAGATTACATTTTTGAAATTCCTCAGCTGTGACAATTAGGATTTTGTACGGTGTATTCTAATTCCTTCTGTAGCTGTTCATTGAATGTGAAATCATAGAAATTGGTCAGTCATCTCATAAGATGTATAGCAATAACATACTGAATTTTCAAGAGTCTACGACAATTTTAAATGGCTGTACAAAAAAATGTCTGGAAACCTATCGTATGCCCCTCCTATTATAGGCTCCGTTGACTAATTTTGCTTGCAGCACTTGCTGTTATTAAGTGGTAATCCATCTGAGTATTGAGCAAGCTAATCGTTACTTCACTTTGGTGTTCTGACGATGAATCTTAAAACTGAACACAGCTTAGATTTGTCACAAGGCGGAAAAAGTTGGGCATCCCGTAAAGATCAAACCCACTATCCAGTACTTATGAAACTGCGAGCTAAAGAACATCCAAGGAGAATTCTTCTAGCAGTGCACAGAAGCGTGGAAGAAAAGAATTGGAAAGCGCATTAGACTTGAGGGGAGGTAACTATGAAGAGAGGAAAACATGTAGTTTGTTGTTTGGAACCGAAATAAATTGTTTGTGACACCAGCCCCTTTACTTTTAATGTAAGTATATCTTTTACATATGCTTTTGCAATTTTGTTTTTGGTTATAGAGTTATTGCAATTTTGTCTTTCGGTAATAAACAATACACATGAATATCTATTTTCATTGTGTAACATTCCACTTGGAATAATATAACTTCTTTTTTTTTTTTTTTTTTGGTTTAGAAGAAAAGAAACTTTAATTCTTGGGAGTATACTTATTTATGGGTAATATTGTACATACAATGTATATTCAAAAAGTTCCCAGATTCAGACTGTATTTATCGAGAGAGAAAATTATAATAAATAATGAATATATTTTTTTCTTAATTGTTCTTTTTTACACTGTATAATTGTTTGTTTTGTTGGTTAATGGCATATCAGCCTTCTTGGGTTATTTAATGCCAGATCCATCTTTCTAGGAGAACAGTAGTGGTAATATTTAACCCATAGCTGGGAAGTTCTTTTAGCATTCCTTTCAGGGATCCTTTTTTGGGCTTGATGATGACATACATTTCTACATAGAAATGACAAAGCCTTAGTTTTGAGATCGTAAATATATACTTGTACTCAAGATTATTCGCTTGTGATGATAGTTTTCCAAAAGTCTACACAGTTTTCGATACACTGAAGCAAATCAATAGGCCTTGTCATTCGAAACGCTTTTTCTGTTGTCAGTGAGTTGCCACGGCGAAATGGTTAAAGTGCTGAACGCCGACATCCTAGTAAACAAGTTCGAATTCCAGTCTCTCTTTCACTCTAATATCCTTAGGAAAGGAATTAGGATTGGTAACGTTTTATGACATCAACCATAGTCGGTAATTTAATGCCGAATCCTGTTTTTAAATATTAAGTGATTTGTACACTCACTTTATTGATGCATTTTTAAACGAGCCAGGGTACATTCTTTTGTACAGTTAATTGGTTTCAAGTATTTCTATCTAACACGAATTTTTCAATTTACAATTAATCCTTTATTTGCACACAGTTAAATGGTTCCAAATACTGCTAGGTATTACGGATAATTCAATTAATACATTCATTTTACACGCGCTAAATGTTCAAACAGTTCTATTTCTAACAATTCAATTTAGCATAAGTCCTTTGTTTGCACTCAGTTTAAATGTCAAACAGTTCTATTTGACTCATAAATAAGCCTCTCTCAGATGCGGCCACTCCAGGTCAGAGTGGACCTGGGAGTAATAGCAATTAAAGGGTATTCCATATTCCTCACAGCTCGAAGACTGGAGTCTCATCATCAGATTGTTTAATGTCATATCTAGGAGACTCGTTGACGGAGTCTTTCCCCTCTGCAGAGATTCAGTCGGTGCATCCTACAACCCCAGTCGACTGGGCTAAACAGGTATAAAATCCCCTAACCCCCAGATCTGTGTATAATAGTACCACTACAGTTTTCCGACAAGTATGTCTTTGGTACGAAGGTTAGTTTGTTAATAAACAAAGAAATCAAACAAAATGTTGTCAGAAGTCGGAGAACAAATTTGGCTAGTGTTGCATTCTGGTTAGTGAACGCTTGTAATATTAAATAAAGGACAAACCACGATATGAGAGAAAATAGAGATATATTCTCAGGAAAATATATATACAATAGAGAGACTATTAGTAGACAAGAACATTGGATTAGTGAACGCTTGTAATATTAGATAAAGGACAAACCACGATATGAGAGGAAATAGAAATACATTCTCAGGAAAAAGTTTATACAATAGAGAGACTATTAGTAGACAAGAACAAAGGATTAGTGAACGCTTGTAATATTAAATAAAAGACAAACCACGATATGAGAGGAAACAGAGATATATTCCCCGGAAAAAGGATATACAATAAAGAGACTATTAGTAGACAAGAACATAGGATTTGTGAATACAGAATAAAGATATAGTCCAACGATAGTATTGGCTTCTGTTATTAAGGTAGCAAGTAAGGTGATCTAGTGCGATCTCCAGTCTCCAACGCTCTAATACTATTCCTATAAGAAGCTACTCTTCACCTTCTAGTCTGCCTGGTATTAGTAGCTACTGCTATATACGGCAGATGGACTAGTTCATTGTGTGGGAAAAGGTGGGTGATACCCAACCGTTAGAAATAGTCTCATTCACAAATTTTCAATAGGAATATCTTGATCCAAAAGAAATGCTCATCTCACCACAAAGATCAATTTTCTATCTTTCTTCGCTAGACTGTGCATCGTCTCAACTGTTTCAACATTTCTACAGATTGAGAGCCTCCTCTGACGCTCCTCACTTTCAACTGATGTTCCCTGTTCCATGAAATAGCGATGCCAATCAACGACCTTGAAGCAGTTCAGTGTATCATGTCCAGAAATTTCTTTTAGAATTTCAAAGTTTTCAGAAATATTTTTTAGTGAGGTGCAAAATTTAAAGTGTATTCGACGTTCACTATTTTATATCGTGAGAAAATATGAAATGCTAAAAAATATAATTGTTTTTTTCTTAGTTTAATGTAACATGACTAAAGTAAGTAAAGTTAGCGACCTTAGTCGAGGGTGACCCAAAGGCTCCCTTTTCAATAGCTACTATGCCGAGTCGTTGGGGAGGGCGCTACTCCATTCCCTGGATTGCTCTACTTTACCCTTAATCCGTACCTTATAATGTTGAGTGTTTAGCAAGGCGATATCAAGTACCATTTTTGAGTCTTTGGTATGACTCGACCAGGGATTGAACCCTGGTCTACCGGCCCATGGGCGAACACTCTACTCATTAGGCCAATAAAGATATCCTTGTATAAAAATAGCCATATTTACCAACACGTTCGCTCGGGCAGGATATGACACAAGCTCGATTTTTAAGCGGAGTTTAACAGGTTTGAATTCAGAGTTTTCCTTCTCCTAGACTAGTTGCCTCACCAAGGCTGAAGAACCCAGTCTGTCTTTTATTTACCCATAGCTGGAGGGAGAATAATTGGAGTCATACCTTTCCCAAGGGTATTAGTGCTATATGAAATGCAATCAGTCTCGTCGAGGATTTGAACTCGTGTCGCCGTGTTCATTTCCTACGACGATAACCATTACACTACGGGCACCTCCTTGTAGAAAAATAGCAGTGATATATATGAAATGCAATCAGTCTCGTCGAGGATTTGAACTCGTGTCGCCGTGTTCATTTCCTACGACGATAACCATTACACTACGGGCACCTCCTAGTAGAAAAATAGCAGTGATATTATTTAACCCATAACAGGAGGGGGATATCATGGTTCATGCTTTTCTCCAGAGTATTAGTCTATAAGTGAGCGTAATAGCGTGACTGGTGTTCGAAATCGTTTACTTTGAGGTCACAATGCAGCATTTTAGCTATTACGCCACGGGAACTCACAAAATTAAATTGAGATGTTTGAACAGCTGAGCAGTTTATATGATAAAGTGATATTGTCTAGACGAGTTAGAGTTTACTTAAAAAAATGAAACAAGTCTCGAGATTTTTTTTATACACCTCATAACAGCGGTTAGAAGATTATCTGATGCGAAAAACTCTGGGATGTCCGAACACCCACACAAAGAGATGCCAAATGCACCAAAAGACAAATTTTAAAGAAGAGAATGCAAACTTCCACTTGTCTCTTGCTAAGGAATTTTAAACTGTCAAAAACAGGCGTGTGCCTCGGTCAGCATTTTTCAACCTTTTAGACAGACATAACTTTAATATTTCAAAGAACCCCTACAGCTCACAACACATCAATGTTTTCAAAGATTTATACGCATTATAGACTTAAATGCCAGAAAATAAAGACATAAGTTTAAAACTGGCTGATTTATGTGTCTGATAGTAACTGTGGTAGTAAAGCTGTGGGAACGTAGCTGTGGTAGCTATGTATCGATCGAAATCTTACACATTAATTCCTATCGAATTAAAACTACTTCTATAATATGACAGACGCTGAACAGAATCTTAAAAAGACTCGCTTCTTTTTCCTTATAAATGATGACCCTGAAGAAGCCTTGAGAATAGAACTTCCAAAACCAATCCTAAGAATGATTTCCATTGTCTTAAATATCTAATTTTCTGCTACTATACCCACTATGTTCCTGCAAATCAGAGCTTCTTAAACTTTTTACTTTATACACGACATGTAACTAAATTTAATTTTCATTCACCTCCAAATAAATTAATGGAATATCTAATAACAAAACATAACTAATTCATAAATGTTTGATAATATTTATATGAGAAAAGAATCATTAAAATGAACTTTTAATTCTCTAATTATTATTTATTGGGAAAGATACATTAGATAGGAACTAAGGAGATCACGAATATTTGGTTGAATGTTGGTGAGTTTGGGCCGTAAATCCCCACGTTCTATGTTCAAAGTGCTTCCCTCTTTGTTTCATTTATGATACACATGGCTTAACCCAAATTTCACGGTATACAAAATTGCAAAATCTAATAAAATTAACTCAACAATTTCTCAAAGTTTCTAATATTTTGCTACAGTTTTTTCATTTATCTCGTAAAATCCATTTCCTTTAAATGAGTCATTTTATAACATCTCACTAGAAATAATAATAATAATAATAATAATAATAATAATAATAATAATACGGCTATTTTTGATTGTGAAGAAAATTAAGTTTTTATTTTTTAAATTGTTTGATGGGTATTATTGTATATCAATGTATGGGTAATATTGTATATCAATGTATGTTCCAAAGTATGGGTAATGTTGTATATCAATGTATGGGTAATATTGTATATCAATGTATGGGTAATATTGTATATCAATGTATGTTCCAAAGTATGGGTAATGTTGTATATCAATGTATGGGTAATATTGTATATCAATGTATGGGTAATATTGTATATCAATGTATGGGTAATGTTGTATATCAATGTATGGGTAATATTGTATATACAATGTATGTTCCAAAGTCCCGAGATTCAAGCTACATTTACCCATAGGTGGACGGGTAGAAAGAAGAGATAGATTCATGCCTTTCCAAAAGTGATTTGCGAAACACAGACTGCTTCGTCCAGGAATTGAAATCGTGCCATTTCCCCAGAAGATAACTGTTTCACCACACACCGACGTTTGGTTTGTTAATAGAAGGTCCTTTAATTGTCACAAGAATTACTGCAGAACGGACTTTCTCGTCCAAAACTTCCTATAATTGTTCATCAATATCTGCCATCTACAAAATAATTTATACTTTTGCTAACAGCAGTTAGATGAGTGCGAAAGTTTAGAAGTTTTCATAGTTGGTAAATTTGTGTTGTTCACGGCAATAGTTTTTTTATTTTTGTTTTTTTTTTTTGGTTTTTTTTTTTTTTGGTTTTTTTTTGGGGTTTTTTTTTTTTTTGCTATTAGGAAAAAACGCGTTTCATGAAAATAGGATGTTTCATCGTAAATGATATACAATGACAGGCTATTCCAAGTGGTAAAGAATAAACAACACATTAGGTAGGTATAACAGAAGGCAGTTTTATTCGTACGGTTGTACAAATATCATCATCATCATCATATCGTGCTGGCAGCACGGATATCCCTGACCCTCTCTCGCCACTCCTCCCTATCGTTCATCGCCCTAGGCAGGTCTTCAGGACAACATCCTGTATCCTCACACAGCTGCTGAATGTACGTTCGTGCTGGTCGTCCTGCTTTTGCGCGGCCGTGTGTGGGGATCCATAAGAGTACATCTCTTATGAGTTCATCTCTGCTTCTCCAGCAATGTCCTGCATGTCTGGTTCGCCTAACTTGAATAGATTTCGTGATAGGGGGCAGGTGGCCGTACAGTTGGTGTCTTGTGGGGTGCCGCTGCCAGGACTTGTTGAGGATTGCACGCAGCATTCTTGTGTAATTGCCATCTAGTTTCTTCTCGAGCCGTTTTGTTAGCGTCCATGTAGTGCATCCATATAGCAGTATCGATGTGACCGCTGCCTGGAAGAAACTGCGTTCTCGCAAAGGTAGTATTAAGTCCAAGCAATAGTCGATCACGTGAGTCCCGCGCTGAAGTCCTACGCTGAGAGTCCTTCACTTAAAGCCCTTCACAAAGTTATCTGTGCGTACTTAAATAATGTACCGGACATTGGCCTAGCGGTTAGAGTGTTCGCCAATAGCCCGGGAGACCTGGGTTCGATCTCAGATCGAGTCATACCACTTGATGCCTCCTTGCTTAACACTCAGAATTATAAGGTACGGATCAAGGGTAAAGTGGAGCAATCCAGGGAAAGGAGTAGCGCCCTCCCCTACACCTTGGTGTTGTAAGCTATCGAAAAGGGAGCCTTCGGGTCACCCTCGACTATGGTCGCCTACTTTACTTATTTTTTTTACTTAAATAATGGTTAGTACTACTACTATTGTTAGGGTACGAGGAAGAGGGGTCATTACATTATATCAGCATCTTTGCTTAATTAAAAACAACAAATGCTAACGTGCAGAAAGCCTGGCGAGGAGGAACTAACACAGCAAAAAGAACAAAAAGAATACAATCAAGGTCAGATCAATAAAATAAGAAACTCGGAAGAAGATAAACAATCATGAATAGTATGGCAGATAATAAATAAAGTGAGCAGAAGGAAGAGAACCTTAAAAACAAAACTAAAAGCTGCCAGCTAAGAAGAAGGGCTACAGAAGTGGAAAAAAACATTTAAAGAATCTGTTTGGAAACTCCCCAAAAGTCACGGATAAACCAATCACAAAAATTATTGATTGTTAAATAGACATCAAACAAGGACATTTTATCTTGGAAGAACTTCAAGTAATAGAGACAAAAATTAAAAACAGAAAAGCTGCAGGTCAGTAGAAGTGGATCTTAAAGAAATGGGTTTCATGTGGACATAGTATTCTATTGCTTCTTATCATTTCTCTGGATTTATTTAATTGACGCTCGGTCAGTAGAAGTCGTTCTAAAAGAAATGGGGTTTCAGTGTGGATTTAGTATTTTATTGCTTCTTATCATTTCTCTGGGTTTATTTAATCGACCCTTGTTCAGTAGAAATTCTTGAAAAATATATTTTAAGTTGGGGTTTGATAACTAAATATCCTAACAGTTCTTAATTATTTGAAATAATGGTCGGAAAATATTCTTTAATATTGTAATGATAGGGATGTATCAGCCTCACTTTTTATTTCCTTTTTAGGGTATCTTACCAAGGGGTACTGATAGCTTTTTTCTCTGCTTTTCTATTCAAGTAGAAAAGTAACCTCGTTCTGAAAACAGCTGTTTTTATTCATTATAACGAGGATTATTAAATAAGTTTCCAGACTTTTTCGTCTGGGCACTTTTATTGATAGTACACACATAAAACTCTAGTCCCCTTCCAAGTAATCTCCTCTGGCTGTAATGCACTTGTTGTACCGTTCCAACAACGTCTGGAAGGCCCCATGGAAGTCCTCTTGAGTGAGCGTGTCAATGACCTTCGTCACAGCCTCTTTCATCTACTCAATTGTCTCATAACGACGACAGCCTCTGAGCTTAGGGAATAATCAAAAGTCACAGGGAGCAAGGTCTGGACTATAAGGACGGTGAGGACTTGTCTTGATGCCCATCTTGGTCAAATAGTCTGTGAGAAGGATGGAGTTGTTGACTGGTGTATTGTCCTGGTGGAAATGCCACAGACCCGATTGGAAGAGTGCCGGCCTCTTCCGACCGAATATTTTCCTAAACTCCCTTAAAACCTCAACATAGTAACCCTAACACTAACCCTTTGGCCAAACAACTCTGGTGTTCTGACTTCCTTACTCCTCCCACACCTCTCATCATCCCTCATTGACTCCCAGCCTTCCTTGAATCTCTAATGCCACTCAAAAGCTGATGCTCGATTTATGCAAGATGCTCCAAAAGCAATCTGAAGCATTCCATACGTTTCTGTTGCATTTTTTTTCCAAGTTTAAAACAGAATTTTATTGTATACCGTTTTTCTAAAGTGTCCTCACGTCCAGATTGCATTTTTGAAATTCACCAGCTGTGACAATCAGACTTTAGTAGAGTGTATTCCAATTGCTGCTGTAGCTGTTCATTTGAACGTGAAGTCATAAAAATTGGTCAGTCATCTTATAACATGTATAGCAATAACATAATAAATTTCCAAGTGTCTACGACAATTTTAAATGGCTGCACAAAAAAAAGTCTGGAAACTTATTGAATCCACCACCTATCTGTACAGATTCTTGTTCGTCTTGCAAGTAACGAATGCTTTTTTAAAATGTTTGCTATGAGAAGATTTGTTATTAAAATAGTTTTTTTTGTTTCAGGTTTTGTACGTAGTTTGGTTTGTAGTTGTCTGTCCTCTTCAATAAACAAGGGGAATTTTATTTTAAAAAAAAAGGAAAATAATTCTTATTTTAGAATTTTTTTCATTGCATTGTTTGAAACTGCTTCAAAGCAAAAATCATTTCAATCTCACGAAAATATTTGTTTTGAGGCTATTCAACGTTAAGCCTGTATACCTGGTTTTGACTATTATCTTTTAAGTTGGGGTTTGATTTTTAAAATGTCCCAACAGTTTTTAATGATTTGAACTTGTATTCAGAGAATGTAATTAAATGTTGTTACAAAAGGAATGCTTTCCTTTCTCTTTTCTTTTTAGTTTTAGGGTATTGGTTAGCAAATAAGTACTGGGGTAAATGTATAAATATATATATATATATATATATATATATATATATATATATATATAGTACAATTTGATGGAGACTCAAACTCGGTTAAGTCGTGATAATAAATTTATTTCGGCAGAGAATATTACTATACTCACCGTCTCGTCAGATAACTATTTACATGCTTCTCTCTCGTCGTAGAGTAGCAAATATGGAGTTACAGTTCGTATTCAGAAGATAAAATAAAGGAATTAAAAAAATAAAAAATAAAAATTAGAAAATAAAAAATTTAAAAAAATTAAAAATCAGCATAAAAATAAGAATAAAAGTGGAAATCAAATTACAAATTATTTCATTCATAGGTGTAGGCAGAGGGGGTCAAAATGTTAGGTGTTAGGACGATTTTGCGTTCTGCATATTTTTAATATATATATATATATATATATATATATATGTGTGTGTGTGTGTGTGTGTGTGTGTGTGTGTGTGTGTGTGTAATTAGTAATTTTTAAAACAAAACTAAATTTGTTTGAGGGATGGTCCTGAATATTCAAGAGTGTGCCAAATAAACGTCAAAATATTGGCCAATTAAAAACGATTATTTTAAATCTAAAATATCTGGAACTTCATGATCGACGTTGGTCGTGAAACTAGCAGTTGTACTCGACGCTTCTGATGACTGGAATGGTGGGTTTAAGATTTTAAATAATCATTTTTAATCGTTGTCCAATTTTTAGATAATATATATGTATGTATATTTTGGCCCATCGGAATAATGGTTATAGTGTTTGCCAATGGTCCGGGAGACTGAGGTCGAATTATACCAAAGACTCAAAATTGGTACTTAATGCCTTCTTGCTTAACACTCAGCATTATAAGGTACGGATCAAGGGTAAATGGAACAATCCAAGGAAAGGAGTAGCGTCCTTCTTGACACCTCGGTGTTGTAGCTATTGAAAAGGGAGCCTTCAGGTCACCCTTGACTATGGTCAGCCAGCTTACTATATATATTCTAGAGGACTCGTGAATCGTTAGGTTTCTGTTGTAAAAACGGTCATTGAAGAATTTGATGTTTGGGGGTTTGGGGGGGGGGAGAAAGCGAGAGAGAATTTAATTGGCTTTTTATAGTTATATCAGTTTTTAAAAATATACAGATGTTTCAAAAATGATATTTAACGTGATCATTTGCTTTCAAATTAAACTGGAAATTGTTTTATTTCTCGAGGTTAAATAATTTAAAGAATAAGGCTCAAATAAAAAAAATTTTGCAATGCCGTTTTTAATAGGTTACTATTACATTATCGATACAAAAAGAATGAGAATTTTCTCATGTACAGTTTGATTTAGGCAAATTTGTTTAACGGCATATCAACACCTCATGAGTTATTTAATGCCCAATTCTTACTAATTTTTAAATGGTCGGTTACAATCATAAGTATATTTTCAATGTTCCATTGCATTGTTTCTCAAACTGCACCCTATTTTTTTTCAAAATCATTCTTTTGCTGACAGTAATATGATATCAAGAATCCCTGTCTAGTATCCATATTTACCAACCTCTCCGCTCGGACAGGATATGACACAAAGTAACTCTAGGAACGGTATGAACAGGTTATCTCACTACAGGTCTCACAACTAACAGTTTTTCTCACAACAGGGCTTACTAATCACGGGTTCCCTATAGGTCTCATTAATCACAGGTTCTCTTCCTACAAGTATCACTATCAACAGGTTCTCTCACTATAGGTCTCACTACAAACAGTTTTTCTCACTACAGGTATCACTACCAAAAGGTTCTCTAACTATAGGTCTCACTAATCACAAGTTCTCTCATTACCATATTTACCCAACCCCTCCGCTCGGGCAGGATATGACACAAGGTCAATTTTTAAGCGGAGTTTAACAGGTTTATATTCAGAGTTGTCCTTCTCCTAGACTAGTTGCCTCACCAAAGCTGAAGAACACAGTCTGCCTTACTATTTACCCATAGCTGGAATGAGAATAATTGGAGTCATACCTTTCCAAAGGGTATTAGTGCTATGTGAAATGCAATCAGCCTGGTCTAGGATTTGAAGTCGTGTCGCCGTATCTATTTCCTACGACGATAACCATTACACCACGGGCACCTGCACCCCTGTCTAGTATCAATAGTTGCATGGTTTCAAGTATTCCGATCTAATACTTACATTTTATAAACAAATGTCTTCTAGTAATTATTATTATTCAATAATCATTTGTTGGTACATAGTTGTATGGTTTCATTTATAATCCTTAGTAAATGATTATAACTTGAAATAACTCTTCTTACAACAAATAATTTGCCAAGATAAAAGATGTCAAATATTCCTATTTTCCCTTAATTATTCTATTCAATAATAAACATTAGTTGGCATATTGTTATAGTTTCACGTATTCTTATCCAGTTCAAATAACTTTCAAAGAGATCTATTTGACTCATAGATTGGACCCTAAAAGGTGCTACTATTCCAATTAAGCAATGCAGGGCCACTCAACACTCTCCAGATCTCGAGAACTTCTTACCACTAGATGCAGTTTAATGCCATATCCAGGGTAGCCCTATGGGAATGAGGGGTTATCCATTGGGAGAGGAAACAGTTAGAGTATTCTAAGTCTCGCCGACAAGACTACACAGTATTTGTATAAAATCGAACCTAAGTGAAAAGCGCCTTTCGTTCATAGATAGATAGATAGATTGATATGAAGAGATAGATAGATAGATAGATAGATAGATAGATAGATAGATATGAAGAGATAGTTGCTGATATGAATAGACTCTGATAGAAAGATAGATTTAACTTGACTGAGATAGATAGATAGATAGATAGTGACTGATATGAAAAGACTCTGATAGATAGAAAGATAGATTTAACTTGACTGAGATAGATAGATAGATAGATAGATAGATAGACAAAATGAGGTTGAGTACAACACAGACACACCAAAATTATCATTCAGCTGCAGACTGTACAGGAAATTGTTTTATTCTCTAAGTTAAAACATTTTAAGTGTTTTCCTCTAATAAATAACGTTGCTATGTCGTGCAGTTCTTTTTTTTTTTTTGTATTGCTTTCTTTTTTAACAGGGCTTCATTCAAATTTATATATATATATATATATACATATATATATATATATATATATATATATATATATATATATATATATATATGTATATATATATATATATATATATATATATATATATATATAATTCCCTCAAAGCAATTTATCTTCTTTTTTCTTCTTTTTCAATTCTGTCTTAAGATCGTTCTTTTGCAGGTGCAGCTACTCAGATTATTTTTCATAACGTCTTCGTCACTGTGGACAATGATTTGGCTTATAGTCTTTTGGCCGGTATGAAGCGATGTTATCGTCATTATTGTAATGGTGGTGGCTGTTGATAGCGATGTTATCAATTTCACGATCCTCCCAGTTAAAACAACAAACTTTTGATAATTGCACCTTTGTTCTCCCATATAGAATTAAAATGACTGTTCTCTTATGACAGGTTATTGGGGTTTCTTTTCCCTACACCCAAATATTACGTCATTTCTTTCTATCGTGTCCTTTTCATTCTTTTTTCATCTCTTTTACTTTATCCAACTTTTAGAGCTTTCTTCCTTTATTTTTCTTTATTTGTTCATGTTTTTCTATCATTTTTTTCTTCGTTTGTTGGTGATTTCAGATTTGCTTGTTTTATTTTTTATTGTTTTTTTTTTTTGCTTTTCTGTGTGCGTTTTGTATTTGTTTTCGTTATTTCTCCTTTTTTCTTTTTTTTTTTTTGCCATTCTTTCTTTTAATTCATTGTTTCGTTAATAATCTTTTGTAAAAACACAGAAAATAAAGATGACAATAAAAAAAATGGATATAGGAAAAAAATGAAGAAAGAAAAAGTTTACTCCATCTTTTTTTGTGTAGTCACATTTGTTTTTCCTTTGTTTGTTTGTCTTCTTTCATTTTTTTTTATTTGTTCATATTTTTCATTCATTTTTTCTTCGTTTTGTTGCTTATTCTAATTTTTTTTCTTTTTATTTATTCAAGTTTTTATTTCTTTTTTTTTTTCATAGTTAAGTTCATAAATTTCTTATTTTCCTTTATCCATTTTTTCTTTTTCCTTTTTTTTTTTTTTTTCAGGTTTTCGTTCTTTTATTTTTCTTTATTTGTTCACTTTTTCGTTGTTTTCTTCTTTCTTCAATTGGTGACTTAATTTTTATTTCTTCTTTCTTTTGCTAATTTTTATTTCTTCGTTATTAATTTTTAGTTTTCTTTTTTCGTCTTTTTCCATAGCATTTTTTTTTTTCAGTTTTTCTTTCATTTTCCTGTATTTATTGGCATTTTTCTTTTTTTTTCTTTTTTGTAAGTGATTGTAAAGGTAACAGCCAAGTTGGCAACCAAAGTCGAGGGCGATCCGAAGGCTCCCTTTTCAATAGTTAATATGCCGAGATGTGGGGGAGGGCACTGCTTCTCTCCCTGGATTAGTCCACTTACCCTGGATACGTACCTTATAATGCTTAGTGTTAAGCAAGGAGGCATTAAGCATCATTTCTTGAGTTATTGGTATGACTCGACCTGGGACTGAACCCCGGTCTCCCAGACCATTGGCGAACACTATCTGCAGGACTAATTTTATTCTGAATTGTCTTTTGTCTTTTCTTCTTTAGGAATGTTCTATGAGACCAACGGCTTCCTTCAAATCAAGGCGCCTTTAATGGTATATACTCTGTTTAATACAGCACAAGCACCAAAAGGTGAGGCACTTAGTGAGAAGCGAAATCGCTACGTTACGAATCTTCGACGGACATAACTTGGTAAGTAGACCTTTTTTTGGTAAACACAGTTTAATGTGACACAAGATCACAAATAGGACACCCAGTGAGGAACCACCTCACTACAATATAAATGTTCCCTGAGACTATTTTAATAACTACAGCACATGGCAAGGTGTTCTTTATTGGTATATGTGGTGGATTCTATGTGTTTCAATACTTTTTTGTACTGGCATTTAAAATTGCTGTAGACTCTTGAAAATTCAATATATTATTGCTTTACATCTTATAAGATGACTGACCAATTTGTATGATTTCACGTTCAAATGAACAGCTACAGCAGCAATTGGAATACACCCTACTAAAACCTGTTTGTCACAGCTAGTCAATTTCAAAATTGCAATCTGGACGTGAGGACACTTTAGAAGAATGATATGCAATAAAATTCTGTTTTAAACTTGGAAAAAAGGCCACAGAATGCTTCAGAATATTTTCGACCATCTTGCATGAATCGAGCATCAGCTTTTGAGTGGCACAAGAGATTCAAGGAAGGCTGGGAGTCTGTGAGGGACGATGAGAGGTGTGGGAGGAGTAAGGAAGTCAATACATCATAGTTGATTGGCCAAAGGGTTAGGGGAAGGTTAGGGTTGCTATGTTGAAGTTTTAAGGGAGTTCAGGAAGAGATTCCTAGGGAAGAGGCCAGTACTCTTCAAATCGGCTCAGTGGCATTTCCAGCAGGACAATGCACCAGTCTACAACTCCATCCTTATCACAGACTATTCGAGCAAGATGAGCATCAAGACAGTTCCCCACCCTCCCTATAGTCGAGACCTTGCTCCCTGTGACTTTTGGTTATTCCCCAAGCTCAGAGGCTGTCGTTATAAGACAATTGAGTAGATGAAAGAGGCTGTGACGAAGGTCATTGACACGCTCACACAAGAGGACTTCGATGGGGCCTTCCAGAAGTTGTTGGAACGGTACAACAAGTGCATTACAGCCAGAGGAGATTACTTGGAAGGGGACTAGAGTTTCATGTATGTATAATCAATAAAAGTGGCCATACGGGAAAAGTCTGGGAACTTATTTAATGATCCTCATATATACAGCTTAATATGGCATAAGACCACAAATGAGGATCGAACTCATTACGGTAGGAAGGTCCAGCGAGACTAGCCATCTAATTACTGCCATACATATATAGCAAGGCACCCTCTATTAGTATATACTCGCATAAGTACGCTACTAGATTCAGAATGTGCGTCACTTGGTAAGGGTCGAACTCACTACGGTAGGAATATTCTACGACAACAGCTTACTAATAACTATTCAATCTCAATGAATCTTTTATTGATATTTATTAAACTTAGCTTAATATTGCAAAAGTTAAAAAAATACGTCAGGTACTCAATGAGGATCGAACTCACAACGATAGGAATTTTTTCCTATACTAGTTTCTACTCAAAAAAGTATCCATTACCTTAAAACGTCTCAAAGAAACTGGCAACCTTGTAAGTAATAATTACCTATAAGTCGTCTTACTAACAACTACTTCATGAGCCCAGTCGCCTTGGGCTGTAGAATACACCGACTGCATCACCGCAGAGAGGTAAGATCCCCCACCCCAGGGAGTGTCATTGATAAGAGAGTTAGCACTGAATCATATTTACCAACCCCTCCGCTCGGGCAGGATATGACACAAGGTCAATTTTTAAGCAGAGTTAACAGGTTTGAATTCAGAGTTTTTCTTCTCCTAGACTAGTTGCCTCACCAAGGGTAAAAAACCTAGTCTGCCCTACTATGTATCCATAGCTGGAAGGAGAATAATTGGATTCATACCTTTCCCAAGGGTATTAGTGCTATGTGAAATGCAATCAGCCTGGTCTAGGATTTGAACTCGTGTCGCCGTGTCCATTTCCTACGACGATAACCATTACACCACGGGTACCTCCATAGGTGTTAGCACCTAATAGGGACCTATGGGTCAAACAGAACTAACATTTAAACTGAGACTAAACAAATGACTGGTCCTAAATTTATTTGTTTAAAAAAAGAATTGTTTGATCATTTAACTGTGTGTAAATAAATATGTTTAACTGAATTATTAGTGATACACAGTAATATTTGTAACCACTTCA
The DNA here is from genome assembly GCA_963585895.1 of Sepioteuthis lessoniana. Taxonomy (NCBI): domain Eukaryota; kingdom Metazoa; phylum Mollusca; class Cephalopoda; order Myopsida; family Loliginidae; genus Sepioteuthis; species Sepioteuthis lessoniana. The sequence continues at coordinate 59,290,560 of OY757939.1, forward strand.
CTGTGTGCAAACAAATGATTAATAGTAAATAGAAATATTCGTGTTAGATAGAAATACTTGCAATCATTTAACTGTGTACAAAAGAAAGATCTGGGGTACGTTCAACAATGTATCTACAAAATGAGTTTACAAATCATAATATATATGTAAAAATAGAATTTGGCATTAAATAACCAACAATGGTTTATACGCCATAAAACCCAACCAAACCAAACCAAATCATATATATTCAATATATATGTAAAAACAGGATTTGGCATTAAATAACCAACAATGTTTGATATACCATAAAACCCAACTGAACCAAATTATATATATTTAATATATATGTAAAAAAAGGATTTGGCATTAAATAACCAACAATCTTTGACCTGCTATAAAACCCAACCAAACCAAATTATATATATATATATATATATATATAATATATATGTATAAAGAGGATTTGGCATTAAATAACCTACAAGATTGATATGCCATAAAACCCAACCAAATCAAATCATACATATTTAATATATATGTAAAAACAAGATTTGGCATTAAATAACCTACAATGGTTGAAATGTCATAAGACCCAACCAAAACAAATCCTATATATTTAATATATATGTAAAAATAGGATTTGGCATTAAATAACCTACAATGGTTGATATGCCATAAAACCCCACCAAACCAACTACTTCATGGTGAATCGCTAGACATTCAGAGTGATCGCAAAACTCCTCGATTTCAAATAGCCATGACATCAAAACTTACTGGGATATGTTTATGAATATGGTAACATCACAAACACTAACTCAAAATATTTCTTTTCTCACCAGCAGAATCTATGTGCACTGGAGGGGTACACAGAGATGCAGCAGTGAAATCAAAGATGGTGCTCAACTCTCAGCAACGTCTTTTATTTTGTTTTTGTTTTTGTTTTTTTGTTTTTGCGCTTACTCTGTAGATTTAACTGTTTTAATAATTCATCTCATAACGAGAATTTCTTTGCCACTTGGACAACGCCTATTTTTAAACCTTTTCTTTGAATGCTGCGTTTTTCTTTTTCATTTAACTTACCTGATGATTTGTGTCATGAATTGGTTCTGCCTTTTTCCTGATTTGTAAGGCGAAAAGATAACATTTCCAAAAGGTCAAGAAAGAATACGAAACGTGAACCTTTTCCTTTCAAGTCAACGCCATCTTTAAATTTATGCTTCTTTTCTCTGTGTGTGTGTGTGTGTGTGTGTGTTTCTTTTTTTTGTTTATTTATTACCGTAGCTTTTTTTTTAAATTTGTTTCTTGCATTTTATTTTTATTTTTTTCTAAATATTCGCCTTTCTTTTGTTCTTGCTGTATTTATTTGGGGTTTTTTTTTTTGTAACCTTTTATTCTTGGTTGATTTTTTCTTTCTTCTTGTTTTCCTTCCATCTCTTTCATTATTTTTTTCATTTGCATTATTGCATCCTGTTATTATTTCGCCTTACTTTATTTATCACACTTTTCTTCTTTTTGTGACCTTCTTCTTTTTCTTTGTTTCTTTCTTTTTCTATACTTCTTTCTTTTCATATTTCAATTCTGTTGTTTTCTTTTTTTCTTTTTTTTTCTTTTTTCCTCTTCTTTCTTTTTTTTTCTTTTTTCCTCTTCTTTCTTTTTTTTTCTTTTTTCCTCTTCTTTCTTTTTTTTTCTTTCATTTTTAATATTCTTTTTATATTTTGCTTTATTCTTTCATTATTCTTCAATTATCCTTTTATTTTTTTTCTTTATTTCGATAGTCTTGTTTTCTTTCTTCTTTTTTTTTTCCTTTTTTTTTCATTTCTATCTCTTCCCTTATTTAAAAAAAAAATTTTTTTTTCTCACTTTTCTTTCATTTCTTCTTGTATTTTTCCCTAAAGAAACAAACATTCCCGTGTTTCAATTTTCACTTCCCCTTTTTTTTTTCTTTCTCTGACATTTTTTCCTTTTATTTTGGCTTTTGCGTAATTTTTTTTTTTTTTTTTCAAATCCAACAGATCATATTCTGGTCAAGAAACATTTCATATTAACTGCATATTTCCTTTCCCTTTCGAAGAATGAGCACAAGTTCAGGATGATAAATATTCCTTCTGGAGGAATCAACGCGCCAAAAACAGATATTTTTAATGTGAAATTCAATACAATTAATAAATATTCCGGCTGGAAGATAGCAAGGCGTCACTGATAGTCATTCTTTGAGGATATTGAAAGGGGGCACTACTAGATGTTCTTTTCGGAGGATGCGAAGCGGCAGTAATGGATATTCATTCTAGGGGAAACAAAGCAGAACAAATGGATTTTGTATCTGGAGGATTCTGGGTGATACAAATGGATGTTCTTTTTGGAGGATGTAAAGTGTATAAGTTCCACTTGGAGGAAGATGCAAGGCGGTACAAATCGATATTCTTTATGGGGAATATAATGTAGCTCTAATAGATATTCTTTCTGGGGGTTGAAAGGAGGGACAAATCAATATGCATTCGTTGTACATATGCTTAATAGTCCAGGTTAAAAGCTCTGTAGGAGTAACTCAAAAACATACCTCTCTCTCTCTCTCTCTCTCTCTCTCTCTCTCTCTCTCTCTGATTCTTTCTTTTCCTTTGTTTTTCTTTTTCAGCCATTATCCTGTTTTATCATTTCTTTACGTTTCTTTTTTCTTTCTTGCTTATTTATTTTGGCTTACTATCTTTTCGTCTTTTCCTTTTTTAGCCATACTTCTCTCTTTGATTAATTCTTTTTCTATCTTTTTTTTTTCTTCTGGTGATCAATTCTTCCCTTTTCTTTTCTTTTTTCTTCTGGTGATCAATTCTTCCCTTTTCTTTTCTTTTTTAAGCCTTATTTCTCTCTTTTATTCTTTCTTTTTTTTTTTTGGTTTTGATGAGGCGGGGCTATCTTTTCTTCTCTTTTCTTCTTTTACTGTACCTCTCTATTGCCCAATCGGCTGGGGATGTAGAATTCACCGACTGCATCTCTGCAGAGGAGTAAGATCCACCCCAACGAGTATTCTGGATATGACACTCAACATTCCACTGTCGGCTGGGGCGGTAGAATACACCGACTGCACCTCTGCGGAGAGGTAAGACCCCTCAACGAGTGTCCTATATATGACATTAAAACATCTGGTGGTGAGGCTCCAGTATTGCTGGAGCTTTGGGTAATGCGGAGTACCCCTTCATTAACATCGCTCCAAGATCCGCTCTGGCTCGGAGTGGTAGCACCTGATAGGGTCCTATCTAAAAGACAAATAGAACTAAAATGTGTCCTCATGTTAAACTGAATTGCTTGAAATGGAACTGTTTTCTATGCTAAACTGAATTGTTTAAAATAGAACTGTTTTAAAATTTAAAGTGTAAACGAAACCTATACTTATACTAAACTGAATTGTTTGATATTGAATTGTTTATATGTATAAAATGGATTTGGCGTTTAATAACCTACAATTGCTTCTTTGCCATAAAACCAAACCAAACCAAACTAATATACGTCTCTATTTGATTTTTTCTTTTTCTTTCTTTGTTCTTTCTTTTAGCTGGTTATCTTTTCTCTTTTCTACTTTAGTTATACCTCTCTCTCTCTTTCTCTCACTCTATCTCTCTCTCTCTCTATATATATATATATATCATTCTTTTATTTTCTTTCTTTTAGCTTGCCATCTTTTCTTTTTTCTTGTTTAGCTATAATTCTCTATTTTATTCTATCTTTTGTCTTTCATTCTTTCTTCTCTTTTTGGATACTATCGTTTTTCCCTTCCTTCTTTAGCCATTAATTTCTTTTGTCCTTTCTTTCTTTTGAATATTTTTATCTATCTATTTATTTATTTATTTACTTATTTATTTATTTCGGCTTAACATTCATTTTCCTTTTTTCTTTCTTTTTCTTTAATTTTTCTTTTTATCTTTCTTTCTTTCTTTTCTCTTCTCATCCTTTTTCACAATTGTTTAGCCGTCTTTTTTTCTTCCCTTTATTCTTTTTCCATTCTATTTCTTTCTTTCTTTCTTTCTTTGTTGTTCTCGTTCTTTAATTTTTTCCCTAAGATTTCATGTCTTTTGCCAACACCTGTCTTTCTTTTTTTTCTTTCTTTTTTCTTTCTTCTAAATTCATTCCCTATCATATTCTTGAAAAGTTTCTAATCAATTCCGGTTATTCTATTTTGTTTTGTTTTTATTCTTCCTTATCATTTTTTATTACTTACAAATCCTTTTTCTTCATTCATTTCTCTTCTTTTCTTTTTCATTTTTCCTTTTACTTTTTTCTTGTTTTTCTCATTCAGCTTCATTTAATTTTTCCAGCCTCTTATTCTTTCGTCCTATTCTACTTCCTTTTTTTTTCTTTTTTTCATTTTTTTTTTTTTTTCATATTTGTAATTTCCTTCCGTTTATTTTCGTTCCTTTATCCATTTTAGTTTGTTTTTCTTCTTCCCTCCTGTTCAAATTCCACAACTTGCCATAACTAATTTGTATATCTTCTGCAAAATTATATCACCCGGAAAAAGATGGCACACCCTTAGCAATGTGTAAAGATGGACAATTTTTTCTTTCAATCTTCCAGTTACACAATATTCTTCAGACTTTTTCGGTCATTCATTTTCACTTTCACTCACTCTCCTTTTCTCTCCTAACACCACCCCTATATATATATATATATTTATATATATATATATATATATATATATATATATATACAAATAAATACAGGGAAAATATCTTCCATATATAAATACAACCTTAATAATTTTCTGAAGAAAATTAATCCTCTTACAAGAAATATACCAGGATTTTATTTTTTCCGCAAGATGGTTTAACAATCATAACGGGGGTCATTAGATATTATTTACTACCAAACTCTACCCACAGAAATTCAAAAATCTCTTTTATAAGTATATATATGAAATATATATATATTGACATTATGGTTAGTTGGTTGGTTGTTTAGGTTTTGTTGCATATCAACCTTTGTAGGTTATTTAACGCCAAATCCTTTTTATACAAATAATCAGTTCTTTTTCAGACAATTCAGTTTAGCATGAGTACACAATTTAATTGTTAAAAACATTTCTATTTCAAACTATTCAGTTTAGTCAAACAGTTCTAATTCAAACAATTCAGTTTAGCGTAAGTACAGTTTCAATGTTAAAACAGTTCTATTTTTATAAATTCAGTTTAACGTAACTACAGTTTCAATGTCAAAAACAGTTCTATTTCGAGCTATTCAGTTTTGCATAAGTACGCAGTTTAAATGTCAAAACAGTTCAGTTTAGCTTAAATACGCTATTTAAATGCAAAAGCAGTAAACTCTTAAAACTATAGTTAAGTTCTCTTGAACCGATAAATAGGATCCTATCAGGTGCTACCACTCCGGGTCAGACTGGATCTGTGAGCGATGGTAATGATAGGGGTACTCCGCATTCCCCAAAGTTCCAGCATCAATGCAACCTCACCATCAGAATGTTAAGTGTCATATATCCTGGACGCTCATTGGGTGGGGTGTATTAACCCCAGAGATGTAGTCGGAGTAATCTACAGCCCCGGCCGACTGGCCAAATGTTATGGTTAAAAATTATATATATATATAAGTAAAGTAAGTAAAGTTGGCGACCGTAGTCGAGGGTGACCAGAAGGCTCCCTTTTCAATAGCTACTACACCGAGGTGTAGGGGAGGGCGCTACTCCTTTCCCTGGATTGCTCCACTTTACCCTCGATACCTACCTTATATTGCTGAGTGTTAAGCAAGGAAGTATCAAGTACCATTTTTAAAGTCTTTGGTATGACGCGACCTGGGATTGAACCCAAGTCTCCCGGGCCATTGGCGAACACTCTACCCACTAGGCCAATGAGCCGGTTATATATATATATATATATTGTTTTGCTCTTAATCAAGTATCGCGTAATACTTTTTAATTAAATAAGAAAATCAATGCTATCTAGTTTGAAAATAGATAATGTATGATAATATTTGTTCTAATTGTATAATGTTCAGCAAGAAATAATAAAAACACAAATATCTTAAGTTTAGAAAAAAATAGACTTTTTATAAAAGATTCGTTGGGGTATATATATATATATATATATATATATATATATATATATATATATATATATATAGGGTTATGAAAAAACGAAATATTCTGATGATATACTTTTCTATATAGTTTCATTTTTCTGTTGAAAATATTTTTCGGGTGAAGCATTTTAACATCTGCAATTAATCACAATGAAGATGGGTTTTTGGGTTGTTTTTTTTTTTAAATTGAAGCACTGAATGTTTCATTTAAAGATTTCTTTATACTTGAAACTTTTAGTAAACGTGACAATATGCTATTTATTTTAGGTTTTGTCTTGATTTCAGAAAAAAATAGTTTTTATAACTGTATATATATATATATATATATATATATATATATATATATGCATTTGTGTGTGTGTGTGTGTGTGTGTTCATACCAAAATCTTGTTTATATCAGTTATGTTTATTGTGAAAGAGTTAATTAATTAGGTGTTTATGTCTAAATGTTCATTGCATTTAGAAACAAACAAACAAAAAAACAGTTATAAAATTTCCATGTTAATAACGTCTATTCACGTTTTTCTTTGTGAATAAATTTTACACATGAAAGGATTGCCCAATTAAAAAAAGAGATTCCTTCGTAGATGTTAATTATAACATTTAGTCCTAATTATAAAAATAGTCTTTAATTAACTTTCTGGTATTTATCGCTATATTCAATCTTTATTATAAATGTCTAATTGGCTTTAAAAGTTAATTGCTATCGTCGTCGTTGTTATTATTATCAACTATTGTTATTAAACGAAAGTTCATTAAACACTTTACAAATAAAGACGAAATATCATAAAACTTTATTTGGCAAAAAACATTAAACCTTTCTATTTAATCCAGGCTTTTTTAGAGTTCAAAAGGCCCGATTTCCACAAAAAGCTACAAGCATTGTAAAGTTCTGTAATCACACACTCACACACGCGCACGTGCGCACACAAACACAGACATATATATATATATATATATATATATATATATATATATATATATATATATATATATATATATATATATGTGTGTGTGTGTGTGTGTGTGTGTGATGCTAAACTACATTTCATGGCAAGGTTTCAGTTCTATAGCCTTGAGTAGTGTGAAGTAAACTTTCATGGCATTACTCTCAGATCCACTCCAGGTCAGAGTGGAGTACCTGTTAGAGATACATCTTTGGGTTAAACACTTTACAAATAAAGAAAAAATGGCATAAAAACTTTATTTGACAAAAATCATTATACCTTTCTACTTAATCCAGTGTTTTTTTTTTTTTTCAGTTTTCAAAAAGCCCTATTTACACAAAAAGACACAACAAGCAATGTAAAGTCCTGGAATCACACACACAAAGAGAGATATATAAGTAAAATAAAGTCGAGAGTAACCTGAAGGCTCCTTTTTCAATAGCTACTACACGGAGGTGTAGGAAAGGACACTACTCCTATCCCTGGATTGCTCCACTTTACCCTTGATACAAACCTTATAATGCTGAGTGTCAAGCATGTAGGTATCAAGTACCATTTTTAAAGTCTTTGGTATGACCCAACCTGGGATTGAACCCCGGTCTCCCAGACCATTGGCGAACACTCTACCCTCCAGGCAAATGAGACATATACAGGAGGTGCCTGTGGTGTAATGTTTATCGTCGTAGGAAATGGACACGGCGACACGAGTTCAAATCTTGGACGAGACTAACTGCATTTCACATAACACTAATACCCTTGGAAAAGGTATGAATCCAGCTATGGGTAAATAGTAGGACAGACTAGGTTCTTCAGCCTTGGTGAGGCAACTAGTCTAGAAGAAGGAAAACTCTGAATTCAACCCGGCTGTGTGCGTGTGTGTGTGTGTGATTCTTAACAACATTTGATGGTGAGGCTCCAGTTCTAAAACACTTAGGAGTGTGGAGTAAATCTTCATCACCATTACTCACATGTTTACACTGACCTGGCGTGCTAGGACTTGTCAAAAACAGTTCTATTTCGAGTAATTCAGTTTAGTATAAGTACGCAGTTTAAATTTCAAAACAAAATACGTAGTTTAAATGCAAAAACAGTAAACTCTCGAAACTACAGTTAAGTTCTCTTGGACCCATAGAGAGAACCCTATAAGGTGCTACCACTCCGGAGCAGGGAGGACCTGGGAGCGATGACAGATCCTTCGCCAGAAAGCTCAACCCACATGGGGGAGCGTATATATTGTCATCCACAGACAGACTGTTTCGTCATATATATATATATATATATATTGATACATACAAATATGATGGATAAGCATTTAAATTTCCTTCGCTTGCGGTAGTCTGCTCGTGGCTGAGTGGTAGAATCTTGGATTGCCGTTTGAGTCGAATGAGTTTCGATCCCAATTTCGGGAATCCAGACTGTGTAGTCACACTGAAGAGTTCTGATAGAATGGGACACGTCTGTCCTGTGGAGGGCAATAGATATATATAAGAGAGTCAAAAGTTTTGCAATATTTTGGTAATGTGGGGCATCATTCGGCAGGTCCAGTGAAGGTGATGAATCACACTGAACTGTAAGATACCGAGATCGTCTGATACTCTCCAAGCGTTATTGACCAAATTTGCCTTTAGGACATGAAAAGTTCAACCTTAGAATCCAGGGGTTTAGGGCAAAATGACCTTGGCTGATCGTCGAGGCTCTTGAAACTCAAGCGACATTTCTTGAACCACCTGGTTACTGTATTGTGATTATCTTCGCATTCACCTTTCGCGCAAGAAATGTTTTGGTTATTTCCGCGTCGTTAAGGCATTAAGTTCCCAAATTAGTCTACGTTGCATGTTCACCTCTAAAGCTTTCAAATCATAAACAAAATGAAGCAATGCACAACGTGTCAGCGCACCAACTGCCACGATACTACCAACTACACCGAGTACCTACAACAGATTGAATTGCTTTGGTCACGTGATATACGCCTCACAACCAGACACATACCAAAATATTGCAAAGCTTTTGACTCGCCGTGTGTGTGTGTCTGTCTGTGTGTCAGTTGATCATATTTACCAACCCCTCCGCTCGGGCAGGATATGACATAAGGTCAATTTTTAAGCGGAGTTTAACAGGTTTGAATTCAGAGTTTTCCTTCTCCTAGACTAGTTGCCTCACCAAGGCTGTGTGTCGATGCTTATTTTTTTTTGTTTTCATTTTAGTTGATGAAAATAATTTATTCTCAATTATTTTTTGTTTTTCAGAAAAGTTATACACAAAACTATATATATATATATATATATATATAAAGTAATAACATTCCAAAAGTATAACACATAGCAGTTCTTTAATTTTTTTTAAAATGTTTATGCAGATTATATATTCCATGACAAATTCACTTACCTAGGAAGCAGCGTCGCATCAACCGAAAAGGACATCGACACGAGGTTAACGAAAGCATGGACAGCTATCAATAGGATATCGATTATATGGAAATCAGACCTAACCGATAAAATGAAACGTAGTTTCTTCCAGGCAGCGGTCGCATCGATACTGCTATATGGATGCACTACATGGACTCTAACAAAACGGCTGGAGAAGAAGCTTGACGGCAATTACACAAGAATGCTGCGAGCAATCTTGAACAAGTCCTGGCGGCAACACCCCACAAGATACCAACTGTACGGCCACCTGCCTCCTATCACGAAAACTATTCAAGTTAGACGAACCAGACATGCAGGACACTGCTGGAGAAGCAGGGACGAACTCATAAGTGATGTACTCTTGTGGATCCCCACACATGGCCGTGCAAAAGCAGGTCGACCAGCACGAACATACATTCAGCAACTATATGAGGATAGGGGATGTTGTCCAGAAGACCTGCCTGAGGGGATGAACGATAGGGAAAAGTGGCGAGAGAGGGTCAGGGATATCCGTGCTACCAGCACGACATGATGATGATGATGATATATTCCATGACTGCGATAAATGTTATTTCTTAATGTACATAATCCACATTGCATGTTGATCATGCTTACTAACTCTCCACCTGGCATTCATACTGGGTGGATGATTGTAAAATGTGAGCTTATTTCCGCAGGGGAAGGGCTTTTCCCTCAAGCAACACCTCCTCCTCGTCTAAAAGATGCAAGAGCCTGGGTTTATTACCTAGCGTCTGAGGTGCTTCTGAAATGGGGAATGCCGATGGAATGAAACATTTTTTTCAAACGCCACGTATAAGTTCCGACTTAATGTCTATTTTGGTTTGTTGGGAAGCTGGAAAACTATTATACGTATTAACAATTTAATATGATGTAGGAAGTTTTGATGTTAGCATTCGTACGAAGCACGCATAGAAATTCACATTTTTTCATATAGATATAATTAAAATTTCCATATTGTTTGGAATTACAGTCTCGGATTTTTTTTGTTTGTTTCGAAGCATATAAATCTTCATGGGTTATCTAAAACCAAAGACATCCTTTTAGAAGAAGAGTAGTTTGGTTTGGTTTCTTTGTTTAATGGCACATCAACCTTCGTGGGTTATTTAATTTCAAAGCCATTCTCCTAGAAGAACAGTAGTGGTAGTATTCAACCCATAGCTGGGAGAATAAAGGGGTTCATATCTTTCCTAAGGGTATTAGTCCAAAAGTGAACGTAATAGGGCAACTGGAGTTCGATCTCGCTTACTACGATTCCGTGGTCCATCGCTTTAACCATTACAACCCAAACATAACTAGGAGGTTCATACCTTTCCCGTGAGTATTAGTCCAGAAATGAACGTAATAACGTGACTGGAGATCGAACTCTTACTTCGATGCTGCAGTCCAATACGTTAACCACACATAAATAAGTACATCCCTACCAATTCGCGATTTGAATTACCATGACCAGAAAATCCGCCGAACACCTACGCACGACATACAGGAACACTGGACAGCTGTCTTGACCTTATTAGGTCTCATCAGCAGTGTATACCGTAATCTCCACCACTGGAGATCGAACCAGCAACCACAGAGTGCAGTGCCGAAATTCTACAACTGAGCCACCAGTTCATATCGCGCACAAATGACACCAAATCAACCACTCATGGTAAATATATGGAAAACCAACCAATTCATTATTAAAAAAATATTTTCTTCTAAACTAATGATTATAATCTCGTCATGTTGATAGCACAGAGTTCCCTGATTCTCTCGTCATTCATCCATCTTGTCGTTCGCTCCTGGCAGGTCCTCCAGATTGTGTCCGATGTCAATACAGAACAGACACGTAATTTCTTGCCGGTCAGCTAACATTGGTGCATCCATGTGCAGAAGCCCATAAAAAAGGTCGCTAAGGATTTCATCCTTATTTTCTCCAACAGGGCCCAGCATGTCTTGCTCGTCTTATATGGTTTGTGAGATGGGAGTTAAGTGGCCGTACAACTATTGTTTGGTTTGGTGCTGCAACTAAGATTTGTTCAGAGCAGTACATAGCATTCTGGTGTAGTTCTTATCTAGCTTTTTCTCTAAGAGTTTCGTTAGTGTTCATGTAATGCATCTATACAGTAGTACTGATACTGGCTCATCTTGGAAGAAATCCAGTTTTATTTTATTAGATATATTCGATTTCTATATGATCGACAACATATCAATAGCAGTTCACGTATTTTCTATGCGTATGTCGATGAAATTTTCAGTAGATGAAATACTGCTACCGAGGTATGTGAACTATCAAACTAATTTCAGAGGTTTGCTTTTTAAAGTGAAGAAAGCTTCTTCTTGTTTAAAACACATGAATTCTGTTTTTTTTTTTTGCGTTAACTTAGAGGCCAATGCCTCTTGCTGCTTGCTTCAGGCTATGCAACAGGGATTTGGCTTGGAGAGGTGAATTTGCGATACGCGCTTGATCATATGCCTAGTATACATATTTCATAGTTTCTGCGAAATATCGTATGCTTCTTGGGGTTTTTTTAAAATGTGAAACCATTTTCTTTTATCAAATCTATATATGTTGGTAGTACATAATCGAGGCAGATTTTGAACATATATGGTGCTACTAGGATTTTATCTTTTGCGGAATATTATAGAATCAAAATGTAAAAACTGAAGGTATCTGATGTCCCCAGGATCTGCGAAAAAGAAGAAAAAATATCTGATGAAAATTTCTGATTATCAAGCTCCGGAATAATGATTATAATTGTTACTTGATAATCAGAAATTCAGACAGAAATTTTCATCAGATATTTTTCACCTGATGGGGATTAAACTATTTTCGCATATGAATCCCTACGCAGGGTTTATCGGGATATATCTGAAGGTGGTCCCCAGTCACATTCGTGTAACAGGTTTGAATTCTGAGTTTCCTTTCTCCTAGACTGGTTGCCACGCCAGAGTTAAAGACCCAGGTTGTCCAACTAATAGCAGGAAGAAGGATAGTTTGATCCATACGATTAGAAAGTGTATTGGCGCTATGTGAAATGCAGTCTTGTCCAGAATTTTAACTCAGGTCACCGTGTTGATTTCTCTACCTTGATGAAGATTACACCACGAGCGACTACACTATATAACTGTGAAAACAAATTATTATTATAAAACCAAAGTACTTGAAACCATACAACCGTGTGCAAATTATTTGTATTGAATAGGTTTGGTTTGGTTTGGTTTGGTTTTATAGCATATCATTGTTGGTTATTTAATGCCAAATCCAATTTGCACATATACATTAGATAAATGATTTGCAAACACATTTTTTAGATACACGCAGTTAAATGATCAAACACTTCTATTTCTAACAATTGAATTTAGCATTAGTCAACAAAGTTAAATGGTTCCAAGTATCGCAAAACATAACTAACAATTCAATTAAACATCAGTCATTTGTTTACACACAGTTAAATGATCGAACAGTTCTATTTCTAACAATTCAATTTAGCATAAGTCCAAGTATTGCTATTATGTAACCGGCTCATTGACCAAGTGGGTAGAGTGTTCGCCATTGGTCCGGAAGACCTATGTTCAATCCCAGGTCGCGTTATACCAAAGTTCTTAAAAATGGTACTTAGTACTTCCTTGCTTAACACTCAGTAATATAAGGGACGTATCAAGGGTAAAATGGAGCAATTTAGGGAAAGGAGAAGCGCCCTCATCTACTCCTCGGTGTAGTAGCTATTGAAAAGGGAGCCTTCTGGTCGCCCTCGACAAAAGGGAGACAACTTTACTTCTATTTGTTTTAGATTGGAATACTTGATATCTAACTGTGTGTTAACAAATGATTATAGACAAATAAAAAAGGCCAATTTAGCAAAAAAAAATGCAACTGAAACATAGAAAATGTAGCCATGATTATACTTAAACATTTACAAATTAATCAATTTTTGGCATTAAATAACCCATAAGAAGTTGATATGTCATTAAATAAATTAAATCATTTACAAACGAATCCCATCGAAATCAAAGGATACAGCAGACACATGGTCAATGGTCAAGTTATGGTGAATGAGAACATCAAAGGGAAATGGCAATACTTTGATAAAGCAATCCTCAAAATAAACTTTTCTAAATAAAACCTCCCCGGAGGAAGGGGTTCCAGAATGAAGAAACTAAAAAGAGTCAGTCGTCCAAACGCAACATTGGTTATACACGACTGACTTAGGCCTTTATAATAAAGCAGAAGGATTGTTTTGGTTTTATGGCATGTCAACCATTACTGGTTATTTAATGACAAATTCTGATTTTACATACGAGGAGCATACGATAAGTTTCCAGACTTTTTTCGTATGGGCATTTAAAATTGTCGTAGACTCTTGAAAATTGAGTATGTTATAGCTATACATCTTATGGGATGACTGAACAAATTTTAAGATTTCAGCTTTAAATGAACAGCTACAGCAGCAATTGGAACACACCCTACTAAAGCCTGATTGTCACAGCTGGTGAATTTCAAAAATGCAATCTGGACTTTACAAGAGCGATATGCAATAAAATTGTGTTTTAAACTTGGAAAAAATGCCACAGAAACGTATAGAATACTTCGGACTGCTTTTCGACCATCTTGCATGAATCGAGCATCAGTTTTTGAGTTGCATAAGAGATTCAAAGCAGACAGGGAGTCCTGTGAGGGATGATGAGAGGTGTGGGAGGAGTAAGGAAGTCAATACAACACAGATTGTCTTTCACTGAAGTCTTGTTGACAGCAAGTTTGTCTCAGTGCTCCAGGACTCTGCTAAGTGTTCTTGGGGATCTTAACACTGCTGTTGACTTGATAAGCCCTATCTTTCTTTTGATCTACGGTTCCCTTCGTCTCTTTTCCTTGTCTTTGAAAACTGTTCTCAGTGCACCAACTACAATTAGCATCATCTCCATTTTCATGGTCAACAGCTTTTTCAGCTGTCAAGATCCGTGTATTTCCTTTTGCACAATAGTCTGCTGGAATGGCAAAATTCCCTAGATGATAAGTTCTTTATTCTTGTTAATAATTGCTAGGTTTGGCCTCCTGGCTGAGATTAAGTGTTTCGTATAAAAGACTTGGAATATTCTAACCCTTTTGGAAAAGAAAAAGCTTGTCTCAGATACGAAATGAAACTCTATTCCGAAGAATTCAGGGGCGTCTACCATGGTGCATTTGTTAACAAATTCGTAGAGCAGATCAATTCATCAGAGGAATGTGACTGGTCTCATCATGACCTTGTGCCAGACTTGCATAACAGATTGTTGTAGTAGGATATCTCATTTGTCAGTTCCCAGTTCCGTTTTATCGTCTGTCCAAAAAACAAATGGATGAAATTTCTCAAGACAGAATTGAATTATGTGTTTATTCTCAAACCATTTTAGGGCGTGTCTGAAAGTGAGAAGAATTTATCGGTGTTTATAAAGGATGATATTGTGGTCAGTGACTTGATACTGTCTTTTCCTGTCTTTAAATCTCCCTTTTTTCCTGCGCATGTTGGTGAATAAAATATTGACGGCAGCTTAAAGGCCGCAATCTGCCGCAATTAAGCTTGATTTGAAGTTACTTCTTCTTTACGATGAGAATTTAATTTGGATTATTTCCCCTTAGAAACCGGACTGACGCATACTTTTGTCCGTATTTGGTCTCGGATTATCCTATATACTCGTGTCATGAATGACTTTTTAAAACCAAATTTTCACCTTAAAAACAAGCGGTCTTTCATTACACGAGCTGTGTTTTTGAAATGTCAATGCTTACCTTGTTTCCAGGTTCAACTTTCCCGTAACTTCAATCTAAAATGTCACCGCATAGCCAATAGCTAAACAAAGGCTACGAGTTAAGATAATAAAGTTTTTATTCGTCAAATAGGTAAAGTGTCCGATAATGGCCTGGGGGACCGGGTTTCAATTACAGGTCGAGTCATACCAAAAACTTAAAAATGGTAGTTGATGCTTCCTTGCTTAACTCTCAGCATTATAAGGTACGGATCAGTGGTAAAGTGGAACAATCCAGGGAAAGGAGTAATGCCTTCCTCTACACCTTGGTGTAGTAGCTATTGAAAAGGGAGCCTTCGGGTCGCCCTTAACTACAATCGCCATCTTTACTTACTTTATCTACTTTATATTCATAAAACATTTGTAAACAATTTCTACAAATATCTAAAATTATACACAAAGTTACGTAAAAACTTCATTATCTTAACTAAAAACATTTGTTTAGGCAGTGACTCGGCTACATCAAGGTCTACACCGCATTGTTTAGTTATGGTTGTGCAGTGATTTGGATTATATTTGAGTAGTTATGAAAGTTTTTGAATGTTTTCTCTCTATGATTTCGTTTGTTTTGGTTTGATGGCATATCAACCATTGTAGGTTATTTTATGCCAAATCATCTTTATTCTTATATATATTAAATATATAGGATTTGGTTTGTTTTGGTTTGATGGCATATCAATCATTGCAGGTTATTTTATGCCAAATCATCTTTATACATATATACTAAATATATAGGATTTGGTTTGGTTCGGTAGGGTTGGGTTTTATGGCATATTAACTATTGTGGGTTATTTCATGCCAAATCATCTTTATTCATATATTAAATATATAGGATTTGGTTAGGTTTGCTTTTATGGCATATCAACCATTGTGGGTCATTTAATGGCAAATTCTCTCAATACATATATATTAAATATATAACATTTGTGAAGTCACCAAAGTTAAAAGAATTGCTATGTATCAAAAACAATTTAATTAAACATCAGTCATTTGTTTACATATAGTTAAATGAGCTAACAGTTCTATTTCAACAATTTAATTTAGCATAAGTCATTAGTTTGCACTCACTTTAAATGTCAATTTGACCCTTTCAGGTACTACCACTCCGAACCACAGTTGACCTGGGAACAATGATAATGTAAGTTAGTCCACATTATCCAAAGCTCCAGCATTATTGAAGCCTCACCATCAGATTGTTTAATGTCATATCCAGAACACGCGTTGGTGGACAGTCATACCCCTCGACAGAGATGCAGTCGGTCTATTCTAGTTTTGCTACTTTCTTTATGTTAGTGAATGTTAAAGAAATATTTTTGTAGACTCGCATAGCCAAAATTAGAAGTCATTCATTACACGCAATATTATTTTCAATCCATAGCAATATCGATTTTCTATCCGGAATAGCATCCTTTCTACGTAACTTGAAATGTACATGAAAAGCTCTCCATGGAGCAATTACATATTCAATAGTCTTAAAAAAACGTTCAAACATCAAACGCACGGTGTGCATCAGTTCAAACCATGATCTGGACTGATTCTTAGCGAAACAGAATGGTAAAAGAATAGGGAGATGGAGCTACCGTTACTACTTGCCTAGGTCTACTTGTACCACAGAGGGGACAGTTTAAAATGTGGGGTGTACACCAGTTACATTATGTATAAGTTTTCGGCGTGTTTTCATTGTAAATTGCTTTTTGTCAAACGTAAGAAAAAGTACCAATAATTAAAATATTAAAATGAACTTTTCGAACTTACCTCCCACCTCACAAACCAAGACATGCTGAATACGGCGAAAGAAGCAACTTTTTCCGATGGACTCCTACATATGGACATACCAGTGGTGACTGACCAGCAAGATCTTATATTCATCAGTTCAATGCGGACACTGGTTGTTGTCTAGGGGACTTACCCAGAGCAATAACCGATAGGAATGGATGCCGAGAGAGAATCAAGGCAATCCGGGATATCCCACGCTTTGATGATGATCATGATCATGATCATAATTATAAAATCTATTTCACTGTTTAATCTAAATATTCTTTCTTTGGGAAGGGGGTTTCTAAAACCCTTAGATATCATCTCCTTCTTCCCTCCAAAAAATGTGTATTTGGTTTCTATTGAGTTAAAAGAAATATATTCAAATACCTATTTTAATTGTGCCGTCACATCTTGTTTGGTAGGCTGGTTGTTTGGTTAGATGGTGTTTAAAGACACATCAACTCTCGTAAGTTATTAAATGCCAAGTCTTATTTTTATTATATACATTTCTCTAAGTAAATATTTACTTGGTAATTTTATCTTTAAACAAGTTAAAGCTCATCTGTTAACACGCAGTTAAATAGTTTCAAGTATTCCTATCCAATACTAATAATTCTATTTGATATTAATCGATTGTTAGCGCTCAGTTGAATGATTTCAAGTATTACCATTTAACACTTATAATTCAATTCAATATAAATCATTTCTTAGCATACAGTTAAATAGTTTCAAGAATTATTGTTTGACATTAGTAAGTAAAGTTGGCGACCTTAGTTGAGGGCGACCAGAAGTCTCCTTTTTCAATAGCTACTACACCGAGATGTAGGAGAGGGTGCTACTCTTTTCCGTGGATTTGTCCACTGTACCCTTGATATGTACCTTATATTGCTGAGTGTTAAACAAGGAGGTATCAAGTACCATTTTTTAAGTCTTTGGTATGACGCTACCTGGCATTGAAGCTAGGTCTCCCGGACCAATGGCAAACACTTTACTCACTAGGCCAATGACATTAGTAATTCTATCTAATACGTACCCTTAGCTATAGTTTGGTTTCAAATGACTGATATAATAATCTATAGTAAATGAGTGAACAGTCCTACATGACCTATAGATCGAACCCTATAAGGTATGACCACTCCAGGACAAATAGAATCTGGGAAAAATGGTAATGAAGGAGCATTCCATATTTCCCAAACTCCGGGACCGGAGCCTCATTATTGGATGTAGTTTAGTGTCCTACTCAGGACACGCTTTCATATTTGAAGTTCTTTTCCGGCGATCAACGCCGGTTATCCCTGCTTTCCTTTAAGTTTTCATCCTATCAACTCAAGTGATGATTTAAGTATTTCAAACAGAGTTTGAGTTTCATGGAGAGAAGAGAAGAAATTGTTAGTTGAAGATAAGACAAAAATGTGAAAATTAGAGGCTGCTCACTGCAGTTAAATCAACAAATTCCCAAAAGGGGGAAGAAGCGATGGGAGACAAGATGGGACATAACAATGTCTGTGAATGTTGATGAATAACATTTGAAAAAAAAAAAACGAAGTCGAGTATATCTGGACCAAACCCTGATAGAGTTCCTTGTAAAGAAAAAAAAAGAAAAATGAACAAAGAGAAGTGTCTTAAAAACAACGTAAGAATCTTCCTATTATGAAGTCAGTCAAGATAGAGTCGAACAGATACGGATGGAAAGGATGGTAGAAGATAATTACAGATAAGAACCCCGTTGAACCATGGCAAATTTGGTAACCAAGTACGTTAGTTCCTGAAATAGGAACTTCATTGAGTGGGAGAGGGGTTCAAATCTTATTCAAAGCTTATATTCTCATGACATTAGTTTAAATGAAGCTAATATTCTTATGCAATTTAGTTTAAATGAAGCTATTAGTCTTATGCAATTTGATTAAATGAAGTTTATATCATTTTGCAATTTGCTTCAAATGAAGCCAATATTGTCATGCCGTTAGTTGAAATAAAGCTAACATTTTTATGCAATTTAGTTAAAATGAAGCTGATATTCCTATGCAATTTGATTAAATGAAGCTTATATTATTTTGCAATTTGCTTCAAATGAAGACAATATTGTCATGCCGTTAGTTTAAATGAAGCTAACATTCTTATGCAATTTAGTTTAAATAAAGACGTGAAATGAGTAACTTGTATAAAAGTAATGATGTCTGAAGGTCTAGACTGTTGTCTAGAAGAGTCTGTGTAAATTTGAAAAACAGTTCATTAGTTCCTAATTTTGGATTTTCATAGGTATGAGAGAAGAGTTCAAGTCTCATTCTAAGTCATATTCCGCTTTTTCGGAAGATGTATGGATGAGCAACTTATATAATAAGGTGATGATGTCAAGATGTCTAGACTATTTCCTAGACGTATCAGTTTAAACTTGAAAAAAGTGTATTAATTGGGTCCTCCTGGTGTAATAGTTCAAGTGTTATATTTCGGCCACGAAGTACGAAGTACATACGATAAGTTTCCGGACATTTTCGTATGGCCATTTAAAATTGTTGTAGACTCTTAAAAATACACTATGTTGTTGCTATACATCTTATGAGATGACTGACCAATTTTTATGATTTCAGCTTCAAATGAACAGCTACAGCAGCAATTGGAATACACCCTACTAAAGCCTGATTGTCACAGCTGGTGAGTTTCAAAAATGCAATCTGACACTTTAGAAGAACGATATGCAATAGAATTGTGTTTTAAACTTGGAAAAAATGCCAAAGAAACGTATGGAATGCTTCAGACTGCTTTTGGAGCATCTTGCATGAATCGAGCATCAGTTTTTGAGTGGCATAAGATATTCAAGGACGGCAGGGAGTCTATGAGGGATGATGAGAGGTGTGGGAGGAGTAAGGAAGTCAATACACCAGAGTTCATTGGCCAAAGGCTTAGGGTTAGGGTTTCTATGTTGAGGTTTTAAGGGAGTTCAGGATGAGATTCCGTCGGAAGAGACCAGCACTCTTCAAATCGGGTCAGTGGTATTTCCAGCAGGACAATACTCCAGTCCACAACTCCATCCTTGTCACAGACTATTTGACCAAGATGGGTATCAAGACAGTTGCTCACCCTCGCTATAGTCTAGACCTTGCTCCCTGTGACTTTTGGTTGTTCCCTAAGCTCAGAGACTGTCGTTAAGAGACGATTGAGGAGATGAAAAAGGCTGTAACGAAGGTCATTGACATGCTCACACAAAAGGACTTCCATGGGGCCTTCCAGAAGTTATTGGAACGATGCAACAAGTGCATTGCAGCCGGAGGAGATTACTTTGAATGGGACTAGAGTTTCATGTGTGTACTATCAATAAAAGTGCCCGTATGAAAAAAGTCTGGAAACTTACCGTATGCACCTCGTAAGTGAGTACGAACTCAAGTCGTGCCATTCTGTTCACTTTCGGACAAATTCCCCTGGGAAAGATATGAATAACTTATCCCCTCAGCGATGGGTTAAATAGTACCACTGGTGATCTTCTACAAGGATACTTGTGGCATTAAACAAAGAAAACAAATTATTTGCAAAGTAATTTAGTTGTGACATTTGAGCTCCATAGTTATGGGGGAGGACCTCAAATCTCATTCTAGGCCAAGCTTCTTCTGATATTTAGTTTAAATGAAGACGAGCATCTTATATAATAAAATGATGAAGTCTACGCATAAACTAACTTATTAGTGAGTTCATTATTTCAAGTCAGAAACTTTAATTCTCTTTGTCACTCACATTTTTAGTTTCTTTTCACGAACGTGAAAAAATATACTTCCAAGAATATTACAGCTTATTTTTTAACAATTTATTAAACAGAAAGATCATCAGTCATCGATAATAGTAGATATTTTAGATTATGTTTACCCTGAAGATTTGAACCTTAGCAGTCAAAATAATTTCTGCTAAATCTGAGATGAGGAATTATCATTATCAGCAATACGTACTCCTTTTATATCTCGGATCAAAATGTAGTATATGTTCAAATGCAAATCTAATTCTATACAATGTAAGATGGACATTAATAAAAATAAAGAACATTGAGTTGTTTTTATAAATTTCTATTCATTTCATCATTTATTTACGACGGGTTACAGTATTGTTTACGCCAATCGTGGCGTACGGAAGACGGTTTCAGGTTCGTTTGGAGATTTCAGTTACTGTTGCAAAACCTTTAAAAACTGATACTTTGGTTTGATTTTATTTTTACTACCATAGGAACTTTCATGGGTTATTTAAAGCCAGAGCCAGCCCTTATAGAAGAACAATAGTGATACTATTTAACCCTTAGCTGGTGGGATAAGTGAGTTCATGCCTTTCCCAAGGGTATTGGTCTGAAAGTGAACGTAATAGCACGACTAAAGTTCGAACTCGTTTACTTCGATGTTACATTATAGAACGTTAGCCACTACGCCACGGGGACGTTCCCAAAAAAACTTCGAATAAATATTTAAGTTTGTTGCTTTCCATATTTGGATGGGTAGTGTTTAGCTAAATTCTAGAATAGAAAGATTGTGCGTCCAGATTCGTCCTTCTCCTTGACTAGGTTCACAATGCCAGTGAGTCCCTCTAAACTGAATGGCCAATCAACTTTTTAAAAATTTGCAGAACATTTAGATTTTAATATTGTGCACGAGTTTTGAATGTTTCAGATAAAGTAATGCGACAGTTTACCCTGTCAACTAAGAGGTGCAAGTGAACTTAAGCAAGTGGTAATGGTAGCTCTGTTAAACTGTTGAATTTGTAATTGCTATACAGGGAGCTTTTTATGATCATTCCATGTTACGTCAGAATGATGGTGTTCCAGA
The DNA here is from genome assembly GCA_963585895.1 of Sepioteuthis lessoniana. NCBI lineage: Eukaryota > Metazoa > Mollusca > Cephalopoda > Myopsida > Loliginidae > Sepioteuthis > Sepioteuthis lessoniana. Next base: position 59,312,307 of record OY757939.1, read on the forward strand.
TAGAAAAGCAATATTACTACGGGTTGAAAATTTTCAGATAAATTTTGAAAGTCTCAAATAAATTTTGAAAATACTGATAATTTCGGAAAATTTCCGGTGAATTTTATTTTTTTTTTTAATTTTTGAATATTTCAGTTAAACTTTGAAAATCTCTGATAGAATTTGAAAAATCTCAAATATATTTTGAAAGTTTTAGGAAAAAAAGTGGTTCAATAAAAAAATCTAGCAAGTTAAAAAGTAAATTTCACTTCCTTTCATCCTACTTTTTTTTCTTCTCTTTTTTCCATAAAATCTACACAAAAGATATCCATAATGGAATCAGAAATAATAAAAAAAAAAAATTTTCTACATATTTTGCTTCTTTGGTTGCTCACAAATTTATGGGCGCTGCGTGTTCCGGGACGAAATTAGAAGAACCATTGGAGGCATAATTTTCGGGGCACCCTGCGTATTTGATTCAAATTATGTTCATATCAACGCCCATTGGTGGTAATGTTGAAATGTCTGTTGTTTCTATTAAGTTGCTCTGGGTTCACCTTCAGGAGACGAAGAAGGAGGAGGGTCGTCTTGATATCTATTCGTTTTAATGAAAAGTAGTAAATAAAAATAACATGTAAAAAAAATAACCCGTGAAAGGACCACCCCTCTGCTTGACATCTGTCGTATATATGTGTCCCCACCTATCAAATCAGTTTTATCACGTTCACGTGAGCATGCATAGCCTCGTTTTGAATAATACCAATCGCCCTTCTAGGCAGCTCCATATGTTTAAACAAATTTACTCCGTAAAAATTTTGCCCTCCAGTCTCCTTTTTTTACCCCTATAGTCTTCACCTGACTTTAAACATACAAATTTGTCTGGTTTTGTTTAGTTCGGTTTCTTTGTTAAATGGCATATCAATCTTTGTGGGTTATTTAATGCCAAAATCATCCTTGCAAAAAGACACTAGTAGTACGATTTAGTTCATAGCTTGAGGTATAATATAAGGCGGTTTAAACTTTTTAAGTCTGTCTTTGTGTCTTGTAACCACGAAAAATCTTAAAGACAGTTGCTAGGGACTTTGATTTGGTTTCTTTCATGGTATATCATCCCACGTGGGTGATTTAAAGTTATCCTTGTAGAAGAAAATTAGTGATACTATTTAACCTGGTAGAAAAAAGGTGGTTATGTCTTTCCCAAGGATATTAGTCCGAAAGTGAACGTAATAGCGCAACTGGAGTTCGAACCTGTTTACTACGATGTCGCAGTTCAACACATTTGCCACTACAACATAGGGACCCTCCTTAAGGAGTCTCTGTTCTTTAATCCCAGCTGAAAGGATTCACTATTTTTATAACCTTTATTTCTCCCTGTTTCTTATTGTTTAATGCCTATCTTATTCTTAAGGAAGTGCCCGTGGTGTAATTGTTATCGTCGTAGGAATTGGACACGGTGACTCGAGTTCAAATCCTGGACGAGACTGATTGCATTTCACATAGCACTAATACCCTTGGGAAAGGTATGAATCCATTTATTCTCCCTCCAGCTATGGGTAAATAGTAGGACAGACTAGGTTCTTCAGCCTTGGTGAGGCAACTAGTCTAGGAGAAGGAAAACTCTGAATTCAAACCTGTCAAACTCCGCTTAAAAATTGACCTTGTGTCATATCCTGCCCGAGCGGGGGGGTTGGTAAATAGGATCTCAACCTTAATTACCCGAGTGACCAGTTTTTGAGCCATGAACTAGAAATACATAAATCCATGCAGTTTAACATTGGAGGAAAATTCCCATTTCCACATCGCTGTTGCCAATCAAAAGTTGTTATCTGCTATTTAACTGCCAGTTGAATATCCGACTTCATTTTATATTCTCGGTTATTTTTCTGCCAGGACCCCAGAGTTGGTGTGTACAATCATGAGTTGAGGGAGGGCTCTGCATTCTGAGGGTCCCAACTCCTCCCAAAACGTATAGTGCCATTTTAAATTTCTCAAGAAACATTTAAGCAAACTTAATATAACGTGACAACCAAGTAAAGGAAATTGTGTATCCTTGGATGGAAACTCTTCGACGGGGTTACTCAGTTGGAAATTATTGTTTTGGTTTTATGGCATATCAACCATTGTAGGTTATTTAATGCCAAATCGTCTTTATACATATATATCAAATATGTATATGATTTATAAACACAGTTTGTTGATAATATTATTGATTGAGCCGGAGCTCTTTTTTACACACAGTTAAATGGTTTCGAGTATTGCAATATAACAGTCACAATTTAAAATTAGTCATTTGTTTGCACATGGTTTGTTCTATTTGACTCATAGATAGGACCCTATCGGGTGCCACCATTCCGGATCAGAGTGGACATGGGAGCAATGGCAATGAAAGGGTATTCTGCCTACCCCAAATCTCCAAGGCTGGAACCTTACCACCAGATGTTTTAATGTCATATCCAGGACACCCATTTGGGGCGTCTTACCCCTTTGCAGAGATGCAGTCGATGTATTCTACAGCCCCAGCCGTCTAGGCTGAGTCGGAAGTCAGATGCCACTGATAAAGCTTGTGTAGTTAACAAGATTCAAGTCTAGTGCAGGTTTTATTTATTGTAGTATGGTTTACTTTAGGTCATTTGTTTTAATGGCATACCAACTCTTGATGGTTATTTTATGCCTGCTTATACATATATTAGATATTATTAAGTGAATAGTTGGTATGTAACATTATTTTTAAATGATCAGGAGCTCATTTATTTGCACACAGTTAAAGAGTTTCAAGTATTACTATTTAATACTAACAGTTATATTAGCATGCAATCAAATGGTTTCAAGTATTCCTATCTAATACTAATAATTCAATTCAAAATTAATCACTTGTTTGCAGGCAGTTAAATGATTTTCAGTATAGTAAAGGATTAAACTGTTCTATTTAACCCATAGATGGGACCCTAACAAGTATTTCCACTCAGGATTAGAATGGACCGGGGAGTAATAGCAATGAAGAGATACTCCACATTCCCCAGAGCTCCAGGACTAGAGCCTCACTGTCGGATGGTTTAGAATCATAACAAGAACACTCATTTGTGGGTGGGGTCTTACCCTTCTGCAGAGATGTAGTCGGCGTATTTGACTGGAATATCCGACTGGGCTGATTGAATTACTCGGCATAATTTAACTCCCTGCAACATTTGTCTTCATCCCAAGGAAAACTTGCCATTGATACACCATGAATGTAATTAAAAAGAACTACAGGGTGGAACGATAAAATTGTCGCCCCAGAAAAGACGACATGATTCCATTTCCGTTAAATGAAAACCGGTTTTGTTTTTGTTTTTTGTTGCAGACCATCTACTAGTTGGCCAGTTGTGTACAAATCCCAAGAGCGATAGAAACCTTCTATCATATCTGAAAGGGACACAATGTTCAACGAGCGAGATCGAAGATGCGCCGCTGTACAAGTCATTCTCTCTACCGATCCAAGTTATGACAAAAGGACCATTGCCAGCACCCTCAAAATGCAAATCCGGACGGTTCAACGCTAGAGGGCACAGCGCAACACATCGGACGATCCTTTGGAGGTGGTGGAGCGGAAGGACACCGCCAGGAAGACCCGGACCAAGGAGTTCATCGAAAAGGTTCAGGCAATCATTGATGAAACCTCCCCAGCGGCCTATTCGGCAGATTGTCAGAGATTTAGGCGTCTCACACAACTGTGAATGCATGTATGAAGGAGGACTTGAAGTGTAGGTCCTACAGGCGCTAGACAAGCCAGATCTTGACTGAGAAGACAAAGAACCTCAGACTAATCAAGTCCGTCAGGCCCCCCTCCTCCCCCGACCTGAACCTGTTGGACAACTTCGTATGGTCATACGTCGAGAACATCACCAACATGACCTCCCACAACACCAAAGCCAGCCTGATCGCCGCCATCCGCCGAGTATTCGCCGAGCTCCCGCCGGCCGGCGCTTGTGGAAAATGCATGCTCCCAGTTCCAGATCCGTATCGAGGCGGTGATTGAGGCTGAAGGCGGCTACATTGAATAAATGTCAGCTCTACTACATAATCAAGTTAGCTGAATTGATTTTTTTCAATAAAAGTTTTAAGTTTGTCTTTAGGACGACAATTTTATCGTTCCACCCTGTAGACAATGCAGCTCATGGCGATCTTGATAAAGACTTCGGAGACTGTTCTGAAAATCGGAAGGTACGCTGCGTTGTGTAAATGGGGCCTCAAAAGGATTAAGGTACCATTGCCCTAGGTAGGCTATTTTTTAACGGTCTTGATAAAGACTTCGGAGACTGTTCTGAAAATCGGAAGGTACGCTGCGTTGTGTAAATGGGGCCTCTAAAGGATTAAGGTACCATTGCCCTAGGTAGGCTATTTTTTAACGGCATTATTCTTTCCAAACAGACAGCAGATTCAGGACTAACTAGTTGACGTTTCTCTTGATATTCACTTAGCTGGGTTTATTACGGCACAGAACAGAAAGATTTTGCCTTGCCCGTTTGAACGATCGAAATAATCAATCACGAAATACGAATGCCTAGCTGACTTAATATTCGATTTGCGCAAGCAAACAATAAGAAAGGAGATTCTGCTTGGTGAGCGGTGAACAGGTTCAGCGTATCTACATATTCGAGCACAGATTAAGAATGATGGCTCCAATGATAGATCAACTTGCACGAGCGAGCTCCAAATGGCGAACTAGTTTATGGACTGATCACGAAGACACGTAATCTGAATATCATGTGATCTCGGGACCCGACCTAAGATCGAAGGAGGCAAAAGCACGATAAGAATGGCAAGCAAACTCAAAAACATCAATGTAGTTGTAGTATTGATACATGAAGGTTATTCAATAAATAAGGTGAATATTGCCTTTGGAGTTGACAGTAGGAAGCTTTGTTTACAGTTGCACTTGAAACCAATAATGATGGGTGCTTTCATGTCCTTGGAGACCATCAGCTTCACCATCTTTGCGGTCATTTAAATAGTGAATGTCTTTCTGGCTGTAAGACCTTTTGTAGCTTCTTCATTTCTTTTTTTTTTTTAATTCTAATACGATGTCGCCCATAAACAAGCGCTTTTCTACCATTTTTTATATAATTTTTTTCTTCTAAACCAAAGATAACAAGACTTTATCATTACTGGTAGAATATCATACAATCAAAACGGATATTGTAATTGTCTTTAATTGGAATCATTTTGAGATGAGGCTTCTTAATCTGAGAATTAATTTTTATCTATTGCGGACTTTTGTTCTCATCTTGGTAGGGTTTTTTTGTGTGTTGTTTCTTCTTTTCACTATGTTTCGGCCAAATTTCACCTCTGGCCTTCTTCAAGTGATTTACAGCGACCTCGGTGTGATAGACAACTATGGAAGGCAGTAATTACTAGGGATACGGTTACAAGACTCATTATTCCTATCCGAGGTCACGGTAAATCACCTGAAGAAGGCTAGAGGTGAAATTTTTGCCGAAACGTAGTGAAAAGAAGAACAACACAAAAAAAAAACAAAAAAAAGACCTACAAAGATGAGGACAAAAGTCCGCAATAAATAAAAATTAATTCTCAAAACGGATATTATTGTATATTATTGTGGCATAACGGTTGGTTGTTTGGTTGAGCTTTATGGCATATCAACCTTTGTTGGTTATTTAACGTCTAATCCATCATTATAGAAATAATCAATTCTATTTCAAATAATTCAGTTTAGCATGAGTACACAGTTCAATTATCAAAAACATTTCTTATTCAAGCAATTCAGTATAGTGAAACAATTCTAATTCAAACAATTTAATCTAGTATAAGTATAGATTATGTCCACACACAGTTAAATGTCAAAACAGTTCTAATTCAAACAATTCAGTTTAGCATAAGTACGCGGTTTAGTTCTATTTAACCCATAGATAAGACCCTATCAGGTGCTACCACTCCGAGCCAGAGCGGACCTGGGAGCGATGGCAATGAAGGGGTACTCCAGATTTCTCAAAGCTCCAGCATTACTGGAACCTCACCATCAGATTGTTTAGTTATCATATCCAAGACACTAGTTGGGGGGTCTTACCACTCTGCAGAGGTACAGTCGATATATTCTACAGCCCTAGCCAACTGAGCAATACACAGAGTTAAACATAAAGACAGTTTTATTTCAGATAATTCAGTTTAGTATAAGTAAGCACTTTCGATGTCAAAGCAGTTCTATTTCAAACAATTCAGTGTAGCATATGTACGCAGTTTAAATGTCAAAACAGTTCTATTTCAAGTATTCAATTAAACATAAGTATGCAGTTTAGCTCTATTTGACCCATAGATAGGACACTATCAGGTGCAACCACTCCGGGCCAGACTGGAATGGGAGCGATGGCAATGAAGGGGCACTCCGCATTCCCCAAAGCTCCAGCATTACTGGAACCTCACCATGAGGTTGTTTTGTGTCATATCTAGGACACTCATTGGGGGTGGCTTACCTCTCTGCATTCTGTATTCTACAGCCTTAGCCGACTGGGCAAGTGGCATAACGGTACCAAATAGAATGTGGTAAATTAACTACACCGAATATTACGTTGTACCGTAACACACCAAATGTAAGGTTGTACCGCCACGTGCTCGACCGTGTTAGTGGCTGTATCGCTACATCTTAAAGTAATTGTCGGACCCTGCTGTAACCTCGCAGTTTGAAAAAGTTGACGAACACACGAAACTCTGTGTTAGTTCACTTACACAAGAGTTTATTCGCTGTTACACTTTTTTAAGTAGTCGCTGGGAGAAAGAAACGGCGCATGAAAACAGAGTCACCTGCGTTAACTTGACAAATAGAATAACATGTCATGAGGAGAAAGAGAACAGACACAGACGTTGAATTTTCTTCCTGGTTTTCTGCTGCAGTTCTAGTATCCCTGTCTGCAGGTTTTATCTTCACTGGTTCGTGTCTGGTGTGAGACCACTTTTTGGAGCCTACCCCCCAAAATGGGGCTCGTAAATTTTCGTCTATCCTTACATTTTTGTGACTAGTGTTCAATTAACGTTTTTAGCCCGTCACGTCTCACAGTCATCTAACTTTCAAACCCTAGTCGTCTGCTTACTTCCACCTGGGAGGGACAATACCGTTTCTGCTGGCTCCACACCCACGTAGAAGATTTAGGAACACTGTTTTTTTCTGGTTATTTTTAATTAACGTAATCATTCACCCGCGACTGGCTGACGGACATCCTGTGCCTTGGCCTAAGTCACTCAGTGGCCAGCTAGCAGTTTCTGTATATTCACTATCTGCCTTTTTCTTCTCTCTCTCTCTCTCTCTCTCTCTCTCTCTAGAAATTAGCAACTTTATAACTTGGACCTACCATATCACGTTACATGATGACCGAATTCGAAACTAAGGCTTCCCTAGAAATTAGCCACTTTATAACTTAGACCTGCCATATCACGTTACATGATGTCCGAATTTGAAAGTAAGGCTTCCCTAGAAATTAGCCACTTTATAACTTGGACCTACCATATCACATTACATGATGCCCGAATTCGAAACTCAGGCTTCCCTAGAAATTAGCCACTTTATAACTTGGACCTACAATATCACGTTACATGATGACCGAATTTGAAACTAAGGCTTCCCTAGAAATTAGCCACTTTATAACTTGGACCTACAATATCACGTTACATGATGACCGAATTTGAAAGTAAGGCTTCCCTAGAAATTAGCCACTTTATAACTTGGACCTGCCATATCACGTTACATGAAGACCGAATTCGAAACTAAGGCTTCCCAAGAAATTAGCCACTTTATAACTTGGACCTACCATATCACGTTATATGATGACCGAATTTGAAACTAAGGCTTCCCTAGAAATTAGCCACTTTATAACTTGGACCTACCATATCACGTTACATGATGACCGAATTCGAAAGTAAGGCTTCTCAAGCTTTTTGATTAATTCACTCCTTGCGACCAAATTTAATTTCTATTCAACTCCAAGTAAATTAATTGAATATTAAATTCTAAAAATCCTAACCAATTTATCACTATTTAATACAATTTACAAAAATCAGTATATAAAACATATATAAACTTTAGTTTATGTGTAGACTATAAATCAAACGCACCTTAATTTCTGAATTAGTTTTTAATAGCTGGGATGGGTTTGGTTGATACTGTGATCAAGAATATTAGATCATGAATTTGAACGGCAACTCACCACGATCTAAGTTCAAAGTGCTTCTCTGTTTACTTAGTAAATAATGCACATGGCTAAACCCAGATTACACCATTAAAGAACTTAGTAAAATGTGCTCAACAGTTGCAAAAAGTTTGGGATATTTTGCCACAGTTTTTAGTTCATCGACTTGTCTCCAATTCCTTTAAGTATTTACATAGACTTTGTTCAAAGATCGAAAATCATTTCAATAAATTCTTCTTTAAGAAAGATGTATAAAGTTGTACTTTCCATTCAATAATCCATTCAAGAATTTCTATATTTGAATCGAGCTTTAACATCTTTTTACAAATTCTTAAAGTAGTTTAAATAGATAAACAAGCCGTTGTTTATAGATCCAAATTAGTAAGTTCATGCCTTGTGGACCTCTATATTTTTATTCAACCAGCCAATATTATTCAGGGGATTTATATTGAGCACTTAGAGAAGCTCTGCTCTAAAGCTCTGAAACTCTAATCTAGAAAAAAATAACTAGTTTAGTTTGAGAACATAATTAATCCTATTTACCCAACCCCTCCGCTCGGGCAGGATATCACACAAGGTCAATTTTAAGCGGAGTTTAACAGGTTTGAATTCAGAGTTTTCCTTCTACTAGACTAGTTGCCTCACCAAGGCTGAAGAACCCAGTCTGTCCTACTATTTACCCATAGCTGGAGGGAGAATAATTGGATTCGTACCTTTCCCAAGGGTATTAGTGCTATGTGAAATGCAATCAGTCTCGTCGAGGATTTGAACACGTGTCGCCGTGTCCTTTTCCTACGATGATAACCATAACATCACGTGCACCTCATAATTAATGGACAGAATTTTTCGAAGGAGTGTACTTGTATTTAAACTGCAACATTTTCATATTTTTTGTCACAAAGTTTTAGTTTGATAAGGCTTTGTAATAATTAATCCCAAATAATATCTGTTTATATTGTATGATATCCCACAAGAAATAATAAAATCCTAGTATCTTTGGTTAAGAAGAAAATTAACTTTTTATATATAAAAAAAAAAGATGGACGGGGTGTGTAACATATACATGTACATGTGGAAACATAATCAACAATAATGACGGACGAACACACTTCTTTAGAAAAATATACCTCTCACACTTTATGCAAAAGGGTTGCGAAAGGGTTGTGTGTGAGAGGTGAGCTGGAGACTGAACAGACTGCAATATATTGACCCCCAGTTCCTCTGACTATAGCAGCACTCCTTTTCTCATTCTTCTGGGCTGCTCAGCCAGGGGTCCTGAAGGCCCAATCCCTCTGCTGGGAGCTTGTTCCCACTGCATCGAACTGCAACTCGAACTTCAACTGCAACTGACTCCAACTAACTCGATGTGTCTGTGGCACCGGGTTATATAATTGTTTGACGTCACCTGCTTCCTATGAGCGTCGCATTTGCACCGAATTCAACCCATCCACGGTCAAGGTTATAGCTTGATCTCTTCACCTGTTTCTTGATTGACGGCTGGATCGAAGGTCAATATGTTAAAGGTGTACTTATTTATGGACGATGCATAGATAGATACATTTGTATAAAATCATCTCCAATACATTCCAATAATAAAATAATTAGCACTGCTAATCATTTTACTATTAGAATATATTTTACAATTAGAATATATACTGAAACCATTTACAATGCATTCCTGAAGTAAAATCAATTGCAATGCATTCCAGTATTAAAATAACTTGATATTCATTCTTATATTAAAATAATTAGTAATGCATTCTTATTGTAAAATAATAGACAATACCAAATAACATGTTTTGATTGTATAATATTCAAATTATAAAATCCCAGTACTTTTGATTTAGGAAAAAAGGTATTTTTAAAAATGGCAAGGGTGTACTTATTTATGGAAGTTGATAGGTAGATAGATAGATATGAAAAGACTTAAATAGACAGATAGATATGAAAAGACTTAGATAGATAGATAGATAGATAGATAGATAGATATGAAAAGACTTAGCTAGCTAGCTAGATAGATAGATAGATAGAAAAGTATAACCTCATCTCCAATGCATTCTTATAGTAACATATGGAAAAAAGCAAAAAAAATTTTCTAAGAATTTTTTCCCTGGAATGTAAACAGCAAAAATTATTTCAATCCTGCAAATAGATTTCTTTTGCGGCTAAGCAAACAGAATGCTCCAGGCTTGAAGCGAGGTCTGTCAAGAAATGTCTGGTGGCTGAGAAGTGCAAACCATGGGAAATTTAACGTAGAATGTGCCGTGTGTACGTTTAGTCAAAGAAATCTTTACGAATGAACTAAACATGAGTTAGCGACTAAGAGCCTGAGTCGAAAAGACAAATCTTTGGAGTAAAGAAATGTTCTGGGCCCAGCGGTCAGTAAAGAAGGTGATGCTGACAGTTTCCTGGGACATGAAAGAACCCATCCCTATTGTTTTCCTTGAAAAAGGTGCACTTGCAAACAGTGCTTCTTAATTGCCAATTCCTTAAGCAATATTCCCCTTATGGATTGAATGACACTTGTATATATATATATATATATATATATATATATATATATATATATATATATATATATATATATATCAACTTTAAACCAAAATAACAATAGAAACAGGAAAACTCATGACTATTAATTTTACGTTAATTTCACGTTGCCGATTCTCAATGGAACCAATATCGTACAGGTCTTAAAGAAAGCTTTTTTTTTTTTTTATTTTTGCAAGAAATATGTTCCTGTTTTTAGTTTAATTTAGAAGATATACCAATTAAGGACCATAAAACTTAAGCATAAAGCTCAAAAGACACAAATTATTATTCCATCTTCGAGCTCCTTACTTATTAGTTATTCATAGTCAGTAGGTTGCCGATATAATGTGAACGAAACCCGAAAACGGACAAATTAACAGCAACAATTTACGTAATAATTGATCATTTATTTTTTATTTGGGGTTGTTTCTTTTAAACCAAGAACATTTTTACATTTCTAATCTATGTTTTGAATATCGTTATTGAAGTTCCTGTAGAGAAAGTGCACGTTTTTTTTTTTTTATTCATGTCAAGTAATAAAAGGAATCAATGAGATATTGTTTGTGGGGCGTCCCTGCAGCGTAGTAATTAACCTACTGAACTAAGACAGTTCGCTTCAGTCGCGCTATTACTTTCACTTTCGAACTAATAACATTTGGGAAGGTGTGAACCTACCAGCTATGAATAAACTAGTGCCACTACTATCCTTCAATAAGAATCGCTTTGGCACTAAATAACCCACAAAGGTTTACATGCCATGAAGAAAAAAAAGAAAAAGAGATTGGGTTTATGGTGGGATGAGGGACAGAAAAAAGAAGGAAAAAAAGACGGAGAAATAAGATGGCGGGGAGGGGTTGCGTCGATCAAATACTGCTTTATTCATGATTCCTGACTCACATCCTTTTTGCTAGAGGCCGAACACTACCCACCCGTTTAAAAAACAGGCAGTTCTAAGAAAGAAGAGGAATAATGTAACAGTGAGCTTCTGACGCAGAAACACCCGTCTTGCGTCAGAGTGGCAAACAAAAATTGCTAAAATATTAATATACCCCCCAGTCCCTACCCTCCAGGAATCAACAAGAATCAACCAGGAATCAACAGATAAAGGTTAGAGACCCACGTTCTACTCTTCTGTACTTCTTTATGCTCACATATTTCTTTTTTCTTCTTTTCTTTTTTTAGGATAGGACTCTGTCAGAGAATCCTTTCAAGAAATTTAATGTTATTGATAATGTAACAGAAGTCGGGAGAGCCGTGCGTAATTCCGCTAAACGCCTTATCGTTAAAGGCGTTAGTCACTCACATAAATTAAACGAGTCGTTGATTAACTAATACTGTTCGCTTGAAGCCCTTAAAAAATAAAGAAAAGAAACAATTTCAAGGAATTGCGTAATTTTTTTTACTTAAGACAACTAGTCTTGACAACTTCTTTCTTTTCTTCTTTTCTTTTTTTTCTTTTCTTTTTTTTTTTTTTATTTGTTTAATCGTTCGCATTTGATACTGAGACGATCTCTATGTCAGAGTGACCGCTACGAAAATGCATCTAAACCTCATCTTGATAAACTTGATTGATAATGGGTTGGCAAAGTCGACGGTTGAAAAATCCTCGTTTGATATCTACTTATAAAAACTTCTGACATTACAAAACCATTCTTTGGCGCCAGTCTGGATGCACGGTAAGTGGAAATTTAAGTTGAATGGTTCATTCGTTGGTGTTTAAGACATATCAACCCTTATGGGTTATTTAATGCCCAATCCTGTATATATATATATATATATATATATATATATATATATATAAATTTGTGAGTTAATAGTTTGTAGGTAACTTTATTTTTAATCCAGTTAGAGCTTATTAGTTGAACGGTTTCAATTAATGCTATTTAGTATTAATTATTCAACTCATCACGCATTCCTATTAAATACAAACAATGTGCGCACAGTGGTATTTGTCGGACGACCCACCAACCGGAAGAGTGTGGCACAAGGCCTTTTTTAAGGTGGGTCCGGGCGCAGGGCCGTAGTCCGAACGCGCCCAGCATTTCCAAAAATACCTCAGGCCCCGTCGACATTCCCCTAAAAAGGGGCACCTCAGGCGCCAGGCAATAAACCAAACTTCTCCGAAAAGGGTTAAAACCTGGGGGAACGGCCCCTTGAAGCTCGAAATATATCCAGACGAGACATATCTGACCAGATCCGTGCCGCTGACATCATGGCCGGCTGAAGTGTGTCCCATCAACTGGATTCTGCCGATTGAAATATGCATACAACTGTACGGTTTCACTATAATTCTGAGTAAGTGATTAAACAATTCTATTTTACATTTACATAGGACCCTAAAAATTACTACCACTCCAAGTCAGAGTGGACTTGATGATAATGGCAATAAAATAGATAGATAGATAGATAGATAGATAGATAGATTTGAATTGACTGACTTGCAATCTCCCACGTTGGATAGTGTAATTTCCAGGTTTGGTTTGGTTTGGTTTGGTTTTATGGCATATCAACCTTTATAGGTTATTTAACGCCAAATCCATTTTTATGTAAATAACCAGTTCTATTTAAAACAATTCGGTTTAGCATAAGTACACAGTTTAATTATCAAAAACATTTCTATTTCAAACTAATCAGTTATATATAACAATTCAGTTTAGGGTAAGTACAGTTTCAGTGTCAAAAATTGTTCAATTTAAACCAATTCAGTTAAGCAAAAGCACGCAGTTTTAAATGTATGTACAGTTTAATTGTAAAAAAAACATTTTTATTTCGAGCTATTCATTTTAGTCAAGTAATTTTACTTCAGCTAATTCAGTTTTGTAAAAGTACAGATTTTGTTTACGCACAGTTATATGTCAGAACAGTTCTATGTTAAACAATTTAGTTTTGTGTAAATACAGTTTCAATGTCAAAAAACAGTTGCAGTTATATGTAACAATTCAGTTAAGAATAAATACAGTTTTAATATCGAAAAAACAGTTCTATTTCAAACAATTCGGTTAAGCACATGCACGCAGTTCAAATGTAAGTACAGTTTAATCGTCAAAAACATTTCTATTTCAAGCTATTCAGTTTACTCAAACAATTCAGTTTAGCATAAGTATGCTGTTAGTTCTATTTAACCCATAGATAGGACCCTATCAGGTGCTACCACTCCGGACCAGAGTGGACCTAGGAGCAATGGCAATGAAGGGGTACTCCGCATTCCCCTCGGCTCCAGCACTGTTGGAACCTCACCATCAGATTGTTTAGTGTCATATCCAGGACACTCGTTAGGGGGGGTCTTAGCCCTCTGCAGAGGTGCAGTCAGTGTATTCTACTGTCCCAGCTGACTGGGCAATGTAATTTCCAAGTAACATCTCAGAAAATCAGACAGAAAGAAAGCCAGTTTGTTCAGTGGTTAAAACAAAGACAGAAAAACTATTCTGAATTAATCAATGGATACTAGTAACCACATTTAATCCTATCTCTCTCTCTCTCTCTCTCTCTCTCTCTCTCTCTCTCTCTCTCTCTCTGATAAGTAAAAGCTGATCTTAATTATTTGAGCAATGTTTCTCGAGGACGATAAATATAGAAGTGTAAGCCTAGACAAAAATGAGTCTGCTATCGGCAAAAGACCACAAAAAAACTATAAATATACAAAACACCATAAAACATATTGGCGTCAACCGCAGATATCAGGAAATGTCACGGTCTTTTCTTCTCTTTCTCTCTCTCTTTCTCTCTGTTTCTCTCTATATATATCTCTCTCACTCACGCTCTATTTCTCTGTCTCACTCACACTCTATCTATCTCTTTATCTTTCATTCTCTCTCTCTCTCTCTATATATATATATATATTGTAAGTAAAGTTGGCGACCGTAGTCGAAGGCAACCAGAAGGCTCACTTTTTAATAGCTACTGCACCGAGGTGGAGAAGAAGGAGCTACTCATTTCCTTTTCAGATAGGAAACTAATTAGATTATTTTAGATATTTTTGTTTCGCGCTTTTTGTTTTCGCCATTCAAGAGACTCTATAAAGGCAAAACTAGAAATGATAGTTTTTGGTTTTTATTTATAAATTAAAGTTTACCATTCTTTTGATTTTGTTTTAAATTCTTAAAGATAGCCAATATGAAATCTTTCGCCATAAACCATTCCGACCATGCTTACCAAACCCCACACACGCCTAAAATACGAGGTGCATACGATGTTTCCGGACTTTTTTTCGTATAGGCACTTTTATTGATAGTACACACATGAAACTCTACTCCCCTTCGAAGTAATCTCCTCCGGCTGCAATGCAATTGTTGTACCATTCCAACAACTTCTGCAAGTCCACGGGGAAGTCCTCTTGTGTGAGCGTGTCAATGACCTTTGTCACAGCCTCTTTCATCTCCTCAATTGTCTCATAACGACGACAGCCTCTGAGCTTAGGGAATAACCAAAAGTCACAGGGAGCAAGGTCTGGACTGTAGGGAGGCTGAGGAACAGTCTTGATACCCATCTTGGTCAAATTGTCTGTGAAAAGGATGGAATTGTGGACTGGTGCATTGTCCTGCTGGAAATGCCACTGACCCGATTTGAAGAGTGCTGGTCTCTTCCGACGGAATCTCTTTCTGAACTCCCTTAAAACCTCAACATAGTAACCCTAACCCTAACCCTTTGGCCAATCAACTCTGGTGTATTGACTTCCTTACTCCTCCCACACCTCTCATCATCCCTCACAGACTCCCTGCCGTCCTTGAATATCTTATGCCACTTAAAAACTGATGCTCGATTCATGCAAAATGCTCCAAAAGCAGTCTGAAGCCTTCCATACATTTTTGTGACATTTTTTCCAAGTTTACAACAGAATTTTATTGCATATCGTTCTTCTAAAGTGTCCTCATGTCCAGATTGGATTTTTGAAATTCACCAGCTGTGACAATCAGTAGGGTGTATTCCAATTGCTGCTGTAGCTGTTGATTTGAACCTGAAATCATAAAAATTGGTCAGTCATCTTATAAGATATATAGCAATAACATACTGAATTTTCAAGAGTCTACGACAATTTTAAATGCCTGTACAAAAAAGGCCGGGAAACTTATTGAATGCGCCACGTGCGTCAAATATATATGATTTGTAAATACTTTTTGTTGATAACGTTTTTAAACAAGCCTAGACTCATTCTTTTAGATACAGTTAAATGGTTTCAAGTATTGCTATGTATCCCTAATAATTCGATTAACATCAGTCATTAGTTTACACACAGCTAGATTATTCCTTTATTAATTGATCTGGCGTTTATATATATATATATATATATATATATATATATATATATATATATATATATATATAATTCTCTTAATACCCTGTCCAGTGGCAAAAGATGCTTGGTAGCGCCAGGAGTGGCAGTACCGCCTTGAGCTACCGAAACTGTGTTAACACCCCTGGTTGGCGGCTGATGAGGACATGGTATCGCTCGTGCTTTCACACGTTGTATCATGAAAAATAAATAAATAAATAAAATAAGAAATTGTTAGACCCAAACAATTTCTTACATATGGACGATACGATACCATGTGTTAAAAGAGAAATATTTTTGTTATAAAAAGTAATAGCATCACGCCTCATCGTATTATCCATGACTTTCCATGGCTTCAAGCCTCCTCTTGCCTAGATTGTAATTTCTATCTTGTTAATTCCCTACAAAAGTTTTCATCACGTTTTTGACTAAATTGTGTTTTTTATCACATAAGCTAAATGGAAATGTTGCCGGTATTTTGGGGTAAAATCATTTATTCATGGCATCATTATTTAGTCATTAAATTATTTCCCTTGGCTTAAACCACCGTTCAGATGTAATGGGTATTCCATCATAAAAGAACGATTCCTTGTAGATTCGATTACTTTTTCGAGGAATGTTTCAATATCTTGAAACAACTGAAACCATTTGAACATATGAAGTTGAAAGAAACAAGGGATAGTTTTAAGGTGACCAATCTGAAAAATACTCATGAAGATACATCACAGAAACACAAGACACTTACTGAGATTCGAACTCACTAATAATGGACTGCTAGGCTACTTTCGTAATAGTTGCTCAACGCAAGAAGCGTGAGTTGTTTTCTAACCTTAGTGGTAGCTCAAGAGGGGAAGTATTAGGCACCTAAAGTTCTGCTTACCAAATTCATCTAATATTACAACACGAAAGGCGCAATAGTTGTTTATTATACTAAACTAAGTTGTAGCACAAGATCAGATGTGTAGAGCACCCAGTAAGAGTCAAACTCATTAGTAATGGTCTGCTAGCTTCGCTCATTTACCATTATCTCATGCAAGACACATAAGATTTCGATTATGTCAGGGCATTAGCAATAACAGTCAGATTTTCACTTTCACAGAATCAAGAAATTAGATGTTTTTACGGAGTTAAATGTAAAAAGCCTCCCCCGCCATTTCTCATTTAAGAAGAAACGGCCGGCCTCTGGAACTCTAGTCTACTGTTTTGTAACTAAAGTCATTGGTTATTAAAAGTTGATTATTGTACCCCCGTCGAGAGGGAGGGTCTTGTAAGTTAATCCAAAGAACGGTGAAGCATGTGAGATTGGCGAGTGTGGAATGTTGAGGATTGAAGGAGCGTGGGGTGTGATTGAAAGGTGGGATTGCCATTTAATGCCAGGAGGCGTTCATATTGCACAACCATTAACAGCTGTTTGGATCTCTTCCCGGCGTGCCTACATTTCCGGCAATCTTCGCCAAGCGCAAAGCGCTAACCCGGAAGGAGGTCGAAACATGCCCGATAACTGATACAAGAGACAATTATTCCAAGTCTTACATCTGAGATGTAGGCCTAATTGAAGACGCCCCAAGATGTGCATTAAATCTGGTTTGCAGCCTGGGAAACCATCGTGT
Organism: Sepioteuthis lessoniana; assembly: GCA_963585895.1. NCBI lineage: Eukaryota > Metazoa > Mollusca > Cephalopoda > Myopsida > Loliginidae > Sepioteuthis > Sepioteuthis lessoniana. The sequence goes on from OY757939.1 coordinate 59,329,871, forward strand.
TACAGACGATAAAGCATAGAACTGCAAGCCACCAGGATTTGAGGTCTACCCTAGCTATCGTACAAATGACATTAATTTCCACGAATCAACTTTCATCTCAGTCTGGAGCGCCTCGTCTTATGGTTAAAAAAACTAGGCTACCAGAATGCTGTTAATGAATTTGATTCTCACTATGTTAGGCATACTTTTAATCTTATGCCAAACTAAGCTAATTGTAGTAATGACAGTTTTGTTTTCAAAGAAATTTAACCTTTCAATAATTATTTAGTAAATCCGTTGATTTCCGAAGAAATAACAAATAATTACTTCAAGCAATCAGCAGATCTCAACCGGCTCATTGGCCTAGTGGGTAGAGTGTTCGCTAATGGTCTGGGAGACCTGGGTTCAATCCCAGGTCTCGTCATACCAAAGACTTTAAAAATGGTACTTGCTTAACACTCAGAAATTAAAGGTACATATCAAGGGTAAAGTAGAGAAATTTAGGGGAAGGAGTAGCGCTCCCCCCTACACATTCGTGTAGTAGCTATTGAAAAGGGAGCCTACTAGTTGCCCTCGACTACGATCGTTAACTTTACTTACTTATCCTCTGCAATGCTTCATCTAAGAAATTCAGATAACTTAAGAATATTACTTTTATTACTATTACTAAGAGTATAATCAAAAGGTTTGGTTTTCTTTATTTACGTTTTCGTTTCTTTGTTTAATGGCGTATCAACCTTTGTAGGTTATTTAATGCCAAAGCTATTCTCCTAGAAGAACGGTAGTGATACTATTTAACCCATAGCTGGCAGGATAAGGGGGTTAATACCTTTCCCAAGGGTATTAGCCCGAAAGTGAACATAATAGCGCGACTGGAGTACGAACTCCCTTACTACGATTCTGCAGTTCATCGCTTTAACAAATACACCACGAGGACACCCCCTTTCTTTATTTAATGGCATATCAAACTTCGTGGGTTACTTAATGCCAAAACCATCTTTGTAGAAGAACAGTGATACGATTCAGTCCATCCCTAAGGTTATAACGGATTTCATATATTCTCAAAGGATTCTAGTCCGAAAGTTAACAAAATTGCGTGACCGGAGTTTGATCTCACTTCCTTCGAGTCCGCAGTTCAGTGCTCTAACCATTGGGCTACGGTAAAAATAATTGAAATAAGATGAAATACATAACGCTGAAAAATTAATAAGTGAAAATATTGTAATCAGATCCAACACATTAGGAAATTTGAACATCAATATTTCTTTGCTTTTTGTTTGTCTGTGATTATCGAAAAAAAATCCAATTGATAATTGGTTCGCTTCAAGAGTCAATATGATAAAATACTTTTCAATCAATATTGATCTAATTTCTATACGGTCATTTATTGGAAAGAAAAAAGAGTTCATTTAGTGATAAAGATATTATCAGTCTTGTCACTAAGTGACCTTTCATTTAGAACATCTAAGAAGTAAAAGTGTTTGTGTATGAGCAGATCGATAGGTAAATATGAACAGAATGAGAAAGAAAGAAAGAAAGAAAGAAAGAAAGAAAGAAAGAAAGAAAGAAAGAAAGAAAGGGAAGTTAAAAAAGAAAGAAAGGGAAGTTAAGAAAGAAAGAAAGAAACGGAAGTTAAAAAAGAAAGAAAGGGAAGTTAAGAAAGAAAGAAAGAAACGGAAGTTAAAAAAGAAAGAAAGAAAGAAAGAAAGAAAGAAAGAAAGAAACGGAAGTTAAAAAAGAAAGAAAGAAAGAAAGAAAGAAGGAAGGGAAGTTAAGAAAGAAAGAAAGAAAGAAAGAAAGAAAGAAAGAAAGAAAGAAAGAAAGAAAGAAAGGGAAGTTAAAAAGGAAAGAAAGAAAGAAAGAAAGAAAGAGAGAAAGAAAGGAAAGTTAAAAAGTGAAGAAAGAAAGAAAGAAAGAAAGGGAAGTTAAAAAAGAAAGAAAGAAAGAAAGAAAGAAAGAAAGAAAGGGAAGTTGAGTACAACACAGACACATCAAAATTATCATTCAGCTGCAAACTGGACAGGAAATTGTCTTATTCTCAAAGCATTTCAAGTATTTTCCTCTAGTAAATAACCTACGATGTCGCGCAATTTTTTTTACTGGGATTCATATACTTATATATATTTATGTAGATAGGGCCAAGTCCTATATATATATATATATATATATATATATATATATATATAATTACCTCAATAGATAGGGCTGTATCTTTGCAGAAGGGTAAGACTCTCCCTCTGATTGTCCAGGATATGACACAAAATAATCTGATGGTGAGGCTTAAGTAATGCTGAAGCTTTGGGAATTCCAGAGTAACCCTTCAGTGCCATCACTCCCAAGTCCACTCTGGCCCGGAGTGGTAACACCTGATAGGGTCCTATCTATGGGTCAAATAGAACTCAACCGTGTACTTACACTAAAATGAATTGTTTGAAATGAACTGTTTTTACATTGAACTGCCCGAATGAGTTGAGTGTTCGCCAATGATCCGGGAGACCAAGGTCCAATCCCAGGTCGAGTCATATCAAAGACTCAAAAAATGGTACATGATACCGCCTTGCTTATTACTCAACACTATAAGGTAAGGATCAAGGATAAAGTGGAGTAATCCAGGGAATGGAGTCGCGCCCTCTCCTATACTTTGGCGTTGTAGATATAGAAAAGGGAGCCCATGGGCCACCCTCGACTAAGGTCGCAAACTTTTACATTTAACAATATGTTTGAAAAAATAAACTATTTGAAATAGAACTGTTTGATTGATTAACTGCGCGTAAACAAAAAAAAATGTACTTAAGCTAAACCGAATTGTTTGAAATAGAACTGTTTTTACATTTAACTGTGTGTAAACAAGACTGTAATAGTGTTAAAACTAAATTGTTTAAGATTAAATGTAACCATTTAACTATGTGCCAAAGAAACGAGCTCAGGCTTGTTTAAGAATATTATCTTCAAAATGTATTTAGAAATCATATATTTGATATATATGTATAAAAAGGATTTGGCATTAAATGACCTACAATGGTCTATGTGACATAAAAATCAAACCAAACCAAACTCGATAGATAGATAGATAGATCCAGGCCAAATTCAAGTTCTTAGGTCTAAATGATTGTATCACATCTTCCATCTTGTTTCTCACGAAAATTAATATTTTAAAAAGTGGAGCAAAGAATGATCACTGATACTACTTGTGAATATTGCAGCATATAAACAATATGAACATATCTACCAATCAATCTATCTGTCTTTCTATCAACTAATCTATAGATAGATTCGTATTGTCTTCTTAGGAGAGTACTATCAATGTAACTGAAAAAGAGGCAGCAAAAAAGACAAATACAAAATATACCAAAGGTCTTGGGAAAAAACCTGGTGAAGGAATTTCAGAAACCGATAGTTAACCTGAAAATTCATTTTTGATAATAATAATAATAATAATAATAATAATAATAATAATAATAATAATGCACAACCCAGCACTTGTCCTTGAAAATGACACACACAAACTCCTATGGGACTTTAATATACAAACCGATCACCAAATCTCGGCCAGAAGACCAGACCTTATAATAATCAACAAAAAAAAAAAGAAGAAAATCTGCAAAATTGTCGACTTTGCTGTCACGGCTGACCACAAAATAAAACTGAAAGAATGTGAAAAGAGAGATAAGTACCTAGACCTTGCTAGAGAATTGAAAAAACTGTGGAACATGAAGGTGACAATAATACCAATTGTGATTGGTGCTTTTGACACGGTAACGAAAGGATTATTAAAGTGCCTGGAGGATTTGGAAGTTGGTGGCCGAGGGGAGACCATCCAAACAACAACATTATTGAAAACGGCCAGAATACTGGGAAGAGTCCTGGAGACCTGAGGTGACTTGCTGTCACTCAATCTCCAGAGAAAAACCATCAGCTAACACTGATATGAAAAACTCTAAAGGAGTAAATAATAATAGTAAACTAGCACAAAAAGAGTAAAAGACCAGACAAGACATACGGATCACCTGGTTCCGACCAGAAGACTATACCTTGTGTTAATCAACAAGAAAGAACTTGCTCTCAAGTGGATTTTGCCGTTCCGACGGACTAGAAAGTAAAAATAAAAGAAACTGAAAAGAGAGACAAATACTTGGACCTTGCCTGAGAACTAAAAAGCTGTGGGACATGAGTGTTACGGTGATACTAATTATAGTTGGTGCTCTTGGAACGATTTATAGAGGCTTGGAGAAAAATCTGAAAAATTGGAAATCTGAAAAAGAATTAAGTCTATCCGGTTACAACATTGTTAAGATCGGCTGGAATACTCAGAATAGTCCTTCCCATCTGAGGGTACTTGCTGTCACTTAGACTCCAGCAAAAGACCACCAGGTAATGCTGGTGTGAGAAACTCACAATAATAATAATAATAATAATAATAATAAAAACGGATCACCTAATCCCAGCCAGAAGACCAGACCTTATAATAATCAACAAAAAAAGAGAACTTGCAAAATTGTTGACTTTGCTGTCCTGGCTGACCTCAGAATAAAACTGAAAGAATGTGAAAAGAAGGATAAGTACCTTGACCTTGCTAGGGAATTGGAAAAACTATGGAACATGCAGGTGACAATTATACCAATTGTAATTGGTGCTTTTGGAACAGTAACTAAAGGATTACTAAAGGGACTGGAGGACTTGGAAGTTGGCGGACGAGTGAAGACCATCCAAACTACTACATTATTGAGAACGGCCAGAATACTGAGAAGAGTCCTGGAGGTTTGAGGAGACTTGCTCTCACTCAAACTCCAGTGAAAAACCATCAGCTAACGCTGATGTGAAAAACTCTAATGAGTAAATAATAATAATAATAATAATAATAATAATAATAATAATAATTGACCATCAAAATATAAAACATTTAATAAAATAGGTAAAGTATTTGCTAAAGTCATTTCCTCTCTCTCTCTCTCTCTCTCTCTCTCTCTCTCTCTCTCTCTCTCTCTCTCTCTCTAATGAATCTTGGCGTTTCGTATGCATAGAAGGTATATCTACAATTCTGGAAATTTTGACAAAGAAATGAAAGCAATTTTGAAACACAGTAGCAACGCCAAATCTTAACAAACCAAAATAGATGATAATCCCTCTTGGCGCATTACAATCTTCAAAAAGGGTGGACACGTCAAAAATTGTAGAATCCGTCAGGAGAGACCACCCAGCAACACTGTGAGGGTGTGACAACCTGAGGGGATAAATTTTAAGGCAACAAAAACACGATTGCCCTAAGCAGGCTATTTTATCATTAATATTAACTGGTTGGATAATTTTCAAGATAACCTTCGTATTTTCTGATACCGTGGACCAAAACTGTGTTCAGTTTACAACGGTAAATCTAAACCAACCCCGACGACTGTCTCCCAAATGCCTGGTAAGTCCCCTTGGCGTAGCACAGTCTTCCGAAGCATAGTGAATTCTGAGACGTATGAGGGGCCAAGACAGGTCAACAAAGGTGCAGAATCCTCGTGGAGAGACCACCCAGTAACATCGTGAACAGGAAAAGATGTACTCTGTCCTCATCAACCCAATGACCTCAATAATAATTTTAAAAAAAGCATTCCAGACATTGGCCTCGTGGCACATGATAGATGAAACAGAGCCGGGTCTTCCCATTTCTAGGGTATTAATGATTATGATATAATGTCAAATTAATTAGTCATTTGGAAGCAAATAGGGAAACTGCGTGCTTAGTATGGTGGGTGAAAGGCGACGAAAGTAATTACGATGGATATATAAAAACCTTGTCGTGGATTTCGGTTTAATTTTGATGTAATTATAGGCTTTACAGTAATATTTTCCCCTCCTCTTTTCCTTCATTTTTCCTTCCATTTATTAGGATCATTGACAGTCATTCCTCTATTTCTTTAATTACTAAATGACCCGAACGATTTGTTGAAAAATGCTTTTTATTTATTTTTGTTTTGTTTTGTTTTAGCCTTTTTTTTTTTTTGGCGTAATATTTGGATTAAAATAGAACAGTCATAAAACATAAATTACAAAAAAATATTTTTAAAAAATCCTATATATATGTTTAAAAATTAACTAAACAGATAATATCACACAATGTCGAAAGTCAGAAGATGTCAAAGTGAAATGAACAGGTAACACGTTTTAAACAAACCTCAAAGGAATTTATTGGATGATACGTGTCTGAAATTTGACAAAAAAAAACCCCACACACACCGAAATACTCGGGTTTCAGTTTGGTTTCTTTGTGTAATAGCATATCAAACTTAGTGGGTTAATCAATGCAATGCCATCCTAGAAGAACAGTGGTGTTTATAAAGCACAGTAGTGGTATCCATAGCTGGAAATAATAAGGGGATTTATACCTTTAACAAGGTTATCAGTCCAACTAGAGTTCGAACTCGTTCACAAGGACATTGTAGTCCAGTACATTACCCGCTACACCACAGTGTCCCCGAAATACAAAGCTTGTTAAAAAAAATCAAAACTAAAGTCGTATTAACCAAGACAGAAATGAACAATGAATAAAATATTTCTTTTGACATTAAACCTATTCCAGCGAGTTTTTCATTGTTCGAAGCATCTATGAAGTTCCAATTTTAACATGATACGCAGCTGCGTCACCTACAAGAACATAGATGTCTTATTTGCTTACCTCAACAAATTTTTTAGTACACGTTATTAATGTAGCCGAGGAAAAGTTCACAAATTACTATAGAAATAGAATATTGACATATAGTGTCAATGGGTAAAAATATGCCCACTTTTTGCTTCTAGACAAAAAAATTAAATAGTTAATAAGCAAAACATGTATTTAATGACCAACTTCACCTCTCTCTCTCTCTCTCTCTCTCTCTCTCTCTCTCTCTCTCTCTCTCCCTCTCTGTCTTGGGTATGAGATTTAACTATGTCTGATGGTGAGGCCATAGTCTTGCATTTTAGATAAAGTGGAAGACTCCTTCATTACAATTACTCTCAAGAGAGGTAATACCTACTTCAGTCTCATCTCTGAGTCAAATAAAACTATTTAATCATTTACTATATTTAAAACCATTAAAACTTTGTGCAAAAATTGATTAATATCAAATAGAATTATTAGTATTAGATTAAAATACTTGAAACCATTTAATAAATAGAATTATTTATGTTAAATAGTAATATTTGAAATCATTTAACTGTGTGGAAATAAATGAATAATGTTGAAGAGACAGTTACTAAGGATTATTATTATTATTTAACTATTGAGAGTTTATCACATCAGCATTGGAAGATTGTTTCTCACTGGAAAATGAGTGACAGCAAATCTCCTGAAGTCTCCAGGACTCTTCTTAGTATTCTGGCCGATTTTGATAATGCTGTAGTTTGAATAGTCTCCACTCCTCCTCTGATTTCCAAGTCCTCCAGTCCCTGTAACAATGCTTTGGTAACTGTACCGAGTGCATCAATTACAATTGGTATCACCGTCACTTTCATGTTCCATAGTTTTTCAGTTCTCTATCAAGGTCTAGGTACTCTTTTCGCTTTCTTTCAGGTTTACTCTATAGTCGGCCGGAACGGCAAAGTCCAATACTTGGTAAGATCTCTTTTTTTTTTCTTTTTTTTTTTCTTTTTTTACTATTACTAGGTCTGGTCATCTGGCCGAGATTAGGTGATTCGTCTGAATCTCAAAATCCCAGAGAAGTGTGTGTGTCTCATTCTCCAGGACAGATTCTGGGCTGTGCATATGCCATTTGTTCGTTTGGTCAAATTTCATCTTCTTGCACAGTTCCTAATGGATCACCTTGCCCACCCAGTCGTGTCTAGTTTAATACTCTTTTTGCGCTAACTTTCTGCATTCAGCGGTTGTTATGTTATTGCTATTCTTTTGAGTATGTCTATTTTTGCTTAGACATAATTAGTCTAATGCGTTTGAAAAACCCCTAAAAGAAAGGCATCTTAATATTGCGTTTAAAAGACGCCTAAAAGAATTACATCTGAATATTGCGTTTGAAAGACCCCTAAAAAATCATATCTTGATTATGCGTTTGAAAGACGCCGAAAAGTATTACCTCTAAATATTTCGTTTTAAAGACCCTTAAAAGAATCACATCTTAATATTGTGTTTGAAAGACCCTTAACAGAACCGTATCTTACTACTGCATTTGAAAGATCCTCGAAAGAGCCACATCATAATGTTGTATTTGAAACGCCTCTGGAGTAAGAAAGAAGTTCATGATAAATTCTTAAATAGAAAGGTTGAATGCTCCATCTTGCTCTTACCGATTACCGGTTTAGACCGCAGCGAGTAATGATTAAAAGTCACTAATCAATAAAAAGTCAAATGTGCACGTGTTCACGTAAACAACGAACAAGACCAAAGATGGAGACACGACGGAGACACCCGAGCGACCAAGACAACAAGACGACTGACTCGAGAAGAGAAGAGGTGAGGAATTGGGAGCAGACCGATCGTCCAAGCAAGACCCTTAATCATATATTACAAATAACATAGAGAGTTAAACGATCACAGAGTAAAGGTCTCTTAAGGTTATATAGCACATTGTAGATCTCAAAATATTGCCTGGAGTCTACATAAAACCCTAAGCAAGGTAAATGAGATTTTCTATTCGCCGTCAAAGTTCACTCTGGCTCGGAGTGGTAACCCCTGATAGGGTCCTATCTATGGGTCAAATAGAACTAAAATGCGTACTGAACTGCTTGAAGTAGAACTGTTTTTGACATTTAAACTGCGTACTTACGCTAAGCTGAATTGTTTTTGTATGCTAAACTGATTTGTTTGAAGTAGAACTGTTTTAACATTGACTCTGTGCTTACGCTAAACTGAATTGTTTGAAATAGAACTGTTTTGATATTTATCTGATTCTAAAGAAAAACTATACATATTCTAAACTGAATTGTTCAAAATTTAATTCGGCGTTGAATGACCCGAAAAGGGTTGATACGATGAAAAACAAAACAACCAACCAACCAACCAACCAACCAGATGTAACTGTCAGGGATCTGATTTTCTTTCCCTCTGTCGTGCATTTCTTCTCTCAATCTTTCATTTTCTATAAGTCTCTCTCTCTCTCTCTCTCTCTCTCTCTTTCACACACACACACACACACTTAATTGTTCTCTTTGTTTCAATTCTTTTATTTATTTATTTATTTTCTAATGGCATATCAACCTTTGTGGGTTATTTAATGCCAAATCCATTCTTAAGAAGTATTGAAGTGGTTTTATTTAATCCATAGCAGAGAGGGATAAGCGAGTTCTTAACTTTCGCAATTTCTCAGTTCTTCTCTTTCTCTTTCTATAAATTATACTCTCCCTCTCCCTCTCCTTCCCCCTCTCTCTCTCTCTCAATTCTACTGACTCCTTTTTCATCTCTTCTCTTGTTTTTAATTCTTCTATATTTTTTCAATTCTTCTCTTTCTATAAGTTATTCTCTCTCTTTCTCTCTTTCCCTCTCTCTCTCACTCTCTCTCTCTCTCTCTCTCAGTTCTACTTACTTCTTTTTCATCTCTTCTCTTGTTTTTAATTCTTCTATATTTTTTCAATTCTCTTTCTATAAGTTATTCTCTCTCTTTCCCTCTCTCTCTCTCTCTGTGTCTCTCTCTCTCTCTCAGTTCTACTTACTTCTTTTTCATCTCTTCTCTTGTTTTTAATTCTTCTATATTTTTTCAATTCTCTTTCTATAAGTTATTCTCTCTCTTTCCCTCTCTCTCTCTCTCTGTGTCTCTCTCTCTCTCTCAGTTCTACTTACTTCTTTTTCATCTCTTCTCTTGTTTTTAATTCTTCTATATTTTTTCAATTCTTCTCTTTCTATAAGTTATTCTCTCTCTTTCCCTCTCTCTCTCTCTCTCTCTCTCTCTCTCTCAGTTCTACTTACTTCTTTTTCATCTCTTCTCTTGTTTTTAATTCTTCTATATTTTTTCAATTCTTCTCTTTCTATAAGTTATTCTCTCTCTTTCCCTCTCTCTCTCTCTCTCTCTCTCTCTCTCTCAGTTCTACTTACTTCTTTTTCATCTCTTCTCTTGTTTTTAATTCTTCTATATTTTTTCAATTCTTCTCTTTCTATAAGTTATTCTCTCTCTTTCCCTCTCTCTCTCTCTCTCTCTCTCTCTCTCTCTCTCTCTGTTCTACTTACTTCTTTTTCATCTCTTCTCTTGTTTTTAATTCTTCTATATTTTTTCAATTCTTCTCTTTCTATAAGTTATTCTCTCTCTTTCCCTCTGTCTCTCTCTGTCTCTGTCTCTGTCTGTCTGTCTGTCTGTCTCTCTCTCTCTCTCTCTCAATTCTACCTTCCTCTTTTTCATCTCCTCTCTTGTTTTTAATTCTTCTGTAATTTTTTTAAATTCTTCTCATTCGCGGTGTGGTGTTGGAGCCCTCATAGCGCAACGGCTAAAGAGCCGGACTGTTATCTTAAAATAAATGAGTTTCAACTCCAACCGTTCTATTAAGGTTCCCTTTCGAATTAATAACCTCGGCAAAAGTAGGAACTGTCATATCTCCCAAGCCATGAGGAAATAGTTGGCTGTTTTTTCACCAACGATGTCTTTGCCATTGAATAACCTAGGAAAGTTGATATGTCAGTGAGCAAAGAAACCAAAATATTTTCGTTTTTTAATCTTAAATATGAGCTATGAGTTATTTAATGCTAAAAGTTGATTCATTAAGAAATGTTTTATTGTAATCATATCTATTTATCGGTTTAGTTTGCTTTATCTAACGGCATATCAACACCTAATAGGTTATTTAAAGTCCAAATTTAATATATTTTTAAATTTTTGTTTGTAATTATATCTATTTATAGGTTTGGTTTGCTTTATCTAACGGCATATCAACACCTAATAGGTTATTTAAAGTCCAAATTTAATATATTTTTAAATTTTTGTTTGTAATTATATCTATTTATAGGTTTGGTTTGCTTTATCTAACGGCATATCAACACCTAATAGGTTATTTAAAGTCCAAATTTAATATATTTTTAAATTTTTGTTTGTAATTATATCTATTTATAGGTTTGGTTTGCTTTATCTAACGGCATATCAACACCTAATGGGTTATTTAATGCCAAAATTAAGTTCATTAAGAAATGTTTCATTGTATTCCTAATTATGCATATTTTCATTGCTCCATTCAATATTTTATTACAATTTATTTGTTTAGAATAATTTTTGAAAGATCGAACTTACAACTTTATATTAATTATTCGGAGAGACTAATTTTTTCACGATTCCATTATGTCATGATACCCTTAAATTAGTTTTGTGTTGTCTAGTACACAAGCCATGTCTGGTACATAGGCCACGTGTGGTTCACAGGCCTCGTTTGGTACAGAGACCTAGTCTTGTACATAGGCCTCCTCTCGTTCACAGACTTAGTCTAGGATTTGAACTTAAGTTAAAGTGTCCATTTCCTACGATTGTAACCATTACACTACAAACGCCACCATATGTATAACCGTATACCAAAATACGGATTTAAAAATGTAAATATATTTGCACACAATGCTTAGCGTATAATATCTACCTATCTACGTTAAAATCTACCAATCAGGTTTCTTGCTGTTCTTCAATGGTTACCCATATAAATACTGAACAAACTCATCGCTGCTTAACTTCGGTGATGTAGCCGTAAATATTTCCAAATAAAATAGTGTACGTCCGATTTTTAGATCCGTAACCAGCTTTTTACAAAGAAAGTGTCAGCTGATATTTTCAACGGGAAAAGTTAGGTAATTCTGTCTGGGGCTAAAATGACGTAACAACTCTTTGTTTTGTTTTTTGGTGGTGGTGTGAGGGAGGGGATATGAGAAGTCAGCAGAATGGCTTTGGGCAGGAAACTTGATTGCAATCTGCAATACCGACATGTCCAACCCCAACGGCTTTTGTTCAGCGACAATTATCGGCCAAGTCACGGGCTTTTTGAATTGTGCGTACCGCTCGACAATGTCACGGTCGTTAAGCCCAGCCAACAACGGCAACAACTGCTTGTCTCTTCATTATTACCCTTTTTCATTCACTCTTTGTTCCTCAACCGACCCTCCTCCACTTTATACCTCTGCGTCTCGCTCACTACACAAAACGATTTAATTCCAACTTCTTCCGCTTCTACTCGTCGACCTTCCATTTTAATATCTTTTTCAGACTTCGAATTAAAAACAGCAGGTGGCCGAGTCTTCATTGTCTTACGCTAGTTCTAAAGATTCATCCAATTATAACATCGTCGATTTTATAAGTATACAAACATGCACATAAAAGGCGCGCTGAATATAACGCTCATCCCACCAGAGATGGAAAAAGCAACACGAGTTCGAATCCAGATACCCTGTTGGTTGGGCTTAGAATATGCTGACTGCAAGAACCTTAAAAAGGAAGTCCCTTGAGTATGAAATCTGACTGTATACTATATTTACCCAACCCCTCCGCTCTGGAAGGATATGACACAAGGTCAATTTTTAAGCGGAGTTTAACAGGTTTGAAGTCAGAGTTTTCCTTCTCCTAGACTAGTTGCCTTACCAAGGCTGAAGAAATCAGTCTGTTCTACTATTTACCCATAGCTGGAGGGAGAATAATTGATTCATACCTTTCCCAAGGGTATTAGTGCTATGTGAAATGCAATCAGTCTCGTCCAGGATTTGAACTTGTGTCACCGTGTCCAACTGAATATGGTAATGAGGTTCCACTTATGAGGGCTCTGGAAAATGTGGAATATCTCTTCATTGCCATTACTTTCCCATCCAGTGATCCTTAGAGGTATTACTTGCTAGGGTCTCATCTATGAACCAAATAGATCTGTTTAAATAGCATTTCTATTCGATAAGAATACTTTTTGCTATAAAACGGCAAATTATTTGTATTAAGATTAGTTACTTAAAGCTATAATTGTTTACTAAGGATTATAATTATCTATTTGAAACCAAACGCGTGCAAAAAATAACAATTATTAAATACAGGGTGGAACGATAAAATTGTCGCCCTAGAAAAGACGACATGATTCCATTTCCGTTTAATGAAAACCGGTTTTCTATTTTTGTTGCAGACCATCTACTAGTTGGCCAGTTGTGAACAAATCCCAAGGGCGATAGGAGCCTTCTATCATGTCTGAAAGGGACACAATGTTCAACGAGCGAGATCGATGTGCCGCTGTACAAGTCATGCTCTCTACCGATCCAAGTTATGACAACAGGACCATTGCTAGCACCCTCAAAATGCAAATCCGGACGGTTCAACGCTAGAGGGCACAGCTCAACACATCGGACGACCCTTTGGAGGTGGTGGAACGGAAGGACACCGCCAGGAAGACTCGGACCAAGGAGTCCATCGAAAAGGTCCTGGCAATCATTAATGAAACCTCCCCAGCGGGCTATTCGGCAGATTGCCAGAGATTTAGGCGTCTCACACATAACTGTAAATGCATGAGTGAAGGAGGACTTGAAGTGTAGGTCCTACAGGCGCTAGACAAGCCAGATCTTGACTGAGAAGACAAAGAACCTCAGGCTAATCAAGTCCGTCAGGCCCCCTCATCCCCAGAACTGAACCCGCTGGACTACTTCGTTTGGTCATACGTTGAGAACATCACCAACATGACCTCCCACAACACCAAAGCCAGCCTGATCGCCGCCATCCGCCGAGTATTCGCTGAGCTCTCGCCGGCGCTTATGGAAAATGGCATGCTAAGTTCCAGATCCGTATCGAGGCGGTAATTGAGGCTGAACGCGGCTACTTTGAATAGATGTCAGCTCTACTACATAATCAAGTTAGCTGAATTGATTTTTTCAATAAAAGTTTTAAAATAAAGCTGTAGCGTCGTTTTCTTTAGGACGACAATTTCATCGTTCCACTCTGTAGATGTCAGCTCTACTACATAATCAAGTTAGCTGAACTGATTTTTTCAATAAAAGTTTTAAAATAAAACTGTTGTGTTGTTTTCTTTAGGACGACAATTTTATCGTTCCACCCTGTAGAAATGATTAGACGAAACAATTTAATCATTAGTAGTAAATAAAAGTTAAATCATTGGAAAAGGGGACATAAAATAAATAAGATAAACACATGTTTAGAGAGAAGAATAAAGAATATTACAGTAAAACAAGTAATATAATGTCGTCAGTATAGCTTTGCTACCAACAGTATTTGTCACATGCCCCACCAAAACGGGCGAGTACGGTACAAGGCCTTTTTAAGGTAGGTCCTGGCTCAGAATCGTCGCTCAGATGCGCTCGGCATTCCTAAAAATGCCTCAGGCCCTATCGACATTCCCCAAGAAAGAGATGTCATTGACACGCTCCATGTGGCCTTCCAGAAGTTGTTGGAACGGTACAAGTGCATTGCAGCCGGATGAGATTACTTCGAAGGAACTAGAGTTTCATGTGTGTACTATCAATAAAAGTGCCCATACGAAAAAAAATCTGGAAACTTATTTAATGATCCTCATACATCAAATCTATGATTAGTAAACACATTTTGTAGATACACACAGCTAAATGATCAATAAGTTCTATTTCTTGCAATTCAATTAAGTTAAATAATTCCAAGTATTGCTATGTATCACTAACAATTCATTTAAACATCAGTCATTTATTTTCACACAGTTAAATGATCAGACAGTTGGATTTCTGACAATTCAATTTATCATAAATTTAAATGTCAAACAGTTCTAATTGAGCCATAGATATGACCCTTTCAGGCGCTACTACTGATGGCAAGGAAGGGTTGCTCTGCGTTAGCCAGATCTCCCGCTTAACTGGAGCCTCAACATCAGATTGTTTAATGTAATATCCAGGACACTCATTGGATGGATCTTAATCTTCTGCAGAGATACAGTCGGTGTATTCTACGGCCCTGGTCGACTGGGCTGTCAGTTTATTTTTGCTCTGATAGATAGATAGAGAGATAGATTAAAAAATAGACATATATTAGCAGATAGACTACAACTATCCAAGATAGATAGATAGGTAGATATGAACAAAATGAGAGGCATAGGCAGTCGGGGACACACAACCACATGCTCACAGACATACAGATAGATAGATAGATAGATAGATAGATAGATAGATATGAACAAAATGAGAGGCATGGGCAGTCGGGGACACACAACCACATGCTCACAGACATACACACACACAAACATAGATAGATAGATAGATATAAACAAAATGAGAGGCATAGGCAGTCGGGGACACACAACCACATGCTCACAGACATACACACACACATAGATAGATATGAAAAGACCAAGATGGATAGCTACATAGATAGATAGACTGCAATTAATAGATAGATGTATTTGAAAAGACTGAGACAGATAGATAGATAGATAGATAGATAGATAGATGGGTCATTCAAAAGTTCAAACCTCTCCCAGACATTAAATTTGTCACACACCTCTCACCTTTGTTGGGCCAAACCTGCACAGAAATTAAGACAGAAATCTGAATTAGTTTTTACAGTTTTATAAGAATTGTTAGTATGTAGCCATAGCAAAATGTTTTTAGAAACTTTAGATAGATCGTAGAAAGATAGATAGAGAGAGAGAGAGCGGGAGAGACAAAGAGACATATGAACATAGATAGATAGATAGAGAGAGAGAGAGAGGCAAAGAGACATATGAACATAGATAGAGAGAGAGAGACAGAGAGAGAGGGAAGGGGGCAGGGAGGGAGAGACAAAGAGACTTATGAACAGAGATAGATAAAGAGACAAAGAGACATATGAACATAGATAGATAGATAGAGAGAGAGAGAGAGAGAGAGAGATATGAACATAGATAGATAGATAGATAGATAGATGCATTCACCGAGAACCAGTTTGTGTTGATTCTCACAGGAATTATTTCACCTTAAATGGAGCAAATATTTTTGCCCATAACAACATCATCATGCGAAATATGCCTACAGCCCTGGTTACATCAACATCCTTCTCACAAACCGGACCCTGCTTTTCATGCACAAAGAACGTGACATATTTGTCATGTATCATAAAAATGAGCAGCCGTTGCGTATTTTATGGTAAGATGAAACAAAAGTCAATGAAAGGAAGAGCCATTTTCTGGCTTGTTAACAGAAGGAACCATTAAAACCTGCTTTTCGCTTTCCTTCATTTCAACGGCGAATTTAGAAAACCTTTTTACATTTTGTGCATTTGTCCTTGTCATTGTGTTGATGAACTGTATTAAATAGGTTAACCTATTTTTACGTGGTCTGTTGACGTTTCTGACAAAATACAGACACACACGCCCACGCACATCAATGTGCACACACACAAAAACACACACACACGCACACACATAAATGTGTATGTCTGTGTGCGCGCTAAAGATAAATCTAAGAATGAATTTAAGATTCAAACAGACGCACCGCTACTGTAAGTTTCACGTTCACATGACCATCAGGTGACGTATCTGTTTGAATTCTAAATTCTTTCCTGAATTTTCTTTTCCTTTCTTTTTTTTTTTTTTTTGTTGTCATATACTATCTTTGGCTTATCATCGAAAGAAATGGAATCGTTGACCCGAGTTCAAATCCTTATCGAGGATCTTGCATTTCTCTTCCGACAAATACACTTGGAAAAGGAATGAAACCAACTATTTTCTCTCAAGCTCTAATGGGTCGAATAAGATCTTTCATCTTGGTATGGCAAGGAAAAAACTCTGATTTCAAACCAGTTATACTTTGTTTAAAAGATTGACCTTGCACCGCATCCTGCTCGCTAATCGAGCTCTCGGTAGCCGTTAAGCGGAAATATGTAAACAATAACAATTGAGATTCATAACCGTTTAAATTTACTTCGCTGGCGGTGGCTTCCTTATAGCTGTGTGGTAGCAGCTTGGATTGGCGATTGAGTCAACCGGGTTTCGATCCCAGCTTCGGGAATCTAGCCACACTGATGAATTCTGATAGAACGAAACAGATCTGTCTGTGGATGACAATATGTATATTTATTATCCAACGCCAAGTCAGCCAATAGTGGAAACGATCCAATTTTCGAGTTTTCTATCGACAATATCCATGTAATTCAAAGTCCAAAAGAAAGCTCAATATAAAATAATGATTAAAAAATTACGGAACAAATAATTCCATATAAAAGAAAAACCTTTGAAAAATTACTCATATTTTTTGTGATGATATTTATTTCAGCAGAGCTCCATTTTAAAAAATGTCAGATCTGCATCTTCAGACAAAGAAATAAGTATTTCTTTGTGATAGCATTTATCTCAGCAGACCTCCATTTTAAAAAATATTAGACCTGCATCTTCAGACAAAGATATAAGTATTTCTTTGTGATAGTATTTATCTCAGCAGACCTCCATTTTAAAAAATGTTAGATCTGCATCTTCAAACAAAGAAATATTTATTTCTTTGTCTGAAGATGCAGATCTAACATTTTTTTAAATGGAGGTCTGCTGAAATAAATACTATCACAAAAACTATAGGTAATATTTTAAAGGTCTTTCTTTTCTATGATATATATATGTATATATATATATATATATATATATATATATTTAGGCAGCATTTCTTCGTTAATGCAAATTTCATTAAACATAATAGACATTTTATGCCTACATATTTTCTTCTGGATCCGTTCGAATTCCCGTATTACTTTTATCGTATTAGGGGATATTGATTTAGGTATTGTCCATAGTTGTATGTATCCCTAGTACTTTCTGCCCAACTTTGGGCCATCATCAGGGGAGAATCTATTCCCAAAGTGATGTAACTTTTGTTTTAGCAAATTACTACTGTGTAAGGACGTCTTTGCCGTTGAAGATTATGGCGTTTGCTTTTAAATGTAATTCTGTAAATAGTGCCAGTAGCTAAAGACATTTAAGTACATTAGCACTGGTTTGATAATTAATTCTATTAAGTGCTGGTTGCAGGTTTCTAATATATAGTGCTTCGAGAATCTGAAGTTTTTGTTTATTATTTTGATGTTCGAGTATTGTTGTGTTGTCGGTGAGAATTTTTCGTCTTTAGCTACTGGCACTATTTACAGAATTACATTTAAAAGCAAACGCCATAATTTTCAACGGCAAAGATGTCCTTACACAGTAGTAATTTGCTAAAACAAAAGTTACATCACTTTGGGAATAGATTCTCCCCTGATGATGGCCCAAAGTCGGGCAGAAAGTACTAGGGATACATACAACTATGGACAATACCTAAATCAATTCCCCCCGAATACGATAAAAGTAATACGGGAATTCGAACGGATCCAGAAGAAAATATGTAGGCATAAAATGTCTATTATGTTTAATGAAATTTGCATATATATATATATATATATTCTACGTTTGTCAATGCCGCAGGTGTTGCTACTGCAATGATAATGGTTATAAGAAAAAAGCTATTTCTTTGTTACTTTCTCTAGTATTTCTGAAAGAATTGACTGTTTTTAAAAGAAATTTATTGGGGGTGAGTTTGTAGTTTTAATTTATTATGCTATTATTTTTAAAATTATATCCACATTTTTGTTGTTATTTCCTTTGTGATTTGTCCAGCCAATCCTTCAACCTTTCGAATTAAGAGTCTTCAATTGCTTTATCTATTTATAATGTTACCAGTGTCAAGTTCTGAGGTGAAAGTAATCTTCTGATGTTGAATTGGTTAAGGAATTCAAGCTTTTAGAATGAAGAATATAAGTTCTAATTTCACACAACATAAATATGGCACAGTCGACTGAGGCTGCAGAATACACCGACTGCATCCCTGCAGAGGGTTAAGACTGCTTAATGAGTGTTCTGATATGACACTAAACAGTCTGATGGTGGGGATACAGTAACACTGGAGTTTTAGGGAATGCAGAGCGTCCCTTCATTGCCATTGCTCCCAGGTCTCTCTGGCCCGGGGTGGTATCACTTGAGAGTGTCCTATCTATGAGTTAAACAGATGTGTTTGACATGTAAACTGTGTGCTTATATTAAACTGAATTGTTTGAAATAGAATTGTTTATATGTATGAAAATGGATTTGGCCTTACATAACCCACAATTATTGATACGCCATAAAACCAAACCAAACCAAACAATTGAAATAATCAGATGCTATTCCACCTTGAAAACTGTGATTAAAAAACGAAAGCAACGGGAAAAAAGTAAAGAATTTACTTATTCACTGGTAGATAATTTGCCCACTTTACAAGGATAAAAACATTATTTTCTGAAAATTTGTAAAATAATCGCAGTGTTAAAAATATCAATTAATCATAAAAAAAACCCAAATAAAACACGATAATTTGACCAGTGTCCTCGGACGATAATAACATGTAAACAATAAGGCATTATCTTTCAATTGATATTTTGCAAAAGAACATTCACATAATCCTCCAACATATTGGAGCCTCCAAGTAAAGTTTCTCTGCATGCATATATATATATATATATATATATATATATATATATATATATATTAAAATGGTAAATTCAAAAATGGATTTAAAATACAAACTAAGTTATTTTTGCGTGTTCGTCAAACAATACATCATATTTCAAATTCGTTTCTGGATTTATTTTTTACCAATCTTTATCTTAGATACTAAGTCCTCTAAGTAGAAAGAATACATGCCAACCATAATTCATCGTATATATATATATATATATATATATATATATATATATATATATATATATATATATATATTCATCGTATATATATATATATATTCATCGTATATATATATATATATATATATATATATATATATATTCATCGTATATATATATATATTCATCGTATATATATATATATATATATATATATATATATATTCATCGTATATATATATATATATATATATATATATATATATATATATATAAGGTTCAAATGTTACTTCATGATATTATTTCATATTTAAAAGTAATATAATAGATTGGCCCACAAAATACTGAAACACTTTTTAATTCATAACTTCCTTGTTTTTAATTTAATTTCTATATTAAATTTCAGATATTGGGAGTAACTGAAGCAAATTGAAAATGTCAAGTTACCATGTAAAAGAACAAATTGAAATAGCAGAATGTTATTATTCAATTGAGAAGTTTTTAATTTCAACGAAAAGAAATTTTCAATGGCAGAATAATTTCAAGAAATTCAGATGGCCTCCCCATTTACCCACTTTGTCTACCCGACTTCTTTTTTTTATTTAAAACATCATATATATATATATATATATATATATATATATATATATATATGTGTGTGTGTGTGTGTGTGTGTGTGTGAATAAGTCTAATACATTACAACATCTCAAGAATAATATTCATGCAGATAGAAGAGTATTAACCACAGGAACCTTGAGCAAAGTTATGCAATGTGTTCAAATTAAGATGCAATTTTGTATCCATGAAAATGGAGGCCACCTTCAAGATAATTTTTCACAATTAGCTACAAATATATTTACTTCGGTTATATGACTTAAG
The DNA here is from genome assembly GCA_963585895.1 of Sepioteuthis lessoniana. Lineage (NCBI taxonomy): Eukaryota > Metazoa > Mollusca > Cephalopoda > Myopsida > Loliginidae > Sepioteuthis > Sepioteuthis lessoniana. Next base: position 59,350,261 of record OY757939.1, read on the forward strand.
ATTAATGATTAAATTTTTTCGTATGTCAGTCTTTAATGGACCACCATATATATCTATGGAGGTGCCCGTGGTGTAATGGTTATCGTCGTAGGAAATGAACACGGCGACACGAGTTCAAATCCTGGACGAGACTGATTGCATTTCACATAGCACTAATACCCTTGGGAAAGGTATGAATCCAATTATTCTCCCTCCAGCTATGGGTAAATAGTAGGACAAACTAGGTTCTTCAGCCTTGGTTAGGCAACTAGTCTAGGAAAAGGAAAACTCTGAATTCAAACCTGTTAAACTCCGCGGAGGGGTTGGTAAATAGGACCATATATATCTATATATATATATTAGTAGTAATAGTAATAGTTTTAATAACTATTCTATTATTCTGACGGTGTAAAAAAAAACAGGTGATATAATTTGCAAATATAAAATATTACACAAATTGACATCCAGGCAAAAAGGTCCACAAAAGAAATAAAAGACTAAAAACATAAGTGCTGCTTGAAAATAATCAATCATTAACGCAATGCCTAGTCAAGTAGAGCGAAATATAAAAGGGTCAGAATCATCCTGATGATCTGCTTCGGTGAAATCGAGGCAGATTTGTTTTCTGACTCGGTAGGCACTTATATATACATACATATATATATATATATATATATATATATATATATATATATCTTTAAGAAAATAAAAAAACCGGTCACATTAGGATTATAGATTTATTTCCATCCTGTTATGGGTATTGATATGAATCAATAACACCAAAAATAACAGGACTTCTTCAGATCTAAGGGATAAAATAATTCAGAACAGACACGGGAATGAAGGGTTTTTAGTTTTTATTACCGGTTAGAATTTTCGTGAATTAAATTTTTTTAATTTTTAAATTCTAAATACATTTCAACTTAAAACTCCAGATTTAATAATAATTTAGGAAAGTATAACATTCCTTAATAACCTTACGTAAGGATACAGTAATACTTATCTTAGATTAAATTCAAAATTTAAAATTAAAATTTAAAATTCAAAATTAATATTCGAGCCTATTAATTCAGTTACCCTTCCATTGAAAAGTACGTACACATCACATGGTTTCTTCTCACATCTTTATTTTATTTTATTTTATTTTATTCATTTTAACTCAAATCTCAAATTAATCCTATGTTTTGGTTAATTAAACATTTTCTATGATATTTGTCTATAGTTTAAATTTATTCCTATGTCTACATGTAGCTATTAATTCATATCGCTGATTTAATAATTTTTCAGGGTCTGGGTATATCATTAAAAAATAAAATACAAATAATGATATTGAAATATATTGAAATGATAGATTGTGGTGAATCTGACAAGATGATATAAATAAGTGGAAAGATGGATAAATCAAACACTTACAATGGTTTAGTAATACTGATATTTCATTCTTTTATTCCAAGAACTTCTTCAGACTAAACATTTTTTAAATTTTTTCTATATTCAAGCCAATGATAAAATAACGGAGAAAATAAAGGTATAAAAGGGGAAGAAAAGGGTCTAAAGATAAGAAGCAAGTAAGAGGAGAAATAAAGAGGGAGGTAGATGTGGGATGAAGCGATTGTGGTAAGGTTTTTGGTTTTGACTGTGACTGTGGGTATGATGATATATATATATATATATATGTATATGGGCTATTATATTGTACTGTCCATAAGTACACTTCTACCTATTTTTTACTTTAAAAATAAATGTTCTTCTAAATCCAAGTTAAAGGTTGTGTTGGGTATCACCTACCTTTTCAGCATAACGAGCTGTTCCATCTGCCATATATGGCAGTAGCGGAGATCAATCTGAGAATAAGCCTACGAGTCAAACCAGAAGAGCCGTTCCTATTGTTGAAGTATATCATTACTCTATCACTAATCCTATGTTCTTATTACTAACAGTCTCTCTCTTGTAAATACTCTTTCCTGTAAATATAACTATTTTCCTCACATATCGTGGTTTGTCTTATTATTACTACTACTTGTGTTCACTAACCAGAACACAACAGGTTGTCTTGGATATAACACTATAATGCATCTGGTAGTGAGGCTCCAGTTCTGAAGTTTTGGAGAATGGGGAGTCATCCTTTCATTGCCATTACTCCCAGATCCACTCTGACTCGGAGTGATAGTACCTATCCGAATCCAATCAAGGGATCATACAGATCTGCCAAGAAATTATTAATATGAAAAAAAACCCATTAATATTAGAATAATTGAAACGACACAGCTGCGTTGAAATCATTAATACTAAGAAAAGTTAGTCAAAGCTATAATTGTTTACAAATAATTATGCTTACAAATGATAATGATCTTGAACCATTGCATCACAGGAGGCGCCTGTTGAAATACTCTGAGTCAGTGTCTTGATTATCATTGCAATCAACGCTTTTATTATTGTTATTTGTGACAGGAATTTGAATTGAAAAGTGCTAATTGCGCAGATGAAACATCTAAACTAACTCCGTTGTTTTTATGGCTTTTGTCTCTAGATAAAAGATGTTTCTAGAATGCCAAACAAAAGATCCATTGATCCTGAGGGAGACAGTCTCCATGCCAAAGTTGTTGACGTGCTGGAATGCAGTATCCTAGAAAACCAGTTCGAACTCCAGTTACATTGTTACTTTCCCGATCGGACAAAGAAAGAGAAAACTATTTATTCTGCCAACTATGAGATAAATAGTATCACTACTAATCTACAAGGGTAGATTTGGTATTGAATAACCTACGAAGGTTGATTCGTCATTAAACAATCAAACCAAATCAAAACTTTTCACAGAGGAACAAATTTATTTATTGTTTCAGGTTGGTTGGTTGAGTTTTATGGCATATGAACCATTGTTGGTTATTTAACGCCAAAACTATTTTTATGCAAGTAAACAGTGCTATTTCAAATAGTACAGTTAAACAAAATTACAGTGTTCAAATATCAAAAACAGTTCTATTTCAAACAATTCAGTTTAACCTAAGTTCATTGTTTAATTCTTTTTGACCCATAGATAGCACCCTATCAGGTGGTACCACTCCGGGCTACAGTGGACCTGGGAGTGATGGTAATGAAGAGCTACTCCACATTCCCCAAAGCTCCAGCATTACTGGAACCTCACCTTCATATTGTTTAGTTTCATATATAGGACACTCGTTGGGGAAGTCTTACTCCTCTACAGAGATGCAGTCGGTGTATTCTACAACCCCCAGCCAACTGGACCAGCATGCTTCATGAGTAATAATAAAGAAGGTGTTGTGGGAGCCTTACCAATCTCACCATAATGGACTCTTCTCACTGTTATTAGTACTGAGAGATTTCGCTGCCAGAAGGCAGATTAATATCGGTGTTATCCGAACAGTACGAGACTTCTTATATTTTCTATGTAACTCTATCTTTCTTGTGTAATATTATCTGTTGTCTAATATCCGTGTTTGTGTTTTCATTAGTGACCCTTTCTGGGGCCACAACAGAAGGTTTTCTATATTTATCCACCTCAATAACCTGTTTAAATTTGTCGATTTATTTTTCACTTGTTATTTTTTATTCTTAATAAATAACGTGGCGTAATAGATAAAATTTAACATTTAATAAACTGTTTTTCATTTTTTCATTTTGTTCTTTAATGAAATAATTTTTCAAATTGTTGTTCAATGAATCGTTTTCATTGTTTTGGCTCTGAAATTGACGCTTTTGTTAGGATCGGTAATAGAAACCACAGAATTAAAAAAAAAAGTATTAAAAAGAAAATATTTAAATAACATGCAGAAAATCTTCTCGTAAATGTATTTATCCAACCCCTCCACACGAACAGGATGTGACGCCAAGTCAACTTTTTTGACGAAGTTTACCTGGTTTTGAACTCAGAGTTTTCATTCTTCTAGTTTGGTTGCCATACAAAGGTTTATGATCTCAGTCTGTATTAATGTTAAACCATAGCGGGAGCGAAAATAGTTGAATGTATACCTTTTTTTAAGGGTGTTAGTGCTATAAGAAATGCAATTAGCCTAGTTCAGGATTTGAACTCTGTCTGCCTGCCGCGTCCATTTCTTACGACGATAACCATGAAATATTCTCGTATATACAAAAGTACGAGGATCATATCGTAAAATCTACCGCCAGGTAACAATTATGTTTATGGCCTCGACTTATATTCGAGTCATTCAATTTACCTTGATTTTCTTCTGTAATTTGACCTCATCTTATACTCAAGGTCGACTTATACACAGGTATCTTCAGTAATGTGTAATTTCGATCTGGTTGTTGTGAAAAAACGAAAAGAAAGTTTGCTAAATCTTGACGTGACTAAGCAAGCAGACAACAGGGGTGATGAAGAAAGATAGTGAAAAAATTTGAAAAATACTTGAACCTTGCTTAAGAGCTGCGAAAACACAGAAACAAAATAGGAATATCTAAAAGTACGAGAAAAAATTTTAAATCATCAGGTCGGAATTAATCTCGTGTAGTCGACTGATATTCAACTCATATAATTGGCTTGGATGAATTAGTCAGTAATTTGACCTGGTTTTATATTCAATGTTGACTTATATTCAGGTATCTACAATAACTCTCTCTCTCTCTCTTTGTATTCTTACTGGTTATTTACAAATATTTACTCATGACCCAATTCAACTCAATGACCTCTGACTTGACATCTAAGGAACAGTATTTTGATTTAAAATTTTGCTTTTTAATAAATAAGACTGGACTGAATGCGCTGAATGTGTTCCCTGCAAAGTGTTAAGACCCCCCCACACACACACACACACACCACATGAGGTATCCTGGATGATAGGACATTAAAATGCATCTGATAGCGAGTCTGTAGTTCTTGGGCTCTGGTGAGAGTGGTGTATTCCTTTATTACCATTACTCCCAGGTCCACTCTGATCCGAATTGATTGTAACTATTAGAACTTCTTCCATAGGAGTACATCACTTATGAGCTCGTCCCTGCTTCTCCAGCAGTGTCCTGCATGTCTGGTTCGTCTAACTTGGATAGTTTTCGTGATAGGAGGTTGATGGCCGTATAGTTGGTGCCTTGTGGGATGTTGCCTCCAGGGCTTGTTCAATATTGCTCGCAACATTCTTGTGTGATTGCCGTCTAGCTTTTTCTCAAGCCGTTTTGTTAGCGTCCAAGTAGTGCATCCATATAGCAGTGCCGAGCAAAAGCAGGACGACCAGCTCGAACATACATACAGCAGCTATGTGAGGATACGGGATGTAGTCCTGAAGACCTACCTAGGGCGATGAACGATAGGGAGAAGTGGCGATTGAGGGTCAGGGATATCCGTGCTAGCGGCACATGATGATGATGATGATGATGATGATGATGATGATGATGATTAGAATCTCATCAATGGATCAAAGAGATCTATTTTAAAATTAGTCGTATTCAGTAGGACTTTTGAGAAACAACTCTACAAAAATGTAAAAATTAACTTATAATAAATGCGACTCCCAAACTTCTAGGCGTAAAATGACCCTTGACGAGTTGATGTGTTAAGATTAGTCACTCATTATAAATAAGATAAAGTTTAATATTCTTAATTAAATAAATCACTTTTACTGGGGTTGTTGCTTTATTTTTGGTGGTGGGGTATGAAATTGACACTCTTGAACAAAAATAAAAACCATAGAAAAAAAACTTAAAAAGAAAATTTATCAAAATATGATAAAAGTTTTAGGTTTTTATGAGGTGAAGTCACATTTTATTTAATCATTTGATTTCCATCATTTTATTGGTTGGTTATTTTGTTTTACGGCATATCAACCCTGTTCGGGTCATTAGCAGGAGTACTACAAGGGGACACACTGGCCCCGTACCTCTTTATCATTTGTCTAGACTACGTACTTAGAACATCGATTGACAAAATCAAAGAGAATGGCTTCGAACTGACGAAGAGAAGAAGCAGAAGATACCCCGCAACAACAATTACCGACGCCGACTACGCCGATGACATAGCGATACTGGCAAATACACCTGACCAAGCCGAAACACTTCTGCATAGCCTGGAACCAGCAGCAGCAAGCATAGGCCTCCATGTTAATGCACACAAAACGGAATATATGTGCTATAACCAAACGGGGGACATCTCCACTCTAGAAGGAACCCCACTTAAACTAGTAGACAAATTCACGTACCTAGGAAGCAGCGTCGAATCAACCGAAAAGGACATCGAAACGAGGTTAACGAAAGCATGGACAGCTATCAATAGGCTATCGATTATATGGAAATCAGACCTAACCGATAAAATGAAACGCAGTTTCTTCCAGGCAGCGGTCACATCGATACTGCTATATGGCTGCACTACATGGACGCTAACAAAACGGCTGGAGAAGAAACTAGATGGCAATTACACAAGAATGCTGCGTGCAATCCTCAACAAGTCCTGGCAGCAACACCCCACAAGACACCAACTGTACGGCCACCTGCCCCCTATCACGAAAACTATTCAAGTTAGACGAACCAGACATGCAGGACACTGCTGGAGAAGCAGAGATGAACTCATAAGAGATGTACTCTTATGGATCCCCACACATGGCCGCGCAAAAGCAGGACGACCAGCACGAACGTACATTCAGCAGCTATGTGAGGATACAGGTTGTTGTCCTGAAGACCTACCTAGGGCGATGAACGATAGGGAGGAGTGGCGAAAGAGGGTCAGGGATATCCGTGCTGCCAGCACGATATGATGATGATGATGATGAATGCCGAATTAAATTATTTCGATAAAAGTTTCAAACAATTCAGTTTAGTATAAGAATAGTTTTTTTTTTTATTTACACATAGTTAAATGTCAAAACAGTTTTATTTCAAACCATTCAGTTTAACAGATTTGGTTGGTTGGTTAGTTGGTTGTTAGGGTTTTATGGCATATCAACCTTTATAGGTTATTTAACGCCAAATCCATTTTGATACAAATAATCAGTTCTATTTCAAACTATTCAGTTTAGGATGAGTACACAGTTTAATTGTAAAAAAACATTCCTATTTCCAGCTATTCAGTTTAGTCAAACAGTTCTATTTCAAAAAAATCCAGTTCAGTTTGGCACAAGTTCTCAGTTTAGTTCTATTTGACCCAGGTGCAACCATTCCGGGTCAGAGTAGACCAGGGAACGATGCCAATGAAGGAGTACTTCGCATTCCCCAAAGCTCCAGCATCACTGGAACCTCACTATCAGATTGTTTAGTGTCATAACCAGGACACTCATTGGGTGGGGTCTTACCCCTCAGCAGAGAAGTAGTCGGTGTATTCTACAGCTTCCACCAGCCAACTGAGCAATCAATCATTTTAATATTAAACTTTAACTAAACAAAGCCGTAACTTTGAATATATTTCAATAATATGACCCATTAAATTTCAGTGGGCATCTTCCACTTGTAGAGGTAAAATAAATTTAAATCGTAATGAAAGCAAATGAAATTAATGATGAAAGGAAGTAGTAATATTTCAAAAAAAATAAGATAAATTACCTGTTAAATTAGTTCTGAGTGCTTCAAGTGTAGTAGGTTCGCTTTCAAGTTTTAAAATGCTACGTCACATGACGGCAATGAATCTTTTTGTAAATAAAAAAAAATCATATATTTTGCAAATTAAAACTAAATTTTCTGAATACTTTTTGATCTTAAATTAAAGAAAAATTTCAGAATAATATTTCATTGATAGAAAAAACAGAATTATTTTTCCGGTAACAACGAAGTGAAAGGCATTTTTACCGACATCTATGAGAAGAATACTTTTTTTTAAATTTTTTTTTAAAACAGGATGTGACACGAGGCCAATTTTTAGCGGAGTTTGACTGATTTGAAGTTTTACTTCTGGATCGGTTACTGTACCAAGATTAAAGAACCTATAGCTAGAAAGAGAATAGTTTGATTCATACCTTTCCTAAGGGTAAATATGTGAAATGCAAAAAAGCACGTTCAGGATTTGAACTCTGATTTCCGTGTTCATTTCCAATGACGATAACCAATAGCACCATTGGTTACGAATTTTTTAACATCAAGGTGGGTGGGGGGATTTGAGCATTTTTTAAAAGTCGGTTTTAAGAACTTCTTTTTTAGGCCACATCGAGATGGAGGGCATTTTTATATTTGAAAATCTCGCAACGCTGTTTATTACAGCAATATAAAACAAAAATTGTGCGATTGACAAAGTCTTTATCAAATGATAGCTTACCCCTGTGACATCATTGGATAAAATCTCGGACCTCAAGCTTTAACTGTTGACATCATTGGATGAAAACATTTTTGACTGCACAACGGCTGTTTTATTTGCAGCTGTGTGTGTATGTAATATAATAAAGCTTACAACTTGAATTTCATTTCTTCAATACAGGGAGAAAAAGCACAAGTTTGAAATAATATTTATTATATCATCATCATCATCATGTCATGCCGCTAGCACGGATATCCCTGACCCTCTCTCGCCACTTCTCCCTATCGTTCATCGCCTCTGGCAGGTCTTCAGGGCTACATCCCGTATCCTCACATAGCTGCTGTATGTATGTTCGAGCTGGTCGTCCTGCTTTTGTCCGGCCATATGTGGGGGTCCATAGGAGTACATCACTTATGAGCTCATCTCTGCTTCTCCAGCAGTGGCCTGCGTGTCTGGTTCATCTAACTTGGATAGCTTTCGTGATTGGAGGTAGGTGGCCGTATAGTTGGTGCATTGTGAGGTGTTGCCGCCAGAACTTGTTCAATATTGCTCGCAACATTCTAGTATAATTGCCGTCTAGCTTCTCCTCCAGCCGTTTTGTTAGCGTCCAAGTAGTGCATCCATACAGCAGTATCGACACGAACGCTGCCTGGAAGAAACTGCGTTTCATTTTATCAGTCAAGTCTTGTCGACTGTTATGATGAAATAATGTTGCAATAAACGTTAATTTTAATTTATTTTTAATTTTTTTTATTGTAAAATAGCTGTTTATTATGCAGCTGCTTTAAAAGAATAAATTCTTCCGTTTAGATACTTATAGCGAACAAGCATCTTACATCGGTAAATACATATAAATACATATACATATATAGCTAGATAGATATATATATACACACACACATACACACAGACACACACACACACACATACATATATATATATATACCGATTGCAATTTTGCAGAGGGGTAAGACCCTCCACGAATGAGTGTCCTAGATATGACAAGCTGTTGCTGAGGCTCCAGTAATGCTGGAGCTTTAGGGAATGCAGTGTAGTCCTTCAGGGCCATTGCTCCTAGATCCACTCTGACCCGGAGTGGCAGCACTTCATAGAGTCCCATCTATGGATCAAAAAGAACTGTTTGACATTTAAACTGTGTGCAAACTGATGACGTATGTTAAATTCTATTGTTATAAATAGAATTACTTGATCATTTAACTGTGTGTAAACAAATGATTAATGTTTGATTGAATTGTTATTGATATACAGCAATACTTGGATCTATCTAACTTAGTTGACACTTGTTTACAAATCATATATATTCAATATATATGAATAAAAAGGATTTGGCATCAAATAACCTACAATAGTTGATATGCCATAAAACCAAACCAAACCCGGTAATCAATTCTTTGTTCTTTTTATCTTTGTAGCATAAATATAAGTTCTGAGTAAAAATATTGGTCATTAGTCAGTGTTCTACCTGCCGATTGGCATAATGGTTAGAGTGTTCGCCAATCCCAAGTCGAGTCACACCAAAAACTCAAAAACTGGTACTGGAGGATTTCTTGCTTAACACTCAACATTATAAGAAACGGATCAGTGCTTGGTGGAGCAACCTAGGGAAAGGAATACCGCCCTCCCCAACACTTCGGTTTTGTAGTTATTGAAAAGAGAGCATTCAGGTTGCTGACGAAGATGGTCGTGAACTATTTGAACTTTTTTTTTATTTCATTCACGAGTCTGACCACTGTGTCATAATGAACTGGTAAATTTTATAAATGTTACTATAACATTTTTCAACCATCTCTCTCTCTCTCTCTATATATATATATGTGTGTGTGTGTGTGTGTGTGTGTGTGTATATATATATCGCTCACTTTCTTTCTTTCTTTCTCTCTTTCATTCTTCATCTCAGTCTCCCTATCTCTCTCCTCATCTATCAATCTCTTTTCTTCTCTCTCTCTCTCCCCATCTCTCGTTGCATATATATCTCTCCATCTCTCTCTTCACATCTCTATCTTTCCTTCTCACCTCTCCTTCATCTCTGTCTCCCAATCTCTCTCTCTCTCTCTCTCTCTCTCTCTCTCTCTCTCTCTCTCAAAATAAGAAAGATATAGTTCAGATTATCATGCTACATCAGTATGAGAGCTAATCTACATCGATAAACCACATTTCCTTTCTTCCATTGTTTACAACTTTAAAAACGAGTCATCAATATTCCGAATTATTTTCTTTGGACAATTAAATCTTTTCTAAGTTCTCCTCCCCCACCAGGTTGGCTGAGTCAGTCACATCGTCCTCAAGCTGATTACAACACCAATTGGTACTAAGTGGTCACTCACTTAAGTAGAGAACAAACTCTTAGCCTCTTATACTTGGTGATCTGGCGGGAACCGGTACTTTCAGCGTGACTTGACCGTAAGTCAATAAAGTCTTCGTCAATTGATAAGAAAAAGAAACAGGAAAAACGGAAATACTTTTAGTGTGTGTGTGTGTGTGTGTGTGTATGTGTGTGTGTGTGTGTGTGTGTGTGAAAGCAACCCGAAGTAATTCTTATACACCCTCCATATATATATTTATATATATATATATACATTTATATATATACGAAAAAGAAAGAACGATATTTTGTTAGTACCTATATATATATATATATATATATATATATATATATATATATATATATATATATATATAGGTACTAACAAAATATCGTTCTTTTTTTCCGTTGAAACTAATGAAAAAATAATTCAAGTTATTATTTAAAGTTAAATTTTAGTTTTATTTGAAGGATAGTAACATTATGATTATCCGTATTAAGAATAAAATAATATTTCATATTTAATAATTTTTAAATTCATTTTAAACATTTAAAATAACGAAAACTTAAAAATTCATACGACTAGAAGTTACGAAAATTTTTAAATGTCATTAAGATTTTAAAAAGTTTTTTTTTTTAAATGAAAATAGTAAGTCGCTTATAAGTGCCAAGCGTTTGTAAATAGTTATACATCTACGTACTTAGTAAACAAACTCATTGTTTCTTAACTTTTATGATTTGGCGCGGTGAGGTCATTTGCTTTCAATGTGACTTTACCAAAATCTCTAAGTTATTCACTTAAGTATGCATTAGCCCAAGCCCTCCGCCATCGGCCACAAATGACACAAGGTCACAAATCTGAAAAACTCTGAAATAGATTATTGAATAGCAATTTTTTTCTAAATTCTAGTTCCGAATTGATCAAGTGGATTGAAAAAAGTGAACTCACATTTCTATCAGGTAAATGGTTTGATTTCTTTGTTTAATGACATATCAACCTTCATGGGTTATTTAATACAATTGTTTGTATCTTAAAATCACAGAGAATTTTATAGATTTCATTCTCCAGCACGAATTCTGGGTTGTGCTTATACCACTTGTTTGTTGGGTTAAATTTTAACCCCTTGCACAATTCCCAATGGATCACCTTCTCCACCTTGTCGTGTCTAGTCTTATCATTTTACCAACCCCTCCGCTCGGGCAGGATATGACACAAGGTCAATTTTTAAGCGGAGTTTAACAGGTTTTGATTCAGAGTTTTCCTTCTCCTAGACTTGTTGCCTCACCAAGGCTGAAGAAATCAGTCTGTTCTACTATTTATCCATAGCTGGAGTGAGAACAGTGCTCGTGTCTAGTCTTATACTCTTTTTGTGCAATTTTGCTACATTCGCTTATTATGTGATTAATTTTTTCATTTGCTATTTTGTTGCGTACAGTAGTGGTACTGTTTAACCCATAGCTGGGGGGGATTATAGGATTCTCCAGGGTATTAGAGCGAAATTGAAAGACTGGAATCCGAACTCGATTACTTTCTTGTCGCAGTCCAAAATGTTAACCCCAACGCCACGGGGACTGAACCCCTACATGGAAGAGTTGCCAAACTTATAAAGTAATTTGAATATCTCCTCTCAGCTCAAAGTTTTTAATGACCCTAAAATCTTGGGCAATAAAAACATTTTGTGCTTGTTCAAATTCTTACGCTCAACACTTTCTATAACCTTTATGAGTGAGTGGCACTCGTAGAAAGTAATGATCATAAGTATTTAAACAAACACAAAATATGTTATTGTTTTCGATAACATGTCACATGGTGGTGAAATGGTTATCGTCGTAGGAAATGTACACGGCAACATGAGTTCAAATCCTGGATCACGCGCGTGCGGAGAGGATGTGTCATTCAGAGATGTCAAAATAAAAATCCCAGATAGGAATTGGGACCAGGGGATGTGAGTGACGTCACACACCGGAAGCGTCGGCTGAGATTTGAGAAAAAGCAGTTAGTTGAGTTCCTGCGTCCGAACGGGAAGGTTGACTTTCGGGACCCGCCGAGGCCAGACGACTTTGTGCACTACGTGCGCCGCGCGTTGGTTGGGTTGAGAGCTGACGATGTAAAAGCAGTCAGCATAGAAAGATTGTGTCTCTCTCTCTCTCTCCTCATGTCGAAAAACCTTTAAACTCAAAAAGGTGAATAAAAGTTTCGTACCTGAACCAATTTCGCGTTTTCGGATTCCCTATGTCTCTTTCACATATCCGTATCATGGGTGTGTAACACCGATGCGAATGTATTTGCCCAAGCAGAAGTTGGATGTGACATAAGTTCAGTTTTTAAACGGAACACTAATAAATGTCTGTGTTCGCTATCCGAGTTTATTGTAAGTGTAAGAAGATTTAAAGCTAAGAGATATCTCCTCAGCCGCCGTACTTTATTTAAAACATCAAAAAGTTTCCTTGTTGTGTATATGAATTTACCCAATTCCTCTACCATGTGTAGAGTGTGACAAAAGATTAACTTTTAAACCATGTACCACAGGACTGAATTGAGTTTTCCTTCTGTACTGGTTGACGACCCATAGCTAAAGCACCCAGTCAAAACAACTTTTTGACCATAACTGGGAAAGAATGGATCATTTCATGCCTTTCTCGAGGATATTAGCGGGAAGTAAAAAGCAAACAGTCTCGTCCAGGATTTGAACTGGAGTCACGGATTTCAATTGCTTCTACATTAACCATTACGTTATGTACTAAACTTAAGTATTGAAAGTAATAATTGCGTCTCAACTTGGTGATCTGGCGGGAACAGACGCTTTCAGTATGAATTGGCGGTAAATCAATAACTCTAACTGGAAATTTACACTCGATAAAGATTTCAAAAACAAAGTCTACAGACCTGTTGGATTTTTTGCTAATCGAATCATATAATTTGATAACGATTTGGCTTATCAGATGTTTTTTAACAGCAATAGTCCAAAAAATATTTAAGATTCAATTGGATGATTTCAGAAATAATGGTAAGAAAAAGAAATTACGAGGGCATTTTTAGGAACTATCAGATGAACTATTAAAAAGAATTTGATCTGTATAAAGATATCAAATTATTATTGTATATATACTGGGTAATTCTTTAAATAAAGGATGTAGTTTGAAGTTCCGTGTAGGATCCTGAGTTCGACTAGGAACACCTGATGAAGGCTAGCCAGTGGACACATCGACCGAAACGTAGTGAATAAGATGAAGACAATAGTCCGAAAACCTTCAATTGGTTTATAACAAAGGTTTCGGGTTGCATAAAGTACCTGCGATTTAGATAAATCTCTTTTTACGTTTACAACGTACAGAAAGGTTACTTTAGCTGGTAAAGATCAAATATGGAGTTGTGATTTGCTAAGTATTGCTTAATTTGATACAAGACAAGATATATGGTGCACCTAGTGATAATCGAACTCACTGCTAGTGTAGTTCACTAATCCTCATATAACTCGAGACGTTCAGGTTAAATAGTGGTTATAATATTTTGCCACAATAAACTTTAAAATTGAGAGAATTTGAAGCTGCTTCGCAAATCAGAATTTGAAATATTGGATGTTAACTCAGATCGATCCATTTCAAATATAAAATTTCAGTCAATAGAGAGATTCGCAAATAAAGTTAGCTATCAACAAAATTTCTGGCACAAGACTTTAATATTGGAGCAATGTCGACAATGATCCAATTTCCTCCATTAAAAATTGTCTTGGAAAAATCGACAAGTACCTATCAATCCATTCACTAATTTAACTAATAGAATCCGGTATTTCAGAATGACTTAACTGTAAGTTAAGCTCATAGTTATTTTTTTTTAAATAAGCTCATAGTTATTTTTTAAAATACTTTTGCTATGTCCGAATACTCATTTTCTTTGTTGTCCTGTCGGTCAATTTACATAATTTCTTCATCAAGTCAAATAGGCCATTAATAATTCTGCTAAACGATTTGCCTATTCATGTATTTCAATTTCAAAGAACAGAATCACTGCGTAATGTCAACGTATTTCGCTATTTAATCTTGTGATGTTTTTATATTAACTTACATTGTATCTAATTTAAATCTTTTATAGCCTAATGACTCACGGCAACTGTAAACAACATTTTTAAAACACACAAATGAATATTTACAAGGTTAAATAACATTTTTTTTAGCTTAATAACTTTTAACTTATACTAGATGACACGCGAAACAGTTAGGGTTGTGTGGTATCGGCAATCCATGATTATATTGATGCTTCTATTTTGGAAGAAGTGAAGGTTTCTTATTTGCATCTCATCCTTAACAGCTGTCCATTATAATAATGATGTTTCTATTTAGGAAGGAGTGAAGGATTCAAATTAGCATTTCAAAATTAACAGCTATCCATGATGATACTGCTGCTGCTATTTAGGAAGGAGTATTTGTTTGTTTGTTTGGGTTTATGGCATATCAACCTTTTTAGGTTATTTAATGCCAAATCCATTTTTATACAAATAATCAGTTCCATTTCAAACAATTCAGTTTAGCATAAGTACATAGTTTAATTGTTAAAAACATTTCTATTTCAAGCTATTCAGTTTAGTTACACAGTTCTAATTCAAACAATTCAGTTTAGTATAAGTATAACTTTCGTCCGCACGCAGTTAAATGTCAAAACTGTTCTATTTCAAGTAATTCACTTTAGCATAATTATACATTTAATCTGATCCTGAGGGGTGGTGGGGGCGGATTCTTTGACATTTTTCTGTGATATGGCTTATTGCGGATCGCTCTGAACTTCTGTCATCCTATAGCTATTATATTGCCCTTTTAAATGTGAAGGACTCTCAAGATAGCTTAACCGGCTCTTTGCTTCATTGACGTGAGACCTGCCTCAACATTTACACTGAAATGCCGTGCGGTCTACTTCAACATTTTAGACCGAATTTGAATTTTTTTTTCTATGCTCAAGTTTGAGGCCCTTCTGTGAAATCGCAAACGATAACATGAACCAGAGCATTATGAACCCGAACAGAAAAACGCGCGCAATATGAGGTCACGGGGTATTACTGACTCGTTATCGTTACTGCTCACTTCCTGTCCTCATGCGTACGATTGTCGCGCACTTTTGTTAGTAGTCGGAACAGACGAGGAACTTTTTTTTTTTCGCTTAAAATACACGGACAAATTTCGATCCGAAAAGACGTAAAATACCCGATAACCTTGCTAATTATATATATATATATATATATATATATATATATATATATATATATATATCTTTTCAGTATTGCCATATTGACTTTTCTTTTTTATCCAACTTTGAATGACCGTTATCTAATGTTTCCTTTAGAAACCTGATTTGCATAAATAAATTTTGTAAACAGCCAATTTGAGCGCATCATAAGAAGGTTACGAAAATCAAACTCTTTGAAGTTACAAGTTAATAAGGTTTATGGTAATGTTTTGTTCGTTTTATTTTAAGCTATTTTTTTCCACTTTGGGATTTTCACTCAGAAAAGATAGATTTTAGTTATTAACCCCAAAACTAATAGTTTAACGAGAGGAAACGATTTAGAAAAATAGTATAGTTTAAATGATTGTACCTAAAAAGACCAATTGAAGTTCGAAATAATCAAAATTATTGAATTTTGTAGCAATGATTAAGCCAATAAAACTCTATATAACCTTGTGGGTGTCTCCGTGACGTTGTGGCTAACGTACTAGACTGTGATAGTGTAGAAAACGAGTTCAAACTCCAATCTCTCTTTGGAATGGTATGAACCAAACTTGGATTCCCAGACTTTGAATAAATATGGTTGGAGTGATGAGCATGTTTATGTTTGAACATTTTTTTTTCAAATTCGAAATTTAAAAGACATTTAAATTGGTCTTTGAGTTTATTGACAGATGGCGGATTGGGACGGATGGCGAGAAAGAGTCAAGGAAATCTGTGCTATCACCACGACTTGATGATGATGATGAGGATGATGATTTTTGGTTTCGAAGAATGTTGACTTTTTTTTTAATAGTTTGGTGTGTACTTACTTAATGATGATACTTTCTACACACGCACACATACACACACATATATATACTCACATACAAATATATATATATATATATATATATATATATATATATATATATATATATATATATATATATATATTAATATATATATCAATATATATAGTATTATTCGGTCCAGTTAAACCAGAGTTGGGAGTAATTCCTTCAGGACAAGAAAATCATTCAGGAGCTGAACATTTAAATTTTCTTGGTAGAGAGCTCAATGTAATTGATTTTACAGAGTAATATTTCTTTAAAGAAAAAACCAAAGACCGGTTATTTTAGGATTATAAATTTATTTCCATCCTGTTTTTCGTAGAAAAAACCAAAGACCGGTTATTTTAGGATTATAAATTTAAAAACAGGATGGAAATAAATTTATAATCCTAAAATAACCGGTCTTTGGTTTTTTCTTTAAAGATATATATATACAGTAAGTGTAACGTTGTCCTGAGTGTGCAGACTTTCTGGGTGGCTATGTGTAATACGTGGTGCATTCAATAAGTTTCCAGACTTTTTGTACAAGCATTTAAAATTGTTATAGACTCTTGAAATTTCAGTATGTTATTGCTATACATCTTATGAGATGACCGACCAAATGAACAGCTACAGCGGGAATTGGAATAGACCCTACTAAAGCCTGATTTTCACAGCTGGTGAATTAAAAAAATGCAATCTGACACTTTAAAAGAATGATATGCAATAAAATTCTGTTTTAAACTTGGAAAAAATGCCACAGAAACGTATGGAATGCTTCAGACTGCTTTTGGACCATGTTACATGAATCGAGCATCAGTTTTTGAGTGGCATAAGATATTCAAGGAAGGCAGAGAGTCTGTGAGAGATGATGAGAGGTGTGGGAGGAGTAAGGAAGTCAATAGACCAGAGTTGATTGGCCAAAGGGTTAGGGTTAGGGTTATTATGTTGAGCTTTTAAGGGAGTTCAGAAAGAGATTCCTAGGGAAGAGGCCAGCACTCTTCAAATCGGCTCAGTGGCATTTCCAGCTGGACAATGCACCAGTCCACAACTCCATCCTTGTAACAGACTATTTGACCAAGATGGAGATCGAGACAGTTCCTCAGCCTTCTAATAGTCCAGACCTTGCTCCCTGTGACTTTTGGTTATTCCCTAAGCTCAGAGGCTGTCGTTATGAGACAATTGAGGAGATGAAACAGGCTGTGACGAAGGTCATTGATACTCTTGCAGAAGTTATTGGAACGGTACAACAAGTGCATTGCAGCCAGAGAAGATTACTTCGAAGAGGACTAGAGTTTCATGTGTGTACTATCAATAAAAGTACCCATACGAAAAAAGTCTGGAAACTTATTTAATGATCCTCGTAGTATATATATTTTCTGACTCAGAATCATTACTTTCTTGATCATTTTCAGCCAAAACATGTATACACACACACACACACACACACACACACACACACAAACACACACACACACACACACACACAGATATATATATATATATATATATATATATATATATATATATATATTAATGTTTAATCTATAATTCTGTTGGTGTGAAAAAAAATTCAGATTGTACAATTTGTGAATTCTACAAATTGATATCTGGGGAAAAAAATTCGTAAAAAAAAGAGAAAAGACGAAAAACACACGTGCTACTTGAAAATAATCAAGGAGCACGTATATCTAGTCAAAAGTAAAAACACGGACAGAATTACCTTAGCTAAAACGTAATAAGGTACTCAATACCTGAGATAAAGCTAATATTATGAAAATGATTCCTACATGGTCAAGAATGAATCTACCTAAGTTTCACCAAACGGCTCTTCAGGATTGCTCTGACTAGAGCAAACCTGTCCCGGCGGACCACAGAATAAGTCTGAAGGAATGTGAAAAGAAGGATGAGTGCCTCGACCTTGCTAGAGAATTGAAAAAGCCGTGGAACATGAAAGTAACGATTGTGCCAATTGTGATTGATGGTTTAGGCACAATAACTAAAGGATTATTAAAAGGCCTGGAGGACTTGGAAGTTGGCGTACGGGTAGAGACTATCCAAATGACCGCCAGAATAATGAGACGAGTCCTGGAGACTTGAGGAGACTTGCTGTCACTGAGACTTTGGTGAAACACAAGGATTGATATGCAATGAAAGCAAAAAAACTACCTCGCTTCTTCTAGGCAGATAAATAATTATGTAAGCATATCCCCTAACAAGCGATGTTCTTTTATAGATTCTTACATATGGACATACCAACTGTGTTAGTCATTCAGTAGGTGGGATTTGCCTAAGAAGATGGTAATAGGAAGCAGTGCTTACAGTTGCATATTCTTTAAGGAAATCAACAGTCATGGGTTATTTCATGTCCCAGAAGACTATCAGTATAATCTTCTTCACCCACCGCAGCGCTCGGATATTTTCTTTAACAGTCAGTTTTTCTTTAAATTCCGATTCAAGATCGTAGTGACAAACCCATGTTTAGACCATTCGTAAAGCTTTTTTAACTACAACATGCTTCTCCGTACATTTGGAATAGCCTCAAAACAAATGTTTTTAAGAGATTGAAATAATCTTTACAAGAAACCAATTCCAAACAATGCAGAAATTACATTCATAGGGAAAAATGCCGAAAAATATTGGTTTTGCTTTTTTTTCAGAAAATTACATTTATCTATTGAATGAAAACTCGTATATATATATATATATATATATATATATATATATATAACTCGTGTATATATATATTCTTTTAACGTGCCCGATGTGCATTCGCCTGATAATTTTACGTTGATAGTTACATAGTGACAGACAGACAGACAGACAGGGGAACGGAGCGAGAGATAAAGAAAGAAAGAAATGTATGAAGAGGCTGGAAAGAGAGGAAATAGCAAAGACAGAAATAGAAACATGCGAATAAATAGGGACGATAGTTACATATGCACACTTATGCATATGTGTGCATGGAAAAGTATGAGTGAGTGCGTCAGTATGCGTGTGCATTTAGACCGAAATGTGCATTCGTTCTTTGGTTGCCATAGACATGCATTCTCCCGCCATAATCACACGGCTCAGCAAATGACGCAACAAAGGGATCAAGTTGAGAGTGAGAAAGAGGGAGAGAGAAAGAAAGAGAGAGAATGAGGGAAAGAGAGAGAGAGAGACCACACCTAATGGCATTAAAGGAAAATTGATTTTATTGTTCCTTATCTGTCAGCGCTGTTCGCTGCGTCATCGCCCAGTTAGACTGCCAGGGTCAGTCATACAAGCTGGCCCGCGTCCAGGCCCAGACGATACGTGACTCTCTAATGACTCAGTAGTCAATTTATTTCGAAATTATTTATATATATATATATATAAGGTTGGGCTGAAAAATTCATAGGCTGAAAGTTCATATGATGATGACATAGCTGCTGTTGATGACATTTTTACTAATGAGATTCAAGCATTGCAAAACCGATAGATGGAAAGTGTTGAATGCAAGAAGACTATATTGAAAAATAAACCCCATTTGGTCATATTTCATGAGAGTATCAGGGTCAGACTGAACTTTTCAGCCGACCCTCGTATAAATATATATATATATATATATATATATATGTGTGTGTGTGTGTGTGTGTGTGTGTGTGTTAGCTTTATTTATTTATTAATTATTCATTGAACAGCATATCAATCTCTCATGGCTCGTTTAATGCCGAGATTTGGTTCTTTTGTATACGTTTGATTAAAGACATAATTTTTATTTACAACATTATTTTATTTACAAGGTTCCATTGCAATCATTTCTTTATCTGACTATATATATATATATATATATATATAGTTATAATTATGACACTTTCCTGTTGATAAGACCTAATATTGGTCAGAACTGGAGCCTCAGCTCCGAATACTCAAGACACGTTAAATTTTAGAATGGACATGACAGGACATCATTTTGTTACAATCCCATTATATCTACCAATGAGTATGCATGAAACATTTTATAGGAACACACACACACACATGCACACAGAGGCAAACATATATATATATATATATATATATATATATATATATGGACGAACTCATAAGCGATTTTCCCAGTCGGCTGGGGCTGTAGAATATACTGACTGCACCTCTGCAGAGGGGTAAGACCCCCACCAATAAGTGTCCTGGATATGACACTAAACAGTCTGATGGTGAGGTCCCAGTAATGCTGGGGCTTTGGGGAATACGAAGCACCCCTTCATTGCTATTGCTCCCAGGTCCACTCTAGCCCAGCGTGGTAGCACCGGATAGGATCCTATCTATGGGTTAAATAGAATTAACGGCATACTTATGCTAAACTGAATTGTTTGATGACACTGAATAGCTTGAAGCAGAAATGTTTTTGACAATTAAACTGTACTTACATTTAAACTGCGCGCTTATGTTAAACTGAATTATTCGAAAAAGAACTGTTTTTGACATTGAAACTGTATTTATACTAAACTGAATTGTTATATAACTGAATAAATTGAATAGGTTGAAATAGAAATGTTTTTGACAATTAAACTGTGTACTTATGCTAAACTGAATTGTTTTAAATAGAACTGATTATTTACATAAAATGGATCTGACATTAAATAACCTACAAAGGTTGATATCCCATAAAACCCAAACAACCAACCAATCATAAGCGATGTACTCCTTTGGACCCTTCACATGGACGAGCAAAGACAGGACGATCAGCTAGAATTTATATACAACTGCTCTGAACCGATATAGTATTGAAGATCTCTCCTGGGAGCGATGGACGATAGAGACGGGTGACGAGAGAGTCAAGGAGATCCGTGCTGGCTGGGCGATATGATGATGATGATGGTGATGATAATATATTCAAGTTGTAGAACCGCTATCAATTTTTTTTAATTGACAAAAAGTGTCCCAAACTCAGTAAGCACAGCGAGTATAACAATATATCTCTTATAAAATATCAATTCGAAAAAAAAGGGAAAATAGACAGAAAGTATAATATAAAGAAAGAGGGAGAATAAAGAGAAGAGAGAAATCCAGAAAGAGAGAATAAAGAGTTTAGAGAATGTAAGAAAATGGATCGTTTTGTTTACTTTTTTGTAGTTTATTAATCATAAATATATTTTCAGGGGGTGTTCTTGTGGTGTAATGGTTAAAGCGATGGATTGTGGAATCGTAGTACACAGAGTTCGTACTCTATTCCCGCTATTACGTTCACTTTCGGGCAAATAGCCTTAGGAAATGTATGAACCCTCTTATCCTCCCAGCTATGGGTTAAATAGTACCACTACTGTTTTTGTAGGAGAATAGATTTGGCATTAAATAACCTACAAAGGTTGATATGCCATTAAACAAAGAAACCAAACCTAAATATATTTTCAATGTTTATTTGCATTTTTTAAGTTTCATTTTTTTATTGACCTAAAGAGTAGAGTGTCCGCCAATGGTCAGGGAGACCGGGGTTCAATTCCAGGTCGAGTCATAGCAAAAACCCAAAAAATGGTACTTAGTGCAACCTTGCTAAGCACTCAGTACTATAAGGTAAGGATCAAGGGTAAAGTGGAGAAATCAAGGGAATTGAGTACTGCCCTTCCCTATACCTCGGTGTGGTAAATCTAATACTAATTATTCAAACAATTTCGATTAACTATTCCTTTTGAATTATAATTATTTGTTTTCAATCATTTATATAATTTTTAATTATTTCAAGCATTCCTTTCTGATAATAACGATTTTTAAACAGATCTATTCAACCCATAGATAATTTTAAAAAGTGAACCCGGGTGTAACGTTAATGGAGGGTCGTTCTACTCTCACCAAAGCTCCTGGACAGGTGCCTCAACACTGGATGCAATCTAGTGTCATATCCAGAACACACACAACCTTTTATGGGAGGGGTTACACCTCTGTAGGGGATATAGTCAGTGTATAATTGAGTTCTTTGCGTGGGTTAGACTCAGAGTACAGGGCTTCCGAGTGGAGTGAGCTTTAGAACAGTTGCTCAAAATCGTGTATGTATTTATCCAACGCCTCCCCGACGGGAAGGATTCGACACAAGATCAATTTTTAGGTGGATGACACGGGAGTTGACATGGGAGTAATGGCAATGAAATATACTCTACATTCACAGATCACCAAAATTCGAGCTTTGCCATCGGATGCAGTTGCGTGTCATCCGCAGGAGACCTGATTTTTTAGTTGGGTTTGATTTAGTTGGGTTTTATGGTACATCAATCTTTGTAGGTTATTTAATACTAAATTCATTTTTATACATATAAACAGTTCTATTTTAAACAATTCAGTTCGGCATAAGTACACAGTTTAGTTCTATTTGACCCATAGATAGGACCCTATCAGGTACTACCACTCCGGGCCAAAGTGGACTGGCAGCGATAGCAGTAAAGGGGTACTCTGCATTTCCCAAAGCTCCAGCATTACTGGGGCCTCACTATCAGATTGTGTCATAATCAGGACGCTCGTTGAGGAAGGTTTTACTCCTCTGCAGAGGTGCTGCCGGTGTATTTTACAACCACAGCCGACAAGGCTATGATTTCTTGGTGTCATAGCCTCTTTGCTGACTGGGACTTGGTCAGTTTTGGATTGAAACTCAAAT
Source organism: Sepioteuthis lessoniana (assembly GCA_963585895.1). NCBI lineage: Eukaryota > Metazoa > Mollusca > Cephalopoda > Myopsida > Loliginidae > Sepioteuthis > Sepioteuthis lessoniana. Next base: position 59,373,388 of record OY757939.1, read on the forward strand.
GCATCTCGTATATAATACGTTTATTTCTACATTTTTGGTTGGTTGGTTGGTTGGTTGGTCGGTTGTGTTTTATGTCATATCAACCTTTGTAGGTTATTTAACACCAAATCCATTTTATGAAAATAGTTCTATTTCAAACAATTCAGTTTAGGATAAGAACGCAGATTAAATGTAAGTACAGTTTGTGAAAAAACACTTTATTTCAAGCTATTCACTTTAATCAAGCAGTTCTAATTCAGCTAATTCCGTTTAGTATGCGTACAGATTTTGTCGACTTTACTAAGGCTTTCGATTCCAAGATGGAACAAATCCTACTAGCGTACGGCATACCTAAAGAAACCGTAGCAGCAATAACGATTCTCTATAGAAACACTAAAGTATAAGTACGATCACCAGATGGAGACACAGAATACTTTGACATTGTAGCAGGAGTACTACAAGGGGACACGCTGGCTCCGTACCTCTTTATCATTTGTGTAGACTACGTACTTAGAACATCGATTGACAAAATCAAAGAGAATGGCTTCGAACTGACGAAGAAAAGAAGCAGAAGGTACCCCGCAACAACAATTACCGACGCCGACTACGCCGATGACATAGCGATACTGGCAAATACACCTGACCAAGCCGAAACACTTCTGCATAGTTTGGAACGAGCAGCAGCAAGCATAGGCCTCTATGTTAATGCACACAAAACGGAATATATGTGCTATAACCAAACGGGGGACATCTCCACTCTAGAAGGAACCCCACTTAAACTAGTAGACAAATTCACTTACTTAGGAAGCAGCGTCGAATCAATCGAAAAGGACATCGAAACGAGGTTAACGAAAGCATGGACAGCTATCAATAGGCTATCGATTATATGGAAATCAGACCTAACCGATAAAATGAAACGCAGTTTCTTCCAGGCAGCGGTCACATCGATACTGCTATATGGATGCACTACATGGACACTAACAAAACGGCTGGAGAAGAAGCTAGATGGCAATTACACAAGAATGCTGCGTGCAATCCTGAACAAGTCCTGGCAGCAAAACCCCACAAGACACCAACTGTACGGCCACCTGCCCCCTATCACGAAAACTATTCAAGTTAGACGAACAAGACATGCAGGACACTGCTGGAGAAGCAGAGATGAACTCATAAGAGATGTACTCTTATGGATCCCCACATATGGCCGCGCACGAACGTACATTCAGCAGCTATGTGAGGATACGGGATGTTGTCCTGAAGACCTACCTAGGGCGATGAACGATAGGGAGGAGTGGCGAGAGAGGGTCAGGGATATCCGTGCTACCAGCGTGATATGATGATGATGATGAAATGTCAAAACAGGTCTATATTAAATAAATCAGTTTAGTGTAAGTACAGTTTCAATGTCAAAAAACAGTTTCATTTCAAATAATTCAGTTTAGCATATGCACGCAGTTTAAATCCAAGTACTGTTTCATTGTCAAAAACATTTTTGTTTTAAGCTATTCAGTTTAGTCAAACAATTCAGTTTAGTATAAGTATGCCATTAGTTCTATTTAATCCATGCAGAGGTGCAGTCGGTGTATTCTACCACCCCAGCCGACTGGGCAATTAGATTTTTGATGTTGTTTCATAAGTTTTTGGTGGCACAGTTTTATGATGTCAAGTATTCTTGTCGAATACGAATAATACGCAAACATATTAATTTGACTTATAGAGGGGAGACAAGACCTGCTACCAGTCTGGGTTAGAGTGGACCTGAGAGAAATGATAATAAAATGATGATTCTACACTTCCCAGAGTTCCAAAACTGGAGCCTCACCACCAGATACAGTTTAGTGTCTTGCATAGGATACCTTTTGGTGAGGGGGATCTAATCCTTCAATAGAGGGTACTATCAGCGAATTCAAAACAGGTTGATTAACGATTAATTTTGAGGAAATCTTCAGAATGAGTATAGTTTAGTTTAGTTTGGTTTGGGTTGGTCTTATAGCGTATCAACTATTTGAAGTTATTTAATATCAAATCTTCTTGATACATTTATATTCATTTATTGTGTTCTATTAACATATTTTGTTGATAATGTTTTTAAAGGAGTACGAGGTGCATACGATAAGTTTCCAGACTTTTTTCGTATGGGTACTTTTATTGATAGTACACACATGAAACTCTAGTCCTCTTCGAAGTAATCTCTTCCGGTTGCAATGCACTTGTTGTACTGTTCCAACAACTTCTGGAAGGCACCATGGAAGTCCTCTTGTGTAAGCGGGTCAATGACCTTTGTTACAGCCTCTTTCATCTCCTCAATTGTCTCATAACGACAGCCTCTGAGCTTAGGGAATAACCAAAAGTCACAGGGAGCAAGGGCGAGACTATAGGGAAGCTGAGGAACTGTCTTGATGCCCATCTTGGTCAAATAGTCTGTGACAAGGATGGAGTTGTGAACTGGTGCATTGTCCAGCTGGAAAGACCACTGAACCGATTTGAAGAGTGCTGGCCGCTTCCGACGGAATCTCTTTCAGAACTCCCTTAAAACCTCAACATAATAACCGTAACCCTAACACTAATCCTTTGGCCAATCAACTCTGGTGTATTGACTTCCTTACTCTTCCCACACCTCTCATCATCCCTCACAGACTCCCTGCCTTCCTGGAATCTCTTATGCCACTCAAAAACTGATGCTCGATTCATGCAAGATGGGCAAAAAGCAGTCTGAAGCATTCCATACGTTTCTGTGACATTTTTTCCAAGTTTAAAACACAATTTTATTGCATATCGTTCTTCTAAAGTGTCAGATTGCATTTTTGAAATTCACCTGGTGTGACAATCAGGTTTTAGTAGGGTGTATTCCAATTGCTACTGTAGCTGTTCATTTGAAGCTGAAATCATAAAAATTGGTTGGTCATCTCGTAAGATGTACAGCAATAACATACTGAAATTGCAAGAGTCTATGACAATTTTTAATGCCCGTACGAAAAAAGTCTGGAAACTTATCGTATGCACCTCATATAAGCTCATTCTTTTGCATTAAGCGAAATGCTTGCAAATATATTACAAAGAATTGAATTAAATTTCAGCTATTTGTTTACTCACAGTTAAAGCATTAAACATTTCGATTCCAAACAATTCAATCTAGCATAAGTCATTTGTTTGTACTCAGTTTAAATGTCCAACAGGAGCGATAGATGGGACTCTTTATCAGGTGCTACCGTTCCGGGCCAAAAAAGGAGTTGGGAGCAAGCGTAATAAAGGGGTACTTCACATTTCCTAAAGTTCCAGCATTACTGGAGTCTCGCCATTAGATTGTTTAGAGTCATATCTAGGATACTCGTTTGGAAGGGGTCTTACTCTTCAAAACAGATGCAATCAGTGTATTCTACAGCCCCAGCCGACTGGGCTAAGAGTGAGTATAAAGAAAACTTAAATAGAATTCAATCATTTTTCTTGGCAAAAAACTATATGACACAGCTACTCAGGATCGAACTCGCTGCCCATACTCAATGATGAAATGCCCAAGTTGAATTGAATTAAGTGCCCGATAAAAAAAAGTTCCCTGTACACCAGGAGGTAAGTAAAAGTAAACTTGGAGACCCGAAGGCTCCTTTTTCAATAGCTACTACACCGAGGTGAAGGGGAGAGCGCTACTCCACTTTACCCTAAGATCCTTACCTTACAAGTGTTTGACAAGGCACCATCAACTACAATTTTTTGACTCTTTGGTATGACTGGAGCTGACCACCGGTCTCCCAGGCCATTGGTGAACACTCTACTCATTGGCCCGGTACACCATTATATATGTATGATATTTTTTCTTTTTGTTGGTCCAATGAGAGAAAAGCAAATGTTATAAAATGAATAGGACTGCGAGTGTATTTGGTCTTTCAAATTTTATTTCTTTAATAAAAATTAATTATAAATAAAAAGTAAAATCTAAAACACCAAATTTTATTGAAGATCTATTCATTTTATAATATATATATATATATATATATATATATATATATATATATATATATATATATATATATATGTGTGTGTGTGTGTGTGTGTGTATGTATATGCACGCGTGCGCATGTGTGTTGTTAACGCAAGTTTGGTTAACGACCACAGAACACTCCTTTTTTGTGCATTATGTTGGGGGGGTTGTCTGGAGGGGTTGTCGGGAGGTCTCTTGATATTGAATTGGTCCTAGGTTTTGTTCCCAAGCGCTTCCGATCATATCTATTGATCGTATTCAGGAGATTATCTTTTTTTTTTTTTTGTATGTTTTATTTGTTTGTGTTTAGTTTGGGTGCAAGATTTATTTTGTCATATTGGTTTATTATTAATGCGGGGGGGGGCTTTGGCTTGTGTGTAAGTTGTGGAATACGTTTAGTATGTTCGGGTCGGTATTGAATGCGGTTTTATATGGATTTGGTCGTGACTTTTAATACTGATGGCTTCCAGGATTTGTAGGCGGCGTTTTTCATATATATATATATATATATATATATATATATATATATATGTATATATTCTCTCCACCCGGTGGTTAAGCGCTCTGGCAAAGGAATTAACTGTTGCCACCCACGTAATGCAAAGCTCTTCTGACGAATTGAGCACTCTGGTATCCGATAGCGCAAAAATGTAAACAAGCAAAAACTATTACATATGCATTATAAAGCCTGAGCTGGCCTATGTCGTGAGATACCGTGTCTAGCGTAAAGTTATGCGGGTTTCGATCCCATCCCGAAGTGTCCTATATATCTAGTTACACTGAAGAGTTGTGGTACAACGAAACAGTCTGGATGACAATGTAAATGTGAGAGTTTTTCTGGGGTTTTTTTTTTTTGCAAAACTACGGGAACTAATAGCAATAAGATTGTTACGAGGAGAATAAGCATTTATTTATTCTAGGTTTTATCCTGCTCTACTAGTCAGTATTTGAGCACTTTTCTAATTTAGAAAAAGGTTTGGCCACTTACCTCCTATCTCAAAACCCACCCAAGTAAGACGAACAAGACATGCGAGACACTGCTGGCGAAACAAGGACGAACTCATAAGTGACGTTTTTCTATGGACCCCTATTCATGGACGTCCCAGTATGGGCTGAGCAACAAGAACTTATCTACATCAGTTCTGTACAGACACAAGATACAGTTTGGAAAACCTGTTGGGAGCGATAGATGATAGGGATGGATGAAGGGACAGAGTCAGAGAAATCCATCCGGTCAGCGAAACTTGATGATGATGATGATGATGATCACACACACACACACACATATACTACGATCAGCTAAAAGGTTAGTAATATTTTGATTACGTGAGACACAATTCGGCTTTTGATGAAGTCGTGAAAGTGACGAACCACACTGGACTGTGAGATGCTGAGTTCGCCTGAGACTCTCTAAATGCTACTCACCGAATTTGCTTCTATGACGAAGAGCACGGTATCAGTATCCACGCTTTTAGACCTACTGGATCTTACTTGATTATCGAGGTTCTTGCAATATAAGCTAAAAGTTTTGAACCATCTGGTTACTGTGTTGCGACCAACTGCGCCTTCACTTTTCGCATAACAAATGTTTTTATTGCTTCAGCAGCGTTATGGTTCGAACTTGTAAAGCATACGTTCCTGCGCGTCCATTTTTTTTTTTTTTTGCGGCTTTTAAATAAACCAGGGTAAAACAATGCACACCAAGTCAACGTACCAACTACCAAAAGCGAGTACCTACCAGAAGTCTTCCTTTTCAATAACTACTACACCGAGGGGAGAACGCTACTCCTTTCCCTATGTCATATACGCACCGCAAAATAGCATTATATATATATATATATATTGGTCTAGTGGGTAGAGTCTTCGCGAATGGTCCGCGTCATATTAAAGACATTCAAATGATACTTGATACCTCCTGGCTTAACACTCAGCAATATAAGGTACGGATCAAGGGTAAAGTGGAGCAATCCAGGGAAAGGAGTAGCGCCCTCCCCTACACCTCGGTGTAGTAGCTATTGAAAAGGGAGCCTTCTGGTCACCTTTGACAATAGTCGCCAACTTTACATATATATATATATATATATATATATATATATATTATAGATTCCTACGCATGAACGAACAAGGGTTGACCGACCTACGAGAACTTGCATACATCAGCTCAGTGCGAACTTTGGGAGCAATCAACAGGATCTGTCTGGAGCAATGGAGGATAGGGATGGATGGCAAGAGAGTGTTAATCAAATCCATGATAATAGCGCGATCTAATGGTGATGATTATGATAATGATGATGATGATGATATCTAATAAAGTACATTCAAATCGGGAATGTTTTTGCGTAAAAAGTCCTCAATACTATTATGGCAGTGTGGATATAAAATCTAGAATATTCTAATTATGAACCCTCAAGTTCCGTTTCATGTTGAGCACACAATTATCGAACGGAAATATTTTCTTTTTTTCGGAATATATATATATATATATATATATGAGTTTAGTTTTGGTTTGACTATGTTTTATGGCTTATCAACCCGAGGAGATTATTTAATACTTAATGGGAGTGTCCTCGCAGTGTAATGGTTAAAGCGATGGACTGCGGAATCGTAGTACGCGAGTTCGTACTCCAGTCGCGCTATTACATCCACTTTCGGGCAAATACCCTTGGGAAAGGTATGAACCCCCTTATCCTCCCAGCTATGGGTTAAATAGTAGCACTACTGTTCTTCTATGAGAATAGCTTTGGCATTAAATAACCTACAAAGGTTGATATGCCATTAAACAAAGACACCAAACCAAACCTTAAAACTTAATGCTATATATATATTACCCTAATGAGTACCGTGTTTGCCAATGGTTCGGAAGACCGGGGTTCAATCCCAAATCGATTCATACCAAAGACTTAAGAATAGTACTTGATGCCGCCTTACTTAACATTATATTATATAATTATTATTATAAGGTAAGGATCAAGGGTAAAGTGAGGAAATCCAGGAAACTGAGTAGCGCCCTCCCCTACATCTCAGTGTAGTAGCTATTGAAAAGGGAGTTTTCAGGTCACCCTCCACTAAGGTCGCCAACTTTTATTATATATATAGGGAGAGAAAGGAAGGGAGAAAATTAATAAACGTAATCCAAAAAGAAGAATTTAATGTAAAAGAAAGTCAATGATATAACGTTTCGGTTCTAATGTACCATCATCAGGACTGGGAAGGATGATATCTAGTAATATTAAATCACTGATGGATTTTTAATTACATACAAAGCAATTAGAAAAATTAAACATTTTATATATACTGATAAAGGGATAATCGTTTAATCCATAAATCAATATATATATATATATATATATATATATATATATATATATATATATGAGGTGCATACGATAGGTTTCCAGCCTTTTTTCCTATGGGCATTAAAAATTGTCGTAGACTCTTGAAAATTCAGTATCTTATTACTATACATCTTATGAGATGACTGACCAATTTTTATGATTTCAGCTTCAAATGAACAGCTACATCAGGAATTGGAATACACCCTACTAAACCCTGATTGTCACAGCTGGTGAATTTAAAAAATGCAATCAGACACTTTAGAAGAACGATATGCAATAAAATTGTGTTTTAAACTGTGGAAAAATGCCACAGAAACGTATGGAATGCTTCAGGGTGCTTTTCGACCATCTTGCATGATTCGAGCATCAGTTTTTGAGTGGCATACGAGATTCAAGGAAGGCAAGGAGTCTGTGAGGGATGTTGAGAGGTGTGGAAGGAGTAAGGAAGTCAGAACACCAGAGTTGATTGGCCAAACGGTTAGGGTTAGGGTTACTATGTTGAGGTTTTAAGGGAGTTCAGAAAGAGATTCCGTCCGACGAGGCCAGCACTTTTCAAATCGGCTCAGTGGCATTTCCACCAGGAAAATGCACCAGTCCACAACTCCATCCTTGTCACAGACTATTTGACTCAGATGAGCATCAAGACAGTTGCTCACCCTCCCTATAGTCTCGCCCTTGCTCCCTGTGACTTTTGGTTATTCCCTAACCTCAGTGGTTGTCGTTATGAGACAATTGAGGAGATGGAAGAGGCTGTGACGAAGGTCATTGACACGTTCACACAAGAGGACTTCCATGGGAACTTCCAGAAGTTGTTGGAACGGTAGAACAAGTGCATTGCAGACGGAAGAGATTACTTCGAAGGAGACTTGAGTTTCATGTGTGTACTATCAATAAAAGTGCCCACACGAAAAAAGTCTGGAAACTTATCGTTTGCACCTTGTATATGGTGTGTAAGCAAATAGTTTGAAGCTAGCTTTATTTTAAAACAAGCCAGAATTCATTTGTTTGCACACAGTTCAATGGTTTCAAGCTTTGCTCTTTATTGTTTGCACACAGTTAAATGGTTTCAAATTTTGCTATCTAACGTTAATAGTTCTATATACACACAATAAAATGGTTTCAAGTATTGCTATCAAGTTATTCAATTTAATATTTTTCATTTGTTTGCACACTGTTTAATGGTTTCACGTATTGTAAAAGATGAAACAGTACATAGATTTGAACCTAACATCTACCACCAGTCCTTGTTAGAGTGGACCCGGGAGTAATGTTAATGAAGGGGTGTTCCACATTTCCAAAAGATTCGGGACTGGAGCTTCACCGTCAGATGTTTTAGGGTCATAAACAGGACACTCGGTGTGTGTGGATGAGTGTCTTCCACTCGATGCCGTCGACGTATTCTACAGCCTTAACCAACTGAGCCGATGTGTGTATGTGTGTGTGTGTGTGTGTGTGTGTGTGTGTGTGTGTGTGTGTGTGTGTCTGTGCACCTCTGTTATTATACATGTACATATACATATATATATGTGTGTGTGTGCGTGTCTGTCTGTCTGTCTGTGCACCTCTGTTATTATACATGTACATATACATATATATATATGTGTGTGTGCGTCTGTCTGTCTGTGCACCTCTGTTATTACACATGTACATATACATATATATATAAGTGTGTGTGTGTGTGTGTGTGTGTGTGTCTGTCTGTCTGTACACCTCTGTTATTATACATGTACATATACATATATATATATATGTGTGTGCGTCTGTCTGTCTGTCTGTGCACCTCTGTTATTACACATATACATATACATATGTGTGTGTGTGTGTGTGCGCGCGCGCGCTCGCGCGTGCGTGTATATAACTTGCTTATTTAGGCCCAGGGTTAAGAAGGACTAATATGAGATAACTTCAAACTTTTGGGGGGTGTAATATTATCAAATGTCCGTAGCAGAGTGAACGAAGTCAGTCACGAGAGAATGGGAAGGTGAAGTGGGGATGACGTTGGGATTGGAGATGAAACAAAAATGTGAGAACGCACAGACGCGACACAACGGGTATGGGTAAGGGTGGTGTAGTGATGACCAAAGCGGGGGTGGAATGGAAAGGAGCAATTTTCCTCCTGAGGGTTGGGGAGATGGGCAGCTGCAATTAAATTCTGCAGCTGCCATTTTTACCAAACGCAAAGAAACGAAAAAAGAGATAAAATCAAAGAAAATAGAACGAAAAAAAAAAAAGGAAATAAAAACCAACGAAAAAAAATTAGAAACAGTTTTCAGTGCGCATGCGTACATGCACGCGCTGTTTCTGGTTATGGTAATCCGATTCATTTGTTTTTTTTTTATTTATTTATTTATTTTGGAAAACGAAACAAACACGTCAACTTTACCACAAAACCATCTTTTTCAAGCTCTACCATTCCAGTCTTTTTTTTTCCCTTTCCCATGCCTCCCGGTCTATTACTTATTTGTAAACCTTGACCTGAACTCCAAGTCCTAAACCTAACTATAAAACGGAAGTTTTCTGTTACATTCTTACTAGTTATTTACGTGTTTATTTTAAATTATTTTCTAGTTCGCCTCCTACCGGAAGTCGAGTAAGCTCCGAAACCACGTGTTGTTATAGCCTTCAGTGTACATAAGACATTTTATTGTAATTTCCCATGACTTTCTTGAAGAAAACTTGCTGTTAAGTTTCCTCTGCATTCGTAGCTGAACGTTTGCGCATATTTTCATTCTTCTTTATTTATTTATCTATTTATTTCATTTCATTTCTCTCCTTTTTTTCTTTTCTTATTTTTTTTGTATACTCGTTCATTCAGCGTTATGTTTGTAATTTCAGTATTTGACTACACAAACTTGGTTGAAGTATTTGATATATGGTCAGTATAAAGTGGTTCACTCGGCACATACACTTGGGTAAAATTTTAGAATAGCCCCACTCCTCGTGACCTTAATCATGCAAATAACGGACTGTTCTGTCTCCACATTTTGGTGCTATGGGATATGGATGATAGTTATTTACTTCTATCTGGCACACGGACATTTAGGGGCTTATCGTAATTACTATTCTCTATTGTTTACAAAGCTTTAGCGAAGAAATATTTGATACGTGTTGTTATGTGTTGTTACGTTGTTATTTCCTCGCTAAATGTTGTTGTAAAATAAAGGAGGGAGAAGAACGAAGATGCCGTAAGGTTTTTATAAGAAGGATTTAATGGCAGCATGGAATAAAGAGTTTACGTTTAAGCTGCAAGTCTCGTAGGTAAGAAGGAAGGAAGGAAGGAAGGAAGGAAGGAAGGAAGGAAGGAAGGAAGGAAATAGTTATTGAATTGAGAAGGAATTTTAGAAGCTATTTGCCTAAGTGAAATATGCGTCGCTAGGTTAAGGCATTGTTGAATGTGTGAGTGAGATATGGTCGCCATAGGTGTACCAAAAGTCGTGTTTACTAGTTGAGGACAGGAACGTCGTCCATGAATATGTGGTCCTGGTCGTTTGGGGAGAGAAGCGTGAACGTCTCCAGAAAATGTTGCCCAGGGATGAAGTGGCTGGATGTCTGAGCGGAATTTTGCGTCACAGTCAATATAGTCAAAGTTGAAGGCGACTTAAAGTTGGTCGTGTGTGTGGCGTACTGAATTAGTCAATGAGAATAGACTCAAGGGGTCCATAAATTAGATGGCTTTCCTCATTGTGTCGTGATGCTGCTGCTAATGAAGAGAGCGGACAGTAAGTTAGAAAGCTTCTGAGAAAAAGAGTGTTTAGCGGCTTTTCCCCAATTTGGTGCTGCTCGGAAAAATGATCCGGGTTGAATAGGATAAGTCATCCTGATTGGGTGAAAATATGCGTCGACCCTAACGGTCAAATTAATTAACGCGCCAAACAAAAATACGAAGTTATTTCTATAACAAAGCTTTGTTTAGTCTAGTACATAGACCTCAGGTTCCTTACATTACCAAGTGTCCCTAAATAATATCCGTCTCAGAATGTAACAGGGTCATTATTGTTTAACTTCTCCCTTCTTGTTATTTTCTAAGCTTTGTTTTTTCAGGAACACTGGCCTTAAGGTGCTTAATGTACTTATTGTTCCATGTCATATTTTAAGCATTGCTTAGTTAGACATACAAGCCTCGGATGCTCATACTACTTGCTGTACCTTGTTCTAAGCATTGCTTAGTCTGACATATGGGGCTCAGAATGCTTATTTTACTTACTGTCCCTTGTCATATTTTAAGCATTGCTTAGTTAGACATACAAGCCTCGGATGCTCATACTACTTGCTGTACCTTGTTCTAAGCATTGCTTAGTCTGACATATGGGGCTCAGAATGCTTATTTTACTTACTGTCCCTTGTCATATTTTAAGCATTGCTTAGGTAGACATACAAGCCTCGGATGCTCATACTACTTGCTGTACCTTGTTCTAAGCATTGCTTAGTCTGACATATGGGGCTCAGAATGCTTATTTTACTTACTGTCCCTTGTCATATTTTAAGCATTGCTTAGTTAGACATACAAGCCTCGGATGCTCATACTACTTGCTGTACCTTGTTCTAAGCATTGCTTAGTCTGACATATGGGGCTCAGAATGCTTATTTTACTTACTGTCCCTTGTCATATTTTAAGCATTGCTTAGTTAGACATACAAGCCTCGGATGCTCATACTACTTGCTGTACCTTGTTCTAAGCATTGCTTAGTCTGACATATGGGGCTCAGAATGCTTATTTTACTTACTGTCCCTTGTCATATTTTAAGCATTGCTTAGGTAGACATACAAGCCTCGGATGCTCATACTACTTGCTGTACCTTGTTCTAAGCATTGCTTAGTCTGACATATGGGGCTCAGAATGCTTATTTTACTTACTGTCCCTTGTCATATTTTAAGCATTGCTTAGGTAGACATACAAGCCTCGGATGCTCATACTACTTGCTGTACCTTGTTCTAAGCATTGCTTAGTCTGACATATGCGGCCCCAGAATGCTTATTTTACTTACTGTCCCTTGTCATATTTTAAGCATTGCTTAGTTAGACATACAAGCCTCGGATGCTCATACAACTGTTCTTTGTTCTAATCATTGCTTAATTTGATATATTGGCCTCAGAATGCTTATTGTACTTACTGCTCCCAGTTCTTTAATACGCACTGCTTTGTTAGGAACATAGGTTTTCAGGATGCTTACAATACCTTCAGTTTATAAGTGGTCACCCATCTGAGTACTGAGCAGGTACAATACTGCCTAACTTCGTTGATCAGAAGGAAACCAGTATTTTCAGCGTAAATTGCCTCTCAGTTTGCAATGATGGAGATGCACTGTTTATTTGGAATCCCTGAATCACACACAATGTGTGTGTGTGTGTGTGTGTGTGTGTGTGTGTGTGTGTGTGTGTGTGTGTGTTATATTTTTGATCTGACTGCCAGAATACGGCTGAGAGGGATGAACAGATACCACGCTCTAATCCCAACCAGCGGGCCAGGAACGTTTGTTGGCTTTTCCATAGCTGGAGGAAAAGTGATAGGATTCATACCTTTCCCAATTGTTTTAGCTCTAAGTGAAATGGAAGCAGCTTCATCTAGGATTCGAACTGGGAACATCGTAACCATTACACCAGCAAAACCTCCATATTATATACATATATATATATATATACACACGCACACACATACACACATACATATATATATATATATATATATATATATATATATATATCGACTGATGATCGAGAACGTGAAATTCAGAGTCGTGCATTGGTTTTGTCCCTTACTATATGTTAATATAGTTATTTTGCAACTTTCGTGTAAGCACTGCCATAGTTTTTATGAATGTTCTCAAATTCATCACTCCACAAATTCCCCGTTTCATTCATACCTATCAAATCCCTCACTTTATTTCTCTCAGACTTCCTTTAAACACACACATATACATCTATATGCATATAAATGTCTGTATTAGTGTGTGTGTGATTGCTCTTATTCATTCATGATAATATTCTCTTCCTTAACGTCAAATCTTCCCACAAATCCTCAAGCGAATGAATCCTGTGCCATAATATTATTCTTATTGCCTATGTAAACAAACAATTTTTTTAAAAAAACATACGCAGTTCGACAAGTGCAGAAAAGAGACAGAATATTCTGACATTTCATACGGAAAACTTAAATCTTTTGCTATAATGAAAAAGAAAACTGAAGTCGAAAAATTTTGATCGACAAATCTTTGCTTTCATCGATTTTATTTTTAATTTTTCCATACCCAGTCCGGTATTATATATTACATATCTAATCTGCCATTACCCATGAATTAGCGACAATTAAAAGTAATTTTTCCTTCATAGTAAAATCATTAACAATGCATTCACACTTTGCATAATTTTTTTCTTATCTGCTAATTATGCTTACATTAGTTTCTGATCATCGACAATTCTTTATCTTTTATATTCAATGGATTTTTAGAGTAAAAATTCATTTCATTTCTACATTAAAATCATTACCAATGCATTCAAAATATACATAAAAATTCCCTTTTTCTGCCAGTAATACTTAATGTAATGCTTTATGCTTAGTTCCTGAAAATTCTTTATCTTTGATTTACAATGCATTTCTATAGTAAAATTATATTCAATTCCAATGTTATAATCATTAAAAATGTATTTATAATATTCATACAATTTTACTATTCTGTCAGTAATGTTTCTATAAGTCGCTGACAATTTTTTTTATCTTCGATTTTCACTGAATTTCTAGAATAGAATTATATTCGGTTCATTTCTATACCAAAATCAATAACAATGCGTTTATATTAAACATAAAATAACCCTATCTTGTTAATAACACGGGCTTTATTTTTAAACTACTGACGATCACTTTTTTCTGCATTTCATTGATTCTAGAATAGAATTATCTGTAACGCATTTCTGTAATAAAATCGTTCTTAACACTATTTATATTATGCAAATAATAGCACTATTCTCTCAGTGATGCTAACTTTAATTTCAAATTACAGACAATTTCTTTTTTTGCTGGTTTCCATTGCTTTTCAAGATTAGAATTTTCTGTTATTGATTCCTAGATTTAAAAAATCTAAAAAAATTGTTTGCATTACATTTATAAAATCGCTATTTGCAATATTGATGGGTATTATTTCCCACCCAAAACCCATTCATTTTATATTGATTTATAGCAAATGAATTTATCTATTAAAACCGCTGACGTTAATCATATACTTTCCGGTTAATATGTTCATATAAGGATAAACAATGACCGTTCGGTCCGATTAAGCGAACAAAACTTGGGTAGAATAATTTACAGACCCCCATACTTCCCTGGCCTTTTGGAAAGGCCGTCTGGCATTCGTGTCGGATGGGGTATCAAACAATGGCAGATTCGAGGCCGAAAGGCCCCCAACTTCGGTTGGGCCACCCTCGGGTGGGCGAGCTGCAACCTTTGTACCCTATGTATAGCACTAGACCTTGCTGTCTAGTTTAAGCTGTAACCCGGCATACATGCCCGGATCCAAATTTGGATTCGTGAAACTGCTTGCCTCATTGGAGCCACATTGCACTTAGTGGGTCGATGAGTAGCACAGACCAGCAGGGTTCGAGTCTCGGCTCGATCCCGACCTTCCTCTCCCCCCCCCCTTTATCCCCACTTTAATCGGCCTTCGGGCTTTTGACCTTGTGTCAAGTCCTGTCTGGTGGGAGGCAACGACAAATGTCAGACCCCCATAGTAGTATAAAATATTTAGCCTAAGTAAAGAAAGTCTCCCCGCAAAAGCAACCCCACCAAAACTAAAAAAAAAAACAAAAAAAACGAAAGGGTAGAAACGAATACATAAATGACCCTCTTCACTCCTCCCGATCCAAGTAGGAGCCCTACCAAATTCTATTCAAGTCCATGGAGTAGCACGGGACAGTAGATGACAAAGCAAGCTATGAAAGATGAATACCCATGTTCCACTGCAAGACGAGATTCAAAAGCTAGTCAGTATAATATTGTCTTTAAGTCTTCTATCATTTAAAATGCATGAATGATATTACTTAAAAATATTATCTTTACTTTGTAAAATCACGTTTTGTACACTATCTGTGCCTTAAATGTAAAGGCAATTTTACCGTAAATCCAAATTAATATTTGAACCTGGTCAAAGAAACCAACACATCTAAAACCCAAGAACCTAAGCAAATGTAAAATAGAATACCATAAGGATGCTAAGAAACATTTTAAAAAATTACTTTGAAGAATTCAAATGAAAAAAATTGACTTGGACTTTAACTAAGTTAAAACTTAATGATTAAAAAAAAACAAAAAAAACGCGGAATCCATGGGAAGCAGCGTGGTGGACGTAAAGGCAAGAGGATAAACCCTCTGACGGCTCGACGCAATGCCTAGACGTATGAACCCTACGGTTCTTCGGACAGGATCGATTAGATCGGGGAACTACTGCTTCTCATCTATAAGGCTTCTATATATTGTAATAAAAAAAGTCACTGAAAGATTACTATGAACTACACTCAAACCATATGTCCAAACCGCATCGCTCTTCGCGCGGGTAAAAAAGGGACACGTCCTACTGAGCTTGGATCCCAGGCATAAGTGTTCGAAAAATCAGCTACAGCGCTCAAACAACAAAACTTACTAAAACGCAAATACACAATACAAATAGCAACATTTAACTTTAGAACCTTAAATAGAATTAGACAACTACCGCAGCTTACTGCATCTGCCATAGATCATAAAATAGACATAATATACATACAAGAACACAGATACACTCATAGCGAGGATATTAAATATCACGATACTGGCAATGAATAGACGCTAGCCACTGCATCAGCATGGAAAAACTCTGTCAATGCCACGGTAGGAGGTGTAGGTATGCTTATAGGACCACAAGCTCTAAAATCACTAAATAGTATAGAGAAAATACACCCAAGGATGATGGTAGCTACTTTTAATGGCAACCCCAGAGCAACAATCATCTCCTGCTACAGCCCTACCAATGTTAGTGAAGAAACTGAACTCATCGCCCAATACGATGAGCTATCATCTCTTGTACGTAGCATCCCAAAACACAACGTTTTTGACATGAATGCCCAAATCGGGAAAAACGGAAACCACAAATACAGCCTACACATCTCATCAAACAGGAATAGACAATATCTAACGGATTTCACGATAGAAAATACAAACTTTCAAAAAAGGGAGGGAAAATTATGGACCTACACCTACGCAAACAATACAAAAGCACAGATAGATTACGTCTTTATAAACAAGAAAGGGGAAAATAGTGCATTGAACTGCGAGACATATTCCTTTTTCGTGGTTGTGTCCTCCGATCACCGAATTGTCACAGCAAAAATACGATTGAGCCTACGAAAGAATGCTACCCGAACAACGACCACCATACACTATGACTGGGCCCTTCTTAATAACAAGGATATTAGATATAAATATGTAATAGCATTAAAAAAACAATTTCGATGCACTACAGAAGACAGAAACACGTACTCCAAATGACGAATATGAGAATTTCGTCAACGCCCACCTTGAAGCAGCAGCGAAATACATACCAACAAAACTTAGAACTAAATCTAGAGTCCCATGAGAGACATTAGCGGTTAGAGAAAACGTGCAGACGTGAAAACTGTCTCCAAAGGCAATAGGAAGTACCCAACTAAGATAAATGCCCTGAAACTAAAAAAGGCACAAAATGAATTAGCAAGCATATACCTAAAAGAACAGACAGAATACATGCAAAATCAGATAGATAAGATTAGAGACTCAGTGGAAGATGGGCAATCTAGGATAGCATGGCAAACGATAAACGAAGTGAGCAGAATGAATAGTACTGCTAAAGTTAAACTGAAAGCTACAAACAAACAAGAACGAATAAAACTGTGGAAACAGCATTTCGAGAATCTACAAGAAAACCCACCAAAGTTACACATGAACCGGTCACGAGAACTATTAGTAAGCCTTTAGACATCAAACTAGGACCGTTTACTCTAGAAGAACTCGACTCAGTACTTAGAAAAGTTAAAAATAGAAAAGCCGCAGGGTTTGATGAAATTCCCCCAGAAGTGTGGAAGACCAGACAATTCAATTGCATACTGCTCCGACACTGTAATGCAGTTTATAATCAAAATCCGATTGACAGATGGATGAAGGGATGCATCCCCCTTTCCCTAAAAAGGGTTACCTCGGATTAGCCAAGAACTACCGCAGTATAACACTTACATCCATAGCAGCCAAAATATACAATGCCCTACTACGAAACCGCATAGAACCTAAAATCGACAACATCCTTAGGAAGAACTAAAATGGCTTCTGGAGAAATAGATCCACAACCTACAGCAAAAAACCTACAGGCGACAATATTATTTGTCGACTTTACAAAGAAGGAAGATGGAAAAGAGTCTACTCGCATACGGTCTACCAAAAGAAACAGTCGCAGCCATAATCATTTTCTATAGAAACACCAAAGTGAAAGTACATTCTCCGGATGGAGACACCGACTACTTCGACATTGTAGCTGGAGTACTGCAAGGAGACACACTTGCTCCATACCTCTTTATCATCTGTCTAGACTACGTGCTTAGAACATCGATCGATAAAATCAAAGAAAATGGTTTCGAGCTGACAAATAAAAAGAAGCAGAAGGTACCCCGCAGAAACAATTACCGATGCCAACAACGCCGATGACATAGTGCTTCTGGCAAATGCGCCCACCCAAGCTGAAACTCTGCTACATAGTCTGGAACGAGCTGCTGCAGGCATTAGCCTCCATGACAATGCACACAAAACGGAATGTATATGCTTTAATCAAACAGGTGAAATTTCCACACTAAACGGTAGCTCTCTGAAACTAGTAGACAAGTTCACCTACTTTGGAAGCAGTGTCTCATCGACCGAGACAGACATCGATACGCGACTAACAAAGGCATGGACAGACATCAATAGGCTATCGGTCATATGGAAGTCAGACCTGATCGATTAAATGAAACGCAGTTTCTTCCAAGCAGCGATCGTGTTGATACTTCTATATGGATGCACAACATGGACGCAAACTGAACGGATGGAGAAAAAGCTTAACGGCAACTACACAAGAATGCTGCGAGCAATACTGAACAAGTCCTGGAGGCAAAACCCCACAAAGCAGCAACTGTATGGTCACCTACCACCCATCACGAAAACTATCCAAGTTAGACGAACCAGACATGCAGGACACAGCTGGAGAAGTAAGGACGTGCTCATAAGTGATGTACTCCTATGGACCCCTTCACATGGCCGAGCAAAAGCAGGGCGACCAGCTCCAACCTACATATAGCAGCTCTGTGAGGATACGGGTGCAGCCTTGAGGACCTGCCGGATTCTAGGGGTACCATGTACAGTCCATTTTTTATAATAATAATAATAATAATAATAATAATAATAATAATAATAATAATAAACGCCATTAGAACCAATCATATCAAAGCGAGAATAGATAAGACTCAACAAAACAGTAATTGTAGGCTATGCGGTGACAGAGATGAAACGATCAATCACATAATAAGCGAATGCAGCAAATTAGCTCAGAAGGAGTATAAGGCGAGACACGACTGGGTCGGCAACGTGATCCACTGGGAAATGTACAAGAAATCTAAATTCGACCATACAAACAAATGGTATATGCACAACCCAGCACCTGTCTTAGAAAATGATACGCATAAACCCCTATGCGACTTTAACATACAAACGGATCACCTAATTCCGGCCAGAAGACCAGACCTTATGATAATCATAAAACAAAAGAGAATTTGCAAAATTGTCAACTTTGCTGTCCCGGTGAACCACAGAATAAATCTGAAAGAATGTGAAAAGAAGGATAAGTACCTCGACCTTGCTAGAGAATTGAAAAACTGTGGAACAGGAAAGTGACGATTGTACCAATTGTGATTAGTACTTTTGGCACAATAACAAAAGGATTATTAAAAGGCCTGGAGGACTTGGAAGTTGGCGGACGGGTGGAGACTATCGAAATGACAGCATTGCTGAAAACGGCCAGAATCCTGAGACGAGTCCTGGAGACTTGAGGAGACTTGCTGTCACACAAACTCCAGTGAAAAACCATCAACGATCACTGATGTGAAAAACTTGAAAGGAGTAAATAATAATAATAATGACGACGAAATAGATTTGTTTAGATTTAACGCCTTAATTCCATGACTAGAATAATTGTTGGTATATTGAAATATATGTAGTTCTGAGGGAATTGACAGAAATAACCTAAAACTTATTTCAAAATTAAAACCTAAAAGTGATTTTAACTTATTTTAAAAAAAAGAATAAGATAAAATAAATAACGTATTAAATAAAAATAAATAAATAACTACTAATCCTGCCCCCCCCGCCACGAGAGGGTAAGTTTGGAATGGGAGATTCTAGGGGTACCATGTACAGTCCATTTTTTGGAATGTATATGAAGGGCCACAATGGTTCCAGAACATTGGAGTGGGTCGGAGGAAACAGATCTGTTACTGTGAGTTCTGCTGAAAGTTTTCGTAACTATGTCTCTATTTAAAAACATTGATTTTCGTGTCACGTAAAATCGTTTGTTTAACAGTTGTATTTAAATAAAGACTTAATAAATAGCCGAAATTTATTTCAGGTAAATTTTTTGGAGACGACGAAATAGATTTGTTTAAATTTATCCGCCTATTATCTTCTATATCACTTAGAATATTAGGAGAATATTAGGAGCCTTGTATTTATTTATCTATTACCAGTTCAATGGAAATTTGAAAATTGGGCAATAAATAGAAAACAAAAAGATTACAAGGTAATGATTTAAAGTTATGAAATAAATCATAAGAGTAAGTAGAGTTTTTTCTTTTTTTTTTTTTTTTGTGAATGTGTGACTCGCTGTCAATGAACAGTCACTATGACTATCATCGGACACGTCTGTGTCAGGTGCGCAGATTACAAATAACCCCTGGGTCTGGTATAGTCACAATATACCACCCATGATAAAATGTCAAATTAAAATATTACACAACGTGGGACCCAGGACTCAGACTTGGGGGTCATGATCGGCAGGTGCTCTCTTGATAGCCAACATAGGAGACTCAGTCGTCATCCTGCGAATATTGGCTGTTCTCTTTTCATGTACACGAATAGTGATTTAAGGAACCACCCCAACCAGAGACCTAAACGAAAAGTATGGACTAGAGAAGACAACCAACTTGCATTACACTGCTATTTTAGGAGTAACCCTACACAAAGAGAATACAGGAAAAGAATGATGGAGATCTGGCAAGAAATTTTCTAATTTTCAGACAACTAGTCAGAGACTTGCTGATCAAGTTAGAACGATAATGAAGAAGGGTTGGTTTTCAGAACTCGAAATAATAGAAATACACCGAAAAATAAATGATCAAGAAAGTAGTAATAATACATTACCTGGCACATCAAAAACAGCCCATCCAAAATGAACCTCCAACTTCAGAAAATAGAAACCCCACCCAACCAAACACTACACAACAAAACAACCCAGAACAAACACTAACACAAGAACCAAAGTTAATTCTAAGAAATTTAAAGAGAATTAAACAGTGAAAATACCAATTTACCATCATTAAGAAACATTGAATGGAGAATAGTTAAGGCAGAGACAAATAAAGTGAATCAAGTACTGACATGTATATCAACGAATAATATAACCGAATTAAATTAACTAATTTATGTAGGAGCGAAATTAGTTTGCGATAAAATTGGGATCCCCTAAAAAATCAGGAAAGAAAACTCAAAACCAGGATGGGAATTTCGACTAGAAACTCAGATAAAAAAAAACTACGAAAACAGCTAAAAGGGATAAAAGAAAAGACAACACAGGAAAACACAGAATACAACTTGAGGAAATATACCAGAAAGTCCTGGCGAAAGAGGGAAGATTGAAGAGATATCAACAAAGGGTAAAACCATACAGACAAAATAGGACATTCCAAATAATGAAAGAAAATTCAATCAACAATTGGGAGGAGATGACAATAAAACATACCAACAACCGGATGCAAAAGAAACCCAACGATTCTGGACAAAAATATGGCAACCAAAAAACATAATGAAAAGGCTGAATGGATAAACCATATCACAAGAGAACTAGAAGAACTCGAAGAAGGCCCAAAAGCTGAAATTCACACTGATTTACACAAAACGACACTTAAAAAGGTATCAAACTGGAAAACACCAGGCCATGATGAAATACATGGTTTCTGGTTCAAGAAGTTCACTTCCATTCACGACAGACTAGCAATAGAAATGAATAAATGCCTTCAAACAGCACACGTACCCGAGAGGATGACCATACGAAGGACCACATTGATACAAAAGGACCCAAACAAAGGAACCATCTAAAAAAAGTTCAGACCCATAACTTGACTACCAATGATGCGGAGGTGCCCGTGGTGTAGCCGTTATCGTCGTAGGAAATGAATACGGCGACTCGAGTTCAAATCCTGGACGAGACTGATTGCATTTCACATAGCACTAATACCCTTGGGAAAGGTATGAATCCAATTATTCTCCCTCCAGCTATGGGTAAATAGTAGGACAGACTAGGTTCTTCAGCCTTGGTGAGGCAACTAGTCTAGGAGAAGGAAAACTCTGAATTCAAACCTGTTAAACTCCGCTTAAAAATTGACCTTGTGTCATATCCTGCCCGAGCGGAGGGGTTGGTAAATAGTACCAATGATGTGGAAAATATTAACACCACAAATAAGGGAAGGAATTTACTACTCGCAAACAAGCCGCGGATTGTTCCCTGACGAACAGAAAGGATGCTGCAAAGGATCCAGAGGCACAACAGAATTACTTTACATAGATCAACACATTCTAAATGAGAGCAAAACCAGACGGAAAAATCTTGCTATGGCCTGGATTGACAACAAAAAAAGGCATATGACATGGTTCCGCATTGCTGGATAATAAACAGCCCCAAAATGTACAAAATATCAGATGAAGTCATAAACTTTATCGACAAAACCATGAAAACCTGGAGAGTGGAATTGACAGCAGGAGGAAGAAGATTAGCTGAAGCAAAGATCCACAGAGGGTTTTCTAAGGAGATGCTCTATCACCCTTACTATTCATAATTGCCATGATGCCACTTAACCACATACTCAGAAAATGCACAGCCGGATACAAACTTAGTAGATCGCAGGAAAAATTCAATCATTTAATGTACATGGATGACATCAAACTATTTGCAAAAAAGGAAAAAGAACTGGAAACTCTAATACACACAGTTAGAATATATAGTCAGGACATAGGAATGGAATTTTGTATAGAATAGTGTGCAATACTTGGAATGAAAAGTGGCAAAAAACAGCTCACTGACGGAATGGAACTACCTAATCAAGATAAGATTAAAACACTCCCAGAAAACGAAACCTACAAATACTTGGGCATCTTGGAGGCTGACACCATCAAACAAGTGGAAATAAAAGAAAAAATTCAAAAAGAATATCTCAGGGGAACAAGAAAAATTGCTTGAGACAAAACTCAATAGCAGAAACCTTATCAAAGGAATAAATACCTGAGCTGTACCACTCATTAGATATTCCGGACCCTTTCTCAAGTGGACCAGAGACGAACTTAAACAAATGGACCAAAGAACAAGAAAACTAATGACAATGCATAAGGCTTTACATCCAAAAGACGACGTTGATAGACTATATGTTTCAAGAAAAGAGAAAGGAAGAGGACTTGCCAGCATTGAAGACAGCGTTGACGCATCGATACAACAACTATATACAAAAACATGATAGAGGACTCATTACAGCCATCAGAAACGATACTGATAACACGATGGACAACAGAATGACAATAACTAGGAAACAAAAATGGGAAGGAAAACAACTCTATAGGCAGTTTAAACGGCTTATAAAAAACATCTCACACGACAAAACCTGGACATAGCTAAGAAAATGAAACTTAAAGAGAGAAACAGAATCTCCCCTAATGGCAACACAAGATAACGCCGTAAGAACCAATCATATCAAAGCGAGAATAGATAAGACGCAACGAAATAGCAAATGTAGACTAAGGATGACAAAGATGAAACGATCAATCACATAATAAGCGAATACAGGAAATTATCGCAGAAGGAATATAAGACTAGACATGATTGTGTCGGCAAGGTGATCCACTGGGAGATGTGCAAGAAATTTAGATTTGACCATACAAACAAATGGTATATGCACAACCCAGCACCTGTCTTAGAAAATGACACACATAAACTCCTATGGGACTTCGACATACACACGGACCACCTAATCTCGGCCAGAAGACCAGACTTAATAATAATCAACAAAAAAAAGAGAACTTGCAAAAATGTAGGCTTTGCTGTCCCGGCTGACCACAGAATAAAACTGAAAGAATGTGAAAAGAAGGATAAGTACCTCGACCTTGCTAGGGAACTGAAAAAACTGTGGAACATGCAGGTGACAATAATACCAATTGTAATTGGTGCGTTTGGAACAGTAACTAAGGGATTACTAAAGGGACTGGAGGACTTGGAGGTTGGCGGACGAGTGGAGATCATCCAAACGACAGCATTGTTGAGAACGGCCAGAATACTGAGAAGAGTCCTGGAGACTTGAGGAGACTTCCTGTCACTCGGATTCCAGTGAAAAACCATCGGCTAACGCTGATGTGAAAAGCTCTAATGAATGAATAATAATAATAATAATAGATTTAAATATGAAAGAAAAATTATGCAAATGTAAAATTAAAATACAATGTCTGAATTTTAATGAATAAAATGAAAATTAAATTATCATCAACGAAAAATCCCTCCTTGATCGAGGAAGCCCGAATCTTCCCTTTTTGTATCCTGCTATATGACCAACAGCAAAAGTTCAACCAACGAAGTTTTGTTTTCATGCGAAAGGCGGTGAGACTTGACCCGGATTTTTTAAAGGGTCAGTTAGTTACCGGGACAGCGATAAGTTCTGACCAAAATCCCCCCTCTTTCCGAGATAAAGATAAATTTTTATAGAAGACTTAGAATTAATCTATAAATCGAGTAAAACTCCTCCATTTATTTTTAACATCCTTCCTACCGGTTTTCACCAGTGGGAAGGATGTGCATGGAATTATTTTTGATTTCTTTACCTATCGTTTTTTGAAATAGTCGTTCTTTGCTTGAAACATATGATACTTCAGAATTGATTGAGTAATTGATCCATATTAACGACATACCAACATGTCTTGGGTTATTTTATGCCTGGTGGTAAGGCAATCGTGTTCTCAATGCATTTGTTCTTACATTTTTGTACAATTGTTTCTTAAATGGTCATTTTTTGTTTTATTCATCTTTTTTTTGTACATGGTCCAATCGAATTTGAATAATTTTCAAACAGATCTATCTGACCCATAGATAGGATCCTGACAGGTTCTACCATTCCGAGTCAGAGTAAATCTGTGATTAATAGCAGCCATGGGATAGCGACTCTGCTGAGTCTGGGTTATCCAAAACTGGTGCCTCGCTATTAACTACAGTTAAGTGTCATACACAAGGCACACCATTTGGGTTTTTTAGAGAAGGTTTTAACCCTTCGCAGAGTATACGGTCAACGTACTCTAAGCCTCACCGACAGAGATGGAGATACTGGATAAGTTAAAGGGTTAAATAAAATACGCAGATTTTGAATTAAACAAATGAATATAAGGAAGCCTATTTGGATGACTGTTTCTTTTAAGATCTTTTAATCTTAATGGTGTTTGTAGTTTGGAGACTATAACCAACACAAGGGCGGATGATATTAGCCATCTTAAGCATATTCACAAGAGGTCCAAATTACTTGAGAAAATTTATTGGTCGAAAACCAGTTGGGCTTGTCGAGACAATCATGTTTTCAAGGTTTCTGTGTAATTAGCTGGCCGTTAATAATAAATCAACCTCTCTCTTAAACATTCAATTTGGACGCAGAGGATTAACTATCGTAAGAGCAGCTCGACACAGGTGCTTCGGTGTAAAACACATTTGTCTTTTCGCAAAAAAAACCCCTCTTAACTTGAACGTCGAACACATGAAGTACATGTTGTTGGAGCGTTTTTTATTAAAGTAAATATGTACAGAAGATTTTAGCAACGAAATCGTCCCAAGAATGATGCTATGATTTGCGTGGGTTGCGATATCACGTTGCATGCAGCTGATTTTGAAAAACGAATCATGTTATGAGGTCATGCTGCAGGGCGTTTGAAAACATAGTTCATTGAAACAGCAGAAAGAAGTATTCAAACGTCATCTGTTGACAGCTGACACTGTATAGTTAAGGATTAATTGGTTGATCGATTGATTGATTTATTGATTTAAACGACATGCCAACCCGGTTGGAATTATTTCATGCGTAGAGGTAAAGGAATTGCATATATTGTACGTTTATACCTACCTTTTATGTGCAGTTTCTTAAGAGGTTTTTTTGAGGGGGTGCACACAGTTATATATCAAGTATTCCTATTTAATACAAATGATTTGCAAATATTTGTATAGTTTCAAGTATTCCAACCTAATTAAAATAATTTGCAAAAAGATGTATTTGTCCCATAGATAGGACTCTAACACTCAAGGTCAGAGTGGAACTAGGAATAATGCTGTTTGTATTTGATGGTTCATACAAAAATTGGAATGTCTCGTCATTCAGATAAAAAAAAACTTGCCGTGATCGCCCCGTCAAACCAAGGACAAAACAAAAAGGACAGTTAATATACCCAGGGTACTTTGAGTAAATCGTGGAGACTGGCTGTAGATGGCAGAAACTCGATCAGTTTAGAAAAGCATTTGAATCACAGACAATCGAACACTCAACCTTGAAAGCAGTATTTTGGAAACAGGGTTTGACCTCGGCCCCGAACTTTTTTTTTTAACCAGAACGTGTTTGTAATATGTAAAGTAGAGTCTCTTTGTCTACTGTCGGATTTGCTAGTCGTATAGGATCACTTGACAGCATACAATCACGGACTGATTTTACACATATCCTTCCGCAGTAATTTGTGTCAATTCTTGGACAAAATATGTGGGTCAGCAGGTGGGGTCTGACAAATCATATGAAAGTGCTTGAGAATAATGTCAACACCAAAGACTGTACTTTTGGCTAACATGTATTCAGCAGGGCTGGCAAAGATGATATTGACCTAGATAGTCTCATGTATTCCCATAAGGTGTTTTTGCAGATTCGAAGAGATCTTCTTCTGTAAAAAAACAGTAGTAGTCACAATATATATATATATATATATATATGGGGGTACCTTGGGTGGTATAATGGTTACCTTGCTAGACTGGCTAACCTGCACGAGGGAATTCGACTCTCATTTAGTGCCCTATTCATTCGACCTTGTACCACATCAAAGCAAAAACCTTCGTAAATCACAATATATATATATATATATATATGTGTGTGTGTGTGTGTGTGTGTGTGTGTGTGTGTGTGTGTGTGTGTACCTCGAGTGGTGTAATGGTTAGCAAGCTAGACTGACCAATCTTCACGAGTTAGTTCGAATCTCGTTGGGTACCCTATTCGTTCGGCCTTGTGAGACATCTAAACAAAAAGCTTAGTAAATAGCAATATATATATATATGTGTGTGTGTGTGTGGATGCATATATATGCGTGCGTGAATATGTGTGTGTGCATGCGTAAGTGTGTGTTTTCTCATCGTTTCATGTCAGTCTCATGACAATAAGTTTCATTTATTTGTAAAAAAAATGCAATCTTCAGGTGAAACGCGCCAGTAGAATGGACAATAAAGTCATAACTAAAGTTGGCAACCTTAGTCGAGGGCGACCGGAAGGCTCCCTTTTTAATAGCTACTACACCGAGGTCTAGTGGAGGACGCTACTCCTTTCCATGTATTGCTCCACTTTACCCTTGATACGTACCTTATATTGCTGAGAGTTGAGCAAGGAGGTATCAAATACCATTTTTATAGTCTTTGGTATGACGCAACCTGGGATTGAACCCAGGTCTCCCGGACCATTAGCGAATACTCTACCCACTATGCCAATGAGCCGGTAAAGCAAAAAGATGAATGTATGAAGTAGAAACAATATTCAGAAGGAACATATGATTCAGACAAGAACATAAAAAAAACCTTCCACAACTACAAATTATATTAAAACATCAGTAATGAATTAGATTCATGATGCGTGGGGGTACCTATTAACTGAACAAAATTACTACATGAGACAGAATGGCAGCATTGATGGAATTTCTTTTTAATTTATCGCCCAGTTGGCTGGGGCTGTTGAATACACAGACTGCATCTTAGCAGAGAGGTAAGGCACCACCCACCCATCGAAAGAGTCCTGGATATGACACGAAACAATCTAATGATCAGGCTCCAGTAATGCTGCTCCCAGCTCCTCTCTGACCTGGAATGGTGCTACCTGAAAGAGTCCTATGAGTTAAATAAAACTGTTTTGAAATTTAAACTGGGTGCAAACAAATGACTTGTGTTAAATTGAATTGTTTAAAATAGAATCGTTTGATCATTTAACTGTGTGTAAATAAACGACTGATGTTTAATTGAATTGGAAATACATAGCAATGCTTGGAGCAGTTTGACTGTGTTGCAAACGAATGGGTAATGTTGAAGAGATTAGTTAGTGTTTAATAGCCATACCTGTAACCACTTCACTATGTGCAGACAAATGATTAATATTGAATAGAATTATATAAGTTTTTGCAAGAACTGAAACAATATTAATACGCGTGTGCAAAAAAATTAGCTCTAACTCATGTAAAAATGAAATTAACGACAAAATAATTTCTTACATATTGTTATATAGTTATTTACACGTTCATTCAGCATCACAACGACACCATAATTAAGACGCATGAAGGAAGGAAGACGCAAGAAGAATTAAGATGCAGGAAGGAAGACACAAGAAGACTTCTTTAACAATATTTTTACCTCTCACTTTATTGCAAGGGTTTGAAAGTGTCGTTTAAGGGTTTGCATGTGAGAGGATGCTGGAGACCGAACGTAAACTTCATATTTTGACCCCACTGTTATGACCGTCACGTTGTGTCTTCCTTGTTCTCTTAGATGCTCAACCAGAGGTCTTGGGGTCCACTCCATCGGGGCTTTTCCGAGGGCCCCCTCGGTCGGGTGTGGCCTTCCCTACCACATCTGGTCTCTACTGTCTGGAAGTCTGCTGGCAACTGCATCGGGGCTTTCCGAGGTCCCCCTCGGTCGGGTGTGGCCTTCCCTACCACGTCTCGTCTCTAACCCTCTGGGAGTCTGCTGGCAACTGCTCTGGGACCCAAACTCAACTGAGTTAAATAATAACTCAACGCCCACACGATCGCCTACTGGATCTTTGAAATCGAATGTTTAATCGTCATCAAGCGGAAATAACTGTCATGCAGTTCAGAGGTTACTCTCTTCCGGTGCATGACTGTAATGGCACAATGGGACCTTCACCTTGTCCCATATCATAAGCCTTAATCTCTTTGGATTACTGGCCGTTGGAATGTGTCACTTCCTTTCGGTGTATTACCTTGGAATAGTATTTTTGGGCCGGGTCGAAGGTCAAAATATAACAATATCATGTATATGCATTTAAATAAGTGCAAACAAATGACTGATGTTAAATTGTTTCTATTACATAGCAATACTTGAAACCATCTAATCGTGTGCAAACATATGATGAAAAATAAGTAGAATTATTTGTATTAGATAGAAATACTTGAAACCATTTAACAGTGTGTAAAAACTAGAATATACCTCGTATTATATAACCGTGTGAAAAAAAAACTTTCTAGGAATTGCACGAAAGATTTGAATATAAAACGGGCAATGTATGCATTGTCAAACCTATTGAGTCCAGTCGGCTGGTGCTATAAAATGGGCCAACGGCATCTCAGCCGAAAGGTAAGAACCCACCATCAACGAGAATCCTGGATATGGCACAAAAGAATCTGATAGTTTGGTTTTAGCCCTGGAACTTTAGGGAATGTGGAGTACCCCTTCATTACTTCCAGGTCCACTCTGACCAGGAAGAGTAATACCTGGTAATACCTATGGATCAAATAGAACTGTTTGACATTTAAACTGTATGCTAACAAATGACTTACGCTAAATTGAATTGTAAGAAATTGAACTGTTTGATTATTTAACTGTGTGAAAACAAATGACTGATGTTTAATTAAACTGTTAGTCATGCTTAGCAATACTTGAAACTATTTAACTGTGTTCAAAAAGAGCTCAGGCTCGTTTGATAAAGTTAATAAAATGTGCTAACAAATCAAATATATCTAATGTATATCTATAAACAAGACTCGGTGTTGGATAACCTACAAGAATTGATATGCCATAAAAGTCAACCAAACTAAACCAAATTCTTTTATATACTTTGTAATAGAGGAAGATGGTTTCTCTCTCCCACCTTCACCTATAAATGAATAAACAAACACCAGACTTATCTTTGTAAAAACATTATCACCCTTAAATAAATACACACAACCAATTTTTTTTTAAATATAATATTAATTTTCTTCAAACAAAACATATCAAGATTTTATTATTTCTAGTGAAATATTTGATAATAAAACAGGTATTAATTGGTATTATTTATTACCAAACTCTACAAAAAATAAGTGTACCTCTTATATATATCATTAAGTATAATTTATAACCAAACTCTACAGTACTGAAACTCTGTAGCCCAAAATATGAATATGTAGCAGTCCAAAAAATAAGTACACTGCGTATGTATGTTATTAGGTATTATTTATAACCAAACTCTATTGCACTGAAACTCTATAACCCAAAATATGAATATGAAGCTCTCTAAAAATAAGTACACCTCTTATAACCAAACTCTACAACACTGAAACTCTGTAACCCAAAATATCAATATGTAGCAGTCCAAAAAATAAGTACACTGCGTATATATATTATTAGGTATTATTTATTACCAAACTCTACAGCATTGAAATTCTGTAAACCAAAATATGAATATGTATTATGTATTACCCAACCCCTCCGCCAGAGGCTGGATTTAACACATGCTCATTTTATAAATGGAAGTAAAACTAGTTTGAATTGAGTTTTTCATTTTCCTTGGTTGGTTGCCTAATAAGTGCTAAAGAACCCAGTCTACCCTACTATTTATCCATAACTGGGAGGAAAACAGTTGGATTTAAAACTTTCCTGAATAGACTTGTCCAGGATTTTAACTTAGGTAATCGATTTCATTTCCTCTGACGATAACCGTTACGGTAAGCGCGCCAGAAGTCTGATTGCATAATTTTTCACAAAAGAATAATGAATCTTGATATCGTTGGGGTAGAAGAAAATTCATCATCATGTCGTGGCACAGGCACGGATATGCCTGATCCTCTCTCGCCACTTCTCCCTATCATTCATCACCTCTGGCTAGTCTTCAGGGCTACATCCCGTATCCTCACAGAGCTGCTATATGTATGTTCGAGCTGGTCGTCCTGCTTTTTCCCGGCCATATGTGGGGGTCTATAGGAGTACATCACTTATGAGCTCGTCCCTGCTTCTCCAGCAGTGTCCTGCGTGTCTGGTTCGTCTGACTTGGATAGTTTTCGTGATGGGGGGCAGGTGGCCGTATAGTCGGTGCCTCGTGGGGTGTTGCCGCTAAGACTTGTTCAATATTGCTCGCAGCATTCTTGTGTAGTTGCCGTCTAGCTTCTTCTCCAGCCGTTTAGTTAGCGTCCAAGTAGTGCATCCATATAGCAGTATCGATGGCTCCCTTTTCAATAGCTGCAATACCGAAGTGCAGATGAGGGCGCTACTCCTTTCCCTGGATTGTTCCACTTTATCCTTGATACGTACCTTATATTGCTGAGTGTTAAGCAAGGAGGTATCTAGTTCCATTTTTTAGTCTTTGGTATGACTCGACTTGAGATTGAACCCCGGTCTCCTGTACAATCGGCTGGGACTGCATCTCTGCGGAGGGTTAAGACTCCTCCAATGAGTGTCATGATATATGACGCTAAACAATCTTATGAAGAGGTTTCAGTAATGCCGGATTTTCAGGGAATGCTGAGTAACCCATCATTGCAATCGCTACAAAGTCCACTCTGGCCTGGAGTGGTAGCACTTGATAGGGTCCTATCTATGAGTAAAATAGAACTAAACAATTTACTTATACTAAACTGAACAGTTTGAAATAGAACTGTTTTTGACATTTTAAACTGTGTACTTATGCCAAACTGAATTGTTTGGAATAGAACTGTTTTGATATTTAAACGGCGTACTTATGCTAAACTGAATTCTTTGAAATAGAACTGTTTACATGTATAAAAATTGATTTGGCATTAAATAACCTATGATGGTTGATATGCCATAAAACCGAACCAAACCAAACTATATTTTTACAGATATGTAAACATATATATAGATTTTGTTTAATATGATGTATAATCTAGCACAAGAACAGATGTATGGGAGCACTAAGTGAGAATCGAATTCACCAGCAATTTAAAAGACAAAACAGAGAGAGTAAATAGTTTCCCTCGCTTCTTAATGAACGATCACGTTCTAAGACAAGTTAAAATGTAAAGAGAGTTGGTTTCGCACTGATGTATTCCCAGTTTGTTTGTTTTTATTTTAATGATATCATTCATATAGGATACAAAAGTGGGAAAGAAAGCATTATTTCACAAAATCTCGTTCTAATTATGTAAGGAAAGCGCAAATTGAATACGACAGCTTGGAAAAGAGATGCATTCATATCCGTGTGCATTTCTTGGTAGTGTTTATGGCAACAACGATGGGACATGAACATCCATAATAAACTCTTCCAAATTCAGCCCACCTTGGGAGAATGGAGACCAGCTTTTAGAGGATCGAGAAGAGAACAAGTCGTCATATCCCGACTGCGCATTGGTCATACAAGGCTTACTCACGCTTTCATACTGAAACAGGAACCACAACCACAGTGTGTTTGACGTGTCAGACAACTTGCACGGTTAAACAAATTCTTATAGAATGCAGAGCTTTCGCTGTCATCAGAAAGTGATTTTTCAAAGTGACTATTTTAACCGAATTGTTCGAAAACATCAAAATAGATGACATTCTGTCCTTCTGGCGAGAAACAGGGTTGAAAGAAAAAATATGACGAATTAAAACTGATTAATCATGTGCAAACAAGTGAAATCCTGAATTTTACCTACTAAGCATTCATTGGTCCATATTTACCAACCCCTCCGCTCGGGAAGGATATGACACAAGGTTATTTTTTTAAGCGGAGTTTAACAGGTTTGAATTCAAAGTTTTCCTTCTCCTAGACTAGTTGCCTCACCAAGGCTGAAGAACCTAGTCTGCCCTACTATTTACCCATAGCTGGAGGGAGAATATTTTGGATTCATACCTTCCCCAAGGGTATTAGTGCTATGTGAAATGCAATCAGTCAGGTCCAGGATTTGAACTCGTGTCGCCGTATCCTGCGACGATAACCATTGCACCACGGGCACCTCCACTAAGCATTCATTGGTAAAAGATATATATACATATATATAGAGAGAGAGAGAGAAAGAGAGACAGACAGACAGACAGACAGAATTTGGCGTTAAATAACCTACAAAGGTTTATACGCCATAAAACCCAAACAACCAACCAACCAACCAACACACACACACATATATATATATATATATATATATATATTACAACATTCTCACATACTGAGTTCCACACGATAGACGCAACATTAAGATCAATCTCATGGGCTTAGCCCCAGTTCAGTTTTCCGGGGGCTCACCTGGCGTTCACGCCGGGTGAGTGTTATTGTGTTGATACTCTGGCCCCAGGTGGCCTTCTCTCTAGCCCCTACCCTGGTTGGTGGGACCAAGTTTATCTCATGGCGTCTGAGGCGTCCCAATATGTGGAATATCAACGGGATCGAGCATTGTTTGTGACGACCGTGCATGACCCTTGATTTGTGCCGGGTCTACTACAGTAAAATGACTCTGGTCTACTACAGTAAAATTAGTTAAAGTAGATGCTTACAGTAAAATGACTGTCAAATTCTGGCTTGTTACGATGTCAATGAAATACTATTAAGATATGGGTTCAGATCTGGATTAAAATGGGAATAAAACAGTTGTGTTTATACGCGTGTAGATTTTTATAGGATGCCATCAGTCATGGGACCACACTGTATTTCGTTGTTGAAATAATAGCATCATATGCAAGACACATTTTCGTATCTATTCCTTTCTGTCCTAACAACTGTACCGTTTCATGAACAAAGAGATGGATATCAGAAAAGCAGACCATATTCCGATATATTTTGATACATTTATGAATCTGCGATGATATGGATTCTAAAAAATGTTCATATTTTTCCTTTGTTAAAGACAACTGCATTTTAAAGCTGAAAAATTTCATCATCCGCTAGCCACATCCTTGTATCCTTTCTTTCATGTCCTGTCTGCTATATCATTTTTCCTAAAACAAGGAGATGAGTTTTAGCGGAAATTCCTCCCGCTTGCACTATCAGAAATACAAACCACATTCAGACACTTCCACTCTCATTATTCGTCTACTTTTCTATTCAAAATATTAAAGTATTTTAAAAAAATTAATCATTTATAATTTGATTAAATTATATTATCTGATTTTGAAACATAACGAAATTTTCAAGAACAATACTCGTTTGAAAATATTTTTAAATATCGACGAATCGAATATTTAAGTTTTTAAAATAAGATTCAACTCTCATTCACAAATGAACGCCAATCCTCAGGTATTCGTAAGTCTATCAGTCTTGAAATGTAATCACTTTTGAAATAAACATACACATAACATCAAGGATTATACCGAAACCGACGGGGATTTATTTTGATGCATTGTTTACCAGCATTTACTTGTCTATTCTTCTGGTTATATATATATATATATATGTGTGTGTGTGCGTGTGTGTGTGCTTGTGCGTCAGTATATATATATATATGTATATATTGATAGATGGATGGATGGACTAAAAGTATATATATATACCTATATATATATAGTATATATTTATATATATAATCTCATATATATATACTTATAATCCATCCATCCATCAATATATATATATATATATATATATATATATTAATCGCAAGGAAAACATATAGGTTTAGGGAAACTGCGGGCATGTTTATTGTTAAAAAAATTTAAAGGGGGAATGTAATGTAATTACATTCCCCCCTTTTAAATTTTCTGGCGTTAACAGCTTGATAAGAGCTAGATGAAACCGGACGTTCATATTTTCTTTTAACAATAAACATGCCCACAGTTTCCCTAAACCTATATGTCTTCCTGGCGATTAATATGTTTTTAACCATCAATAACTTATTTAAACATTTGAAAAAGATATATATATATATATATATATAAAGAGAGACAGAGAGAGAGAGAGAGAGAGAAAGAGAGATGAATAGATGGACTCTCGGCGAACACAAATATACTAATTATTGGACTGTCAACAAAGATTATATTTCCATAAACGGAAAAGATACAGCCACACTGCAAAAATGAGCTGATAATAGAAAAATAAAGCACTAATGTACAAAAGTTTTTCCAAACATACAAATATACACGCACCCCTCATATATATATATATATATATATATATATATATATATATATATATATATATATATATGCTGTCATCCAGACTGTTTCGTTCTATCACAAATTTTCAGTGTGGCTAGACACGCGAGATTCTTCAAGCTGAGATCGAAACTTGACTGACTTTACTTTAGTTGGACACCTTACTCCAGATCCATCGTCATTCCCAGATAGAATTTTTTTACGTATATCTTTCTACATATACGTTATCGGCTACCTGGAGATTGAAATTCTTGTGAAAGGAAAACTCACATCATATAAGATATAAGACTCTGCTACAATAAAACAACGATTAAACCAGAGATAATCAAATATGCGATAATCAAATACGCGGCCTCTATACTAATTTAGTTTTCTTGCCTTGGCTCGTCACTGAATAACAGATTCTGGAGGAGTAGAATATTATACGAGTTATACAAGTGTATAGCTTTGGAAACCATGGGATACAGCATGGTGCCTGTGAAGCAAGATAGACGAATCAAAAAGTTGGTCAACGGCGCGCTTTACCTGCTGCTGGACAAATGAAGCTCATCGATCAACAGTCAGGATCAAATAGTTCAGTCGGGAAACTACAGCACACTCATACATAAGGGTGGCGACTATTGACGAACAAAAGTAACCACTGGTTGATTTTTAGGGCTCGAATTCAAAGCAAACGTCCAAACGGCATCGCCCTTCTCGCAAGTTAACAAGAAACACGTTCTGCTGAGGTAGAGCCCAAACTAAACTTAGATTCATCAGTTCTTTGTGGACAGAGGTCTTACCTGGGATAATTAATGATGGAGACGATTGACGAAACAGAATCACGAAAATCCATGCTAGCAGCACTACTTGATATATAAATAAATTTATCATACCAAAATTAAAGAGCCTAGTCTGTCCTACAACTTTTCCATAGCTGGGGGGGGGGGAAATTGGATTCTTTCCTTTCCCGAGGGTATTAGTGCTATGTGAAATACAAACAGCCTCGTCCAGGATTTGAACTCAAGTGGACGTGTCCAATTCCTACGAAGATAACCGTTACACCACGAACACCACCATAGATATATAGATCGATTGATATGTCGGCATGTTTATGCGTTCATGTATGAATGTTTAGTTTATATATTCATGTGTCAGTGTGTGTGTGTGTGTACGTTGGTAGTCAGGCAGGTAGACAGGCCGGAAGATGCATGTGACTAATTGCATGTCTCAATTTCCTGTTCTTGTTATTATAGGTCTTGCTGTTAGATCTTGTAGATAAGTCTGAAGAACGGGACATGATTCATCGCCTATTAACATTTTCGCTTCCTGAGAAACATCGACTCAAATAACGTTTTACGAGGATCGAGTAATCGTAAAAACAATGGAATCAGCAAAATAACAACTCTACCACCAACAATACAAGAACACTTTATGACCAAAAAAAAAGTTATTTTACACATCTCTCTAAAAAAATCACATCTTTTCCCGACCTAATTAAGAAAAAAAAAAAAAAACACTTCACATTAAAATAAAGAATCAACAAAATAATAACTCTACCACCAACAATACTAGAACACTTTATGACCAAAAAAAAAGTTATTTTACACATCTCACTGAAAAGATCACTTCTTTTCCCGACGTAATTAAGAAAAAAACACTTCACATTATAATAAAGAATCAGCAAAATAACAACTCTACCACCAACAATACTAGAACACTTTATGACAAAAAAAAGTTATTTTACACATCTCACTGAAAAGATCACTTCTTTTCCCGACGTAATTAAGAAAAAAGAAAAAACACTTCACATTAAAATAAAGAATCAACAAAATAATAACTCTACCACCAACAATACAAGAACACTTTATGACAAAAAAAGTTATTTTACACATCTCACTGAAAAGATCACTTCTTTTCCCGACGTAATTAAGAAAAAAACACTACACATTAAAATAAAGAATCAGCAAAATAACAACTCTACCACCAACAATACAAGAACACTTTATGAACAAAAAAAAAAAAGTTATTTTACACATCTCTCTGAAAAAATCACTTCTTTTCCCGACGTAATTAAGAAAAAAAAGGCTTCACATTAAAAAACATCCGGTGGTAAATCTTCAGTTCTGGAACTCCAAGAAATGTGGTTTTTTTGGGGGGGGTTGTTTAATGGCATATCAATCTTTGTACGTTATTTGATGCCAAAGCCATCCTCCTTGAAGAAACGTAGTGGTACTATTTAACCCATAATAGGGAGAATAAGGGGATTCATAAACATTCCCGATTTAGAAAAAAAATCTACCAAAAATGAACTAATTATATGATTTAATATTTTTTCGTACTTCTTTCTCTTTTTAATTTTATTTGTTAATTTGCATTAAATGAGAAAATAAAACTAAAAATTAGACAAGAAAGGCAATATTTTACTTTAATATTCACTTTTGTTTTAAAAATTTTTGAAATATGGAGTCAGGCTTTATTTTGTTTTAAGAAAGGTAAAATATTTCATTCATCAGATTGGTTTGGTTTGGTTTCTTTGTTTAATGGCATATCAACCTTTGTAGGTTATTTAATGCCAAATCCATTTCCAAGAAGAACAGTAGTGGTACTATTTAACCCATAGCTGGGAGGATGAGAGGGTTCATACATTTCGCAAGGGTATTTGCTCGAAACTGAACGTAATAGCGCGACTGGTGTACGAACTCGCCTACTACGATTCCGCAGTCCATCGCTTTAACCATTAAACCACGAGGACACGCCCAAGAAGAACAGTAGTGATGCTATTTAACCCATTGCTGGGAGGATAAGGGGGTTCATACCTTTCCCAGGGGTATTTGCCCGAAAGTGAACGTAATAGCGCGACTGGAGTACGATTCCGCAGTCCATCGCTTTAACCATTGCACCACGAGGAATCAACCCCTAGTTGCCGTTACTCACAAAAACATTATGTCCCGGGGTGCTTGTACCTCTTAGGTTCCCATCGATTGATTAAGTCGGTGTGGTTGCAAATAATCAGTATCATATAGGAATATTTGAAAGACATTTGAATATATGGAGGTGCCCATGGTGTAATGGTTATCGTCGTTAGAAATGGACACGGTGACTCAAGTTCAAATCCTGGATGAGACTGATTGCATTTCACATAGCACTAATATCCTTGGGAAAGGTATGAATCCAATTATTCTCCCTCCAGCTATGGGTAAATAGTTGGACAGACTGGGTTCCTCAGCCTTGATGAGGCAACTAGTCTAGGAGAAGGAAAACTCTGAATTCAAACCTGTTAAACTCTGCTTAAAAATTGACCTTGTGTCATATCCCGGCCAAGCGGGGGGTTGGTAAATATGTATAAGAATATTTGAAACCATTTATTTCCTTGACAAAGAAACTAACTTTGGCATCAAATAACCTAAAGAAGGTTAATATACCATCAAACTAGCCAACCAGCTAACATAAAAATGATTTTCTTTTATTGCTATTCATTTTTCTTTCGAATTTCCCTAATTTATACCAGTACAGTATAATCCATAGATAAGTACACGCCAAATGAATTTTCATTAATCTTTTTTCTAAATTTTATTGCTTATAATGAGTCATAATATATTAAAAACAGGCATTCATCACCATCATGTCGCGCTGGTAGCACGGATATCCCTGACCCTACTCTCGCCACTCCTCCCTATCGTTCATCGCACTCGGCAGGTCTTCAGGACAACATCCCGTATCCTCACATAGCTGCTGAATGTATGTTCGTGCTGGTCGTCCTGCTTTTGCACGGCTATGTGTGGGGGTCCATAAGAGTACATCACTTATGAACTCGTCCCTGATTCTCCAGCAGTGTCCTGCATGTCTGGTCCGTCTAACTTGGATAGTTTTCGTGATAGGAGGCAGGTGGCCGTACAGTTTGTGTCTTGTGGGGTGTTGCCGCCAGGACTTGTTCAAGATTGCATGCAGCATTCTTGTGTAATTGCCGTCTAGCTTCTTCTCCAGCCGTTTTGTTAGCGTTCATGTAGTGCACCCGTATAGCAGTATCGATGTGACCGCTGCCTGGAAGAAACTGCGTTTCATTTTATCGGTTAGGTCTGATTTCCATATAATCGATAGCCTATTGATAGCTGTCCATGCTTTCGTTAACCTCGTTTCGATGTCCTTTTCGGTTGATTCGACGCTGCTTCCTAGGTAAGTGAATTTGTCTACTAGTTTAAGAGGGGTTCCTTCTAGAGTGGAGATGTCCCCCGTTTGATTATAGGACATATATTCCGTTTTGTGTGCATTAACATAGATGCCTATGCCTGCGGCTGCTCGTTCCCAACTATGCAGAAGTGTTTCGGCTTGGTCGGGTGTATTTGCCAGTATCGCTATGTCATCGGCGTAGTCGGCGTCGGTAATTGTTTTTACGGGGTACCTTCTGCTTCTTTTCTTCGTCAGCTCGAAGCCATTCTCTCTGATTTTGTCAATCGATGTTCTAAGTACGTAGTCTAGACAAATGATAAAGAGGTACGGAGCCAAACCATAATAAAACTACAACATATTTGTATCCAAAAATATAATTCCGAGGACCATTAAATAAGTTTCCAGACTTTTTTCGTATGGACACTTTTATTGATAGTACACACTCTAGTCCCCTTCGAAGTAATCTCCTCCGGCTGCAATTCATTTGTTGTACCGTTCCAACAACTTCTGCAAGGCCCCAATTCATCTCTTCAATTGTCTCATATCGACGACAGCCTCTGAGCTTAGGGAATAGCCAAAAGTCACAAGGAGCAAGGTATGGACTATAGGGAGGGTGTCTTGATGGCCATCTTGGTCAAATAGTCTGTGACAAGGATGGAGTTGTGGACTGGTGCATTGTCCTGGTGGAAATGCCACTCACCCGATTTGAAGAGTGTTGGCCTCTTCCGACGGGATCTCTTCCTGAACACCCTTAAAACCTCAACATAGTAACCCTAACCCTAACCCTAAGCCTTTGGCCAATCAACTCTAGTGTACTGACTTCCTTACTCCTCCCACACCTCTCATTATCCCTCACAGACTCCCTGCCTTCCTGGAATCTCTTATGCCACTCAAAAACTCATGCTCGATTTATGCAAGATGCTCCAAAACCAGTCTGAAGCATTCCATACGTTTCTGTGGCCCTTTTTCCAAGTTTAAAATAGAATTTCATTGCATATTGTTCTTCTAAAGTGTCTTCACGTCCAGTTTGGATTTTTGAAATTCACCAGCTGTGACAATCAGGCTTTAGTAGGGTGTATTCTAATTGCTGCTGTAGCTGTTGATTTCAATCTGAAATCATAAAAATTGGTCAGTCATCTCATAAGATGTGTAGCAATAACATAATGAATTTCCAAGAGTCTACGCCATTTTTAAATGCCTGTACAAAAAAGGTCGGGAAACTTATTGAAAGCACCACGTATATCTATACATATATGTGCACACACACACACACACACACACACATACAAACACACACACACGTATATATATATATATATATAGATAGATAGAGAATACTTAGTCCAGTTAAACCGGAGTTAGGAGTAATTCCATCAGGACAAGAAATTATTCATGAATGAATATTTAAATCTTCCTGGTAAAGAGCTCAATGTACCAATTATACAGAGCAATAATTTCTTTAAGAAAAAACAACGAAACCAATCACAAAGGATTATAAATTTATTTCCATCCTGTTACGCATTTTTGAAATTTTCAAAAACACGAAAAAAAAATTAACAGGACTTCATCAGATCAATTAGATAAAAAAAACAGTTTTTTTATCTAATTGATCTGATAAATTTATAATCCTTTGTGACCGGTTTCGTTGTTTTTTCTTAAAGAAATATATATATATATATATATATATATATATATATATATATATATATATATATATATATAAGAGGTACACATATTAATGGGTTGGATTGGGTTTGATGGCATATTACCAATTCATTTCCGAATTTTTTTATACATATATATTTAATATATACGATTTGTGAATACATCTTATTGATAACATCTTTAAATGAGTCTGAGCTCATTTTTTGTACACAGTTAAAGGGTTTCAAATATTTCTATCTAACACGAATAATTCTATTTAGTATAATTCATTTGTTTTGATATACTAAAATGGTTTCAAGTATTACTCAGTACTTTTAAGTCTTTTCTGTATGAATAGTTTGTTTGTACATTCTGAATGGGTTACAAGTATTATATTTTAACCATAATTATTCTAGTAAACACTATTCATTCATTTGCACACAGTCAAATAGTTTCAAGTATTGCTATAATTCAATTTAGGCACCATGTTAAAGAGTTGCAAGTTTTGCTATTTAACACAAATAATTCCATTCAACATCACTCATTCATTCCCACATAAATGATCAAACAGCTCTATTTCTAACAATTCAATGTAGCATTAGTCGTTTGATTGTACCAGTTCTATTTGACAAACAGATAGGACCATGGAGGTGCTACCACTCCAAGCCTGAGTGGACCAGGGATAAATGGTAATAAAGGGGTACTCCACACTCCACAAATCTTCAAGACTAGAGCCTTATCATCAGATTGTTTTTAGTCA
This sequence comes from Sepioteuthis lessoniana, assembly GCA_963585895.1. NCBI lineage: Eukaryota > Metazoa > Mollusca > Cephalopoda > Myopsida > Loliginidae > Sepioteuthis > Sepioteuthis lessoniana. The sequence continues at coordinate 59,414,839 of OY757939.1, forward strand.
TATCCAATACACTCGTTGGAGGAGTTTACCCCTCGACAGAAATACAATCGGCGTACTTTACAGCCCAGCCGACTGGGCAGCATATCATTTCTTACAGACTTTCAGTGCTGCAAGGTTTAAAAATAATAACCTAATAATATCCATTTTGGTATTCGTCAAGTGATAATGAAATATATTAAAATATTCATGTACATTTATTTTTATTTTTAGAGTTTCAAACTGTCAAGTTTTACTGTATAATGTTCCACTAGAAATAACAAAATTCCTGTACCTTTGGTTTATGAGAAAATTGAGTTTTTAATTTTTTTTTAATTTATGGTATACTGTAGGGACTAAAATTTAAGAAGAGTCTCCGCTTTAATAGAGACTTAGTGTCACATCTGATCATCGTGGAGTTGTTTGAGAATCTAGACTAATTCTCGGCCCTAAAAGTGACTTAGTCCCTTTGCAACAGACTTGCTACGTTCAAACCCTTGGCTACTTCGTGAAGGATTCGCAGCGCTCGCAACGTCACAATACAGTATTTGAAGTATCGTCATATAATCTTATAGACATTGTCTCCCTCCAAAAATTTGGTTTTTACTATATTTTCTATATCTAATTCATATAAAACAATGCTTAAGCTAAGAAAAGCTATCTAAATAACATTCTTGACAGATTGGAATGTTTCTCTAATCTTTCTTTTTTTGAAGAACTTTGATTTGATGATTGTTTCCATATCTACAAAGAGCAACGTAAAGAGCTGCACATGACAGAAGGATTCCCAAAAGATTTAGATACTAATCCTGAAAGGTGAATGAGCTTGTGCTTTACTGGCAGTCATTGCAAAAATTGGTTTGATTTGGAACTATTTTTTTCTCATGATAAATGGTAATGTTCCAGATGAGTTGACGAAAGTGATTCTGGTTTGGTTTGGTTTTATAGCATATCAACAATTGTAGGTTATTTAATGCCAAATAGGGTTTATATATATATATATATATATATATATATGATTTGGTTTGGTTTGGTTTTATGGCATATCAACTATTGTAGGTTATTTAGTACCAAATCAGGTTTATATATATATATATATATATATGATTTGGTTTGGTTTGGTTTGGTTTTATGCCGTATCAACCATTGTAGGTTATTTAGTACCAAATCGGGTTTATATATATATATATATATATATATATATGATTCTGGTTTGGTCTGGTTTGGTTTGGTTTTATGGCATATCAACCATTGTATGTTACTTAATACCAAATCGTGTTTATATATATATATATATATGATTTGTAAACATAAATCAACCAAGTTAAATAGTTTCAAGTTCACTAACAATTGAATTAAACATCAGTTATTTGTTTACACTTCACACTGTTGAATAATCAGTTTCTTTTCAAACAATTCAATTTAGAATATGCCACAGTTAAAAGGTTCAAAGAATTGATATATATCATTAATAGTTCAATTAAATATTAGTCATTTATTCACCAACAGTTAAATGATCAAACAATTCTTTTTCCAACAATTCAATTTAAAATAATCAAAGTTAAAAGGTTCCAAGTATTGATATATATCATTAATAGTTCAATTAAATATCAATCATTTATTCACCCACAGTTAAATGATCGAACAGTTCTTTTTGAAATAATAAAATTCAGGATTAGTTTAGACTAAGTTTAAATGTCAAAGACTTTTATTTGACCCATAGATAGGACACTATCAAGCGCTACCATTCCAGGCCAAAGTGGACCGGGGAGTGATGACAATGAAGGGGTACTCTACATTCCCCAAAATTCCAGCATTACTGGAGCCTAATCATCCGACAGTTTAGTACCATATCCAGGACACTCGTGGTGGGAAGTCTTACCCCTCTGTAGAGATGCAATCAGTGTATTCTACAGACCCAGCCGATTGGGCAAAGGGATTCTGGAAATGAAAAGCTTGTCATCAAGATAAGAACTATTTATTACAAAGACTTCGATTACAGATACAATGGCACTCACTTGGACATTTCTTCACTTTTTTTACCTTTACCTTTTTATGCATCAATTCACTGTAGATGACAAACTTTTCTCTGGCGTAATAAAACCAAACCAGGTCCACTCTGGCCCGGAGTGGTAGCACCTGATAGGGCCCTATCTATGGGTTAGATAGAACTAACAGCATACTCATGTTAAAATGAATTGTTTGAGTAAACTTAATAGCTTGAAATAGAAATGTTTTGACAATTAAACCGTACTTACAGTTAAACTGCGTGCTTATGCTTAATTGAATTATTTGAAATAGAACTGTTTTTCAACATTAAAACTGTAGTTTGAAATAGAAATGTTTTTGACAAACTGTGTACTTATGCTAAACTGAATTGTTTTAAATAGAACAGATTATTCACATAAAAATGGATTTGGCGTTAAATAACCTACAAAGGTTGATATGCCATAAAACCCAACAAACTAAACCAAACCATCTAGCGTAATAAGCCGCTTTATATAGAGATATTCTTTTCATCTGCTTTCTTCTAATAATTCTTTTAGTAAATATGCAATTATTAAAACAAATAAAATTTCAACGTTTGTTTAATAAAACCTAATTTGGATATAAAAGATTACATAAACACGCTGTTAAAAATAATAAGCCGCTTTATGTATAGATATTTTCTTACCAAAAAAATTAAGCAGATTTTCTTTTCTTTTTGTTACTCCATATTTGAAGGCAGATTTTCAAAGAGGTAAGGGATGCAGAATAGCATTCTTGAAAGTTTTTGTATTGTCACGTGATGGCTCACAGAGACGAGGAGGTGGGAATGATACTCTCTCCCCCCCCCGTTGAACTAAAATTATCTAGCAGTCAAAAAGTGACCGTTAGAAATGAATGTGGGTCACACAGATGTTTGCACCTAAGTGACCTTGGGTCGCCGGACATCGGAAGGGGAAGGAGAAAATGAAGCCAAATGATTGGTGGGGGGACCCCAAACGGAAGTGGGGTTCCCTTCCCCTCAACGGAAGAAAATACAAAAAAAGGGAGTTTTTGAGCAAGTCCCGTGGCAGACGGACGATAGCCATTTCACTCCGGGCTAAAGACAAAAGACTGAGACATGAGAGACCTGAGTCTCTCAAGCCAGCATTAAAAACAGTACAAAGTCTATTAGCCCGTGAAAGAAGAGAAATTCTCCAGTGGAACCCCGTCAAAAAAATAAGATAAGTAACTTTGGGACATTTTTCCGTTACACCCAAATTTTGTTTACCACTCTCTCTCTCTCTCAATTTGAAAAAGGATAAAAGCCAGGAAAAGCCAGTTATATTCATGGACTATCCTATTATATATTTTTGACACTTTGAACATATATATGTATATAACCGTAGTAAAGAACCTATGTGTTTTCATTTTACCATGTGGTCTATGTTATTATTCCATGCTTTCCTTTCAGCTTCTATTCGCCCTACATTATCTTGCTTAGAACTGTCCTATTAATTCCTAAAGTATCAAACGGGAAACCGGAGTTGCCGACCATAGCAATATTAATATTATTACAACTAAGACCTATAGGCCCGTATTCTTCAATTATCTAAGGGAAAGAAGTTTAGTGGCCTGGTGGGTGTGTGATAGTGTGAAATTTTGGACCCCTTTGCCAGCGGTGGCCAGTCTGGCCCTAAATTATTCCCTCACGTAATATGCCAGTTCTTATCTGCCTGAGAAAAGAACTCTGAACAGGACTTATTTCTGTAGGGGATCAAGTGCCAACCTGCCCCGTCTTCACACGTGCGAAAATAAAGTCCCATTTTGGGATTTTAGTCAATTTGCCGTCACAGTATGCAGTTCTTCAATGCATATGGTAACTGCACATCTGTCTACTGCTTCATGCATTGTACATTTCCGGGGTGATGAGATATGAAGGGATCTATATAGGGGTCTATGGCCTAAAAAGGTTTGACAACTCCTGGTTTAACTGTTAAATAATTGGCTGAATCTTTCATTTGGCTTGTCGTGAAGATAAGTTTTTAAAATATCTTGACTGTAATATCAAGTAAATGTAATTAGCAGTTTTAGGTTAATTGAGAAAGAATTCGGCTCAATTGAATAATCTTAGACATTTGACCGACAAATCCTAGAAGTTAGAATTAAATTTAGTTAATTAAAATTTAATTAACTACGGAGCGACTGGTTGTTCAATTTCCATCTCTGGTTCCCCGGATTCATGAACAGAGCAAAAGATGTCGAAGTAATGTAACTGAATTACGAGGATCATTAAATAATTTTCCAGACTTTTTTCGTATGGGCACTTTTTATTGATAGTACACACATGAAACTCTTGTCCCCTTCCAAGTAATATCCGCCGGCTGAAATGCACTTGTTGTACCGTTCCAACAACTTCTGCAAGGCCTCATGGAAGTCCTCTTGTGTGAGCGTGTCAATGACCTTCGTCACAGCCTCTTTCATCTCCTCATTTGTCTCATAACGACGACAGCCTCTGAGCTTAGGGAATAGCCAAAAGTCACAGGGACCAAGGTCTGGATAATTGGGACGGTGAAAAACTGTCTTGATGCCCATCTCGGTCAAATAGTCTGTGACAAGGATGGAGTTGTGGACTGGTGCATTGTCCAGGTGGAAATGCCACTCACCCGATTTGAAGAGTGCTGACCTCTTCTGACGGAATATCTTCCTGAACTACCTTAAAACCTCAACATACTAACCCTAACCCTAAGCCTTTGGCCAATCAACTCTGGTGTATTGACTTCCTTAATCCTTCCACACCTCTCATCATCCCTCATGGACTCCCTGCCTTCCTTGAATCTCTTATGCCACTCAAAAACTCATGCTCGATTTATGCAAGATGGTCGAAAAGCAGTCTGAAGCATTCCATACGTTTCTGTGGCCTTTTTTTCCAAGTTTAAAACAGAATCTTATTGTATATCGTTCTTCTAAAGTGTCCTCACGTCCAGATTGCATTTTTGAAATTCACCAGCTGTGACAATCAGGCTTTAGTAGGGTGTATTCCAATTGCTGCTATAGCTGTTGATTTGAATCTGAAATCATAAAAATTGGTCAGTCATCTCATAAGATGTATAGCAATAAGATACTGAATTTTCAAGAGTCTACGACAATTTTAAATTCCTATACAAAAAATGTCTGGAAACCTATTGAAAGTACCACGAAACAAGAAAATGTTGTTGTTATTCCTCCCAATCTAAAAGTGTGGAGCTGAAATAAGAGTCTGTATGACAAGAAGACAGAGAGGCAACGAAAAACGACAATGGGTCTTAGAGGAAGAAAAATAAACTATATAGTATAACCCCATAACAACCTATCCTCAATCAGCCACCGATCCTGAGTTACCTTGCATTATCCTGTATTCTTTTCCACCTTTTTAGAACAACATATTTTAATATCCTTAATATAACGTTTTGTTTCAACTTTAATGGACTTGAGAATAATAATAATAATAACAAATGAATATCTCCACACGGTTCAACGTTTCAGAACTTGAGCCTCACCACCAGATGCAACTAAGTCAGTAATAGTCAATGAATCGATTCTTATTCTGTATGTATTTACCAAACCCCACCGGCACAGGCAGGATGCAACACAAGTTCAACTCTTTTAAGCGGAAAAGTTTGAATTCAGTTTTCCTTTTCCTAGACTGGTTGCCTTACCAAGGCTAAAGAACCCAGTCTGTCTTACTATTTACCTATAACTGGCTGGATAACACGTGGATCCATGACCTTCCCAAAGACATTGGCTCGAAGTGAAATGTAAACAGTCTCGTTCAGGTTTTGTACTCAAGTCGACGATTCCATTTCCTACGACAATAATCTTAACAATAGGTACGCTTCCTTCAATTCTCATTGCATACCTCATACTTCTCAACTTGTCCACAATATAGCAACAAGCCGTAATTTCATTCTAAACATCTATAAACGTTGCATAATTTATGTCGTCAGCGTAATTCTTTTACTAGCTGATAATCTACTAGCTAATTAGTTGAAGCAAAAAAAAAAAAACTTATGGAAAGAAAGAAAAAAGAAGAGGAAAATGGTTAAATTCTCGTCAACCCTGGTTATTTGAGCTTTGATTTCGACCCAAATCTTTCTTAAGGACTTTGCACATTTTATCCCTTCGTGGTCCTTCTCCCTTGATATTTTATATTTGGTGACTGCATGGGGAAGACGAAAGACGCAGAAGAGTCACACTTGGCCGCCTTCATCTTTACAGCCTCGCTTTCGCTCTTCTGTTCAGTCCGACTCAGTCATAAATCTCAATTTGAAATAACTCCAGACAAACATATGGAATACTTTAAACCTATCTTTGTTCCTCAGTCTGCTGATTGCTGGCGTTTGTTTTTTGTTGTTTTTTTTTGTTTTGTTTTGTTTTGTTTTTGTTTTAGTTTTTTTTTTCGTTTGTTGTGTGTGTGTGTGTGTGTGTGTGTGTGTGTGTGTGTGTGTGTGTGTGTGTGTGTGTGTGTGTGTGTGTGTGTGCGAGCGCACGCACGTGTTTCTTTTTCTTTCTTTAATGTTTTCTACTGAAATCCGTCTCGACAATTTCATTCCACCGACTATTCTGTGATTTAGTTAGTTTTTTTGTTTTTTTTTAAGTTTAACAACATCTGACCTCAGAATAGTTAACGAAAAATAAAAATTAAAATAAAATAAAATGTGAGAAAAAAAAAAATTTCTGCGTTCCGAAATAGCTCCCCCGCTGAAAATTCCATCTCTCAATTTTTTTTATTTTTTTTCTTTCTTATTAATGCTTCTTATGCACTGATGTTTCTCAGGTTTCGGGGTACCGTAACGGTTATCGGCATGTAAAATGGAATCGGCAAACAGTGTTCGAATTCTGCTGAGTTTGGTGTTCCTGTAGCAATAATACCAAATAAAATGTGAGAGGGAGTGCCGAAAATTATAAATCTTAACATGGTTGGATTGATAAATAATGAACACATGATAGATAGATAGATAGATAGATAGATAGGAAGTGCCCGTGGTGTAATGGTTATCGTCGTAGGAAATGGACACGGCGACACGAGTTCAAATCTTGGACGAGACTGATTGTATTTCACATAGCACTAATACCCTTGGGAAAGGTATGAATCAAATTATTCTCCCTCCATAAGACCCATAGTAGGACAGACTGGGTTCTTGAGCCTTGGTGAGGCAACTAGTCTAGGAAAAGAAAAACTCTGAATTCAAACCTGTTAAATCTGCTTTAAAATTGATCTTGTGTCATATCCTGCCCGAGCGGAGGGGTTGGGTAAATAGGGATAGATAGATAAATAGATAGATAGATAGATAGATAGATATGAATACATGAATCGGGCTCTGGCAATGACCCAGCGCCTCTTTCCCAAGGTCAAGTTAACTAATTCTTTCCAACTTTTTAATTGTACGGCCAGGGCACGCCATAGTTGAAAGTAAATTGTGACGTACATTTTTTAAAGCATTTTGAACCAAATTGGTGGGATTTATTTGGACAAGATAGATAAAAGGTACATTCCTTTGCAAGTAAAGGTCTTTTAGGTAATCAGTTAAATTGCAGCTTAGGACGTTGGAAAATAAAAATTATAAAACTATTATAAATCAGTGTTTCTACTAGAATATCATTTGCTGTACTTGCAGATACGGATGACCAGACGGATAACGTAATGGAGAATGGATACGGCGATCCGAGTACGATCTCTGGCCACAACAGTTTGCGTTCTTCTCGCTCCTGACAAGGTTGAAAATGCCTGTCTTCTTCTCTTGCCCACCCCAATGACCATGTGTAAATGGGAAAGTAGTTGGAGCTCTTAAATTTTCATGACAGGTCAAATCAGAGATTTTTCTAATCACTGGTACCATATAACCCAGTAGAATCAGTTAGATGCTACGTAGACAGAAGATGGGCAACACCATTCATTTTCCTGAGAGATGCCACTTCCCTCCAGGACCCCTGTTATATTGTAAAGGAATAAGTTGCGAATAAATGAGTAATATTTTTTAAAAGTCAACAACCTTAAAAGAAAACCCCTTTTTGTTTGGAGTCTTATCCCTCTGCAATGAATATAGACAGTGAATTGTTAACCGTGTCAAAAAGAGTTAAGTAAAAAGTTAGTAAAAAAAGACTTTAGTAAAAAGAGGGATTATGGGGTGGGGAATGAAATTTTAAAGTATCTGTTAGTAATCTGAAACTGGAATTTAGTTTGGTTTCTTTGTTTAATGGCATATCAACTCTTTTTAGGTTATTTAATGCCAAAGCCATTCTCCTAGAAGAACAGTAGTGGTACTATTTAACCCATAGCTGGGAGGATAAGGGGGTTCATACCTTTCCCAAGGGTATTTGCCCGAAAGTGAACGTAATAGCACGACTGTACGAACTCGCGTACTACGATTCCGCAGACCATCGCTTTAACCATTACACCACAAGGACACCCCCAATTTAATTTGAGTTTTATGTATGATAATAATCCAAAACATATTTCCAAATTAATTCAGAAAAGAAATATCTTATTATGACTCATACAGTGAGAAGTATGCATTTACCCAACTCTTCTGCAGCGAGAAAAGATGTTATTCACGGTCAGTTTTTATACGGAGTAAAGCTGGTCTGAATTTAGAATTTTCCGTTTCCTAGACTTGTTGCCCAACCCAAGCAAAAGAAAACAATCTGCCCTACTATTTGTTCATGATTGAGAAAAGAGAGAACATTGATTAATAGCTTCTCTGATGAAATGAAAGAACGTAAACAACCAAGTCTAAGACGTGAACTCGGGTCTTACGTTGTTAAGCGTTACACGAAGCGTGCATACAATAGAAGGTATTACAAATAGAAGAAAGAAAGAAAGAAAGAAAGAAAGAAAGAAGGAAAATGTGAGGATAAATAAGAAGTGGCGCAGTGACGGCAAAAAACTTAAGTACTATTTGAAATTAAAGTGCGAAAAAAAAAAAAAAGAAAAATTGACCGAGGGAGGGGAGAAAGATATTAAGTGCCGGTCCCAGAGTAAATTATCATTTATGATGGGAATTATGCTTGTTATATAGTTATTTACTAAGCTTAGCAAAGTTGCAGTAAAAGGCCGGAAATACTTGGCGCTTAGTAAGAATCGAACTCATTAACGTTGGTCTACTAATCTAGCTTACTGAACAGTGCACCAAATGAGATGCCTAGCGGGCCCTGTCCAGCAAAGGCAGACTTGAGGCCCTAAGGCTCCCGGTTTCGACTGGACCACCTTCGGGTGAGCTAGATGCATCATAATCACCAGAACTCGAGCCTTAGTTCGTGCCCGACCTCTTCCTCCCCTTGTTATATACTCACATAATAAATATGCTTATATACACATGTACATGTTCATGCAGCATCATAACGACACAATAAATAATAAAACAGACGCACAATGATAAAGTCGCAGGAATAAACGACGCACGCAAGGAAGACGCAGAAAGACTTCTTTATAAAATATTTTACCTCTCACTTTATTTGTAAGGTTTCAAAAAGGGTTACTCAAAGTTTGCGTGTGAGAGGTAGCTGGGGACCGAACATTACTGAAATATTTTGACCCCGAAGTTATGGCCGTCAGCGTTGTGTCTTTCTCGTTCTTCATGGTTGCTCAACCGGACCCTGGAGTAAACTCTTCTGTGTGCTGGCTTTCCCTACTACACCGCGTCTACTTCCGTCTTCCACTGTACTGCTTGCCCTCCTTCTCCCCTATCTCCCACTGTCCTCAATTCGTCGGCCTTATATTACCTTCAAACTCCCACGCAGTAATATAGACACGCCTCAACGCCTACGCAACCTCTTCCGATTTCCAGCGACCGGGATGTGTCACTTCCTTCCGGTGCACCACCTTGAATGGCATTTTTGGCCGGGTCAAAAGGTCAAAACATAACACACTAATCCCCACTTTAATCGACCTTCGGGTCATTGACATTGTGCCAAGTTCTGTCTGGTGGGAGGCAGCGACAAATATCGCCATTGCTTGTGACGTATTTGTCACTCAGACTTTCAGAATTGAAAATGTGCGTATATGTGAGTTTGGTGGCGCGTGAATGTTGTTGTGTGGTACACTTGTATGTGTGTGCGTGTCTATTTATCTCTTTGTATATTTGTCTCTAGGTATATAAGTGTGTGCCTGTCTATCTATATGTGTATCGCTATGTGTGTGTGTGTGTGTGTGTGTATCTGCCTGTCTATCTCTATGTGTGTCGCTATGAGTGTCTATCAGTGTATATCTGTGAGCGTGTATGTTTCTCTGTATGTATGTCTGAGTGTTGTGTGTAAGTCTATATGTCTGTGTCGGTGTGTCTGAGTGAGTGTGTGTGTGTGTGTGTGTGAGAGAGAGAGAGAGAGAGAGAGAGAGAGAGAGAGAGAATCTGTGTGTGCGTGTCTGGCTAGCTGACTGGCTGTCTATCTATGTGTATCACTATGTGTGTGTGTGTGTGTGTGTGTGTGTGTCTGTCTGTCTGTCTGTCTGTCTGTCTGCCTATCTATATGTGTCGCTATGTGTGTCTGTCCGTCTGTGTATATCTGTGAGCGTGTATGTTTCTCTGTATGTATGTCTGAGTGCTGTGTGTAAGTCTGTATGTATGTGTCGGTGTGTCTGAGTGAGTGTGTGTGTGAGAGAGAGAGAGAGTGAGACAATCTCTGTGTGTGTGTGTGTGTGTGTGTGTGTGTGTGCCTCTTTGTGTGTGCGTATGCATAAGTCTGTCTGTGTATATGTGTGTGTTTATTTGTATGCGTGTGTGTGTATGTACATAAGTCTGTCTGTGTGTTTCTGAGTATTTATATCTGTGTGTGTGTAAGTCTGTCTGTGTGTGTGTATATATGCGTGTGTGTGATTTCTACCTGTCTGCCTACCTGTCTGTCTAACTGCGTTTCTGTCTAAGAGAAGTCAAAAATTGGTACATCTTGATACAGGAATTGAATGTCATTTGTCAACCAGACAGGAAAAACTAATGGACTGATCTTCAGTTAAAAAGAATTAGAAAAATAAAAAAATAAATAAGATAAGCAAATCAAACTTGGGTTAGGGAGATAGAGTGGCTGGAAATTTGTGAATTTTTTTCCAAATCTTTATTAGAAATTTCTCATCAGACAAAGAGTCTGAAGATGCAGATCTAACATTCTAAAAATATATGGTCTGCTGAAATAAATATTATTACAAAAATATGAGTAAATTTTAAAGGTTTTTCTTATATATATATATATATATATATATATATATATATATATATATATATATATGGATTATTCAAATCATTCTTATACTGATACAAAGAATGATTCTTTTTAGGATACCAATTTTGTACTATGCCTTCTTTGACGCAAAAACAAATCGGTAGGGCTTATTTTATTTATCAATGTTTGTTTCTATAATTCTCTTTGGGACTGGCGCTGTCAGCTGTTTCATATCCCATCCCAAGTCAATTTCAGTGAGTGTTTTTTTTTGGGGGGGGGTCTTTTTTTTTTTTTTTTTTAGAGTTTTATCATGAGGATTGGTTGGAACGTACAGAATAAGTTTCCTTTTTTAATACTTGAAAGAGTATTGCTGTAGAACAGTGGTTAGCTAGCAAGTCTTGGTTTGATTTGGTTTCTTTGTTAAGTGCCATATCAACCTTCATGGGTTATTTGATGCCAAAGCCAACGCTTATTATAGGACAGTAGTAGTACTATAAATCCATAACTGCGGGAAGAGTAAAAAAGTTTATAACTTGCCCAAGAGTACTATTCCCAAAATGAACGTAATCCTATTTACCCAACCCCTCCACTCGGGCAGGATGTGACACAAGGACAATGTTTAAGCGGAGTTTAACAGGTTTGAATTCAGAGTTTTCCTTCTCCTAGACTAGTTGCCTCACCAAGGCTCAAGAACCCAGTCTGCCCTACTATTTACCCATAGCTGGAGGGAGAATAATTGGATTCATATTAGTGCTATGGGAAATGCTATCAGTCTCGTCCAGGATTTGAACTCGTGTCGCCGTGTCCATTTCCTACGACGATAACCATTACACCACATGTACCTCCACCTAAAAAGGGGTGTCCTCGTGGTGTAATGGTTAAAGCGATGAACTGCGGAATCGTAGTACGCGAGTTCGTACTCCAGTCGCGCTATTAAGTTCACTTTCGGGCAAATACCCTTGGGAAAGGTATGAACCCCCTTATTCTCCCTCCAGCTATGGGTAAATAGTAGGACGGACTAGGTTCTTCAGCCTTGGTGAGGCAACTAGTCTAGGAGAAGGAAAACTCTGAATTCAAACCTGTTAAACTCCGCTTAAAAATTGACCTTGTGTCTTATCCTGCCCGAGCGGAGGGGTTGGTAAATAGCACCTCCACCTAAAATGAACGTAATTGTGCAACTGGAGTTCGAACCCACTTACTACGATGTCGCAGTCCAGCACGTTAGCCACAACTCCACGCTGATTTCCTCAACCTAGTTTTGCAGATCAGTATCCTAGTAGAGTGAGACTGATGTTTAACGTAACTCCGATAAGTTACTCTGCCACTTTGACATAGTGGTAGGCTTTTAATTCAGAGATTTCCTTCTCCAAAATCGGTTTGCTATCAAAGAAAATATTTTCTGCACTACTATGAACCCATAGCCACAAGAAGAACAAATGGATTCATGCTTTTCGCAACGGCATTAGTGAAAAGTGAAATAAAATTTCGAATCCGGATCACCGAATCCTGTGCCTCTCCATATGTGTTTGCTTTAGGGGTATTTAGAGACGTGTTTAATGTAACGTTATGGTCGTATGAAATGAAATCGGTGACCAGAGTTCAAATCCTGGAGAAGACTGTTATTTGTATAATCCATGGAAATATATATATATATATATATATATATATATATATATATATATATATATATATATATATATATATTTCCATGGATTATACAAATTGTTCTTCGACTGATACAAAAATGATTATTGTTATGATACTAATTTTGAGCAATACCTTCTTTGATGCAGACACAAACACATTTTTGTGAAATCCAAACATACACACACACACACACACACACACACACACACACATACACACACATATATATATATATATATATATATATATATATATATATATATATATATATGCGTGTGTGTGTGTGTGTGTGTGGACGGAAAGAAACACTGTAACTCAGACAGGCAGATAGACAGAAATTACACACGCACACACACATAAATACATACACACGGACTTATGCACACACACACACACAGAAATACGTGTGCGCACACACACACACACACACACACACACACACACCGCAGCTTTGGGTAAACTGGATTCTTTAACCTTTGTTAGGCAACAAATGAAGACGGAAGACTAAATTCACACCATCTTTGCTCCGCATAAATGTTGGCCTTGTGTCACAACTTGCTCGTGGTTGAAGGGTTGGGTAAATATAAATACGTGACAGTATATACAAAAATTGTGCTAATGTGTCCTGGTTAATAAATATTTGACTGTCACTGTCTTCTCCCCAAGTCGTGTTTGGCACGTTGTTTTGGCTTACATGGAACAAGCAGCAAGGAGCGATCCCTATCCTGTCTTAAATGATCACTGCTCCTTGGCCTGACTCCATACTTGCGAGACGCTGATTGCATTTCCTACGACGATATCAGTTATATGATCGCGTCTCGATATGTGCAGGAATTAGCAAAACTCTAATATTCTTTGTTTAAAAGTTATGGCTGTACAAACCCCAAAAGACGTCATTTCATTACATCGAAGTGGTATTTAATAGTAAAATGCTTTTTGCAACCTATTTACTAAAGTTTTTTTTTTTACTAGTCTAAGCTTGGTTTTTGCAAAAGGCCATATGTATAGATTATCCAATGAGAATGGAATTGATAAAAAAAATAGATAGAGTCTCCGTAGCGTAGAGGTTCACATGTTTGACAGTAATATCATTGTAAACGAATTTGACCCCCCTTGCTATTACATTCACGTTCGGACTAATACCCTTGAAAAAAAGTATGAAACCTCTTATCCAACCAATTATGGGTTGAATAGTACCACTGCAGTTTTTCTATAAGGATAGCTATGGTATTGAATAACCCACGAAGGTTAATATGACATTAAACAAAGAAAGCAAACGAAACTAGCCATGGGTTGAATAGTACCACTGCTGTTTTTCTACAAAGATGACATTGGCATTCATTAACCCACCAGGGTTGATATGCCATTAAATAAAGAAACCAAACCAAACTAAAAATGGTCTACTAGTCTAACTCACCAACCTATGCAGCTCGAAAAGCGCTATTTTATTAAATTTAGCTTAGTTTTAGTAGAAGACCATATATACAGGGCACTCAGTGAGAATCCAATTTAAATAGAAAACCAGGATTTTGAATATTGGTTATCGAGGTAAATAAGATCTCATTTTGAAAACTGGTGCAACACACCATTTTTATATTTATCACTCCAATTTCGTTTCCGATGGACTAATTTCTTGTTTAAGCAGCAAACCTCTGAAATTAGTATGTAATATAATTGCCGAGGGATTTCGTTTTATATATCTTGCCTTTCGGTTTAGTTAGGCTGAGAATCTTTCGCTTAGCGCATGGGTTAGTTAGGTGCAACATTAACCCAGGTGTTCACACGCGCGCGGAGAGGATGTGTCATTCAGAGATGTCAAAATAAAAATCCCAGATTGGAATTGGAATTGAGACCACAGGATGTGGGTGACGTCACACACCGGAAGCGTGTGCTGAGATTTGAGAAAAAGTAGTTAGTTGAGTTCCTGCCTCCGAACGAGAGAGTTGAGATTCTGACCTGGGCGAGGCCAGACGACTTGGTGCGCTACGGGCGCCGCGCGTTGGTTGGGTTGAGAGCTAACGATGTAAAAGCAGTCAGCATAGAAAGATTGTGTCTCTTTCTTCTCATGTCGAAAAACCTTTAACCTCAAAAAGGTGAATAAAAGTTTCGTACCTGAACTAATTTCGTGTTTTCGGATTCCTATATATGTTTATAAACATTTTATGAACATTATGTCTATTTCACATATCCATATCATGGATATGTAACATGAAGACCAGTTCACATATCTCGGCAGGAATATCTCATCTACAGAAAACAATATTAACATTTAGATAGGAATGGGCTGGACTGTTATTGACAAGTTGCCGATTATATGAAAATCTGATCTCTCTAATAAAATAAAACAAGAATTCTTCCAAGCTGTAGGCGTGTCAGTACTATTGTATATTTGCACCACATGGACTCAAATGAAACGCTCAGAGAAAAGGATTATTGGGAACCACTCAAGAATGATATGTGTAATTTTGAACAAATCCTAGAAGCAGTACCCAACAAAACAGCAGCTGTACGGCCTCTTACTTCCTATCAAACAAACCATCTAAATAGGACGACTAAGAGACGCTGAGGAGTACAAGAGAAGCAAGGACGAACTCATAAGTGACGTTCTTCAATGGACCCCTACACATGGACATACCAGTGTGGACCGACCAGCAAAAACTTACATACATCAGTAGTGGACGGACATAGGATGCAGTCAAAGATTATAGAGATGGGTAAAAGAGATAGATGATGATGATGATGGGGACACAACTAAACTAAGATTAATAAATATAAAAAGGAAATATAGTAGCAGTTAAGATTATTTCAGAATGTTAAATGAATACATGTTTTTATCGATTATAGAGAATCATTGGAGGTGCATTTGTGCAATATTTAACGTTGTCAAAGATAGACTTGGCGAGCTACGTTCAAATTCAGGACTGAACTGTTTACGATTAACGAAATGAAAATTTTGCTGAACACTCAGATCCCAGAACAATTTTGTTGAACAATAAAAATTTTGCTTGTCAGTCAGTTTCCATAAAAACTTTGCTAAACAAAGCAAATTTAGCTGAAAAATGAACATTTTGCTGATTTTTAAAAAAACATGTTTTAAGATGAAAATCTTGCTGAAGAAGGAAGATTTTAATGAAAAATTAAAATTTTGCTAAAACTTTCAATGAACAATGAAATTTCACTAAATAACTCATTTTAGTCAACGGGCAAGTTTTATATATATATATATATATATATATATATATATATATATATATATATATACAAATTATTATTTACCACACAATCACTTGCTCAGCTGTTACAAACAATTTCAAGTGCGTTTTTTGTTTTGTTTTTCTTTCGTTTCTTTTAATAAAAACACAATCATCGGGCAGTTTTTGGGAAGCAGTAAATTTAGAAAAAAAATTCCTGTCTGATTTTTTTTCGTTCGTTTTTCTTTTTCTTTGAATGAATGAAACAACAGATAACAGTGTGAATGACTTTTGATATAGAAATATCTCACAAATTCTTTTTTTATAGAAATTATTCCTAAATAACTTATTTTGTCCAACAGGACCTTTTTTTTTTTATCAATGCGGATTTTAGAAGTAAAGCACAGGCTTACATATCTGTAAACCAATCGCTCTGCACCATCCTTACCATCTTTCAGGGTACCATTCTTCCATTCCAAAGTAGATTAATATAAAAATTATCGCTTGCAGAACAAATCAATATTCTACCAGTTGTCTTCTACTAATCTGTGAGCCAAATTTACACCGAAATCCTGAAATACTCCCCACGGAAAACTCAAACACACACACAGACACATACACATCGAGTTGAAAATCACTGCTCCAAACAATTCATGACACACACGTTAAAAAACTACCGTGGCGTAAAAGACAAAGATATCTCAAAGTTTTCTATTACATCACTTGACCCCCAAACCGACATTCTGTCAACTACGATATCTTGAAATTTAACAAAAATGCACATGTGCTGTGTGAGAGGTATTTCTTTTGTCTTGTTTTCCAACTAATTCTTTAAACTCTGAACCTGCAACAGATTTGTCTACGCTGTCTATACGCAGTCAAAACAACCAAACCTAACACATACTCGCGCGCTTATCGTAACGGTTATTGCCATAAAAAATGGAAAAGTCGACTCGAGTTCAAATTCCGGTCACGGCTGTTTGCATTTCACTTAGCGCTAATGCTCTTGGGAAAAGTATGATTCCATCTGTTCTGTCTTCCAGCAATTGGTAAAAAATAAAACAGACTAAGTTATTTAATTTTGAACATTGTTTAGACAACCAGTCGAGGAGAAGGAAAATTCTGAATTCAAACTAACTGTATTCCACTTAACAAATTGATCTTGTGCGATATCCTGTCCACGGTTGAGGTTATATATATATATATAATTAAGGAAAAACACAAACCGGTCACACTAGGATTATAAATTTATTTTATCCATAAGATCTGAAGAAGTGCTGTTAATTTTTTTCGTGTTTTTTGATTTTATCAAAAACACATAACAAGATGGAAATAGATTTATAATCCTAATGTGACCGGTTTGTGTTTTTTCTTTACCAGGAAAATTTAAATGTTCACTTTTGAATAGTTTTCTTGTCCTGAAGGAATTAATCCCAACTCCGGTTTAACTGGACCAAATAATACTTATATATATATATAGTCATCCACAGACAGACTGTTTCGTTGTATCAAAACTCTTCAGTGAGGCTAGACATCTAGGACGCTTGAAGCTGGGATTGAAACCCGCCCAACTTTACATTAGACTTGGTATCATACCGCCCAGCCAACAAGCGAACCACGTCAGCTCGGGAATTATTAGGCATTTAATAGTAGCTTTCGTTTGTATACATTTATACCTTATCGGATATCAGAGTGCTCAATTCGTTTGAATAGCTTTGCCTTATGCGAATGGCCGCCATAAATTCCTTCGTCAGATTACTCAACGCCCATGGGGGAGTATATATATTTGGGTGAATATATTATTGAAGTTATAATTATTCGTCTATGGTTATTATCAGTAGTAACTTCGAACCATATCACTGCTTAAAATAGGACTTATTTCTGTATTAATTAAACCACCAAAAGTCACGATATCATAAAATCAAACAACCAGGTAACAGGAGATGCGTAGCGTAACGGTTATCGTCCAAGAGAAAAGAATCAGTGACCCGAATTCAAATTCTGGGTGAAGCTGTTTATATTTTGCTTTGCGCAAATGCTCTTGAAAAATGAATCCAACAGTTCTCCGAACTATGGACAAATTGTAGGGTAGACTAGGTTCTTTAGCTTAGAGTAAGGGAATCTGTGGTGGAGAAGGAAAAACTTCATTTAAAAACTGACCTTAGGTCACACCCTGATCATGGCGAAGGTTTTGTATAAATACATCTTTTTGCCAATTTGGTTGATTAGATGGGTTTATAGCATATCAACTTTTGTTGGTTATTTGATGCTAAATCCTCTTTATGTCTATAAATTAGATATGTATAATTTGGTTTGGTTTGGTTTGGTTCTATGGCATATCAACCGTTGTAGGCTATTTAATACCAAATCTCCTTTATACATATATATTAAATATATGATTTCTAAACATATTTTGTTGATAACATTTTTCAACGAGTTCTTTTTTTTTTTTTTTGCACTGAGTTAAATAGTTTCAAGTATTCATATCTAATACAAATAATTCTATTTACTATGAATCATTTGTTTACACACAAATAAAAAGATATAGATAATTTGTAAGAGATTAGTTTGTAGGTAATTTTATTTTGAAATGAGTTATAACTAATTTTTTGCACCATAGTACTGCTATTGTTACAAGTATTGCTATCTAACACAACTAATGCTATTTACTATTAAGAATTGGTTTGCAGACAGTGAAATCGTTACAAGTATTGCTATTTAACACTATTCATTCATTTGCACACAGTCAAATAGTCTATATATTTTGCTATGCCATATCAATAATTCAATTTAGACACACAGTTTCAAGTATTGCTATCTAACGCTAATAATTATATTCACCATTACTCATTCGTTTCCAGAGAGCTAAATTGTTCCAAGTATGGCTATGTGTCACTAACAATTCAATTTGTTTACACACAGTTTAAATTATCTAACAGTTCTATTTCTAACAATTCAATTGATCATAGGTTATTTGTCTGCACACAGTTTAAATGTAAAACAGTTCTATTTCACCTATAGATAGGACCCTATCAAGTGCTACCACTACGGGTCAGAGTGGATCTGGGAGCGATGGCAATGAAGGGGAACTCCACATTTCCCAAAGTTCCAGTATTACTGGAGCCTCACCATCAGATTGTTTAGTGTTATATCCAGGACACTCGTTAAGGGAGTCTTGCCTCTCTGCATAGATATGGTCGGTGTATTATACAGCACCAGCCGACAGGGCAACCTTTTATTCGAAGAAACACACAGCGTTGCTCAGAAAAGTTCAAATATAGCAGAGTTAAGATAAGTGCTTTAATATATTTTTTCTTACTCAACACTAAAATAACAAAAGACTATACATTAAAATTAGCTGTCACTGAACAATATTCGGATGCTCAAAGTAAATTTTGTCGATAGGGCTTCTGGCTAAAAAAAAATTAGTGTTTCTCCTATTGAATGATAGTATTAAAAGGTTGTTTGGAAATATAAAGGTTAAAAATCAACTTACAACTGGTCATGAAAAAAGTACGATTAAGCAATGTGGGACAAAACAACGACAAAAACTTGTATAAAATTAATTTCCTTGCGCCATTCTTAAGAAAAATGTGTGAAGATAAATCTGATAGAGGAGAGACTAGATTCTTCAGCTTCGATCAGACAACTAGTCTAGGAGAAGGAAAACTCTGAATTTAAACCACCTTTATTTCATTTTAAGATTGACCATGTGTCTCATCCTCCCAGGAGTGAAAGGATTGGGTAAATATATATATCCATCATTAAGATTACTGAAAAATCAGTAGTCACGTATATTTTCATCCAACTTTCACTTTCACTTTGTGATGCTAGTTTAAATGCTTATGTCTTTAACCAACGTTCTTGAATATTTCGCCTCTTTTCTTTCTGTTTACATTGACGCCACCAAATTGTTCAAATTGTTTCTTGTTGGTCAATTCACTTTTCTTGCTTATTACGCTTTTCCTTTTTCCTTGAATAACAAATTTGTGAAATTCTTATAATGAGTTATTTTCTTATTCTTATTTTGTTGTTTTGAATTTCTCTTTTTTTTTTTCTGATTTTCACGATTTCCAGTGTTGTGTTCTCGTCACTCAGTAACTTTATAGTATCTTGTTTCTTAGTTGAGGTCATATTTTTCATATGGCTCATGGTAATATTAATATATCCGAAATTAAAAAATAATCATCAATAAAACTATGATATTCATTTGCATTTCTTTGTTTATAAAAAAATACAAAACATTTTTCTTCTGTGGAATAGCCATTTTCCCATCTTGTCTCTTCGCTCTGTGGCCGACTTATCTCGCCGCCATCTTTCATCACTCCACGCTGTCCTATGTTCCTTGTAGAAGGAATGAATGACAAAGACATTTTCTGCGTGCACATTTCTTTCTTATAGATTTCATTTAATCACATTGCATATTACCGACCGTATGTTCGGGGAGAACCATTAATGGAAATTAGGTGGGGGAGCCTTCAACTGTTCTCGTCTACGGTTCTGGGCTAAGTAATTTAAAGTTGCAATATAACTTCTAACTTCTTCGGTCACTTGACTGAAATTATCCAATCACAACCAAATTCTCGAATTGATGTCAAGGTCATCACCTGTTAATTAAACTTATTAGGCATTAACGGTTTCCACTTCCGTGACAACCATTTAAATCTGTTTAAATTATCTACAGTACTTCTCAGATGATATATACAACTATTTCATTATCTAATACTACTACTACTTATGAGTTTTTCACATCAGTGTTAGCTGATGGTTTTCACTGGTGTTTGAGTGACAGCAAGTCTCCTCAACTCTCCAGGACTCTTCTCAGTATTCTGGTCGTTCTCAATAATGCTGTCACTTGGATAGTCTCCACTCGTCCACCAACTTCAAATTCCTCCAGGCCCTTTAATAATCCTTTAGTTACTGTTCCAAACACACCTATCACAATTATTACAATCGTCACTTTCATGTTCCACAGCTTTTTCAATTCTCTAGCAAGGTCGAGGTACTTATTCTTCTTTTCACATTCTTTCAGTTTTATTCTGTGGTCAGCCGAGACGGTAAAATCGACAATTTTGCATTTTTTTTTTTTTTGATTACTATAAGGTCTGGTCTTCTGGCCGAGATTAGGTGATTTGTGTGTATGTCAAAGTCCCATAGGAGTTTATGCGTGTCATTTTCTATGAGAGGTGCTGAGTTGTGCATATACCATTTGATGGTGTGGTCAAATTTAAATTTCTTGCACATTTCCCAGTGGATTACCTTGCCGACCCAGTCGTGTCTCGTCTTATATTCCTTCGGTACTAATTTCCTGCATTCGCTTATTATGTGATTGACCGTTTCTTCTCTGTCACCGTATAGCCTACATTTACTGTTTTGTTGCGTCTTATCTATTCTCGCTTTGATATGATTGGTTCTTATGGCGTTGTTCTGTGCTGCTATTAGGAGAGATTCTGTTTCTCTCTTAAGGTTTCCTTTTCTTTGTCAGGTCCAGGAGTTCTGGTGTGAGATGTTTTTTATTAGTCGTTTAAATCGGCCATAGAGCTGTTTTTCCCATTTTTGTTTCCTAGTTATTGTCATTCTATCATCTATCGTATTGTCAGAATCGTTTCTGATGGCTGTAATCAGTCCTCGTTCGTATTTTTCTATGTAGTCTTCGAGCCGTTTTATCGATGCGTCAACGCTCACTTTGGCGCTGGCAAGACCTCTTCCTCCTTCTTTTCTAGATACATATATTATTATTATAATTATAATTATTATTATTATTATTATTATTTTACTCCTTGAGAGTTTCTCTCATCAGCGTTAGCCGATGGTCTTTCTCTAGAGTTTGAGTGCCAATAAGTCTCTTAAAGTCTCCGGGACTCTTCTCAGTATTCTCAACAATGCTGTTGTTTGGTTTGTCTCCACTTGACCTCTTATTTCCAAGTCCTCTAGTCCTTTTACTATTCTTTTAGTGACAGTACCAAGAGCATTAATTACAAATGGTATCACCGTCACTTTCATGTTTCACAGTTGTTTTTTTTTCAATTCTTGAGCAAGGTCGAGGTACTTATGCTTCTTTTCGCATTCTTTCACTTTTACTCTGAGGTCAGCTGGGACAGCAAAATCCACAATTCCTTTGAGAGTTTTTTCCACCACTGTTTGCTAATGGTCTTTCACTGGAGTCGAAGTGACAGAAAGTCTCCTCAAGCCTTTAAGACTCTTCTCGATATTCTGGTCGATTTCTATAATGCTGTAGTTTGGGTGGTCTCTGTCCTCCGATTTCCAACTCCTCCAGTCTCCCTTACCAAGTCTTTGCGGATCGTTTCGACACACCGATTACAATTGATATTGCCGTCACCTTCATGTTCCGTAGCTGTTTTTAGTTCTCTGGCAGATCTAAATACATTATTATTATTATTATTATTATTATTATTATTATTATTATTATTATTATTATTTCACATCAGCGTTAGCTGATGGTTTTCCACTGGATTTTGAGTGACAGCAAATCTCCTCAAATCTCAAGGACTATTCTTAGTATTCTGACCCATCTTAACAATGCTATAATTTGAACAGTCATAACTTGTCCTCTTATTTCCTAGTCCCCCAGTCCTTGTACCAATCCTTTGATGACTGTACCAAGAGAACCAATTTCAATTGGTATAATCGTCACTTTCATGTTCCACAGTTTTTTCAATTTCCAAGCAAGGTCCAGGTACTTATCCCTCTTTTTCATTATTATTATTATTATTATTCACTCATTAGAGTTTTTCACATCAGCGTTAGCTGATGGTCTTTCACTGGGGATTGAGTGACAGCAAGTCTCTTCAATTCTCCAGGACTCTTCTCGGTATTCTGGCCGTTTTCAATAATGCTGTTGTTTGGATGGTCTCCACTCGGCCGCCAACTTCCAAATCCTCCAGGCCCTTTAATAATCCTTTAGTAGGCTGCAACGGGTAATAAAAGGAAAAGTCACAAAGTAATAAACGTAATATGTGCCCATGAAATTGTGGTTGCATTCTTATTCCTCATCACAGCAGAAAATAAGTTAAAACAACGGGAGATGACGACAGAAGACAACGAGCAAGAACGAAGATGGTGACAAAAAAAGGCGAAAGAGTGACACGAGCCGATAGACAGGATGATCGAAAAACGAAATGAAGTAAGGAGATGGGCGCCGGCCGATTTCAGTTAATGCTGCATTTAAACGGGCCAATTGTTTACTGAAATGCTGCTCAATAACATATTGTTCAGCTACCAGAGGTTAACTAAAACATATATTCAAATCAGACGAAACACAAAGAATGTTTTTTTTTTAGATAGATTACGTTTGGGTAAAGAGATTTTAACATGTTCTAACAAGTACAATTTTCTTAGTTTCATTTGTTCATTGACAGGTATAATTGCGTCAGAAAGAACAAGACAAATGATAAACATCTTGATAAGAATAAAAATTTTGCTGTTTTACAATTTTACCAAAACAAATAACATTAAGAAGATCTTAGTCATTTTAAAGCATTTTCTTAAAATTGCTTTCAAGGCTGCTGCTGATGTTGCTCGGTAAATTTAGAAAAGGAATTGAAACACTGCCTGAATGAAATGTCTCCAACTGGTTTATATGTTTTAAGGGTGTTACTTATGATGCTTTAAAATGTAAAGAGAAACTGTTCATCATCTACCCCCACCCAACAATCAAACACGTTTATAAAATAAGTAGAATGCTGCATAAGCTTTAAGAAATATGGAGTCAATTAAAAAAAGCGCAAATTCGTTTTATATAGCCAAAACCTACAAATTGAGGTAAGCTTAGAATTTGTATATATAAATATACATTTATACGCGCGCGCGTGTGTGTGTGTGTGTGTGTGTGTGTGTGTGTGTGTGTGTGTGTGTGTGATAGAATGACCTGTAAAAACTAAAAAAAATGCCCAGTAGTTTGTAAGTAGGGCAAAATGCATTAAATATTAGATATGAAACACTCAAAATATCAACAGCGAGATTTTGCAAGAAAGAAAGAAAGAAAGAAAGAACGGGAAGTTAAAAAGTGAAGAAAGAAAGAAAGAAAGAAAGAAAGAAAGAAAGAAAGAAAGAAAGAACGGGAAGTTAAAAAGTGAAGAAAGAAAGAAAGAAAGAAAGAACGGGAAGTTAAAAAGTGAAGAAAGAAAGAAAGAAAGAAAGAAAGAAAGAAAGAAAGAAAGAAAGAAAGAAAGAAAGAACGGGAAGTTAAAAAGTGAAGAAAGAAAGAAAGAAAGAAAGAAAGAAAGAAAGAAAGAACGGGAAGTTAAAAAGTGAAGAAAGAAAGAAAGAAAGAAAGAAAGAAAGAAAGAAAGAAAGAAAGAACGGGAAGTTAAAAAGTGAAGAAAGAAAGAAAGAAAGAACGGGAAGTTAAAAAGTGAAGAAAGAAAGAAACAAACAAACAAACAAACAAATAAACAAACAAAGAAAAGGAAAGGAAGAAAGAGAAGGAAGTTGAAGGTAAAGGAGAAGGATTCAATGTAACTACCCGTTCACCAATCCTTGGAAACTTCTGAAGCCTTCTTCTAAGCAGAGATAAACAATTTAATGGAAGTACAAAATGAAGAGGCACTTAACATCTTCTGTCAACAGATGCGTGATCCGTCAGGGAAGATTTGACACTAGGTTGGAATCACACTCAATGTTTAAGTTAAAAAAAAAAATAAGAGGAAGTGACTGACATAGAGGTAACAGCTGTTCAACATGTCAGTCAGGATGTTACCCCCCAAAGTACCAATGGCTGGATTTACATTGGATTCAAACTAAACTAATTCAGCAGCCCTTTCAGCATAATCTGACCGGAATAAATCATTATTAAATACTAACATAATTCTTGTGACAAATGCCGACACTGTTTACATATGAATTGGCACTTCTGTTTATATATGAGTTCAAGATGGCGGCATTAACCTGATTGGTGAATTGGAGACGAATAAATTATGTTCGAATGAAATCCTTTCAAAGCACTTAAGAAAGAAAGAAAGAAAGAAAGAAAGAAAGAATGGGAAAGTTAGAAAGTGAAGATAGAATTAGCTAAAAGAAAAAAAAGAATGTTTTCCTTCTCCTAGACTGGTTGTCATATCAAGGTTAAAGTTCCCAGTCTGCCCTACTATTTACCCACAGCTGGAAGGAGAATTGTTGGATACATGCTTTATCCAAGAGTATTAGTGCTATGTGTCATGCAAGCAAATTTATCAAAGAACTCAGGTCCTCATGTCTATATATATATATATATATATTACAACAATATATGGTTGTCACAATCTCATTTGGTGGGTTTGTGGCAGACCAAATGCCGTATAATTTGGAGAGTGTTCAATATCAGTGATAGAGCTATTTACTGTCCCGGCTGACCACAGAATAAAACTGAAAGACTGTGATAAGAGGGATAAGTTCCTCGACCTTGCTAGAGAATTGAAAATACTGAGGAACATGCTGGTGAAAATTATACCAATTGTAATTGGTGCGTTTAGAACAGTAACTAAAGGATTGCTAAAGGGACTAGAGGATTTGGAAGTTGGCGGACGAGTGGAGACCATCCAAACGACAGCATTATTGAGAACGGCCAGAATACTAAGAAGTGTCCTGGAGACTTGAGGAGACTTGCTGTCACTCAGACTCCAGTGAAAAACCATCGGCTACCGCTGATGTGAAAAGCTCTAATGAGTGAATAATAAATAAATAAATACATATATATATATATATATATATATATATATTACTTTTTATATGTTATATATTTTACATATGATATATTTTATATATACATCCAAGCATCAATGGTATTTAATGTATAAAAACTAATTCATATATATATATATATATATATATATATATATATATATATTTACTAATCTAATATCTACCAGCATTCACGGTACCAGAAAAAAAGAAAAAAAACCCGCCAGGAACAAGAGATAAAAATATCTCGAATCACCGCCCGGGGGAAAAGAAAAAATATTATAGGACAAAAAGAAAGAAAAGGCCAACCCCGTCACACCCCTTAAAAAAATCAAGAGATATGCAGTCAGTTGGTCAAAAGAAAACTAAAACCTTCCGTGAACACTGCAATGTTACAATTACAAGAGTGCTCAACACGAGTGGAGCCAATTATAAAATTAACTTAAATTGGAGTCGGGGTTAGACTTCCTGATGATCCGTTAAGGTGAAACTTTTGTAGGAGATTTCCGACTCGCGATTTAAGTTAATTTTATATATATATATATATATATATATATATATATGTGTGTGTGTGTGTGTGTGTGTGTGTGTGTGTGTATATATATATATACATAAGCATTGGATATTTTAATAGAAACTACCTCGGCTTTTTTAAAATTTAAATCATGTTGGAACAAATTCTTATTTACTAAGTTTTGCTTTGTCTGACACATAAATCTCAGATTGCATACTGTGCGTATTGTTACTAAGTGGTTACCCATTCAAGTGCAAAACAAATTCACCGTGGCTTAACTTCGGAGGATCAAGCGAAAACCGAAGCTTTCATCGTGACTTGGCCGAAAGCATAGACTGCACTATGCTATCTTGTTAGTCGTATTAAATACATTCGATGTTAGTTTTGTTGATGTTTCATAAAATTACATAAAGAAATTTTTACTGAATAAACAAATCTATTTCGATGACAAGTTCCTCACAAAAAGATCTTTTCATAAATAAATTCATTCATAAATAAGCCACGAAAACTTATTGAAATCAGATTGTTAGAAGATTTTTGGCAGATTTTAAAAATCTGGGCGTTTTCGCATAAACACTGTATAAACAACTTTTAAAGCACAAATATCTTTCCTTCTATAGAGTGGACACAAATCACATTTTAACGATTTTTTTTCAACCTTGCTTTTTATTCATAGCACAATAAAAACGCTAAAATGAAGTTTTATACAAGTTCGGTGTGATTTTTTATCACTTATCTCGGCAACCATATTAAAATTGCACAATTATATGCAGATTTTTTGTTACAGACTTTCAATATTATAGAATTTGGTAATAAAGAGTACCTAAAAATATCCGTTTTGATTGATTTATTTTCGAGCGTTCGTGTTAGTTAGATAAATAGCTAGATGAATAGATATGAAAACAAGATAGATAGATAGATAGATACATACATACATACATACATACATACATACATTTGAACATAGACACATACATACGAGGATCATTTAATAAGTTTCCAGACTTTTTCGTATGGGCACTTTTATTGATAGTACGTACATGAAACTCTAGTCCCCTTCGAAGTAATCTCCGGCTGCAATGCACTTGTACCGTTCCAACTTCTTCAAGGCCCAATGGAAGTCCTCTTGTGTGATCGTGTCAATGACCTTCGTCACAGCCTCTTTCATCTCTTCAATTGTCTTATAATGACGACAGCATGTGAGCTTAGGGAATAACCAAAAGTCACAGGAAGCAAGGTCTGGACTATAGGGAGGCTGAGGAACTGTCTTGATACCCATTTTGGTCAAATAGTCTGTGACACGGATGGAATTGTGGACTGGTGCATTGCCCTGGTGGAAATGCCACTGACCCGATTTGAAGAGTGCTGGCCACTTCTGACGGAATCTCTTCCTGAACTCCCTTAAAACCTCAACATATTATTCCTTGTTGACTGTCTGTCCAGTGGGAACCAAGTGCATGTAGATCATGCCAGCGCTGTAAAAAAAACGGATCATCGAAAGTTTGTGGGTGGATTTGCTCTGTCTGGCCTTATTGGGCCTGGGAGAGCCAGCATGCTTCCACTAGGAACTCTGTCTCCGGGTCTCTGGATCATAGCAGTAGATCCAGCTTTCATCGCCTGGCATTTTTTCCAAATTTAAAACAATTTTATTGCATATCATTCTTCTAAACTGATGCTCGATTTATGCAAGATGGTCGAAAAGCATTCTAAAGAATTCCATACGTTTCTCTGGTATTTTTTCCAAGTTTAAAACACAATTTTATTGCATATCGTTCTTCTAAAGTGTCCTCACGTCCAGATTGAATTTTTGAAATTCACCAGCTGTGACAATCAGGCTTCAGTAGGGTGAATTCCAATTGCTACTGCAGCTGTTCATTTGAACGTGAAATCCTAAAAATTGGTCAGTCATCTCATAAGATGTATAGCAATAAGATACTGAATTTTCAAGAGTCTGCGACATTTTTAAATGCCAGTACAAAAAAATATCTGGAAACTTATTGAAGGCACCACGAATATACATGGGAACTCAGCTGATTTCTATACAAGAAAGTGTTTATTTTTGTGCAAAAAATAAGATCAAGAAGCTGTAAATTTTGAATCCGTATGTTTTCATTTATCGACCAATAGGCACATTCTCGCTGGTTTTAAAATACTTTTGAGAATTTGCAGACAACAATATTTGACTTACCGTGAAATATTTGAAGGGTCGAAACCCAAATTAATCTTAAGTAATTTTTTCCCCTCCTAGATTTAAAAAAAAAAATTTTTAGCTTCTTAGATTCGTAGAATCTAATGGGCTACCTCAATTATATAAATATACCTCAAGCCTACCTCAATTGTATAAATAAGCTAAGAAATAAATATTTCCTCAGTAGGTAAGGAATTTTATTTCGTATCAACTCAACCTTTCAATCTATTTCTTTTGAGAGAAAATTTACTTTTTTTTTTTTTTCAAGAATGCATTTAATTTCAACATCGTTTTACTATCTTTGTTTATATTTTTATCGTGTTAAAAATAAGGCGACAATTTCGCAGGTTCTCTTTTTTTTTCTTTTTTCTTTTTTTTTTTTTTTTTTGTTGATTATTATGAGGTCCGGTCTTTACTTTTCTTTCGATCTTTCCCAGGGTTTTTTACCCGAGACAATTATGATATATATTCTGTTTTCACGTTTTTTGCTACTTTTTGGGGTGATATTCATTTAGTCCCATTGATAGCACTCTCCTAAGAAGATGAGTTGTTCTTCGAATTGCAATTTTTTATATTTAATATAGGCTGGGATTGGAAGGTATCTTGTGTTCATCTCCCCCCTTTCTTGATCATACCCAGTGCTCCCGCAATTACTGGCACGGTGGTAGTTTTAAGGTAATTAGAGAAAGCTGATGATTTATTAATGCATTTGACTCGGGTTGTGCTTCCTTGTCGTAGATATAAATGAACCACTTGATTGAGTAATTAATTGATTGATGATATGTCAATCCGTTTGAGGTTATTTTATGCCAAGAGGTTATGAAATTGCGTTCATTGTACGTTTATATTTATATATTTTGTGTTGTTGTTTTGAAAGAGAGGTTTTTTATACACAGTCAAATCGAATACAATTAATTTATAAACAGATCTATTTGACTCATAGATGGAAGCCTAACTAATACAACCAGAGTCAGAGTGGACCTGGGAGTAATGGTAATGAAAGAGAGCTCCATACTAACCAGAACAACAGTGTCATCAACAAATATATTTTAGGGTCATACTCAGAGGACCATAACGAGCTGAGTGAGTTATACGAGGTGCGTACGATAAGTTTCCAGACTTTTTTCGTATGGCCACTTTTATTGTTAGTATATACAAGAAACTCTAGTCCCCTTCGAAGTAATCTCCCCCGGCTGCAATGCACTTTTTGTACCGTTCAAACAACTTATGGAAGGCCCCATGAAAGTCCTCTTGTGTGAGCGTGTCAATGACCTTCGTCACAGCCTCTTTCATCTCCTCAATTGTCTCATAACGACAGCCTCTGTGCTTAGGGAATAACCAAAAGTCACAGGAAGCAAGGTCTGGACTATAGGGAGGCTGAGGAACTGTCTTCATGCCCATCTTGTCAAATAGTCTGTGACAAGGATGGAGTTGAGGACTGGTGCATTGTCCTGGTGGAAATGCCACTGACCCGATTTGAAGAGTGCTGGCCTCTTCGAACGGGATCTCTTTCTGAACTCCCTTTAAAACCCCAACATAGTAACCCTAACCCTAAGCCTTTGGCCAATAAACTCCGGTGTATTGACTTTCTTACTCCTCCCACACCTCTCATCATCCCTCACAGACTCCCTGCCTTCCTTGAATCTCTTATACCACTCAAAAACTGATGCTCGATTAATGCAAGATGGTCGAAAAGCAGTCTGAAGCATTCCATACGTTTCGGTGGCAGCATTTTTTTTTTTAGTTTAAAACAATTTTATTGCATATCGTTCTTCTAATGTGTCAGATTGCATTTTTGAAATTCACCAGCTGTGACAATCAGGCTTTAGTAGGGTGTATTCCAATTGCTGCTGTCGCTGTTGATTTGAACCTGAAATCATAAAAATTGGTCAGTCATCTGATAAGATGTATAGCAATAAGATACTGAATTTTCAAGAGTCTACGACAATTTTGAATACCTGTAAAAAAAGATCTGGAAACTTATTGAAGGTACCACGTATGTTTTATTTCAAAGCCATCAACATTAAGGGAAGAAAGGAAGAATACTTGTTAAAATTGATAATGATGATTATTGACAATCTTTATATGAAAGTTTTTTTTTCTTTTTTTTTTAATATAATGAGATGTATGTTGTCATTTATTTATTTAATGGACTTATCCTTTCTAATTATAATTGTGCAGATACAACTGAATGAATGTACTCGAATGTACTCGTATATGAGTGCGTGTGTGCGTGTGTCTGTGCGTTCACACGCATATATTCTTTATCATGTTAATTTTCTTGTGACACTAATGAAGTAGGCTTAGACGTATTTGTGT
>OY757939.1:59448008-59453008 GCA_963585895.1 Sepioteuthis lessoniana
AATATTAACGGACTATTATTAATATGATATTACATATTATTTACATAGATGTTATTAATATTAACGGACTATTATTAATATGATATAACATATTATTTACATAGATGTTATTAATATTAACGGACTATTATTAATATGATATTACATATTATTTACATAGATGTTATTAATATTAACGGACTATTATTAATATGATATTACATATTATTTACATAGATGTTATTAATATTAACGGACTATTATTAATATGATATTACATATTATTTACATAGATGTTATTAATATTAACGGACTATTATTAATATGATATTACATATTATTTACATAGATGTTATTAATATTAACGGACTATTATTAATATGATATTACATATT
This sequence comes from Sepioteuthis lessoniana, assembly GCA_963585895.1. Classification (NCBI taxonomy): domain Eukaryota; kingdom Metazoa; phylum Mollusca; class Cephalopoda; order Myopsida; family Loliginidae; genus Sepioteuthis; species Sepioteuthis lessoniana. Next base: position 59,448,383 of record OY757939.1, read on the forward strand.
ATTTACATAGATGTTATTAATATTAACGGACTATTATTAATATGATATTACATATTATTTACATAGATGTTATTAATATTAACGGACTATTATTAATATGATATTACATATTATTTACATAGATGTTATTAATATTAACGGACTATTATTAATATGATATTACATATTATTTACATAGATGTTATTAATATTAATGGACTACTATTTATATGATATTACATATTATTTACATAGATGTTATTAATATTAACGGACTATTATTTATATGATATTACATATCATTTACTTAGATGTTATTAATATTAATGGACTATTATTTATATGATATTACATATTATTTACATAGATGTTATTAATATTAACGGACTATTATTAATATGATATTACATATTATTTACATAGATGTTATTAATATTAACGGACTATTATTAATATGATATTACATATTATTTACATAGATGTTATTAATATTAACGGACTATTATTAATATGATATTACATATTATTTACATAGATGTTATTAATATTAACGGACTATTATTAATATGATATTACATATTATTTACATAGATGTTATTAATATTAACGGACTATTATTAATATGATATTACATATTATTTACATAGATGTTATTAATATTAACGGACTATTATTAATATGATATTACATATTATTTACATAGATGTTATTAATATTAACGGACTATTATTAATATGATATTACATATTATTTACATAGATGTTATTAATATTAATGGACTACTATTTATATGATATTACATATTATTTACATAGATGTTATTAATATTAACGGACTATTATTTATATGATATTACATATTATTTACTTAGATGTTATTAATATTAATGGACTATTATTTATATGATATTACATATTATTTACATAGATGTTATTAATATTAACGGACTATTATTAATATGATATTACATATTATTTACATAGATGTTATTAATATTAACGGACTATTATTAATATGATATTACATATTATTTACATAGATGTTATTAATATTAACGGACTATTATTTATATGATATTACATATTATTTACATAGATGTTATTAATATTAATGGACTATTATTTATATGATATTACATATTATTTACTTAGATGTTATTAATATTAACGGACTATTATTTATATGATATTACATATTATTTACTTAGATGTTATTAATATTAACGGACTATTATTTATATGATATTACATATTATTTACTTAGATGTTATTAATATTAACGGACTATTATTAATATGATATTACATATTATTTACTTAGATGTTATTAATATTAACGGACTATTATTAATATAAAACTGATATTACAGTTTGTCGATGAAAATATCAGTCGCCGCCACAAATACGTTGAGGCATAAACACATTTTCTCCCTCATATATGACATCCTTACAGAAAGAGTTTTTACACACTCAAAATACATCTCTTTAATTTAAGTAAACAATTACTGCAATACTTAGTTCACAAAATGTTGACTATCATCTTTTTAAAAGCATCTACGGTCTGAATTATATAATCTTTGTTTAGAAGAAATTATTCTTTTTTAAATTTTCAGCAAGCTTTTCTAAAGAAAAAAAATGTAAATTTGTAGATCAGATATTTATTTATTCATTCTCTCCTTTATTCGACACACACACACACACACACACACACACATATATATATATATATATATATAATATTTTTTTCTAAATATTGCACTGAAAACTACGTTTATTGCAGTTATAGTTTTACTTTGAGCCTGATCTTCATCAAAAACAGCGTTTTTGCCAACTCTTTTTTTATTTTACCTCTCATTATAAAACGATAAATCATATTTAGCTTATTCTTTCATTTATACCTCATTATATTGCACATACACATATACATATATATATATGTATATATATATATATATATATATATGTGTGTGTGTGTGTGTGTGTGTGTGTGTGTGTGTGTGTGTGTGTGTGTGTGTGTGTCTGTGTGTGTGAAGAAAGCAGAGAAAAACAGACTAATCAAAATTAGATGAATCTATTTTGATTTAAAGCCAACGTTAAACGTTTCGGTTTTAATAACCTTCATCAGGACTTTGATATCATGAGAAATGTTGTTCACACTGTGTCGGATGCCTATCGAGATAACAGGAGAAAAAAAACGTATATAATGAAAGATTCATAAACGTATATTTAGCGTTCTTAATTTGAAATTATGTGGATTATTCTTTTTTTTTTCAAATTTCTTTATTCTGTCGGATTTAGATATCTATTTACTTATATATATATATATATATATATATATATATATATATATATATATATATATATATATATATATACGTGATGCATTCAATAAGTTTCCACACTTTTTTGTACAGGCATTTTAGATTGTGGTAGACTCTTGAAAATTGAGTATGGTATTGCTATACATATTATGAGATGACTGACCAATTTTTATGATTTCAGGTTCGAATCAACAGCGTCAGCAGCAATTGGAATACACCATACTAAAGCCTGATTGTCACAGCTGGTGAATTTCAAAAATACAATCTGGACGTCAGGACACTTTAGAAGAACAATATGCAATAAAATACTGTTTTAAACTTGGAAAAATGCCACAAAAACATATGGAATTCTTCAGACTGCTTTTCGACCATCTTGCATAAATCGAGCATCAGTTTTTGAGTGGCATAAGGGATTCAAGGAAGGCAGGGAGTCTGTGAGGGATGATGAGAGGTGTGGGAGGAGTAAGGAAGTCAATACACCGGAGTTTATTGGCCATAGGGTTAGTGTTAAGGTTACTATGTTGAGGTTTTAAGGGAGTTCAGAAAGAGATTCCGTCGGAAGAGGCTTGCACTCTTCAAATCGGGTCAGTGGCATTTCCACCAGGGCAATGCACCAGTCCACAACTCCATCATTGTCACAGACTATTTGACCAAAATGGGCATCAAGACAGTTCCTCACACTCCCCATAGTCCAGACCTTGCTCCCAGTGAATTTTGGTTATTCCTTAAGCTCAGAGTCTGTCGTTGTTATGAGACAATTGAGGAGATGAAAGAGGCTGTGACGAAGGTCATTGACACGCTCATACAAGAGGACTTCCATGGGGCCTTCCAGTGTGACGAAGGTCATTGACACGCTCATACAAGAGGACTTCCATGGGGCCTTCCAGGGGTTGCATTGAAGCCGGCGGAGTTTACTTCGAAGGGGACTAGAGTTTTATGTGTGTACTATCAATAAAAATACCCATACGAAAATGTCTGGAAACTTATTTAATGATCCTCATATATATATATATATATATAGTGTGTGTGTGTGTGTGTGTGTGTGTGTGTGTGTGTGTGTGTGTGTGCTTGTGTGTGCCTGTGTGTGTGTGAGTGAGTTTTACGCAGATTTTTATTTAAAGGTGAGATTTATATTCGATTGAAATCTCAGGTTGGTGAAGTTTGTTATTAAGCTGAACAAAAGAGTACTGGGATAATATTTTTTTTTCTTTTTTTTTCTTTTTTGGTACTGCTTTAAACAAACAAAATTAACTAGTTTATATTCTTTAATATTATTTGATTCTATTTCTTTTTCAGCAAACAAGTCCAGCCGACAATCAGGATTCTCTTCCGTCTGACTTGTCTTCTTTTAACACGTTTATTTTGATTTCCTTCGTCCAATCGGCGAATTGGCAAATCGGAAACCGAAGAGCAAGCACAGCAGCAAGCACTTCCGCTTCCGGTTCCTCTGTTTCCTTTTCCGGTACACGGAACCCGATTTTCGTGCCTCCTGCCCTCTTAATCAGTTTTCTGACGATAATTACTCTCTGTTTGATCCTCAACACTCCACGTTTAAACGAACACGTTCCGAAAATAGGAGGAAAACTCTTTCCGTGTCGATAAAGTGCGAGAAAAGAAGCCATGTTCAATCGATAATTTACCCAGAAGGTTCATAGAATAACATTGATTTTTTATAAGATCAACTTCTAGTTTGTTTCTAATTAACTTTCCTTGACTTCTCTTTTAACGTTATTTCCATTATTCTTGTTCTCCTCATATATAATATTAATATATCTAAAAGCCTTGAGCTACAGAAACTGTGTTATCACCCCTGGTTGGCGGCTGATGAGGACAGGGTATTGCACGTGCTTTCACACGTTGTATGATGAAAAAATATATCTAAAAGCTAATACTTCGATACTAGTGTTACCTGTTTGAAAGTAAATATGGATATTAATATACACGTGTTCCAGCGCTTCCTACGTCATCGGCTACATCATCAACACGTACCGTTCTAACTTTTAAAGTTGCATAAAAATGCTTGAAAAACTATAAATATTCAAAACCAGGCAGAAAGCATGTTACTTTTTTCTATATTTTGAAGGAAAAAATTAACATCTTGAATACACCCTTGAAAATAATCAGTAATCTTGAGGAGAAGTCAGAAATAAAATTCCAGGTAATTATATATATATATATATATATATATATATATATATGATTGATCAAACGGCAAATTTTTCTTGTCATAAACAGCCAACTTTTCTTGTTGTACAACTTTTCCAAATTTTTATATATTTTTGCACTTTTTATACATTCATCTACACTTAACATCACTAATAAAACCCT
>OY757939.1:59455665-59483165 GCA_963585895.1 Sepioteuthis lessoniana
GGATAGCTTTGGCATTAAATAACCTACAATGGTTGATATGCCATCAAGAACAATGAAACCGAAACTGAAACTGAAATGAATGTGAACGTATGACAGACAGACAGACAGAGAATCAGATATGACTCAGCTATTGGTTAAATAATACCAGTACTCTGTTCTTACGAGGATGCCTTAGGCATTAAATAACCTACAATGGTTGATGTGCCATTAAGAACAATGAAACCGAAACTGAAACCGAAATGAATGTGAACGTATGACAGAGAGACAGCCAAACAGACAGATAGGCAGAGAAGCAGATATGACTCAGCTATTTGTTGAATAATACCAGTACTCTTTTTTTACGAGGATGGCTTTGGCATTAAATAACTTACAATGGTTGATATGCCATTAAGATCAATGAAACCGAAACTGAAACCGACATGAATGTGAACGTATGACAGACAGACTGACAGACAGATAGGCAGAGAAGCAGATAGGACTCAGCTGTGGGTTAAATAATACCAGTACTCTTTTTCTACGAGGATAACTTTGGCATTAAATAACATACAAAGGTTGATGTGCTATTAAGCAGAGAAGCTAAACCAAAACATTCAACAAGAATCTGTATTAGTGGGATTTTTACAATTTCTTTTTTTCTTGTTTATTTCTTCTTTTTTTAATTTCTTTTTATATCGAATGACATTTTTTGAAGTGGCTTTTTTCTTGAATAAACTCACTCCCTAAATCAATAAAAAAGGGGAAAAAACAACAACAAAAAACAAAAACAAAATCAATCCAATTCGGTGGCAATATTTCATCTACTGAAATTGATGTTGATGTACGCCTAACGAAGGCTTGTACTACAATCGACTCTGTCCACACTATGTCCACACGCATGGACGCTAATAAAACGTACGGAGAAAACGGTTGATGATTACTACACAAGAATGCCACGAGCTATTTTGAATAAACCTGGAAGCAATACCCCACAAAACAACAGCTATACGAACATTACTTCCCATCTCATAAACCATTCAAGTAAGACGAAGGAGACATGCGGAACACTGGTAGAAAAGCACGGGCGAGCTCATGAGTAACATTTTTCTATGGACCCCTATATATGGCTGGTCCAGTGTTGGCAGACCGGTAAAAACTTATGCACATAATCTGTGTGTGGACACAGGATGTAGTTTGGAAAACTAACTAGGAGCGATGGATGATTGGGACAGAGAGAGAGAGAGAGAGAGAGAGAGAGAGAGAGAGAGAGAGCAATGGTTTGGTTTGGTTTCTTTGTTTAATGGCATATCAACCTTTGTAGGTTATTTAATGCCAAAGCTATTCTCCTAGAAGAACAGTAGTGGTACTATTTAACCCATAGCTGGAAGGATAACGGGGTCCATACCTTTCCCAAGGGTATTTGCCCGAAAGTGAACGTAATAGCGCGACTGGAGTACGAACTCGCTTACTACGATTCTGCTGCCCATCGGTTTAACCATTACGCCACGAGGACACCCAGAGAGGAGAGAGAGAGAGAGAGAGAGAGAGAGAGAGAGAGAGAGAGAGAGAGAGAGAGAGAGTCAGGGAAATGCATTCTGTCAGCGCGACTTGATGATGATGATGATGATAATGATCATTTGTCATTTGAAACCTTAGAATTGCTTTAGAGAAAATAGATTTCAGCATGACATAGCCCAACAAGGGTTGATATGCCATAAAAGCAACCAACCAACCAGTTATGATATCTATACCAATACGAGGATTAATCTACGCCTTACATCCCATAAGCCAACTCTAGGATAATGGGGACGGATGGAGAGAGAGAGTCTGGGAAATCAATGCTGTCAGAGGCGATCTGGTAAAGATGATTTATTCAAGAAACCATTAATAGTTCAATATAGTTTCTATCCTTGTTTTGTCTATATTACGTTTTTTTTTGTCCACAGATGTTGAGGTTTCTTTACATTTCCCCCCTTTGGCTGGAATTTTAAAAATAGTTTTTGAGTCAGTTATTTAATGATGTGAAAACAAATGAGTAATATCAAATTAGGTCGGAATACTTGATAAATAGAATTACTTATGTTAAAAAGCAATACGTGAAACCATTTAACTATATGCAAACAAATAGTTAATATTCAATAGAAATTTTACTGTTACTATGAGATCTGACGTTTGAATATAATGTTACTTACAAACTATATGTATAAACATATATCCTTATATTATCCAACGCCAAGTCAGCCAATCATGGGAACGATTCTATTTTCGGATTTTCTTTCTCCAAAATCCAATTGAGAGCTCAAGGTAAAATAATAATAAACTACAGAAAAAATACGAGGTACATACGATAAGTTTCCAGACTTGTTTCGTATGGGCACTTTTATTGATAGTACACGCATGAAACTCTACTCCCCTTCGAAGTAATCTCCTCCGGCTGCAATGCATTTGTTGTACCGTTCCAACAACTTCATGGAAGTCCTCTTGTGTGAGCATGTTAATGACCTTCGTCACAGCCTTTTTCATCTCCTCAATTGTCTCATAACGACAGCCTGTGAGCTTAGGGAATAACCAAAACGTCACAGGGAGCAAGGTCTGGACTATAGGGAGTCTTGATGCCATCTTGGTCAAATAGTCTGTGACAAGGATGGAGTTGAGGACTGGCGTATTGTCCTGCTGGAAATGACACTGAGCCGATTTGAAGAGTGCTGGCCTCTTCCGACGGAATCTCTTCCTGAACTCCCTTAAAACCTCAACATAGTAACCCTAACCCTAAACCTTTGGCCAATCAACTCTGGTGTATTGACTTCCTTACTCCTCCCACACCTCTCATCATCCCTCACAGACTCCCTACCTTCCTTGAATCTCTTATGCCACTTGAAAACTGATGCTCGATTCATGCAAGATGGTCGAAAATCAGTCTGAAGCATTCCATACGTTTCTGTGGCATCATTTTTTCCAAGTTTAAAACAAAATTTTATTGCATATCGTTCTTCTAAAATGTCAGATTGCATTTTTGAAATTCACCAGCTGTGACAATCAGGCTTTAGTAGGGTGTATTCCAATTCCTGCTGTAGCTGTTAATTTAAATCGGAAACCATAAGAATTAGTCAGTCATCTCATAAGATGTATATCAATAACATACTGAATTTTCAAGTGTCTACGACAATTTTAAATGCCCGCACGAAAGGAGTCTGGAAACTTATCGTATGCATCTCGTAATTACATATAAAAGAAAAACCTTTAAAAGTTACTCCTATTTAAAAAAAAATATTATTACAAAAATAATTTATAAGGGTTTTTCTTTTATATGGCATATATATATATATATATATATATATATATATATATATATATATATGATATTGTATGTATATATATATATATATGTGTGTGTGTGTGTGTATGTGTGAACAGGATTTGATGTTAAATAAACCACAAGGGTTGATATGCCAGAAAACGACAACCAAGCAAAGAAGCAACCAACCAAATCCTTCCTTCTCTTGCTCTTACTACAATTTCTAGAACTTCTTTACCAAATTAAAGCATCAAAGATTTTTATCTTTTATATTTCTTCAAGAAGTGGGTAGCCGGAAACATTAACTTTGGCGTCACAATGTCGTCATTTCCGAAGGGCGTATCATTTGAATTTCTATTTGTTTTCGCCCAAAATGATCGGTTTTATGTTTAATTATCAAATTTTATTCAAGTTACATTCGTTATAGAAAAATAAAGCAACGCATTAAGAAGAAGGAAACAACAAACATTGACAAAATAGCAACGCCCGAAGTTTCCAACATTACAAAAATATTCTAGTCATTGATTGTACATTTCAAGAGAGTGAACGCCTGGTTTAATGGTTTTCCTTATACTGCTCAAGCAGGTACAAGGGGCATACGGTAAGTTTTCAGACTTTTTTCGTATGGGTATTTAAAATTGTCGTAGACACTTGAAAATTCAGTATGGTATTGCTATACATCTAGGTGAGACTCCAGTCATGTTGGCGCTTTGAGGAATACGGAGTACCCTTTCATTTCTATCACTCTTAATTGTTTTAAATAGAACTGTTTTGACATTTAACTGTATTTAAGCAAAAACTATACTTATGCTAAACTGAATGACCCGAAAAAGGTTGATACGCCGTAAAACAAAACCAACCAGCCAACCAGTAAGTTTATCATAGACGTTATCGTCGTTGGAAATGGACACGGCGACACGAGTTCAAATCCTGGACGAGACTGATTGCATTTCACATAGCACTAATACCCTTGGGAAAGGTATGAATCCAATTATTCTCCCTCCAGCTATGGGTAAATAGTAGGACTGACTAGGTTCTTCAGCTTTGGTTAGGCAACTAGTCTAGGAGAAGGAAAACACTGAATTCAAACCTGTTAAACTCCGCTTAAAAATTGACCTTGTGTCGTATCCTGCCCGAGCGGAGGGGTTGGTAAATAGTATCATAGTCTGTTATCTATAAAGATCTGTATCAATTCTAATCTATCTATCTATCTATCTATCTATCTATCTATTCCCTTTAACCTGCTCATATCTATCTATCTATCTATCTGATATTCTGGGTATCTATCTATCTATCTATCTATCTATCTATTCCCTTTAACCTGCTCATATCTATCTATCTATCTATCTATCTATCTATCTGTCTATCTGATATTCTGGGTATCTATCTATCTATCTATCTATCTATTCCCTTTAACCTGTTCATATCTATCTATCTATCTATCAATCTATCTATCTATCTATCTGATATTCTATCTATCTATCTATTCCCTTTAACCTGCTCATATCTATCTATCTATCTATCTATCTATCTGATATTCTGGGTATCTATCTATCTATCTATCTATCTATCTATTTCTTGAGGATGGTCATTATATAAATAAGGTGAATTTTGTCAAAGTAGTTGGCACGAGGAAGCACTGTTTACATTTTCATCTTTTTCAAGGAAATCAATAGTCTTGTGTCATTTCATGACCAAAAACATTATCAACATGATCTTCTTTATTGACAGCTAAGCTTGGAATTTTTTCCTGAGCGGAGAATTAGTGTATTTCCATGGATTGCCTTTTTGCCCCATGCTCGTAATGACAAACCCATATTTAGCCCAAACTGTGAACAATTCTTATGACTAAAACATGCTTCACCGAACACATCACACGTTCATCTGGAAGTTGTAAAAGGAGGTGCCCGTGGTGTAATGGTTATCGTCGTACGAAATGGACACGGTGATATGAGTTCAAATCCTGGACGAGACTGATTGCATTTCACATAGCACTAATACCCTTGGGAAAGGCATGAATCCAATTATTCTCCCTCCAGCTATAGATAAATAGTAGGGCAGACTAGGCTCTTCAGCCTTGGTTAGGCAACTAGTCTAGGAGAAGGAAAACTCTGAATTCAAACCTGTTAAACTCCGCTTAGAAATTGACCTTGTGTCATATCCTGCCCGGGTGGAGGGGTTGGGTAAATATTTAAATGATTTGTACCCCTCATTTACTAATAACTTCATTATAGACTTTATTTAAGCCTTGAGAACTTTACTTGATTTGCCAGCATTTTGAATAGTCTCAAAATAAATATTTTTACCAAATTAAACTATTTTTTTTTTTTTTTGCTGTATGCCGATTCCAAACAATGCAGGGTTTACACTTTTGGAAAAGAAGTTCGGAAAAAAAAAAATTTAACACCGAAAAAAGCTAATAACTTATTCATTGAATAATCCTTGTATCGATGAATCTTGTCTTTTTATTCATCGATATCTCTTTTATATTTGCCTGCCTCTCTTATTACTCTGATGGATATTTCAAAATGGATATGGGGCAAGAATGTCCATCCTCAACCCACATATTTACCACAATCCCTTTGACTCTTGCGAATAAATGGATGGTGGATGGACACGCGCAGTGAGATAATTATATAATCTATAATGACTGCCATTAAAGGATGTCTTTTTGGCTGGCTGAAATGCACTAATGCATCTTCTATATCTTAAATAATATTTTACCGAGAATGGATGTCACATTATCTCCTTAAGGAGAATTTATATTTCCCCTTTATAAGGCCAAAATGAACCCCCCTCCAAAAAAAACAAAAAAACAAAAACAAATCTATCTATCTATCTATCTATCTATCTATCTATCTATGTCTGCTTCTCTCTCTCTCTCTATATATATATATATATATATATATATGTCTGCTTCTCTCTCTCTCTCTCTATCTATATCTGCTTTTATCTCTCTCTCTGTTTCTCTCTCTATCTATCTATCTATCTATCTATCTATCTATCTATCTATGTCTGCTTCTCTCTCTCTCTCTCTCTCTCTCTCACTCACTCTCTCTCTCTTTATATATATATATATGTCTGCTTCTCTCTCTCTCTTTCTCTCTATCTATCTATATCTGCTTTTATCTCTCTCTCTCTCTCTCTCACTATCTATCTATGTCTGCTTCTCTCTCTCTCTCTCAGTCTCTCTCTCTCTCTCTATATATATATATATATGTCTGCTTCTCTCTCTCTCTCTATCTATATCTGCTTTTATCTCTCTCTCTGTTTCTCTCTCTATCTATCTATCTATCTATCTATGTATCTATGTCTGCTTCTCTCTCTCTCTCTCTCTCTATCTCTCTATCTATCTATCTATCTATCTATCACAGTCTAATGGTAGAAGAACAGCAAATAAGAAAGATTTGCATAAAAAAAGCAATTATAGCAGAGCAGATATAAGACTTATAGAAACTAAAATTATGAAAAATATAAGCCAGTTGCTCCACTTTCATTTGTTCAACAGAACCTTCAGATGAGAGTTTGATATAAGTGGCCAAACAATCGGCTGGCAACATCTAACACACTCCTGTCTTGTGAATATGTTAACCACATGATACACGAGTAACGAACCTATGGTGTCCATAATTCAGCTATGTGTGAGTGTGTGATTTGGGTATGTGAAAGTCTCTCTCTCTCTCTTTATATATATATATATATATATATATGTTTGTTGTAAGTCCAAAGAAAGAATAAAAAATGTATTTTAAAATAGGTAGGCCCGCGAAGAGGTTTCTATTTTTTAAAATTTATCTATTCTGTTCTTACATACGTGTTATATATGTGTATGTTTCCAGCTTGTTGCTTTCGTCAGAGAACATATGTGGTACGAGGCCTTGTTAATGGGGTACTCAATGAGACTTGAACTCACTCTTGTTCGTAGTTTGAATGTTTTTCCGTTTGGTTGTGGGTTTTATATAAAGGTTATTATCCCTTTTTCTTAGAGTGTGTTTACTTTAGTCTGCTTTACCCCTTCTTTGGTATTTGATACGTTTTTGTCGTTGTGTGTGTGTGTGTGTGTGTGTGTGTGTGTGTGTGTGTGTGTGTGTGTGTGTGTGTGTCTTGGTGTACTTTTAGGTTTCACTAACTGTTACTTTTCTTCTGTGTATGTGTGTGTCTCGGGTATATATATATATATATATATATATACATTCGGGGGGATGGCCAAATACTTTTAAATGGTAGTATATATATATATATATATATATATATATATATATATATATATATTACTACCATTTAAAAGTAGTGGTTGTATATATATATATATATATATACTACCATTTAAAAGTATTTGGCCGTCCCCAAAATTTTCATTCTTCATCCTAAAAGTGTTATTTTTAATAAAACACGAGTATATATTAACTTGAAAAAATGATGTTACCCCAATTGAAAAATGTTTTTGATTGAAACATTTTTATTATTTTGTACATTTTTGAAAAATATTTTTATAATGGGATCCTGTTGATGTATAAGAGAAATATATATGTATAATATACATAAAAATATAATTTAAACTTATTGTTAATTCTTTTAGGACAGACGCACATTGGAAATACGAGAGAATGGAATGTTTATGGGTCAGGAATTATTACAAGAACTGTTGACTGAATCGGGTTATTACATGTTACTGATAAGACAAGGCTATTATATATATATATATATATATATATATATATATATATGGGGGGTATGAAAGTGTATAGAGATGAAAAAACATCATGTCTTCACAAGATGATTTTAACTCTAGAAATATTTGCCTGCGTTAGACGTTTTGGTTTTTAGAGCCATACCAGCGTGTGTAACTTCTTAATAATTTAATATAATAAGGATAATATTACTAACTAAATAATAATAATAATAATGATAATAATAATAGTTTTAATAACTTGCAAGCCCTGATGAAGGTCTAAACACTGAAACCTTTAACAATGGCATATATTTCTGCAATTCAAGTCATCCTCTTGCGTTCTTTTATTTCTTTATATTCTTACACAGCCAGATTTATGACCAGTTTTGCATATATATATATATATATATATATATATATTCTTTTTTTTCTTTTTTTTTTTCATCATACAACGTGTGAAAGCACGTGCGATACCCTATCCTCACCAGCCGCCAACCAGGGCGATAACACAGATTCGGTAGCTCAAGGCGGTACTGCCACCCCTGGCGCTACCAAGCAGCTTTTGCCACCGGACAGTGTGTGTGTGTATATATATATATATATATATATATATCGATTGTCGAACATACTTCATTCGAAAATTGTGACAACGTTGGACGGGTAGACTCGGTCAACCGTTCGGCCGTGTTCGGTTTACCTCGGCTGGCATCGGAACACGTTCCGTTTTCATCGGCGTGAATAATGCGTTCGAACTCCAAACATCTGCTCGATAACTCAGGCATTTTTTACTCCAATTTTTAGGTTGAACTCTGAATGGATTCACTTGAGAGTTGTTTGCGGCAAAGATATCAGTAGCCGTAGAGCCAATAAAATCTTCGTGTGAATATAAGTAAAGCTGGATTCAGACCTTTCCCAACGGCATTAGCATAAAATAAGACGCAAACTGACTCGTATAGGATTTGAACTCTGGTCACAGATTCTGTTTCCAAAGACTGTAATTGTTACGCTAAGTATACCACTCATAAGATACACATAGATGCTCATAAGACAGATGTTCTGATATTCGCAGAGGTGAGATACCGATCGTCACCAAGCGCCTGGAGACTAGCATCGAGAAAATCAATAAGAGAACAAGTTGTTATATCCCGATTCCGAATTGGTCATACATGGCTTACTCACTCTTTCATTTTGAAACAGGAACCACAACCACTGTGTTTAACCTGCCAGACAACTTGCACGGTTAAACACATTCTCATAGAATGCAGAACTTTCGCTGTTATCAAAAATAACTTAACCGATCTGTTCGAGAACATCAAAATAGATGACATTCTGTCCTTCTTGAGAGAGATAGAGTTGTACCAAAAAATATGACAACTTAAAACTGGTTAATCTTGTGCAAACAAATGAAACCCTGCTAATAGAAAATTCTACCTACCTTAATATTCGTTTTGAAATCTTTGGTTGAATATGTATATATATATATATATAGACAGAATTTGGCGTTGAATGACCTACAAAGGTTGATATGCCATAAAAACCAACCAACCAACCAACCACCAAGCGCCTTTGATTCTGTGTCTACTTTATACTACCTACCTGTCTATCTTTTTATCTATCTATCTATCTGGTCAGGCATGAAAACAGCAATAACATACTGAATTTTCAAGTGTCTATGACAATTTTAAATGCCCATATGAAAAAAGCCAGGAAATGTATCGTATACCCCTCGTAACATCACTAAATCAATGACTCCTTATTGAGATCGTCTACACTGACTTTGTGCGCGAATTTCCCGGAAATTCCTTTCGAGTTCCCGTTTAGTGCCATATTGTCAGTTCATTCAAATCTTAAGTCACTGAATTAACTCTCCGTTACGACAAAGTTGGGCATAAAACAAAGGGTTGAACGAAGTCAGTAGCTGATGTGAAGGAAAACCAACACAGTTTGGGGGTCTTGTTAAATACTGCAGGTCCACACTTGATTAATAGTTATGAGGAACTGGTACCAAAACCATGCCGGACCAGATAGACAGAAAAAGATGTGGGTGCTTTTCAATTAACTAAATATTAAGAACTTATTTATAATACAAATAACTAAGGAACTGACAAACGCTGTTATCATTATTTATCAGTCATATCTCCTTGGGCATCTCCTATTTTTAATATTTTCTCTGAAAGAAAACAGAAAATTTTTGCGCAGAACAGATACAGATCAAATTCGGTAAGTAATCTATCGAAAAATTCTCGAAAATGCCCCCTTAATTTTTTTATCTTACCATAACGTCGAAAATCATTCAATTCAATCTTAATTTTTCTAGTATTATTGTTTTTGTTTTTTTTTTTTGTGGGGGAGTTGAGAAATTTGTTCCAAAAATATATTACTCTGTGAGCAAAAATAAAAATTCATTTTGTTAATAGATTTAGTTTTTGTACTTTGCCAAGAGAAAATCCACGTGACATAGTGGCTGACGTGCTGAACTGCGACATTGTAGTAAACGAGTTCAAACCCCAGTCGCGCCCTTACGTTCACTTTCGGACTAATACCCTTGGAAAAGCAATTAACTCCTTTATCTCGCCAGCAATGGGTTAAATAGTACCACTATTGTTCTTCTACAAAGATGGCTTTGACAGTAATTAACCCATAAATGTTGGTTTGGTTTACGAGGTGCATACGATAAGTTTCCAGACTTTTTTTCGTATGGGCATTTAAAATTGTCGTAGACTCTTGAAAATTCAGTATGTTATTGCTATACATCTTATGAGATGACTGACCAATCCTTATGATTTCAG
This sequence comes from Sepioteuthis lessoniana, assembly GCA_963585895.1. Lineage (NCBI taxonomy): Eukaryota > Metazoa > Mollusca > Cephalopoda > Myopsida > Loliginidae > Sepioteuthis > Sepioteuthis lessoniana. The sequence goes on from OY757939.1 coordinate 59,466,398, forward strand.
CTTCAAACAAACAGATACAGCAGCAATTGGAATACACCCTACTAAAGCCTGATTGTCACAGCTGGTGAATTTCAAAAGTGCAATCTGACACTTTAGAAGAACGATATGCAATAAAATTTTGTTTTAAACTTTAAACGAAAAAAGTCTGGAAACTTATTTAATGATCCTCGTAGTTTGATTTCTTTGTTTAATGGCATATCAACTTTTTACTGTATAATTAGTGTTTTTTCAACGATTTGACATTATTTTATTGTTTTCCCATAATTCAAAAGAGTTTATGAACGAAAACTGAGGTTTCCATGTTTTGGAATTATTGTCAAACTAACAAGTTTACCATCTGAAAGACATTGGCCGAATTCTGCTTTTTGTCTAGCTATATTGTGTCAGTAAAGGAATTTCAAGACACTTGATCACTGTAATAACAAGTCTTGTGTTCTTTGAGAACCAAGCAGGGAGTGTGGGCCAGGATTGGTTTCGAAGAATGGAATTTCTAAACTCCACTTTTTTGACGTAACATAATTTTGAGAATGTGACGATATCGTATATATCCGTGTATAGGTCGAATTTTCAAGTAAATAAACAGTTCGAACAAAGGAGAAAAAAGAAAAAAACACTGATAAAAGCTAAAATTAATTGAAGACAACCATTGGTCCTCTGTCTCGCCCCGATGCCACGAGTAAAAGCAGTTATAAAGAATTAAACTTATATATACGAGGATCATTAAATAAGTTTCCAGACTTTTTTCGAATGGGCACTTTTATTGATAGTACACACATGAAACTCTAGTCCACTTCGAAGTAATCTCCTCCGGCTGCAATGCACTTGTTTTACCTTCCCGAGAACTTCTTCAAGGCCCCATGGAAGTCCTCTTGTGTGAGCATGTCAATGACCTTCGTCACAGCCTCTTTCATCTCCTCAATTGTCTCATAACGACGACAGCCTCTGAGCTTAGAGAATTAGCAAAAGTCACAGGGAGCAAGGTCTGGACTATAGGGATGCTGAGCAACTGCCTTGATGCCCATCTTGGTCAAACAGTCTGTGACAAGGATGGAGTTGTGGACTGGTGCATTGTCCTGGTGGAAATGCTGGCCTCTTCCGACCGAATATCTTCCTGAACTCCCTTAAAACCTCAACATAGTAACCCTAACCCTAAGCCAATCAACTCTGGTGTACTGACTTCCTTATTCCTCTCACACCTCTCATCATCCCTCACAGACTCTCTGACTTCCTTGAATCTCTTATGCCGCTCAAAAACTCATGCTCGATTTTTGCAAGATGGTCGAAAAGCAGTCTGAAGCATTTCATACGTTTACAACAGAACTTTATTGCATATCGTTCTTCTAAAGTGCCATCATGTCAAGATTGCATTTTTGAAATTCGCCAGCTGTGGCAATCAGTCTTTAGTAGGGTGTATTCCAATTGCTACTGTAGCTGTTCATTTGTAGCTGTACAAAAAATTCTGGAAACCTATTGAATGCACCACGTATATATATATATATATATATAATCAGGTCATCAGAACAGTTTTTAAGCATGAAACACACACTAACGGGAATGTAACACGAAGTTCATATCATAAGATTGGTTTTTTAGAACCAGCTCTGCCATTTTTGGCATCAAGCGAATCTTTTCAGGACAGATTGTTCCTCTCATCTACATACTGGTTTGGTTTGGTTTGGTTTGGCTTTGTTTTATGGCATATCAACTATTGTTGGTTACTTAATGGCATATCTATTTTTGTACATATAAACAGTTCTATTTCAAACAATTCAGTCGAGCAGAAGTACAGTTTTTTGTTTACACACTGTTAAATGTAAAAACACTTCTATTTCAAACTATTCAATTTAGCATGAGTAGAGTTAGAATTTCAAACAGTTCTATTTGACCTAAAAATAGGACCCGATTCGGTCCTACATCTCCAGGTCAGAATGGACCTGGGAGTGATAGCAATGAAGAGGTATACAGCGTTTCCCAAAGCTCCAGTATCACCATCAGATTGTTTAATGTCATAATCAGTACACTCGTTGGGGCGGGGGCTCTCACCCCCTGCAGAGAAGCAGTCGGTGTATTCTACAGTCTCAGCCGACTGAGCTACTAATTTCTTGTTTTCAATTATTCTAATATTTTTCATCCACATACTTTTCTTACTTTAAACATCTATTGCCCTATCGGTGTCTATGTTGATTGTATATCCTGCAAAGGCATAGTCATATTCACCCCACCCGAGAAAAATGGGTGTTCTTTGTATGTATATTTACCAACCCCTCCGCTCGGGCATTTTTTAGATTTGTTTAGATAGATCTATTTGACATATAGGTGGGGTCTTAACAGATTCTACCACTCCGGGTCAGAGTGGATCTAAAAAGAAATAGCAATAAAGAAGTATTCCACACTCATAATCAGATACTGTTTACAGCCATACAAAGAACACCCAATTATTCTCCCTCTTGCTATGGGTAAATAGCAAGGCAGACTGGGTTCTTCAGCCTTAGTGAGGCAACTAGTATAGGAGAAGGAAAACTCTGAATTCAAACCTGTTAAACTCCGCTTAAAAAATATACCTTGTGTCATATCCTGCCCGAGCGGAGGGGTGGGTATATATATATATATATATATATATATATATATATATATACCCATTCCCAGCTATGGGTTAAATCGTACCGCTGTTGATCTTGTACAAGAATGGCTTTGGCATCAAATAACCCACGTTGGTTCATCATGACGCACCGTCGGCATGGATCTCCCTGAACCTCTCCCCCCACCCGTCTCTATTGTCCATCGCTCCCGGTAGGTCTTCAAGGCTACATCCTGTATCGGCACAGAGCTATTATATATAGGTTCTAGCTGGTCGTCCAGCCTTTGCTCTTCCATGTGAAGGGGTCCACAGGAGTACGTCGCTTATGAGTTCATCCTTACTTCCCCAGCAGTGTCCCGCATATCTGATTCGTCTAACTTAGATAGATTTTGTGATGGGTGGTAAGTGGCCGTAGAGCTGCTGCTTTATGGGGTGCTGCCTCCAGGACTTGTTCAATATTACTTGCAGCATTCTTGTGTATTGCTGTCAATTTTCTTTTTTTAACCTTTTTTTTCAAACCAAATCTGCACCAAACAATTATGTCTACATATGGAGGATGCACGAACGAACTATTCTCAATTATTGATATAGATTTCAATCTTCCCTTTCCAAAACAAAACTGGAGAATGAAGATTGGTCAGGAGTGGGGAGGGGTTTGAAAGCTGTTTCTGAAGTCCTACATTCTTTTGCTTCTCATCGAGAAGAAATTTAATACGACTTCACATCGTTTTCTCGTTTCATGATTCGTGGACTGAGATACGAGAAATCTGAACAACTCTTAGTCAAAACCAAATATGTATACAAGAGCTGATAAGACTACCGACCTTGATTTTTATTACTTTATAATTATATATATATATATATATATATATATATATATATATATATATATATATATATATATATATAAAAGATCCTGTTTTTTCTTTATTGTTGTTACTGTGTCTTTTTACAAGACTATATATATTTTAAAATGCATGATGCCACAGCTCACGAAGATGCTGACACATGAAAATGTCGGTGTATTCTTGTAAAAAGACAAATCAACAACAATAAAGAAAAAAAAGGATCCTTATATATATATATATATATATATATATATATATATATATATATATATATATATATATATATATAATGTAATTGAAAATAGAATCTCAATTAAATTATATAGACAACATGTCTTCATCTTTTAATCAAACTTGCTTAGATGAAGGACTGCTGTCTTATATATGTATGTATATATATGTAAGTAAATTATTAAAAAAAAACAAAACAAATCCATGAGTTTATTTAGATTTCTTTGGGATGATTTTTTTAGAAAGAAAACCTGTCCAGTGTATGACACTTAACGGGAGACAGTGGGAAGGTTCCCGTTCTGGAGCTCTGTGGCGTAAAGTGTCACCCAAGATATACTCACCGGTTTACTCTGAACCCAGAGTGGTAGTATCTGTTAGGGTCCCATGTATGTGTCTAATATTTGTGCTTAAAAATTATTTGGAGTAGATAGGAATACTTTAAACTTTAAACTTCTGAAAACGAATTATCATTATTTTAATCTTTAAGAGTTTTTCACACCAGTGTTAGCGGATGGTTTTCCTCTGAATTCTGACAAGTCTTTTCAAGTCTCCAAATCTCTTTTTAGTATTCTGGCTAATCTCAACAATGCTGTAGTTTAGATGGTCTCCACTCATCCTCTTATTTACAAGTCCTCCTGTCCCTGTACCAATCCTTTGGTGACTGTACCGAGTGCATCAATTACAATTGGTATCACCGTCACTTTCATTTTCCAAAGTTTTTTTCAGTTCTCTAGCAAGGTCTAGTTTCTTATTTTTCTTTTCGCTTTTTTTCAACTTTACCCAGTGGTCAGCCTGGACAGCAAAGCCTACTCTATTCGGCAGGTTCTCTTTTTTGTGTATGGGGGTGACTATAACTAGGTCTGGTTCTCTGGCTGAGATTAGATGATCCATTTGTATCTCATAATCCCTGTATTACGATAATCATTATTACTTTATTCCATACGTTTTTTTTTACCCCAGTTATAACGGGTGGTGTTTCATGGAAGTGTATGTGACAACATGTTTTTTTCCCGACTCCAGAATTTTTCTCACTTCTCTAGCTGATCTTAATGTTGTGATCCAGATGGTCTCCATTCTTTCTCAGATCTCCAGTTTTCCCAGTCTCTTTTCCAGGCCTTTGAGGACAGTTCCACGTGCACCAAATACAATACCACCTTCATGTTCCCCAGCATTATCAATCTGTCTATCTTTTCACTTTCTTTCAGTTTTACTTGATGGTCTGCTGGAACGGTAAAATCCACTAAATGACTAGTTTTTTAAATTCTTTTATTTTCTTTTTCTTGTTAATTAACTCTAGATTCGGTAATTTGTTTGTATCTCAAAATCCCATTCAGGTTTGTACAAATACCATTTAGTAACGTGGAAAAATTTTAATCCCTTGCACAATTCCCAGTGAATCACCTTTCCCACTCAATCATGTCTAGTCTTTTTATTCCTTTTGTACTTGTTTGCTGTATTCGCTAATGTGATTAATCGTTTCATCTGTTGACACATAACCAAAACTCAATGCATTCACAGCAGAATTAGCTGGTGGTCTTTCACAGGAGTCTAAGTAACAGCAACTTTCTTCAGGTCTCCAAGAATCTTTTGGGTATTTTAGCAGATCTTAACAATGTTGTGGTCTAGAGTCTCGATTCTTCCTCTGATTTTCAATGACTTCGGTCTTTTTTCCAAGATTTTGTCAACCGATTCAAGTACAGTAACCACCTCGATTCTTGATGAGTGCTTCATTCATACGGCCTTGTGCCATATCTAAGCAAAAAGCTTAGTAAATTACTATAGTCACCTCCAAGTTCCACAGTTGTTTTTTTGTTTTTATTATGCTCTGGCAAACCCCGAGAATTTGTCGATCTTTTCACTTTCTTTCTTTCTTTCTTTCTTGAGATCAGCCAGAACGGCAAAATACACCAGACAATAAGGTCTTTTTTTCCCTTCTCAATTAACATCGGTTTTTTTCTTCTGGCTGGAATTATTTGATCTGTTTTTATCTCAAATCCCAGAGAGCCTTATTCTCTGGAAAGATTGAATGGCATATGCATTAACGAGAATCTAGAAGTTTGGGAATCACGTTCATCATACGTTTTTGTGTATTTTTTAAAGAGCGTTGTTTTTTGTTTTTTTGTTTTTGGCTCACAGTCCAACCGAATATGAATGATTTTTATACAGATCAACTTGATTCCTAAAAATGGTGCCCTAACAGGTCAGAGTGGACCTGGGAGTAATGGAAATGAAGAAGTACTCCGCTCTCTATATATCTCCAGTACCGTCAGATGCCGTTTAATGTTATACATATGACATCCATTTTTGCGGGGTGGGTGAGAGGAGCCTTACCCCTTTGCAGCGTATTCAAAGCCTCTCCGACAAGGTGATCAGGGTTCGAACTCCTGTCTTTTACGCGAAATCAAACGCCGGACGCTAAGAAAGTTAAGAAACATGCTACTGACCAGTCTGTAGGTCAGCCATTTTCGTATGTAATAACCCACATCTCCCGCTATGAACGATCTCAAAAGTATCCGATAAAAAGATTTACCTAGATCAACTCATGATCCACTGATCAACAAATAAGATTTTTCGATGGCAGTTAGATCAAGTCGAGTAGAGTCTTTTGCCAAATCCATCTGGATTTACAAGTTTTTTTTTATATAATGTCGTCGTCTGTCTTTATTGTGTTGATCCTATTTACCCAACCCCTCCGCTCGGGCAGGATATGACACAAGGTCAGTTTTTAAGCGGAGTTTAACAGGTTTGAATTCAGAGTTTTCCTTCTCCTAGACTAGTTGCCTGACCAAGGCTGAAGAACCTAGTCTGCCCTACTATTTACCCATAGCTGGAGGGAGGATAATTGGATTCATACCTTTCCCAAGGGTATTAGTGCTATGTGAAATGCAATCAGTCAGGTCCAGGATTTGAACTCGTCTCGCCGTGTCCATTTCCTACGACGATAACCATTACACCACGGGCACCTCCTTTATTGTGTTGATGTTTATGGATTTATGTGTCTGTCCGAGGGTCTTGTTCAAACATAAAGTTACAAGGATTTTATTTGTGTGTGCGTGTGTGTGTGTGTGTGGATGTTAATATAACGCAACACAGAATACGTGGGAGTGATCTGTAACGTCATTTGAGGTCAGTGGACCTCAACAGATGTGAAAATATGACATTGTTACATGCTTGTACGGGGAGGAGTTCACTGAGGCGATTCTCAGCATCCATCAGTTGCTGGGCTCAGGTAAATCAGGTGGACAATGGCTTTCAGGAGGAGTATAATTGAATGATATCATACGTATTTTTCTGGTCGGTGTAAAATATGAACAGACAGACAGACAGACAGATAGATAGATAGATAGATAGATATGAACAGAATGAGATAGATAGATAGATAGATAGATAGGAACAGACTGATTGATAGGAACAGACTAATAGATAGATAGATAGATAGATAGATAGATAGATAGATAGATAGGTAAAGATTAATCGATAAAATGATATCAGTATGACTAAATATGTCTTGTGGCAGAAATATCAGTACGAACCGAAATACATAACTATCAACTGGCTGAAACTGATAGATAGATAGATAGATAGATACATACATACATATTTACCAACCCCTCCGCTCGGGCAGGATATGACACAAGGTCAATTTTTAAGCGGAGTTTAACAGGTTTGAATTCAGAGTTTTCCTTCTCCTAGACTAGTTTCCTCACCAAGGCTGAAGAACCTAGTCTGCCCCATTATTTAACCATAGCTGGAGGGGGAATAATTGGATTCATACCTTTCCCAAGGGTATTAGTGCTATGTGAAATGCAATCAACCTCTTCCAGAATTTGAAATCATGTCGCCGTGTCCATTTCCTTCGTTGATAACCATTACACCACGGGCACTTCCAATAGATATATAGATAGATATGAACAAACTGAGATAGATAGATAGATAGATAGATAGATAGATAGATATGACGAAGTTGTATTGTAATAAAAACAGTTGTAATACGATGGTTTGATTTCTTTGTTTAATGGCATATCAACCTTCCTGGGTTATTTAATGACAAAGTCATCCCCGTAGAAGGACAGTAGTGGTACTATTTAACTCATATCTGGGGGTGGGGAGAGTTTATACTTTTCCCTAGGGTAATAGTCTGAAAGTCAATGTAACAACGCGAGTTTGAACTCGCTTACTACAATGTTGCAGTCCAGCTCGTTAGCCACTACACTTCGAGGTTTCCTTTCGTATAAGATGGAGTGAAACGAATTATAAATTAATCGTAATAATAAAGAGGTTATCGACCCAGAGTGTTTTGGTAAACGAGACATAAACTAATCATTAGGAAAACGTTTTCAAAAGAAATGAAAGGTTTAGAATCTTGTCTTCAATAAGAATCAAGGAAGTCTTCGTAGGGTAGTGGCAAAAGAGTTGGGCTGCGGCCTTGAAGTTAGCGAGTTTGAACTCCAGTTCCCTTATTAGGTAAATTTTTTCGAACTAATAACCCTTTTTATTAATGACATGAACCCCCTTATTCTCCAGCTATGGGTTGAAAACTATCGTTGCTGTTCATTTACAAAGATGGCTAAGGCATTAAATAACCCACGATGGTTGATATGCTATTAAACAAAGAAAACAAACCAAACCTGACCCAGTCGGCTGGAGCTGGAGAATACACCGACTGCTTCTCTGTAGAGTGGTTAGACTCCCCCTTCGAGTGTCCAGTAAATGACACTAAAATATCTAATGGTGAGGCTCCAGTAATGCTGGAGCTTTGAGTATGCGGAGTACCCCTTCATTGCCATCACTCCCAGGTCCACCTTGGACCGTAGTGGTATCAGCTGATATGGTCCTATCTAGGGGTCAAATAAAACTAAACTGTGTACTTAAAATAAAACTGCTTTTGTATACTAAACCGAATTGTTTGAAATAGAACTGTTTATATGATAAACAGAATTGTTTGTAATCATCATCATCATCATGTCGCGCTGGTAGCACGGATATCCCTGACCCTCTCTCGCCACTCCTCCCTATCATTCATCGCCCTAGGCAGGTCTTCAGGACAACATCCGGTATCTTCACATAGCTGCTGAATGTATGTTCGTGCTGATCGTCCTGCTTTTGCACGGCCATGTGTGAGGGTCCATAAGAGTACATCTCTTATGAGTTCGTCCCTGCTTCTCCAGCAGTGTCCTGCATGTCTGGTTCGTCTAACTTGAATAGTTTTCGTGATCATATTTACCCAACCCCTCCGCTCGGGCAGGATACGACACAAGGTCAATTTTTAAGCGGAGTTTAACAGGTTTGAATTCAGAGTTTTCCTTCTCCTAGACTATTTGCCTCACCAAGGCTGAAGAACCTAGTCTGCCCTACTATTTACCCATAGCTGGAGGGAGAATAATTGGATTCACACCTTTCCCAAGGGTATTAGTGCTATGTGAAATGCAATCAGTCTCGTCCAGGATTTGAACTCGTGTCGCCGTGTCCATATCCTGCGACGATAACCATTACACCACGGGCACCTCCATAAATGAATATTTTTTGTGATAGGGGGCAGGTGGCCGTACAGTTGGTGTCTTGTGGGGTGTTGCCTCCAGGACTTGTTCAAGATTGCACGCAGCATTCTTGTGTAATTGCCGTCTCGCTTCTTCTCCAGCCGTTTTGTTAGCGTCCATGTAGTGCACCCGTATAGCAGTATCGATGTGACCGCTGTCTGGAAGAAACTGCGTTTCATTTTATCGGTTAGGTCTGATTTCCATATGATCGATAGCCTATTGATAGCTGTCCATGCTTTCGTTAACCTCATGTCGATGTCCTTTTCGGTTGATTCGACGCTGCTTCCGAGGTAAGTGAATTTGTCTACTAGTTTAAGAGGGGTTCCTTCTAGAGTGGAGATGTCCCCCGTTTGATTATAGCACATATATTCCGTTTTGTGTGCATGCATGAAAATGCATTAATTCTTTGAATGGAGGAAAAATAGTTACCCGATTAAATAATTATTGCTAAAAATATGAAAACGAGTGACTTTCAATAAATTTTCAATAATTATTAGTATTCAAAAGACATTTTATTTATTCATTTGTTTGTTTTTTTTATCACTTATTTACAACAGGTCTCTGTTTTGTTTACGCCGTGTATCGCGTACAGATGATGGTTTCGGGTTCATTCAAAGATCTCAAATATCGTCAAAAGCCCGTAGAAACCAATAAATATGACGGATATTTAGGATTCCCTCTTAGCACAACACCTGGCTACGATAGAGTCTAAGTGAATGGGTTTAGAAAATTATTTCCGAGACAAAATGCAACTAATGCAATCCCAATGGCAGTCCGTTTCGAACTTTGGTAGACGCCCTTTTTATTTATTTATTTATTTTTTTGCATTACATCAGCACATTATACATTGCGTCATATTGCCATTTATTTTTCTTTAATGTGCGTCTTATATTGTGGGAAATATTATGAAATATTGTAAACAACAACAACAACAACAAATAAACAAACAAACAAACAAGATTATACTTGAATTTACGTAGTCATTTTTCTGTTCTATTTTGATGAAATAAAATTAGATAGGGAGCGTCATAAAGGCCATTTAGAGCCTCAAACAAAAGTAAATATTGACTCAGCTGCAGAAAGAAATTCTTGTGTGTCGAATTTAAAAAATGACTGATCTCTATAAAATAAAAGAACATGACGCTTTACCTTCGTGAATAAATAAATCAGGTAACACCTTTCGTAAGGAACGATGGGTGTGTAACGTTTCGTAATAGACCATAAAAGAAAATATCACCTCCTAAATTCAACGGGCTGAATGACACACACACACACACATAGAGACACACACACACACATATATGTATATACCGGCCTTTTGGACGGATAGGTTGAGTGTTCACCAATGGCCCCGGAGACCGGGGTTCAGTCCTAGGTCCAGTCATACCAAAGACTCAAAAATGGTACTGGATGCCGCCTTGACTAACACTCAGCATTATAAGATAGGGATCAAGGTTAAAATGGGGCAGTTCAAGGAAAAGAGTAGCGTCCTCTCCTATAACTCGGTGTAGTAGGTAATGAAAGGGGAGCCTTCGGGTCGACGTTGACTGCAGTCTCCAACTTATATATATATATATATAAAGTTAAATCGCAATCCTCAGAACAAGTGCTCTTAATCTAATGATCACATAGTGGAGAAAAGCGCTGTTGATTTTGTGTCTATTTAGATCTATCTAGCCCATCCCGTTCACATCTATCTATCTATCTATCTATCTATCTATCAAGAGTTAGGGTGCTGAAAAGTTCATAGACTGAAAATTTCATATAATGACGTCATATCTGCAGTTGATGAGATTTTTGACCGGTGAGATCCAAGCACTGAAACACGGACAGAAAAATAGAATATTTCGCAAGGAGGACTTTATTGAAAAAATGTATCTTATTTGGTCACATTTCATGAGAGTATTTTGATCAGCATTTGAACTTTTTACCCGCCATATGTACGTGTTTGTGTATGCAGTGTGCGTTGCGTTTATTTTATATATATGCATTTGGACTAGTGCGTGTGTTTATTTTAATCTATGACTACTTATGCCCCGTCACCGATATTGACTACTCTTTATTTACAAATAAAGGAAAACATATAACTATTATATTAATATCATATATATATATATATATATATTAGAGTTTTGAATAATTATTCATATCTCATGGATGTTTTATTTGTTTTCTTTTTGGCTTGTTTGTATGGGTTTCCTTCATCTTTTATTTACTAAGATTTACGATGAGTGTGGAGTACGGAAAAAACTTCGGGTTCGTTCAGAGATCTCAAATATACAAGAAAAGAAGAATGAAAAACGGGTGAAGAAAGAAAGAAAGAAAGAAAGAAAGAAAGATGAGTTGTAAAAGAAAGAAAGAAAGAAAGAAAGAAAGGAAGATGAGTTGTAAAAGAAAGAAAGAAAGAAAGAAAGAAAAATGAGAAAGAAAGAAAGAAAGAAAGAAAGAAAGGTTGTAAAAGAAAGAAAGAAAGGAAGTAAGGAAGATGAGTTGTAAAAGAAAGAAAGAACGAAAGAAAGAAGAGTGGTGAAGAAAGAAAGAAAGAAAGAAAGAAAGAAAAATGAGTAGTAAAAGAAAGAAAGAAAGAAAGAAAGAAAGTAAGGAAGATGAGTTGTAAAAGAAAGAAAGAAAGAAAGAAAGAAAAAAATGAGTAGTAAAAGAAAGAAAGAAAGAAAGAAAAAAGAAAGAAAGAAAGGTTGTAAAAGAAAGAAAGAAAGGAAGTAAGGAAGATGAGTTGTAAAAGAAAGAAAGAACGAAAGAAAGAAGAGTGGTGAAGAAAGAAAGAAAGAAAGAAAGAAAGAAAGAAAAAAAGAAAGAAAAATCAGTAGTAAAAGAAAGAAAGAAAGAAAGAAAGAAGAGTGGTGAAGAAAGAAAGAAAGAAAGAAAGAAAGAAAGGTTGTAAAAGAAAGAAAGGTTGTAAAGGAAAGAAAGAAAGAAAGAAAGAAAGAAAGAAAAATGAGTAGTAAAAGAAAGAAAGAAAGAAAGAAAGAAGAGTGGTGATGAAAGAAAGAAAGAAAGAAAGGTTGTAAAGGAAAGAAAGAAAGAAAGAAAGAAGAGTGGTGAAGAAAGAATGAAAGAAAGAAAGGTTGTAAAAGAAAGAAAGAAAGAAAGAAAGAAAGAAAGAAAGAAAGAAAAAAAAGTTTTGAAAAAATAAAGAAAGTAGTAAAAGTAATGGAAATTGAAAGAAAGAGTCGGAAAGAAAGAAAGAAAGAAATAAAGAAAGAAAGAAATACAGTAAGGACGAAAAAGACTAGAAATTATCTATCTGTCTATCTATCTATCAGATTGGGTTTATGTGTGTGGGGGAGAGGGGAAGTTGCTGTAATCCATTTTATTGATGATCTCCAGTCGATGTGAGAGCTGCCTTGATAATTTTCTCTGGCCAATCCATGAAGATTTATCAAACAAATGAAAATGTCAGCTCAACTCTTATCAGCATCAATCGCGCCTTTGTCTTAGTCCCTTTCAACTCCATAAGATCTAAAACGACTTCTACTTTCAGCATTCCATATCTACAAATGTGGCATAAATATATATATATATATATGGGTCAAAGAATGTATGAAGGAATAAATAAAATAAACAACAGCTGTTGACTTATGGAGCGTCCTCGGGGGTGCCCTCCCCAAGAGCGAGCTCCACCCACTACCACTGTAAGCCCCCAAATCTGGGGGCCGTCTGTCGAAAAATTTCACAGCACATGTACTCACCAGGAATCTGCTTTGACAGTGAGTCAACACACACACACACACACACACACACACACACACACACACACACACACACACATATATATATATATATATATATATATAAAGTGAGGTGCTTGCAGTGTAATGGTTATCGTCATCATTAATGAATACAGGAATTTAAGTTCAAACCCACAATAGGAGTGTTTTCTTTTCACGCTAATACTTTTCGGGGAAGGTATAAATCCAACTATTACCCTCAAGCCATGGGTCATAGTAAGGTAAGTTGTACTCTTTAACCTCGGTATGGCAACCGCTCTAGAAGAAGGAAATCCTTTAATTCAAACCTCTTAAACGCACCTAAAAAAGTGACCTAACGTCACATCCTGCTTGTGCCGAGGGTCTGGATAAACAAACAAATACACATACACAAACTCTCTCACCCCCACCACCCCATATATATATATATATAGTGGGGTGAAATAAATATTCGTCCATATGAAAATTTTCAATTTTTATCTTTCAAACATAGCCTGCACAATTGTTTTTTATATACATACACTGTATAAGGATATATTCTATGTGTTCATAAACTTAGGTTAAAATCAAATTTACAGAAATTAATGCCTTTTATTCATTTTCATATGTACGAATATATGGCAATAATTTCATAAGTACGATGTTTATTTCACCCCACTATATATATATATATATATATATATATATATATATATATATATATATATCATGTTAGTAGAAATAGGAAACAAAAATATGCCGGTATTTTAAAGTCAGAAAAGTGATTTCAAGTGATTAGGAATCATTTCAAACTTTATTGACATTATAGGTGTATTTCCCTCTCTATCAAAGCTATGAAAGAGAAAGACGGAGGAAGAGAGTTCCCCGTCTTTCTCTTTCATAGGTTTATTCTCTCTCTCTCTCTTTCTTTCTCTCTCTTTCTTTCTCTCACTCTCTTTCTATATATATATATATATATATACTTGGCGTGTTCAAAAATAACGAGACTGTAGCATTTCTTCAAAATACCCTTTTTGACATTCAGCATCTTTCTTCCAATGAGTTTTTTTATTGTCCGAATCACCTCTAAGACTTCCATTTTGATATAATGGGATGCTATACCATAGTATTTATAATAACTCAACGTTCAAAAATCTTACACTAAATTTGAATATCTTGCTTAAGGTACAAGGACTTGGACAAGTGAGTATAGACGATATTGCACTAACAAAGTCTAGTTTTCTTCTAAACATTGACGATCAAAACGTAACAGGACTGCCGTCTCCCCCGCCGACACACAAAGTATCGAGTATTCTCACTAAACAGTCTAAAAGACATGTTGACGTCTATATATAATAAATTCCCCACCCCAAATACAAATCTCTTCATGGACCTACACATTTTAGAATATCTATCTATCTATCTATCTATCTATCTATATATATATATATATATATATATATTCTTTGTTCCGTGCAGAATTTAAACAGTGCTTTTGAAAATATATTCATTTTAAAATGTATAGAATATCTTATTATTCTAAAAAAAAGAGACACCTTCGTTTCGATCACATCTCTGCAGTAAATTAAAAACGCTGATAAATGAGGAAAAAAACTTGGGGAAGTGACCGTCGAAAAAAATTCAGGATTAATTCATATATATATATATATATGTTTATATACATATTACATAATATACAGATATATACGGTAGGTATATGGAAGGTGTGCTATGACGTTTATATATTATTTTACGCATTCATCCTGCAGTTATTTACCAAGTTCAACTAGGTTGTAGCACCAAGTGTAGGACACGCTGTGAGAATTCAACTTATTGACAATGGTCTGCTAATCAAGCTTCCTAACCATTACACCACGTGAGGTGCGCCCTAGTGATTTACTATGCTTTTTATTGAGCCCTTTTTAAGATAGCGGCCCCAGACTCGTTTGAGTTAAGCTTTGTGGCTCCCTGGTTGAAAAGGTTGATGAAACCTAAGATATACAGGTTTGGTTTCTTTGTTTAATGGCATATCGACCTTTGTCGGTTATTTAATGCCAAAGCAATTCCCCTAGAAGAACAGTAGTTGTACTATTTAACCCATAGCTGGGAGGCTAAGGGGGTTCAATACCTTTCCCAAGGGTATTTGCCCAAAAGTGAACGTAATAGCACGATTGGAGTACGAACTCGCGGACTACGGTTCCGCAGGCCATCACTTTAACCATTACTCCACGAGGACAGATTTGAGTTACACGGCTACAAACAGTACAAATAATAATACAAGAAGAAAGGGATTGTCATGGATCAAGAATTAACGCATCTCAGACTGAAAGAACTGGTTTGTCATATGTACAAGTTAGACCCGTGAAAATTCACGAAATAAATGAATAATTCCATGAATTAAAGATTCCCATTGCCTATTGCTTTCGGGAACTTCGTACTGCTTCTCTTCAAGCAAGCTTTCGTGACGTCATCTTTCTGACATCACCTCTGATGATATCATATAATTCCTTTCGTGGAGATGTTTCATTTTTTTCCTTTGACAAGCCAGAAAATAAATATCCCAAACTCTTGTAACGATGCCTGATATCATTCTATTAGTGCCTACTGGAATTTAAGTTATAAATGATATTAAGAAATTTCTATTCAGATTTTAAAATTCTTAGCAATCACCTGCAAAAGATCTACCTATCAAAAATAGGTGAATATAACCTTATAAAATAATGCGTTGTCCGGTCACCCAAACTTTGAATATACCGACTGTTTCCTCTGTCGAGGAGTAAAACCCCCAAACCCTCAAAAGGGCCGTTCTGAGTATGATATTAATCTGAATCTAGAGGTGAGGCTCCAGTTCTCGATCTTTGGTGGGTTTGGGGTCATCTGTTCGTTGCAATTACTCCCAGGTTCACTATGACTCGGTTGTGTGGTTGGTTGCTTGCTTGGGTTTCATCGCATATCAACCTTTGTAGGTTATTTAATGTCAAATCTATTTTTATACAAATAATCAGTTCTCTTTCAAACAATTCAGTTCAGCACGAGTACACAGTTTAATTGTCAAAGACATTTCTATTTCAAGCAATTCAGTTTTGTCACACAATTCTAATTCAAACAATTCAGTTTAGTATCAGTATAGTTTTTGTCCATACACAGGTAAATCAGTTCTATTTCAAGTAATTCAGTTTAGCATAACTACGCAGTTTAGTTATATTTGACCCATAGATAGGACCCTATCAGGTACTACCACTCCGGGCCAGAGTGGCCCGAGGAGCGACGACAATTAAGGGTTACTCCGCATTCCCCCAAGCTCTTGCATTACTGGAATCTTACCATCAGATTGTTTTATGTCATATCCTGGACACTCGTTAGGGGGGGTCTTACCCCCTCTGCAGAGGTGCAGTCGGTGTATTCTACAGCTCTGGCTGGCTGAGCGACATACTTACGGATCAAATAGATACATATGAAATGATGAAGTATTTACCTGTTGCAAATAGTTACCAGCCCATTGGTACAATGGTTAGAGTGTTCGCCAATGACCCGAGAAATCCGGGTTTAATCCCAGGTCGGATTATTCCGAATACTCAAAAATGGTACTTGATATCTCCTTGTTCAACACTCAGCCTTATAAGGTAGGGGCCAAGGGTAAATAGAGCAATTCAGAGAAAGAAGTAACATCCTTCCATACACCTAGGAGTAGTAGCTATTAAAAAGGGAACCTTCTGGTCACCCTCGACTATGGTCGCCAACTTACTCACTTAAATGATTATGAAGACATATTTTTCGACCGAATATTATGGGAGATCATAATTATTAAATTGATTTCGTCATAGAATGACTAAACAAGGTTTAACATGCCGTAAAACCAACCAACCA
>OY757939.1:59488165-59550665 GCA_963585895.1 Sepioteuthis lessoniana
TTTATGAATGTACATAAATAAGTAAATACGTATATACCAAACATACTTGCATGCTGTTGTATTTGCTTATATATATATATATATATATATATATATATATATATATATATATATATATATGCTATTGTGTGTGTGTGTGTGTGTGTGTGTGTGTGTGTGTGTGTGTGTGTGTGTGTGTGTGTGTGTGTATTTATCTTTCTGTACATGTTTTTGTGGTTCTAAGCAAAATTTAGAAATTGCGTAAATTATTTCAATTACCATTTCATAGATAAGTCATGGATATACTTGTTTTCCTCTTCACTAAACAATGACATGTTTGTTAATCCTACAAGCGCTGGTTAAATTAACTAGTATCCAATAAAAGATTGCAGTTTCGAATGAATTCCCAAACATGCCCAGCAGTAATGCTGCAAGAAGGCTATTCCTGTTATTCATTCATTTACAATATCAATGGGTATATTCTCAGATGATTGCAAAATATCCCACGTGACACAATTCTCATGTGAAAACTAGAATCTGTCATATTTTACATGGATCAATTTGCTTTAGAATGTAATGGATTTCAACGTTTAATGTTTTTTTCTCATATGCCTGATGAAACTCTTAGTGACAGGGATAAATATACACCTTTTTAAATATATATATATATATATATATATTGAACAATTTGATTTATTGGTCAATATATATATATATATATATATATATATATATATATATATATATATATATATATATATAATCAATCAAACACTTCATGACTCAGAAGCGTATACTTTCTCGAAAGTGACCGAAGAAAATCGAAAGTTTCCGTTGTCGGACACCACTAAGCATGGCTTCTTAAGCTGCTTCCAACCAAAGCTACGACAACTCGTTCGCCAAAATGAAAAGCCTAATAAAAAGCTAAACCCTTAAGCCTTGTCTGTCATTTTCAATAAAACATCCCTGCAAGAAAATCTCCAGCCCTATATATATATATACATATATATACGTGTGTGTGTGTGTCTGTGTGTGTGTATGGGGAGTGTATGTATTTTTTTAGACTGGGAGTAAAAAAAAAGAAGGAATAAAAAAAGAAGGCAGAAAAAAAGTGAGCAAATCTGATAAAGCAATAGCGAGAAAGATGTTCATGCCGATAGTTTTTTTTTTTGGTTACATGAAAGGGTCCATCTGTATTTTCTTCTTTGAAAACGGTGCAACTGTAAACAATGTCTTCTATTTCAAGGAAAAATTCATCTTTTTTATTGAATATCCCTCGTATATTGTAAAATGAAACGAAATCACACACACACACACACACACACACATATATATATATATGTGTGTGTGTGTGTGTGTGTGTGGTTTGGCAACAGTGTCTTGGATTCAGGTTAGAATTGGTAGATGAATTTACCAAAATTGTCCTGATCGCTTTCGGACCCTTCATAGGCCATCATCAGGAGTTGCTTGCATGTGTAAAGAGTGTTGTTTTTAAATGAGTTTTGAAAGTTTTTGGTTTTTATTACATTACAAAAATATGCAAACGCAGAGATGGATAAAACTGAGTTGCTGATGAATTTAAAAAACAGAACGCTATCAACGGAAATAGAATATTATCAAGGAATACGGAATATTAAAAAAAAAGCAAAACAAAAAAAAAAAGCAAGCAAAAACTAAAGGCATTTCAAAACATTGTCGCTATTTTCAAAGTAATTCTATTGATTTTAGTTTTTTTGGATATTATATGTGGAGCTGCTTGGATTTGTGGTCGTAGCTTATCTATTTCGTGTGTGATTATAGTGGTTTTTTCAACTAGAATTTTTCGAAATTTGGATTTAGGAATAGAATGGGTTTTAAGATGTAAGGCTTTGGAGTTAGAATCATTAAGGTGCATTGTAAGCCGTCTAGAATGAGTTGTAGTGGTGAGACCAAAATACGTATTATTTTCATTGGAGACACAGTCTCCCAAGGGACATTTGAACATATATAAGACGTTGGTCCTATCAAGAAGTTCAGTAGAGGGTAAGTGTTATTAGAAATAATTAATCTGGAAGTTAAAAATTTTTGTAATATATATATATATATATATAGGCAGCATTTCTTCGTTAATGCAAATTTCATTAAACATGATAGACATTTTATGCTTACATATTTTCTTCTGGATCCGTTCGAATTCCCGTATTACTTTTATCGTATTCGGGGGGAATTGATTTAGGTATTGTCCATAGTTGTATGTATCCCGAGTACTTTCTGCCCGACTTTGGGCCATCATCAGGGGAGGATCTATTACAAAAGGGATGTAACTTTTGTTTTAACATATTACTACTGTGTAAGGGCGTCTTTGCCGTTGAAGATTATGGCGTTTGCTTTTAAATGTAATTCTATAATTAGTGCCAGTAGCTAAAGACATTTAAGTACATGAGCACTGGTTTGAAAATTAATTCTATTAAGTGTTGTTTGCAGGTTTCTAATATGTAGTTCTTAGAGAATCTGAAGTTTTTGTTTGCACAGTAGTAATATGCAAAAACAAAAGTTACATCACTTTTGTAATAGATCCTCCCCTGATGATGGCCCAAAATCGGGCAGAAAGTACTAGGGATACATACAACTATGGACAATACATAAATCAATCTCCCCCCCGAATACGATAAAAGTAATACGGGAATTCGAACGGATCCAGAAGAAAATATGTAGACATAAAATGTCTATTATGTTTAATGAAATTTGCTTATATATATATATATACATATATATATATATATATATATATAGCTTAATAGATTCAGAAAAAATCTTATTATTTCGTAATCACCAAATCATGATCAAATGATCACAAATTTTAAACATCATGTGCCGAAACAACTCAAACTTTAAGGTTTAATGTTTTATCTTTTTTTTCTTTTATGTTAAACAACTTCATTCGCTGTAAAAGAAATAGGCGTTTAGATATTAAACATTTTTTTTTTTTGTTGCTTCTCCACGTGCGGTTAAAATTTGGGAGCATTTGAACGAGAATTGGCCAAGTTATTCGTTTAGGACACATCAATTTTTCTGAAACACCCTGTTCATCTCAAATGATATGAAAGTTTTCAAAACACCCAACATACACACACACACATACACACACACACATACACACACGCACACACACAGATATATGTATGTATATATATTTGTACTACACACACACACACACACACACACACATATATATATATATATATATATATATATATTTGTACCACACACCACTCACACACACATATATATATGTATATATATATATATTTGTACCACAAACCACAAACCACACACACATATATATATGTATATATATATATATATATATATATATATATATTTGTACCACACACCACACACACATATATATATATATATATATATTTGTACCACACACCACACACACACACACACACACATATATATATATATATATATATATATATATATATACCAATGAGCCGGTACATCGGCATATTGGTATAAGGATTAGAGTGTCCGCCAATGGCTTGGGAGACCGGGATCCAATTCCTGGTCGAGTCATTCCTAAGACTCGAAAAAATGGTACTTGATGCCTCCTTGCTTAACAGCATTATAAGGTACGGATCAAGGGTAAGTTGAGCAATTCCGGGAAAGGAGTAGAGTTCTTCTCTTCACCTCAGTATAGAAGATATTGAAAAGGGGGCCTTCGGGTTGACCGACTACGGTCGGTCAACTTACTTGACTTACTTACAGATATATGTATATGTGTGTGTGTATATATATATATATATATAGCGAGAGAGAGAGAGAGAGAGAGACAGAGAGTGAGAGGGACAGAGACAGACACAGAAAGAGTAAAAGTTATTATAAAAATGTATGAAAACCTTATTATTACAGGAATCGTACGCAACTCTTCCGTAACTCTGAGTTTCGTGGTCGCACAATTATCAGACTGGCAGATGTTACAAGTAACCACATCAAAGACGGGTGTTTAAATGACTGCTTTTGCCGTGTTTATATACTTTTCAAAAAGTGCTCGACTACAAATCATAGGAGGTATAATACTCTTTGATGTGGCTACCAATAACATCTGCCGGTGAAAAAAACAAACTCGAAGTGACGGGAGAGTATCACAGGGTTCCAGTCATATATTATCATCGTCGTCAAGGCCTGTTGATAACACGGATTTTCTTGACTATCTCTCGCCATCCATTGCTACCGGCCATCAATCCGGATAAATTCATCTAGAGGACATCCAGTATCCGTACAAGGCTGATGAATCTAAGTTTTTGCTTCTTGTTCATGTACTGAATAAAGATGCTTATGAGTCCGTCCTTCCTTCACCAGCAGATAAGTTACAATACAATTTCTATTTTGTAGGTGTGTTGTTTCCAAGATTTGTTCAAAATAGAATGCAGTATCCTAGTAATTCTCAAGCGTTTCATTTAAGTCCAAGTGGTCCAACCATACAGTAGTACTGATAGCTACAGCCTGGAAGAAATCCTGTTTTATTTTATCCGAGATCAGATTTACACGTGGTCAATAACCAGTCAGTAGCAGTCCATTCTTTACCAATGCATATATTGACATCACTTTCAGTAGATGAGATATTGCTACCGAGGTAGACGATCTCGTTTAATAATTTCGAAAGTTTTCCACTTAATGAGGGGAGGGTACTATCTTAAATTAAAACACATAAAGAACAATGCCACTTGCTGCCTGCTCCAGAATATGCAACAGATATTCGGACTCAAGAGGTGTATTTGCAAGAAACGTTAGATAATCCCCGTTTTTTGCACCATAATTAGTTTCAACATAAGAACGTCTGCTTCTTGCGCTTATTTTTTAGAGCGAAATCATTTTTTTGATTAGTTCTGTTGATGTTCATAGTTTATAACCTGGGCAGATTATTAATAGAAATATTACCGCTGTATTTTCTCACAAGACTGCAGGGACAATGTCAAAGAAATCACCATTACCATTTGGTGAGCGAAACATGACCTTTGTGTACTTGTAAGGCATCCTTATAATGGAAACAGTTACAATATATATATATATATATATATATATATATATATATATATATAATATATATATATATATTATATGTTTAATTAACACAAATTTAGATCTTTGTAGTAACCGAAATAAAACTGCTTGATGCCGAAAATCAGAGCTGTATAGAATCTAAAAGTAATTATAATTATTTCATTTTTTCCCCTGTTTCTCGAGTTTCATGCAGGAAGATTGTTCATTTCACTACATGCAATTCGAGTAACCGCAGAAAAAGTTACTTTATTTTAAGTAATTGCCTTTAATTATATATATATATATATATATATATATATATATATAATATATATATATATATATATATATATATATATATATATATATATATATATATATATATATTGTAAAGTTAGCGACCGTAGTCGAGTGTGACTAGAAGACTCCCTTTTCAATAGCAACCACACCGAGGTGTAGGGGAGGGTGCTACTCCTTTCACTGGAAATATATATATATATATATATATATGTGTGTGTGTGCGTGTGTGTGTGTGTGTGTATGAATATATATACATGTGTGGGTATATATATATATATATATATATTATATATATCAAGACTGAAATGAACTGGAAATAAAAAAAATTAATTGTCCGAAAAAAGAAAATCCCGCTTGGCATTAAGTACACTCATTTCCTTAACTTTTCAAGCAATTAAAAAGGTTTTGGCATTAGATAACTCACCGTATTTGATATACCATTAAACATAGAAATCAATATATATATATATATAGCAATAGGCCTGTGTACGCAGAGGAGAATAGATATTGAAATTGTTTAGTGGTAAAGGAAATATGAGAAGTTTATTAAAATGTCTTCCTATTTAATATCAGTTTGCCTTTTTGTTTGGTAATTTATTTTCAATGTTATATATATATATATAACATTACTTGTTAGTGTATTTGACACTGGGTTTCATGCATTTTGCATTCGTCTGACAGAGTGAATGCTTTCAAGAAAAAAAAATGAAGACCGATTATTGGTCCCCCATGAATCAACCAATTGAGCTTGTAAGAACCCCAAACCTTACATATATATATGTTGCTTCATAAATTTCATATCATTTGAGATGAACAGCGTGTTTTAGAGAAAACTGGTATCATATCGTAAGTAAAGCAATGTTGACGACCGTATTCGAGGGTGCCCCGAAGGCTCCCTTTTCGATAGCTATTACACCGAGGTGTCGGGTAGGGCGCTACTCCATTCCCTGGTTTGCTCTACTTTACCCTTCATTCGTACCTTATAATGCTGAGTGTTAAGCAAGGCAGCATCAAGTACCATTTTTTTATTCTTTCGTATGACTCGACCTGGGATTGAACCCAGGTCTCCGGTGTCATTGGTGAACACTCTACTCATTAAGCCAATGTCCGGTATGATAATTTTCGTTTTAATGATCTCAAATTTTAACAGCATGTGTAGAAACAACTTTAACTTCTATGTTTGTAAATTCTATACTTTAGGCTCACTTCTTTTTCATTAAATTAAATTTTTCATTAAATTAAATCTTTAAAGAATAAAAAGAAATTATTAAACGCGGAATTAGGAGTTGTTTCTACACATACACTTAAAATTTCAAATCATTTGAACAAGGAGTGGCCAAGTTATTTGAAACCAAATTTCCTGAAAAAAAAAAAATATATATATATATATATAGAGAGAGAGAGAGAGAGCAATGACAATTATCAAAATGTTAGTCATTGCTAAACCAAATTTTAAGACTTAAAACCTAATGGTCATCTTACACAATAGGGGATATGGACACGGCGATACGAGTTCAATTCCTGGATAAGACTGATTGCATTTCACATAGCACTAATACCCTTTGGAAAGGTATGAATCCAATTATTCTCCCTCCAGCTATGGGTAAATAGCAGGGCAGACGAGGTACTTCAGCCTTGGTGAGGCAACTAGTCTAGGAGAAGGGAAACTCTGAATTCAAACCTGCTAAACTCCGCTTAAAAAATTGACCTTGTGTCATATCCTGCCCGAGCGGAGGGGTTGGGTAAATAGGATCTTACACAATAGGGGATTCCTGATTGAGGTTCCTTCTATTGCATATATTGTGTGTGAACGAAAAGATTCATTACCGCTTAGGCTTTCGTTAATACCTGTGAGAAACTTGCCCGAAAGTGAAGGCCGATTAAGCCAGATAAAATTCAGGCAGACTGGCTTAGGGTAGGTATATAAAAGTGTACTGTAAATACCTTTGTTACTTAAATAGATATTGGCAGTTGACATGACCGTAGA
The DNA here is from genome assembly GCA_963585895.1 of Sepioteuthis lessoniana. Lineage (NCBI taxonomy): Eukaryota > Metazoa > Mollusca > Cephalopoda > Myopsida > Loliginidae > Sepioteuthis > Sepioteuthis lessoniana. The sequence goes on from OY757939.1 coordinate 59,495,463, forward strand.
CCTGATTTAGATCTTGCCAGTCGACACAGGCTTACATTTAAAATAAAGCAAATTTCTGTTGGTATTAGTCAGCTGGCTGGCTGAGCTTTACGTTTACTCTAGCTGGAGGAAATAGTAATGGAGAGTGGGGAGTATGGATTGTGGCGGGGATGGCAGAATATTGGAATGGAGATCACAACAGAGAGAAAAAAAATTGGGTTAAAATAATAGTGTGTCTCAGCGTGAGAGTACCCAACAAATCTGCAAAGAAATGGATTATTATTATTATTATTTTACTTCTTTGAGTCTCATCAAGTCCCCAGGACTCTTCTCAGTATTCTAGCTGATCTTCGTAATGCTGTAGTCTGTATGGTTTCAGCTCTGATTTCTAAACTTTCCAGTCTCTTCACCAATCCTTTGGAGATCGTTCCAAAGACACCAACCTCCGCAGGGTCTTTATTCAACACTTAGGGTGAAACAAGGTAGAGATGGTATGTATTCTATGTATATTTTTGCTGCCTCTTTTGCTAAACCAATCATTCGTGCTGGGTGGGTGTGTGCTTGCTACGACACCTTGGCCCCAAGAGACCGTCCCATCGGGTCTTTGCCCATTTCAGCGGTACTAAGTTTATTGCTTGGAGGCTGAGGTGCCCTATCAGGAGAACATCGATGGGGTTTAAAAGATGTTTACCTGCCACGCATGAGACTCGGTTCATGCGTGGCCCCCATTATAAAATAGCCTTGTGTCACACTCTGACACGGCGGAATGTCTGACAAATCCGGCTTCTTTTGGGTGATATTATTCGACTTCTTGCGAGTTTTTCACACCAGCGTTAGTCTGAGTGATAGCAAGTTTCCTCAGTTCTTCAGGACTCTTCTCAGTATTCTGGCATCTTTATGTTCTACAGGTTTTTCAGTTCTCCAGGAAAATCTAAGTTTGTTCCTTTTATTTTATTCTATTTTTTTTTTTTTTTTTTTTGCTTTCTTTCATCTTCACTCTGTTGTCCGCTGGAATCACAAAATCCACAAGATGAATTCTTTTCTTCTTGTTAACATAAGATCTGGCCCAGTCGGCATTGAGTGTTCCGTTTGTATCTCAAAACCCCAGAGAATTTTATTGGCCTCATTTTCAAGGATGGATTCCAGTTTGTGTATATACCATTTATTATTATGGAGGTGCCCGTGGTGTAATGGTTATCGTCGCAGGAAGTAGACACGACGACACGAGTTCAAATCCTGGACGAGACTGATTGCCTTTCACATGGCACTAATACCCTTGGGAAAGGTATGAATCCAATTATTCTCCCACCAGCTATGGGTAAATAGTAGGACAGACTAGGTTCTTCAGCCTTGGTGAGGCAACTAGTCTAGGAGAAGGAAAAACTTTGAATTCAAAGCCTGTTAAACTCCGCTTAAAAACTGACCTTGTGTCATATCCAGTCCGAGAGTAGGGGTTGGGAAATATGATATGCCATTTATTATTTACTCTTGCATTACGCGGTGGTCTTTCTCTAGAGAGAGCAACTTTCCTCCGGTCTCCAGGACCCTTCTCGGTATTCTAGCCGATCTCAACAATGCCATGGTCTCGATTCTTCATTGAATTTCCCATTCCTTCAGTCTCTTTTTCAAGACTTTGTGGACTGTTCCTAGTGTACCAACTACAACTGGTATCACCTACACCTTCATATTCTACAGATTTTTCTGTTCTTCAGAAAAATTTAAGTATTTGTCTATTTTTTTGCTTTCTTTCATCTTCACTGTTGTCTACTGGAATCACAAAATCCACAAAATAAATTCTTGTTAATTAACACTAAGGTCTGGCCTGGCCGGTATTGAGTGTTCACCTTCACTTTCGTCTTTCACAGGTTTTTTTTTTCAGCTCCCTTACCAAATCAAAGTATTGATTAATCTTTTCACGTTCTTTAATTTTCATTCAGTAGTCGATTGAAATATCAAAATCCACAGGATTGACAAGTTGTTTAAATGGATTAATTCTCAGTAAAAAAATAGGCGGAGGTTAGGATCAAGAAGAATAACCTTGCATGACTACCGCGCTCTTTCTAAATTATTGTGACTATTTCCTTGTTTTCAAAACTCAAAACTTACCTCCATGGTTGTTCCCTGTTGAGAACACATTATAGATCCAGATGAACCTACTGACGCTAGTGTCAGTTGATGAATTCCCGGTTTGTTTTCAGGCGGGAAAGCAATGTCTTTGTCTATATGTGGCTTCCTAAAGAAGAAAACTGATTTCAAGGAAATTGGTTTGATTTGTTTGTATTTACCCATCCCCTCCGCACAGGCAGGATGCGACACAAGGTTAATTTTTAAGCGGAGTTTAACCGGTTTTAAATCAGTTTTCCTTCTCCTAGACTGGTTGCCTAATCAAAGCTAAAAAACCCAGTCTGCCCTATTATTTACTCATTGCTGAAGGGAGAATAATTGGATTCACAACTTTCGCATGAGTATTAGTGCTATATTAAATGCAATCAGCCTCGTCCAGGATTTGAACTCGTGTCGTTATGTTCATTCCACTACACCACAGATTTAATTTGTAATTAATTTGAAAAACTAGAAATTCTTTGAAAAGAGCTCAACTATAGATTGATAAAAGTAAATGTTTTGGTTTGGTTGTCTTTTATGGCATATTAACTCTTGTGGGTTATTTAATGCCAAATGCAGTTGATATGTATATATATATATATATTATATTGGTCAGCGAATAGCTTGTAGGTAAAATTATTTCAAAAAGTGTCAGAGTTCATTTCTTTGCGCACAGTTTAATGGTTTCAAGTATTGTTATCCAACACTAATAATTCTATTCAATATTGGCCATTTGATTTCATACCGTTAAATAGTTTTGTTTGATTTCTTTGTTTAACGGCGTATCAACTTTCTGGGATTACTTAATGCTAAAGCCATCCTTGTTGAAGAACAGCAGTGATACAACTTAACCCATTGCTGGGAAGGGAGAATAAAGGGTTCAAACCTTTCCTAAGGGTATTGTTACGAAAATGCATGCAGCAACTCGACTGAAGTTGAAACTCGCTTTCTTTGTATTTTGTATTTCCACGAGACTCCTCTTAAATCGTTCCAAGCATCGTCATTTATTGTTTGCACACAGTTAAATGATTTCCAGTATTGCTATCTAACACTAATAGTTCTATTTGCACACGGTTAAATGATTTCAAATATTCTATTTTAACATTGTTAATGCTATCTAATCTTAATCCTTCACAGTTAAATGGTTTCAAGTATTGCTATCTAATAAAAATAATAATAATAATAATAATAATAATAATAATAATAATAATAATAATAATAAAACGGATCACCTAATCGCGGCCAGAAGACCAGACCTTATAATAATCAACAAAAAAAAAAAAAAAAAAGAAGAAAATCTGCAAAATTATCGACTTTGCTGTCCCGGATGACCACAATAAAACTGAAAGAATGTGAAAAGAGAGATAAGTACCTTGACCTTGCTAGAGAATTGAAAAAGCTATGGAACATGAAGGTGACAGTTATACCAATTGTGATTGGTGCTTTTGGCACGGTAACTAAAGTTGGTAGAGAACCCTCTGTCGAGATGCAGTCGGTGTATTTTACAGCCCCAGCCGACTGAGCTGATGATAATGAATTCGATTTATAATAAAAAGTATTTATACAAACAGTGTCACAATCTAATAAGACTGACCTTGGATGAAGGTATAGCCAGGAAGTTTCCAGCAAGATAGCCGTAGCAATAAGTCGTACCTTGTCTGACAGGTCGTCATTTATAAACAAAAGGACGTAATTACACAGAGAGAGAGAGAGAGAGAGAGAGAGAGAGAGAGAGAGAGAGGCAAGGTGTAACTGGCGACTCTAGTGTCATCAGGAACAAACCTTGCGATAAATGAAAAAGTGCTTCAGGTAATAGTCGGGTAGGTGGTTTCCATTGAGTATATGTCACGTAGATAATTGGTGAAACGTGCAGCACTGCACAGTGCAAAGATGTTTGCAGATTTAATTCGTCCAGAACTGCTAACTTGTTTCTTTCTCATTCTTAACCCCACCCAACCTCTCAAAAAAAGGTAGGCTCACGCACAAATACGGACACACACATACGGACATACATACATACATACGGAGACACACGCATACACAGAGACACACGTATGTTTGATATATATTCATAAGCACAGACACAGAGACACACACATATTCACTCAAACATACACTTATATGCCAACACACAGATATATAATGATAATAAATCTCACACACACACACACACACACACACACACACACACACACGATAACATATATATATATATATATATATAAATCACACACACACACACACACGATAACATACATATATATATATATATATATATATATATATATATATATATACACCGGACATTGGCCTAGGGGTTAGAGTGTTCGCCAATGGCCCGGGAGACCTGGGTACGGATCAAGCAATCCAGGGAAGGAGTAGCGCCCTCCCCTACACATTGGTGTAGTAGCTATCGAAAAGGGAGCCTTCGGGTTACCCTCGACTATGGTCGCCAACTTTACTTTACTTACATATAATTCTCATTCGCACATACAGACACACAGACACACGTCAATACACACACAAATATATATAATGAATATTCATGCACACCCACTCACGGAGATATATATTCACACATAGACGCGTGCGTGTGCACACACACACACACACACGCACACACTCGTGAACACACACGGATATATATGATGTACATTCATACACACACAATGGACACACATTCAAATGTATTTAATGTATTTTCACATACACACATACATATATACATACTTAGACACACTCATAGACACAAACACACATACATATATATATATATATACGATATACATTCACACACGCAGACACACACAGACATGTGAACACACACAGATATATATGATGTATATTTACACTCACACACACACATATATATATGATGCATATTCACACACACACACATACGAATAAACACACACACACACATACACAGATATATAGAATGTATACAAACTCAGACACACACACGCACTCCGAAACATACACACGCAAAAACGCAGATATGCACGGTGTATTTTCACTCACGCACACATACACACATATACACATGTACGTAGACATTTGTGAACACACACACACACACACACAGATATATAACATGTATATTTGTAAATACACACGCAGACAAACATATATATGATGGATATTCACACACATACGTGCACACTTAGACACATACACACGCACACACACACGCATGAAAATACACACCGGTATATATGATGCATATCCATACACACAGGCAGACATACATACATACACACACACACACAAACATACACAGATATATATGATGTATATATATACACACATACACAGACACACATACGTGAAAACAAGCAGATATATATGATGTATATTTGAGCACACAAATACGAGTGTGTGCACACACACATACATGCAGACACACCTAAACAAACACACATACATATATATAATGTATATTCGTGAACACACACACACACACACACACACACACACACACACACACACACACACACACACACACACACACAAACAAATACAAACATATATGATAGATATTCACACACATACATACACAGACACAAACAGGCAAGCATACATAGATATATATGATATATATTCAACTCACACCGACACACAGACATTTGCACAGACACACAGACCGACACACAGACATTTGCACAGACACACAGACCGACACACAGACAGACACACGCACACACACACGTACACACACACACAGATATATGATGTATGTTTACGCACACACACACACGCGCATACATATACACATATACACACTAGCTCAGACAGATTTATATGATGTATGTTTAAAAAAAACACAAACACGCAAACACACAGAGATATATCTGATTTTATTCACACACACACACACACACACACACACACACACACACACACACACACACACACACACTCACTCAAACCAACTCAGATACACTCATACTCTAACACAAAAAATACGTGAGCATACACAAATATATATATGTTATGTATATAAACACACACACACACAGAGTCAAACACACACGTGTACACATAGATATCATCATCATGTCCTGCCACTAGCACGGATATCTCTGAGCCTCTCTCACCACTTCTCCCTATCGTTCATCGCCTCTGGCAAGTCTTCAGAGCTACATCCCGTATCCTCACAGAGCTGCTGAATGTATGTTCGTGCTGGTCGTCCTGCTTTTGCCCGGCCACATGTGGGAGTCCATAGGAGTACATCACATGATCTCGTCCCTGCTTCTCCAGCAGTCTCCTGCATGTCTGGTTCGTCTAACTTGGATAGTTTTCGTGATGGGAGGCAGGTGTGGGTTTTGTGGGGTCTTGTGGGGTGTTGCCGCTAGGACTTGTTCAATATTGCTCGCAGCATTCTTGTGTAATTGCCGTCTAGCTTCTCCAGCCGTTTTGTTAGCGTCCATGTAGTGCATCCATACAGCAGTATCGATACGACCGCTGCCTGGAAGAAACTGCGTTTCATTTTATCGGTCAGGCCTGCTTTCCATATGATCGATAGCCTATTGATAGCTGTCCATGCCTTCGTTAGCTGTGTGTCGATGTCCTTTTCGGTTGATTCGACGCTGCTTCCTAGGTAAGTGAATTTGTCTACAAGTTTAAGAGAGGTTCCGTCTAGTGTGGAGATGTCGCCTGTTTGATTATAGTACATAATCCGTTTTGTGTGCATTGACATGGAGGCCTATGCCTGCGGCTGCTCGTTCAAAACTATGCAGTAGTGTTTCGGCTTGGTTGGGTGTATTTGCCAGTATCGCTAAATCATCGGCGTAGTCGGCATCGGTAATTGTTTTTGTTGGGTGCCTTCTGCTTCTTTTCTTTGTCAGCTTGAAGCCGTTTTCTCTGATTTAATCAATCGATGTTCTAAGCACGTAATCTAGACCGATGATAAAGAGGTATGGAGCTAGCGTATCCCCTTGTAGTACTCCTGCTACAATGTGGAAGTATTCTGTGTCTCCATCTGGTGAACGTACTGATAGATATGATGTATATTCTTACTCACAGAAACACACACATACTTAGCAACACACACGCAAGCGCAAACATATATATATGATGTATAATAAAACACGTGGTGTAATGGTTATCGTCGCAGGAAATGGACACGGCGACACGAGTTCAAATCTTGGACGAGACTGATTGCATTTCACATAGCACTAATACCCTTGGGAAAGGTATGAATCCAATTATTCTCCCTCCAGGTATGGGTAAATAGTAGGACAGATTGTGTTCTTCAGTCTTGTTGAGGCAACTAGTCTAGGAGAAGGATAACTCTGAATTCAAACCTGTTAAACTCCGCTTAAAAAGTCTGACCTTGTGTCATACCCTGCCCGAGCGGAGGGATTGGGTAAATAGGATAAAACACACGTATATGTGAACACATAGAGATATATAGGATGTATAGTCACACACACACACACACACACACACACACACACACACACACACACACACACACACACACACGGAGAGAAACACACTCGCTAGCACATTCATTTATAATTGATATTCCAGCAGCAGATTCTCATGTATACATGTTCTATTAAGAATAACAGACAAGGAATTTGGGTTTAGCTATTTCTTCTGTTTTTATTATAGGCGAGCGAGACGTTGCAACGGTGCTACTTAGCAGTTTAAGAACTACCCAAAGTTTGTTAGTTCAAATATAGGTACTTCTGACGTTGGTCTCTTCTGTTGTGGAGTGCTAGATTAACCCCCGTGCCAAAGGAATGATATATATATATATATATATATATATATATATATAAATTTAACAAATGCAATACATCATATACCTATATCTTAATTACGCGTTTTATATATAAATATATGTAAGTTAGCCCAGCTTAGTCAAGGGTGATCGAAAGGCTCCCTTTTCAATAGCAACTACATTGAGGTGTTGGGGAGAGCGCTACTCCTTTCCCTGGATTGTTCCTTTTTACCCTTGATCTTTACCTAATAATGCTGACTGTTAAACAAGGAGGCATCGAGTATCATTATTTGAGTCTTTGGTATGACTCGACCTGGGATTGAAGCCTGGTCTTCTGGGCCATTTGTGTGTGTGTGTGGTAACTTCAATAAGTTTCCATTTTTTTTGTACAGGCATTTAAAACTGTCGTAGACTCTTGAAAATTCAGTATCTTATTGCTATACATCTTATGAGATGACTGACCCATGTTTATGATTTCAGGTTTAAATGAACAGCTACAGCAGGAATTGGAATACACACCTACTAAAGCCTGATTGTCACAGCTGGTGAATTTCAAAAATGCAATCTGGACGTGAGGACACTTCAGAAGAACGATATGCAATAAGATTGTATTTTAAACTTGGAAAAAATGCCACAGAAAAGTATGGAATGCTTCAGACTGCTTTTGGAGCATCTTGCATAAATCGAGCATCAGTTTTTGAGTGGCATAAGAAATTCGAGGAAGGCAAGGAGTCTGTGTGGGAGGAGGAATGAAGTCACTACACCAGAGTTGATTGGCCAAAGGGTTAGGGTAGGGTTAGGGTTACAATGTTGGGATTTTAAAGGAGTTTAGGAAGAGATTCCGTCGGAAGAGGGCAGCACTCTTCAAATCGGGTAAGTGGGATTTTCACCAGGACAATGCACCAGTCCTCAACTCCATCCTTGTCACAGACTATTTGACCAAGATGGGCATCAAGACAGTTCGTCACCCTCCCTATAGTCCAGATATTGCTCCCTATGACTTTTGGTTATTACCTAAGCTCGGAAGCTGTCGTCGTTATGAGAGAATTGAGGAGATGAAAGAGGCTGTGACGAAGGTCATTGACACGCTCACACAAGAGGTCTTCCATGGGGTCTTCCAGAAGTTGTTGAAACGTTACAACAAGTGCGGAGGGGATTAGTTCGAAGGGGACTAGAGTTTCATGTGTGTACTATCAATAAAAGTGCCCATACGAAAAAAGTCTGGAAACTTATTTAATGATCCTCGTATATATATATATAGTGGGGTGAAATAAATATTCTTTCATATGAAAATTCTTATTTGTTATCTTTCAAACATAGCCTGAACAAAATTTTTCTATACATTTACTGTATAAGGATATATTCAACTAATATGTGTATATAAACTTAGGTTACAATTAATTTGACAGAAATTAATGCCATTTTTTTCACTCATGAGAATAAATAAACGGCATTAATTTCAGCAAATATATATCAAAATTGTCTTCAGTCTATGTTTGAAAGTTAAAAAATAAAAATTTCAATTGTCTGAATACTTATTTCACCCAACTATATATATATATATATATGCATTTATATATATCATCATCATCATCATCATGTCGTGCCGTAGGCACGGATATCCCTGACCCTCTTTCGTCTCTTCTCCTTATTGTTCATCGCCTCCGGCAGGTCTTCAGAGCCACACCCTGTATCCTAACATAGCTGCTGGATATATGTTCGTGCTGGTCGTCCTGCTTTTTCCTGGCCATATGTGGGGGTCCATAGGAGTACATCACTTATGAGCTCGTCCCTGCTTCTCCAGCAGTGACCTGCATGTCTGTTTTGTCTAACTTGGTTACTTTTCGTGATGGGAGGCAGGTGGCCGTATAGTTGGTGCCTTGTGGGGTGTTGACGCCAGGACTTGTTAAATATTGGTCGCAGCATTCTTGTGTAATTGCCGTCTAGCTTCTTCTTCAGCCGTTTAGTTAGCGTCCACGTAGTGCATCCATACAGTAATATCGATACGACCGCTGCCTGGAAGAAACTGCGTTTTATTTTATCGGTCAGGTCTGATTTCCATATGATCGATAGCCTATGCATTTATATATATATATAAGCTGAAGAACCAGTCTGGCCTACTATTTACGCCATTGCTGGAGGGAGAATAATTGGATTCACAACTTTCGCATGGGTATTAGTGTTATATTAAATACAATCAGCCTCGTCCAGGATTTAAACTCGTGTCGTTGTTTCCAAGAAGTGAAAAAAATATTTATGTATCAGGCTTCAAACTTTTTGATGTATTTTCGTATTCTTTACGTTGTTTTTCATCAGTCAAGTGGGTAGAGTGTTCGCCAATGGTCTGGGAGACCTGGGTTCAATCTCAGGTCGTGTCATACCAAAGTCTTTAAAAATGGTACTTGATACCTCCTTGCTTAACACTGAACAAGGTACGTATCAAAGGTAAAGTGGAGCAATCAAGGGAAAGGAGTAGCGCCCTCCCCTACACCTCGGTGTAGTAGCTATTGAAAAGGGACTTTTCGGGTCGACCTCGACTACGGTCGCCAACTTAAAATGTTGTGACATAAAACACTCTCATTATTTCAACTACACAAACCAATATCTAAACACAATAAACATCTACACGCAATAAACATCTAAACACTAAAAATATTTAAACACAATAAACATCTAAACATAAAATGTAAACACAATTAACATCTACACACAAAATCTAAACACAATAAACATCTAAACATAATAGCTAAACGCAATAAACATCTAAACACAATATCTAAACACAATAAATATTTAAAGACAATAAACATCTAAACATAATATCTAAACACAATAAATATCTAAACACAATATCTAAACTCAATAAATATTTAAACACAATAAACATCTAAACACAATAAATATTTAAACACAATAAACATCTAAACATAATATCTAAACACAATAAAGATTTAAACACAATAAACATCTATACATAATATCTAGACGCAATAAATATCTAAACTCAATAAATATTTAAACACAATAAACATCTAAACACAATAAATTCTTAAACACAATAAACATTTAAACACAATATCTAAACACAATAAATATTTAAACACAATAAGCATCTAAACACAATATCTAAACACAATAAACATTTAAACACAATAAACATCTAAACACAATATCTAAACACAATAAACATTTAAACACAATAAACATCTAAACACAATATCTAAACACAATAAACATTTAAACACAATAAACATCTAAACACAATATCTAAACACAATAAATATTTAAACACAATAAACATCTCAACACAACCACCATAACAATGACATTGAGATACTGTCAAAATAAATCATTGAATAAGAAATGAAGTCCACTTATCAAACTTCACAAAGCACAAAAGTAGAAGAAAGGTTTATATATATTCTTTTTTCTTCAAGTTTTCCCTTTTCTTTTATTATTTGAAGCTTTCAAAAACATTTTTATAAGCTTTTAAAAACAAACATTTTATCAATGTATCAAGACCAAACATTTTTTTTTCGAGGTTATCGAAAAAGCAACACTTTTCGACCATATCAAATGTAATCTTTCTTTTCTGAGAGTTCTCGGGAGAGAGTGGATAATGTATAGTTATGGTAAAAGAGTTATGCTGGCAAACCATTACTAATGACTTCGATTTCCCGTGGGTGCCCTGCACTTTTGTCCTTGTGCCAAATTTCAGACCCTTTTGCAGAGCTGCTTCATGGCGGTTATTGTCTCTATGTGTGTTTGTGTGACGAACACACTACATTAGCATGAATACAGATATTTGTCGTGCCCCCGCCCAAACGAGCGAGTATGTCACGAGGCCGAGATTTAGGTTGGTCTTGGCCATGGGCCGTAGCCCAGACACGCCTGGCAAGCACGAAAATGCCTCGGGAACGGTTGGCATACCTCTAAAAAGGAACGTCTCAAGCGCCAGGCGATAAACCTAGCCCCTCCGAGGAGAGTTAGGAGGGACAGCCTCCTGAAGATTGAGGAGTGGGTCAGTCTCGCCCGCGAGACGCGGTAGCTTGACTTACCAGGCAGTCTCGTCCAGCAGTCTTGACCGACCATGACCCACCACTGTCACAACCGATCTCAAACCAACCGCTTACCTCAGCGGCTGGTCAGAAAAGATCATCAAGAGGGGGTACATTGGCATAAATACAGGGTATGGCATATATAATTCTCACATTTTAAAATGTCACCTGTGTGGTGCAGTTGAACTGAGGCGACTGGCAAGGGTAGCTCCATCTCACTGATGTCATACCATATTCGCTTTTAGATACTGTAAGTTACAATTATATCTTGGGCCGGTGCACACCATGCGTTTGCTGTTGAACATTTTTTATTGTTTATTTGTTGTTGTTTTTTTTGTTTTGTTTTGCTTTTGGCTTTTTTTAGGGGGGTGTAAAACCCTTTCCAATAAAACCTTTTCCAACGTATTCCCATAACAAAACCCTTCCCAATGTATTCCTATAATAAAACCCTTTCCAAAGTATTCATATTGTAAAACCCTTTCCAATACATTCATAGTGTAAAACCTTTTCCAGTGCATTCATATTGTAAAACCCTTTCCAATGTATTCCTTTAATAAAACCCTTTTCGGTGTATTCTTATTATAAAACCTTTTCCAACGTATTCCTATAACAAAACCCTTTTCAATGTATTCCTATAATAAAACCCCTTCCAATGCATTGTTTTTCCAAAACCCTTTCCAATCTATTCCTATAATAAAATCCTTTCCAATGTATTCCTATAATAAAACCCCTTCCAATGCATTGTTTTTCCAAAACCCTTTCCAATCTATTCCTATAATAAAATCCTTTCCAATGTATTCCTATAATAAAACCCCTTCCAATGCATTGTTTTTCCAAAACCCTTTCCAATCTATTCCTATAATAAACCCCTTTCCAATGCATTCATATTGTAAAACCCTTTCCAATGTATTCCTATCATCATCATCATCATCATCTCGCGCTGGTAGCACGGATATCCCTGACCCTCTCTCGCCACTCCTCTCTATCGTTCATCACCCTAGGTAGGTCTTCAGGACAACATCCCGTATCCTCACATAGCTGCTGAATGTATGTTCGTGCTGGTCGTCCTGCTTTTGCACGGCCATGTGTGGGGGTCCATAAGCGTACATCTCTTATGAGTTCGTCCCTGCTTTCCTATAATAAAACCCTTTTCCAATCTATTCCAATAATAAAACCCTTTCCAATGTATTCCTATAATAAACACCTTTCCAACGTATTCCTATAGTAAAACCCTTTCCAATGTATTCGAATAATAAAATCCTTTCTGGTGTATTCTTATAATAAAACCTTTCCAACGTATTCCTATAATAAAACCCTTTCTAATTCATTCCCATAGTAAAATGCTTTTTAATGTATTCCTTTTGTTAAATCCTTTTCCATGTTTTCCTATGATAAAACTTTTTTTCCACTGCATTCTGAGAGTAGAAAAAAACTTCTCATGCATTTCTATAGTAAAACTCTCTACTATGTTTTCCCGTTGGAAAACATTTTCTGATGGATTTTCATAGTAAAACACTTTCGTATGCATTTCGATAATAAAACCCTTTTCATATATTGCCACACACACACACACACACATATATATATATTGTCATCCACAGACAGATCTGTTTCGTTCAATCAGAACTCATCAGTGTGGCTAGACATACTAGCTACCCGTAGCTGGGATCGAAACCCGGTTGACTCAAACGCCAAACCAATCTTCTAACCCTTCAGCCACGAGGAACCATTAGCTGCGAAGTAAATTTTAAACGGTTATGAATCACAATTACTATTGTTTACATACATCCGTTCAAACGGTTGCCGAGACCTCAATTCAAACGAAGAGGCTTGCAATGAGCGCTAATGGCAACACGATTAATTCTTCGCCAGAAAACTCAACCCCACGTGGGTAGGGGAGTATCTCTCTCTCTCTCTCTATATATATATATATATATATATATATATATATATATATATGAAAAAGGTGTATTTAGGCAGCATCTTTTCATTTAAACAGGTTTGATTAAATAAAATCGAATCCTTATTTTGAAGTTTTTTCTTTTTTCTTTCAAGAGTCCTCGTGTTTTTTTTTTTTTGTTTTTTATGCTACAATCTTGAAATTTGTCTCATTGGGTACCCCATTCATTTGGCCTTGTGCTAAATCGAAGTAAAGACCTTCGTAAATTACTACAATCTTGAAATTTGTTAATGGTTTCTCTAAAGGGGCTATTTGTTGTATACCGAGGATTTTCGGATCTTATCAGGACAATTATGAAGGTAATATATATATATATATATATATATATATATATATATATATATATATATATATTCTCACACAACATGGCGTTCGCCAATGATCCGGGATTCCTGGGTTCAGTCCCTGGTCGCGTCATACCAAAGACTTTAAAAATGATACTTAATACCTCCTTGCTTAACACTCAGCAATATAAGGTATGTATCAAGGGTAAAGTGGAGAAATCCAGGGAAAGGAGTACCGCCCTCCCCTACACCTGAGTGTAGTAGCTATTGAAGAATTTATCTACGTTTGTATGCATGTCTATGTGTATATATATCAGTGTTTGTGTGTAAAAAGTTAAGGTTTCGAATATTGCTATCTAACATAAATAATTCTATGCAACAATATTCGTTCACTTGCACCTTGTAAAATGTTTTCAAGTATTGCTATCAAATAATATTAAGTCTAATATATATCAATTAATCAATTGCCCACAATTAAATGGTTTCGAGTAGAGTGAATGATTAAATATTCCCATTTTACCCATAGATGTAACTCTAACAGGTACAATTACTCCAGGTCAGAATGGACCAGGGAATAATGGCAATGAAGAGGTACTCCACATTCCCCAAAGCTCTTGTACTAGTTTATCACTATCCAACGGTTTGATATCATACCCTGGACACTTGCAGTTGTTGTGGTTGTTGTGGGTGGTGGTGGTGGAGGAGGAGGTTCAGTCGGTGTATTCTAGAGCCCCAGTTGACAGGGCGGATATATGAAGAGTTAAGAAAATAATAAAACCTAAAATATAATGGGCGTTTTTAAATGCCTTCAATTCTCAGAACATGTTTGATATCTCAAACATGTAATGAGTATACAAAAAAAAAATTGAAAATTCTGTAAACGATATAATCAACAATATTAAAATACTGTGTACCCTTGTATATGTGAACCTCTCTCTCGCTCTTGCTCTCTCTCTCTCTCTCTCTCTCTCAGTGTGTGTGTGTGAGCGCATTGTGTATACATGGAATGTCAGAAGTTATTAGGCATTCCATTGCAATATTTAAAGAAGACTTACATAGAAAAATGTAACAGAGACTTGTATTGTATAATCATATTTACCAACCCCTCCGCTCGGGCAGGATATGACACAAGGTCAATTTTTTAAACGGAGTTTAACAGGTTTGAATTCAGAGTTTTCCTTCTCCTAGACTAGTCGCCTCACCAAAGCTAAAGAACCTAGTCTGTCCTACTATTTACTCATAGCTGGAGGGAGAATAATTGGATTCATACCTTTCCCAAGGGTATTAGTGCTATGTGAAATGTAATCAGTCTCGTCCAGGATTTGAACTCGTGTCACCGTGTCCATTTCCTGTGACGATAAACATTACACCACGGGTACTTCCTTGTATTGTATTATGGATATGTCTATGCCCTAACTTTACAATCACCCAGTCGGCTGGGGCTGTAAAATACATCTGCGGCATCTCTGCAGAGGGGTAAGTCCCCATAACCAACGTGTGTCCTGGTTATGACATTAAACCATCTGATGATAAGCCTCCAACCTTGGAGATTTGAGGCAATGTGGATTATCCCTTCATTGCCATTGCTCCAAGTTCCACTTTGACCGGGAGTGGTAGCACCTGATAGGGTCGCATCTATGGTCAAATAGAACAAACTGTTTGCAAACAAATGACCGATGTTAAAAGGTGACTTTGATATAAAAATACTTGAAACCATTTGATTGTATTGAAAAAAAAGAGCTCAGTTTCTTTTTAAGTATGTTATCTATAGAATATGTTAACAAATCATATTTACATTTAAAATGTATTAATATTAATGTGTTAATAGGATTTTTGTATTAAATAACAAACAAGGGTTGATATAAAATCACACAAACCAAACCAATCTAACCTGTTGGCATAAAATAATGATGGTTTGAAAGGCCTTTAAAATCACTCAATCAACAACTACTTGGGTTATCCTTTTATTCATCTCTCTCCTACTCTCTCTGTCTGTCTGTCTGTCTGTCTCTGTACACACATATATATATATATACATGCATGCATATATATGCATAAATATATATTTGTGTGTGTGTGTGTGTGTGTGTTCATATTCGATTAGAATGCAGTTGCCTAACTTCTAAGCATAAAATACTCCAAGATGTGTTGACATGCCGTTAAAATCAGACATTTGATCCGATGTTGAAACAAAATTCGATAACTGGAGATGGTTATTATCAAAAAGTTCTGAGTACATTTTTGATAAAACATGTCTACAAGAAGAACTGCTGCTTAAAAAAAAATCATATACCATAAAGGAAGTAACAATATTTTTCTTTCTTACTCTTCTCTCTCTTTCTCTATTTCTCTCTCTCTCTCTCTTTCTTGTCCTTTCTATTAGTTTTTCTTTCTTCCCCCTCTCTCTTCCCATTTCTATTTTTCATTCTCATTGCCTCTCTCTCTCTCTCTCTCTCTCTCTCTCTTCAATCATTTTTTCTCTCTCTTTCTTCCCCTTTCTCTCTATTTTTCTTTCTCTTTATTTTTATTTCTCCCTCTCTCTCTCTCTCTCTTTCTTTCTTTCTTCCCCTTTCTCTCTATTTTTCTTTCTCTTTATTTTTATTTCTCTCTCTCTCTCTTTTTTTCTTTCTTCCCCTTTCTTTCTATTTTTCTTTCTCTTTATTTTTATTTTTATTTCTCTCTCTCTCTCTCTTTCTTTCTTCCCCTTTCTCTCTATTTTTCTTTCTCTTTATTTTTATTTTTATTTCTCTCTCTCTCTCTCTCTCTCACTCTTTCTTTCTTTCTTCCCCTTTCTTTCTATTTTTCTTTCTCTTTATTTTTATTTTTATTTCTCTCTCTCTCTCTTTCTTTCTTCCCCTTTCTCTCTATTTTTCTTTCTCTTTATTTTTATTTTTATTTCTCTCTCTTTCTCTCTTTCTTTCTTCCCCTTTCTCTCTATTTTTCTTTCTCTTTATTTTTATTTCTCTCTCTCTCTCTCTCTTTTTTTCTTTCTTCCCCTTTCTTTCTATTTTTCTTTCTCTTTATTTTTATTTTTATTTCTCTCTCTCTCTCTCTATCTTTCTTCCCCTTTCTCTCTATTTTTCTTTCTCTTTATTTTTATTTCTCTCTCTCTCTCTCTTTCTTTCTTTCTTCCCTTTCTTTCTATTTTTCTTTCTCTTTATTTTTCTTTCAATCAATTTTTCTTTCTGTCTTTCTTTCTCTCCCTCTCTCTCTCTTTCTCTCTCTCTTCCACTTTCTCTTTATTTTTCTTTCTGTCAATTTTTCTTTCTCTCTCTCTCCCCTTTGCGTCCTCGGTATTTCTTTCCGTTCTCTTCGTCTATACTCATTTCAACCACACTCTTTCTGTCCTACTTTTTCTCTCTCTTTTAATGAAATCTTCTTCTTCTTCTTCTTCTTCTTCTTCTTCTTCTTCTTCTTCTTCTTCTTCTTCTTCTTCTTCTTCTTCTTCTTCTTCTTCTTCTTTAACTTTGAAGCCTTTCTTTTTTGCAGTCGTTATTGTTGCTGCTGTTGTTGTTGTAGTTGTTGTTTTCTCTCTCGTTTAATAAAGCCCTCATTGCATTTTTTTTTTCATTTTTCTTTTTTTCACACCCCATTTCCTCTTTACTATTTTATTTTCTTTCATTCATATTTTGTCAAGAAATAATTCTCTGCAATCAGACCATGAAAACTATTCAAATGTTTCATCTGTTAATCTTCTGACACTATTCTTTAAATTCTGAACAAAAAAAACAATTATATATATATATATATATATATATATATATATATATATATATATATATATATATATATGTATATATATATGCACACACACACACACACACACACTCACACACACACAATATATATATATATATAAGGATCATTCAACAGATAAGGTGAATATTCCCAAACGAGTTGGCTATAGGAAGTACTATTTACAGTTGCACCTTTTAAAGGAAAATCAATCGTGTTGGGTCCTTTCACTTGCCAGAATATTATCAGTGTGACCTTCTTTATTAATTGCAGGACCCGGAACTTTTTCTTTTTCTGAAAGTCAATGTGTTTCCATCCATGGACTATCTTTTCAACTCAGACTTAGTGTAACAAATCCATATTTAGGCAATTGGGAAGCATTTTTCCGTATATTTCACATAGTTTTACTCTTCTAAGCCAACAAAGTTTGAAGACAGACCTCTGTTCAAGCCTTGAGCATTCTGTTTGATTTGCTGTCATTTTGAATTGTAGCAAAGCAAATATTTTTGTGAGATTAAACGAAACCAAATCCAAGCGATGAAAAGTATACATTTATGGAAAGAAATTCTGAACAAAATATTCCTTTGGCTTTTTTCCAAAAATTTCAGTGATTCATTGAATGATCCTGGGATAGATAGATAGATAGATAGATAGATATCTTGTGATATAATTCTCATGTTGTATTGAATGCTTTCTATCTGATCATACTTATAGGTTATAATCGATTGATCCATGTGTAATATGTTAACAGAACAAAGAAGGAAAATAAAACGTCGGATAGCAACGAAGAATAGACTAAAATAGCTTCACAGAAATACTGACCCTTTGAAAGGTGAGTTAGTGAAAGAAAAAAGGAATCTGAGAAAATGCGAGTCAGTGAGAGAGTGAGTTAAAAAAAGAGAGATATTTAGACAGAGAGTAATTTCATCAATGAATTAAAACGAAAGAACGAGCCAGTTAGTAAATGAGTTGATGAATGAGTATTTAATGAGTAAACAAGTAAATGAGTGAGTAAGAGAATGAGTATTTGTTGAGCGAGTGAAGAATTAAGAGAGTTAAAAAGTGAGTGAGTGAGTGAGTGAGTATGAGTGCTAAAGAAGGAGTATTTATAGGTCGAGTGAGAGTGCTAAAGAAGGAGTATTCACTGAATGGCTGAGTGAGTAAGAAGGCTAAGGAAGGAGTATTCATTGAGTGAATGAGTGAGTGAGTGAGAGTTCTAAATAAAGAGTATTTACTGAGTGAGTGAGAGTGCTAAAGAAGGAGTATTTACAGAGTGAGTGAGAGAATGAGTGAGTAACAATGCTAAAGAAAGAGTATTTACTGA
The DNA here is from genome assembly GCA_963585895.1 of Sepioteuthis lessoniana. NCBI lineage: Eukaryota > Metazoa > Mollusca > Cephalopoda > Myopsida > Loliginidae > Sepioteuthis > Sepioteuthis lessoniana. The sequence continues at coordinate 59,514,637 of OY757939.1, forward strand.
GTGAGTGAGAGAGTGAGTGAGTGAGAGTGCTAAAGAAGGAGTATTTACTGAGTGAGTGAGAGAATGAGTGAGTGAGAGTGCTAAAGAAAGAGTATTTACTGAATAAGTGAGAGAATGAGTGAGTGAGAGTGCTAAAGAAGGAGTATTTACAGAGTGAGTGAGAGAATGAGTGAGTAACAATGCTAAAGAAAGAGTATTTACTGAATAAGTGAGAGAATGAGTGAGTGAGAGAGCTAAAGAAGGAGTATTTACTGAGTGAGTGGAGGAGTGTGTGAGTGAGTGAGTGAGTGAGTGAGAGTGCTAAAGAAGGAGTATTTACTGAGTGAGTGGAGGAGTGAGTGAGTGAGTGAGTGAGTGAGAGTGCTAAAGAAGGAGTATTTACTGAGTGAGTGAGAGAATGAGTGAGTGAGAGTGCTAAAGAAAGAGTATTTACTGAGTGAGTGAGAGAATGAGAGTGCTAAAGAAGGAGTATTTACAGAATGAGTGAGAGAATGAGTGAGTGAGAGTGCTAAAGAAGGGGTATTTACTGAGTGAGTGAGAGAGAGTGAGTGAGTGAGAGTGCTAAAGAAGGAGTATTTACTGAGTGAGTGGAGGAGTGAGTGAGTGAGTGAGTGAGAGTGCTAAAGAAGGAGTATTTACTGAGTGAGTGGAGGAGTGAGTGAGTGAGTGAGTGAGAGTGCTAAAGAAGGAGTATTTACAGAATGAGTGAGAGAATGAGTGAGTGAGAGTGCTAAAGAAGGGGTATTTACTGAGTGAGTGAGAGAGAGTGCTAAAGAAGGAGTATTTACTGAATGAGTGAGAGAGCGAGTAAATTGTCTCAACATACTTACTTGTAAGCCTTCTGTTATTGTTAGTAGCCGTACACCCTTCTTTCGTTAAGAACCCAATGATCATTCTTGTGTTTCTGCTATATATCATAAGCTACACAACACTTGAAAATATTCCATGAGTCACATAGTAAAGGAATCTGATTTTGATTTATATTTTCGGAGAAACTGAAAAACACACATTACTTTCTATACAATTCAAATATCTATTTATCTATCTATTGAAACACTACAGCAGAGGTCTTCAACTTTGCAAGCCATCTTTATACATTACTTTTATCCGTTCTTACCTCACAATACAGATTCTAAGACCTTTGTGGATGTCCGCAGCTGCACATTCTTCTTTCTGTCAAGATCTGGATGACTGCTTTGGATTCTTGCTTCATATTTACAGTTTTACATCATCTGAAAATAAAGACACTTATACCCGTCATGCAGTAAAAATTAATCAATCTGGTTGTGTAAAAGTATGACATCGATAGATAGATAGATAGTTATGAACAGACTGAGATAGATAGATAGATAGATAGATAGATAGATAGATAGATAGATAGATAGATAGATAGATAGTTATGAACAGACTGAGATAGATAGATAGATAGATAGATAGATAGTTATGAACAGACTGAAATAGATAGATAGATAGATAGATAGATAGAAATGAACAGACTGAGATAGATAGATAGATAGATAGATAGATAGTTATGAACAGACTGAGATAGATAGATAGATAGATAGATAGTTATGAACAGACTGAAATAGATAGATAGATAGATAGATAGAAATGAACAGACTGAGATAGATAGATAGATAGATAGATAGATAGATATGAACAGACTGAGATAGATAGATAGATAGATAGATAGATAGATAGATAGATATGAATAGAGTGAGATAGATAGATAGATAGATAGATATGAACAGACTGAGATAGATAGATAGATAGATAGATATGAATAGAGTGAGATAGATAGATAGATAGATAGATAGATAGATAGATAGATATGAACAGATTGAGATAGATATATAGATAGATAGATAGATATGAACAGACTGAGATAGATAGATAGATAGATAGATAGATATGAACAGATTGAGATAGATAGATAGATAGATAGATAGATAGATAGATAGATAGATAGATAGATATGAACAGACTGAGATAGATAGATAGATAGATAGATAGATAGATAGATATGAACAGACTTAGATAGATAGATAGATAGATAGATAGATAGATAGATAGATAGATATGAACAGACTGAGATAGATAGAGAGATAGATAGATAGATAGATAGATAGATAGATAGATAGATATGAACAGACTGAGATAGATAGATAGATAGATAGATAGATAGATATGAACAGATTGAGATAGATAGATAGATAGATAGATAGATAGATAGACATGAACAGACTGAGATAGATAGATAGATAGATAGATAGATAGATATGAACAGACTGAGATAGATAGATAGATAGATAGATAGATAGATAGATAGATAGATATGAATAGACTCAGATAGATAGATAGATATGAACACAATGAGATAGATAGATAGATAGATAGATATGAACACACTGAGATAGATAGATAGATAGATAGATAGATAGACTGCAATTAATAGATAGATGTATTTGAAAAGACTGAGATTGATAGGTTGATATATAATGAATACACGGTGAAAGATAGATAGATAGATAGATAGATAGATAGATAGATATGAACAGGCATATATATATATATAGATTATATCCTTTCTGTCTAGACACTTTGTGCCTTTTTCCTATCCATATTATATTATTTATTATATAAAACCTTTATAAGTCATGCAATAAGAATTATTCTATCTGGTCGGGTAAAAGAGTCCTATTTTGATCAACAGTTTTAAAGTTTCCAGTTTTTCTCAACAGAGGGCACTGGGAACTGTTACACTGGGTGTTTTTAAAAACATATTCTTTTTCTTATTTTCTTTTGATTGAATGTAGGTCAGTTGATAGTGAATGCAAAAGAACTCCATATGTTTTTGATTGAATGCTTTCGACTATTCTCCGAGCCATTTTCAAGATCCAAATGTTTTTATATAGGCTGAGACTGCGATAATTAAGGTTAAAACCCATACCACCACAAAAAAATTGGTTTGTTATTTTAAAAATCAAATTTCAATTTTCATATTTATGTTATTATGTTTATTCATTAAGATGAAATTTCACACAAATCACTAAACCATTGAATTTCTTCTTTGGGTTAAAAAAATGAACCCCAACACACATACACACACACACACACACATATATATATATATATATATATATATATATATATATATATATATACGTGGTGCCTTCAATAAGTTTCCAGACTTTTTTGTACGGGCATTTAAAATTGTCATAGACTCTTGAACATTCAGTATGTTATTGTTATACATCTTATCAGATGATTGACCAATTTTTATGATTTCAGCTTCAAATGAACAGCTACAGTAGCAATTGGAATACACCCTACTAAAGCCTGATTGTCACAGCTGGTGAATTTCAAAAATGCAATCTGACACTTTAGAAGAATGATATGCAATGAAATTCTGTATTAAACTTGGAAAAAATGCTGCCACAGAAATGTATGGAATACTTCAGACTGCTTTTGGATCATCTTGCATAAATTGAGCATCAGTTTTTGAGTGGCATAAGAGATTCAAGGAAGGCAGAGAGTCTGTGAGGGATGATGAGAGATGTAGGAGAAGTAAGGAAGTCAATACACCAGAGTTGATTGGTTAAAGGGTTAGGGTTACTATGTTGAGGTTTTAAGGGAGTTCAGGAAGAGATTCCGTCGGAAGAGGCCAGCACTCTTCAAATCAGGTCAGTGGCATTTCCAGCAGGATAATACACCAGTCCGCTACTCCATCCTTGTCCCAGACTATTTGACCAAGATGGGCATCAAGACAGTTCCTCAGCCTCTTTATAGTCCAGACCTAGCTCACTATGACTTTTGCTTATTCCCTAAGCTCAGAGGCTGTTGTTATGAGACAATTGAGGAGATGAAAGAGGCTGTGACGAAGGTCATTGACATGCTCACACAAGAGGACTTCCATGGGGCCTTCCAGAAGTTGTTGGAATGGTTCAACAAGTGCATTGCAGCCGGAGGAGATTACTTCGAAGGGGACAAGAGTTTCATGTGTGTACTATCAATAAAAGTGTCTATAAGAAAAAAGTCTGGAAACTTATTTAATGATCCTCGTATATATATGTGTGTGTGTGTGTGTGTGTGTGTGTGTGTGTGTGTGTGTGTGTGTATTTCAAGAGGCGTTTGTGGGATTCTTGTTTTGAAATGAACATGATGACCCGAGAACAAATCCTGCATGAGGCTGTTTGCATTTCACATAGCACCAATACCCTTTGGAAAAGTATGCATCCAATTATTCTTCCTGCAGCTATGGGTAAATAGTAGAGCAGACTGAGTTCTTTAATCAGAGTATGGCAACTGGTTTAGGAGAAGGAAAACTCTGATTTCAAACCTGTTAAACTTCACTTAAAATTCCTGGTCATGAGGAGGGACCAGTAAATACATGTAGATAGATAGATAGATAGATAGATAGATAGATATGAAGAGTGAGGTAGAGAAGGATAGATAGATAGATAGATAGATAGATAGATATGAAGATAGATAGATAGATAGATTTAATTTATTTGTTAAATGCAATATCAACCTTTGTGGGTTATTTAATACAAAAGCTGTCCTTGTTGAAGAACAGTTGTGGTACTATTTAATCCATAGAACAAAGAATAAAAAGGGACCTTAGATAGATGCGATGTCACAAAATAAGATTTGGAAGTTAGTTTTTAATATGACTGTATTTATAGATACATTTTGTATATATATATATATATATATATATATATATATATATATATATTTTGTCAAGTTCTTCAGTTTCTTGTAAGAGTTTATTATCATTTTCTTTCTCTTCTGACAGAACCAAAACTATTTTTCATACCTTTTGAAATTTAATGGATGTTTTTGCATCAAATTCCCATCTGCAACCTCCATCTTTATTTCTTCAGCCTCAATTTGGGAGGAGAAACAAGTTCTGGATGCTTTACTTTTGATATTTGTCTTAGGATTTTTTGTTTTGTTTTGTTTTTTGAATGATGAGGAAAGGAAAGATTTATTTTATTTATCTCCTGAAAAATGAATTATTTCATCCGTTCCTTCCTTCCTTCCTTCCTTCCTTCCTTCCTTCCTTCCTTCCTTCCTTTAGGGCTCCCCTCCCTTCATCCTTCTTTCTTTTTTTTTCTCCTTTTGGTCTTTCAGTTTTCTTTCCTGTGTTTTTTCATTCTGTTTTTTTTGTCATATTATTTTCATTTTTGTATTGTTCTTTTTTTTCTTTTTCTGTTCTGCCCCTCTTTCTTTTCTTCTTTTTTTTCTTTTCTTCTTTTTTTTCTTTTCTTCTCTTTTTTTCTTTTCTTTTGCTTTTTCTTTTCTTCTGTTTTTTTTCTTTTCTTCTGTTCTTTTTTTCTTTTCTCCTTTTTTTCTTTTCTTCTGTTTTTTTTCTTTTCTTCTGTTTTTTTTTCTTTTCTTCTGGTTTTTTTTCTTTTCTTCTGGTTTTTTTTTCTTCTTTTATTTCTTTTCTTCTTTTTTTTCTTTTCTTCTGTTTTTTTCTTTTCTTCTTTTTTTCTTTTCTTCTGTTTTTTCTCTTTTCTTCTGTTTTTTTTTCTTCTTTTTTTTCTTTTCTCCTTTTTTTTTCTTCTGTTTTTTTCTTTTCTTCTGTTTTTTTTTTCTTTTCTTCTGTTTTTTCTTTTCTTCTGTTTTTTTTCTTTTCTTCTGTTTTTTTTTCTTTTCTTCTGTTTTTTTCTTTTCTTCTGTTTTTTTTCTCTTTCTCCAGCAGATTGTTTTCATTTTCCTTCTTCTTATTCTTTCATTATTTACTTTCTTTCTTTATAGTTTTTTCTTTTTTTTCTTAGTAAGTTTTCTTTTTTCTTTCTTTCTTTCTTTCTTTCTTTCTTTTTCAGTAAGTTTTCTTTCTTTCTTTCTTTCTTTCTTTTATACTTTTCTTTTGATTCTTTCATTTTTTAATTTTGCAGTCATTTCTTTCTTCTCTCTCTCTCTCTCTCTCTTTTGTCTTTTTATTAATTCTTTCTTTTTATTTTATATTATTTATTAGTTTTTATTTTCACTTTTCATTATTCAGTTTTTTTTCTTAATTTCCGTCTTCTGCTTTCATTAATTTTTATTTTATTCTATTTTTCAATTTTCTTCCTATTTTCTTTCTTGTTTTTAACTCTTTCATTAAAATCTCTTTCCATATTTTTTTCCTTCTTCCTTCTTTCAGTCCACCTTTTCTAGAACGTTCTCTTTTTTTTTTTCCTATTCTACACATCTTCAAGCCCTTTCTGGTTAATTTGGATCAACTGACCGAATTCATTCAAGGGAATCTCTACGACCACAATGACAAAAGTTGGTTTTGAATTAAGAGACTGATAGGCTTAACAAGGCTAAAGATCTCAGTTTACCCTGCTATTCACATTTCTAGAGGAAAAACAGGTGGATTCATGCCTTTCCAATGGGTTTGAGTGCTAAGGGAAATCCTAACAGCCTCATCCAGGTTTAAACTCTATTCACAAATCCCATTTCCTTGTGATAATCCAAGATTACTCAGCGGAATATAAATTCCATTTCCTTGTGATAATCCAAGATTACTCAGCTGAATATAAATTCCATTTCCTTGTGATAATCCAAGATTACTTAGCTGAATATAAATTCCATTTCCTAGTGATGATCCAAGATTACTCAGCTGAATATAAATTCCATTTCCTTGTGATAATCCAAGATTACTCAGCTGAATATAAATTCCATTTCCTTGTGATAATCCAAGATTACTCAGCTGAATATAAATTCTTAAAGACAAACATTAACTTTTCATGAGTTCAAAGTTCACATCAATCAGCAGATTTTCAATCAGAGTTGCCAACCTGAAATATAAAGATAAAAAAGTCTTATTTACTTTCTAGAAAAAGTTGTATATTCCTTTAAGTTTGTTTCTTTTGCAATATTTGTTTAACTGTTGGAAACTAATGGCCTTTATATTGAATGTTCCGTTTTTCTCAAGGACAAAGCCATCCAAGTAAATATGGGCAGTGGACAATGTATTTTACTGAATGCACATGGGTGACATGTATGATGTTCTGACCCTACAAATATCTGTGTGGATTAGTTGTCATATTCAATATAAAGGTGACTCAACAAGATTATGGGATCAAGATCTGAGAAGCCCTGATCTGACAGGAGATGTTCTTCTATCTCCCAGACAATACCAGGTAACCTTATCACAAGCCTTATTATAGAGGCTTTTAGCTTTCTTATATTTCTGGCTTTCATTTAGAGCAGAAAAAGATATAAGTGAATTAATAAAAGAATATATATATATATATGTATATATATATATGTGTGTGTGTGTGTGTGTGTGTGTGTGTGTGTGTGTGTCTGTGTGTCTGTGTCTGTGTCTGTGTGTCTGTGTGTGTCTGTGTGTTTTAGGGAGGGTGGGAATGATATTTACGAAACTAAAGTATTTTTTATTCATACCAATATTTTCCATTGTGTATGTAAATGTTTACGTATTAGAATATCAGTGTATATATGTGTGTGATGTATTATGTTTGCCTATATTAGCACACACACACACACACACACACACACACACACACACACACATATATGTAGCTATATATATATATATATATATATACGTGTGTCAGTGTGTGTGGGTATGCATATAGAAATAGTCATAAATATAATTCATACACATATATACATGCATATACGCACATTCATATATGTGTCTGTGTCTGTGTCTGTGTGTCCATCTGTGTCTGTGTGTGTGTGTGTGTTTATGTACATAGATATAAAATCAACAAATATACACACATGCAGAGACATAAAAATTCTTATATATATATATATATATATACATGCAAAGACATGCCGGACACTGCTGGAGAAGCAAAGACGAGATCGTAAGTGATGTGCTCCTGTGGACCCCCGCATATGACCAATCAAAAGCAGGACGAACAGCTCGAACATACATACAGCAGCTATGTGATGATACGGGATGTAACTCTGGAGACCTGCCGAAGGCGATGAATGATAGGGAGACGTGGAGAGAGAGGGTCAGGGATATCCGTGCTAGCCGCACGTCATGATGATGATATATATATATTTGAATCAAACAACTTATTTTCTTCACATATAAAGATAGCAAACCGGTAACCAGAAAATGTTAGCTAGGTTGTCGAATGTTTTTTTAGGAAATCCTAAACTGATTCAGTTTGGCAAATTTGAATTTCATCTGGAAGCTGAGTGCATTTTTTTTGCACTGGTATTTTTGTGAAAGGCATGAGTCCTCCTTTCCCAAGTAAGGGATTACTAGCTTATGGAAGAATTGCCTTTTTTTTTATATTATGGTAAGAATGACAAAAAGAAAAGATACAAATGGCGTGTTGAGTCCTGTTGCTGCAAATACAGCAACCTCCCCAGGCCAGGATTTTCTTAAACAAATTAAAGTTCTTACCACCTCATTTTGCCCCCTTTCAAAAAGGGGACTGCAAAGAATAAACAGATGGAGTGGGGGAATGGTTTTACATTGTGTTTGAGGGTTTCTTTGCCCCCCCACCTCTATTATAGTTTTCATAAATTCTTTTCATCTCTCTCTCTCTCTATATATATATATATATATATATTTCTATCTGTCTATCTATCTTTTTTTAAAGATTTAACATAATAGACTTATTTCATTTTAAGCTAATCCAAAGTATGTGAATCATTGCTTTTAATTATGGCCTTTTAAGCCCTGTCACATTATACAAAAAACAACGAGGGATGTCCTCGTGGTGTAATGGTTAAAGCGATAGACTGCGGAATCGTAGTATGCGAGATCGTACTCCAGTTGCGCTATTATGTTCACTTTCGGGCAAATACCCTTGGGAAAGGTATGAACCCCCTTATCCTCCTAGTTATGGGTTAAATAGTACCACTACTGTTCTTCTTGAAGAATGGCTTTGGCATTAAATAACCTACAAAGGTTGATATGCCATTAAACAAAGAAACCAAACCAAACCAAAAAACAACTCAATACTATCATCAATTTCTTCACAATTTTCTTCCTAATTTCAGTGCATCCCTGTAAAAAAATAATTGACAATTTCTATAGTAATGAAGGCAAAAAAAGAGAGCTAACTGAAATTATTAGCCTTGGTAGGCAACTAATCTACAAGAAGGATAATTCTGAAATGATAATTTTGTACTGGAGCTGCTGAAGTTTTCTGATATTCTTCAAGCTCATTTGGCCAACTTCTGTGATGTCATAGGAGCCAAGCTGCACGATCTTGGTTTGTTACACGGATGGTATTGGCAATATGTGAGGCAGGGGGAAACTTGCTGTCTGGACAGTTTCTAGTCTTCCTAGTAACTTTAACCTGAATTGAATCCTGATCAAGGTGCAGATCTATGGTCTCATGAGACTAACTGATGCCGCAACTATATCTATAGTAAAACCATTTGCAATGCATTTCTAGAATAAAACCATTTACAATGAATTTCTATAGCAAAACCATTTACAGGGCATTTCTATGGTAAAACCATTCACAATGCATTTCTATAATAAAAAAAACCCATTCCTAATGCATTTCTATCATAAAATCATTCAATCTGTATTTCTATTGTAAAATCATTCACAATGCATTTCTATAATAAAACATTCACAATGTATTGCTATAAAAGAAGAGAGAGAGAGAGAGAGAGAGAGAGAGAGAGAGAGAGAGAAAACAATATTAATATAGATAGGATAATACAGTTAAAGTATAGGTTTGCTGCCTGTACCGTGATAGTACTTGATATCAGTTAAGAGAGCTACTTGTAATTGCAAAAACAGATTGCAAGTAAGTTTCAGGCTTACATGATCTTCAGACCATTTCGACTCTCTACTCTCTCTCTGTCTGTCTGTCTGTCTCTCTCTCTCTATATATATATATATATTCTCCGCATAGTTGGCACCAACTATACAGCCATCTACCTCCCATCATGAAAACTATCCAAGTTAGACGAACCAGATATGCAGGACACTGCTGGTGAAGCAGGGTTAAGCTCATAAATGATGTACTCCTATGGACCCCCACATATGGCCGGGCAAAAGCAGGACGACCAGTTCGAACATACTTTCAGCAGCTATGTGAGGATATGGGATGTGGCTCTGAAGACCTACCGGAGGTGATGAACGATAGGGAGAAGTGGCGAGAGAGGGTCGGGGATATCCATGCCTGCAGCATGATATGATGATGATGATGATGATGATATATTTTCCAGGAGAAGGAAAACTGAATTGAAACTTGTTGGACTCTGCTTAAGAACTTTCTGTCAAATCCTGTCTTCAGTGGAGGGGTTAGGTAAAAACATAAAAGATTCCTATTCTTTCAAGAAGTCTTGCAAAAAATACCTGAGCACTGACAATGCCTTTCTTTTCAAGGCTCTTCTATAGCAAAATCATTTGTAATGCATTTCTATAATTCATATAAATAGCCCAATTTTCTCAGTAATGCTTTCATTTATTCTTGACTAATAATAAAAGGGGTTTCCATGGCATAACAACTGAAGTCCGCTAAAGCCACTTTGAAGTTAGTAATTTACAACTTCACTCTTGCAATTACTTCACTTTCAGACTAATGGTATGATTAGTTTTGTTTGGTTTTATGGCATATCAACTATTGTAGGTTATTTAATACCAAATCCATTTTTATGCATATAAACAATTCTATTCCAAAGAATTCAGTTTAATATAAGTTCACAGTTTGAATGTCAAAACCTGTTCTATTTCAAACAATTCAGTGTAGCATAAGTACCCAGTTTAATTTTATTTGACCCATTGATAGAACCCTATTAGGTGCTACCACTCCAGGCCAGACTGGACCTGGAAGTGATGGCAATAAAGGGTTACTCCATTGGCCTAATGAGTAGAGTGTTCACCAATGGTCCAGGACACTGGGGTTCAATCCCTGGTTGAGTCATACCAAAGACTCAAACAATGGTACTTGATACCGCTTTGCTTAACACTTAGCATTATATGGTAAGGATCAAGGGTAGAGTAGAGCAATCCAGGAGAAGGAGTAGCAGCCTCCCCTACACCTCGGTGTCGTAGCTATTGAAAAGGGAGCCTTCTGGTCACCCTTGACTAAAGGGAGACAACTTTACTTACTTTACTTACATTCCCCAAAGCTCCAGCATTACTGAAGCCTCATCATCAGATTGTTTAGTGTCATATCCAGGACACTCATTGGAGAAGTCTTACCCCTCTGCAGAGATGCAGTCAGTATATTTTACAGCCCCAGCCGACTAGGCCAAGGAAAGGTATAAATGTTATATGTTGCAAGTGGTGTTCGAAGTTATTTACTTTGAGGTCACAGACCAGCACGTTAAACATTACGCCACGGGGTCTCCCATGAAAAGGTATGAACCCTTTATCTACTCACTTATGGGTGAGATTGTACTGCTACTGTTCTTCTACAAGAATGCCTTGGGCGTTAAATGAATAAATAAGGATGATATGCCATTAAACAAAGAAATCAAAATCTGACAGTCAGTGATTTTCTGTACACAATGAGTTTAGTTTGTTTTAGTTTCTTTGTTTAATGGTATATGAACCTTTGTTGGTTGTTTAATGCTGAAGCTATTCTCCTTGAAGAACAGTAGTGGTACTATTTAACCCATAGCTGGGAGGATAAGGGGGTTCATACCTTTCCCAAGGGTATTTGCCCGAAAGTGAACGTAATAGCGCGACTGGAGTACAAACCCGCTTACTACGATTCCGTAGTCCATCACTTTAACCATTACACCATGAGGACACCCCCTGTATACAATGGACACCGTGACACGAGTTCAAACCCTGGACGAAACTCATTACATTTCACATAGCACTAATACCCTTGGGAAAGGTATGAATCCAATTATTCTCCCTCCAGCTATGGGTAAATAGTAGGACAGACTAGGTTCTTCAGCCTTGGTGAGGCAACTAGTCTAGGAGAAGGAAAACTCTGAATTCAAACCTGTAAAACTCTGCTTAAAAATTGACCTTGTGTCATATCCTGCCCGAGCGGAGGGGTTGGTAAATAGGATACAATGAATATTTTAATTTATAAAATTTCCAAAAAAGAAATTTAAGTCAAAAAACTTAACCTACTTTCTAACGATCAAATTTTCCCTGAGCATTAAAAAAACTGAATTGGTGATTGAAATGACTAATGGGGGATGGATGGATGGATGGATGAGCGGTGTAACGGCAAAATTTTTATGCTGGAATAAGAAAAGGGCAAAAAATTGCCTACGTCGATAAGATTCAAATGCAGTCAACTGTAAAATGTCACCGTCATTATTGCTTCATTTTTTTTTTACCTACCACGAAAAAATTTGCTATGTCACTACACAGTTTTCCCCACACCTTATCCGTGGGAGATATACCCTAAGTCCTCTTGCAGATGTCAGAAACCGTGAATAATACAGAATCAAATATTTTCAGTACATTAGTTCTTACATATTCGTGTAGGGACTATGTTCTAAGACTTGCAGGTGATATCTAAAAGAGAAGACTCTCTGCGACATAGTATATATCTATCTATGTCAATTTCAGTTTGTTTATATTTATCAATCTATCTATCTATCTATCTATCTATCTATCTATCTATCTCATTCTGTTCATATCTATCTATCTATCTATCTATCTTTCACCGTGTATTCATTTTATATCAACCTATCAATCTCAGTCTTTTCAAATACATCTATCTATTAATTGCAGTCTATCTATCTATCTATCTATCTATCTATCTCAGTGTGTTCATATCTATCTATCTATCTATCTATCTATCTATCTATCTATCTATCTCATTCTGTTCATATCTATCTATCTATCTATCTATCTATCTCATTCTGTTCATATCTATCTATCTCTCTATCTATCTATCTATCTATCTCAGTCTGTTCATATCTATCTATCTATCTACATATCTATCTATCTATCTATCTCATTCTGTTCATATCTATCTATCTATCTATCTATCTATCTATCTATCTATCTATCTATCTATCTCAGTCTGTTCATATCTATCTATCTATATATATATATATATATCTACATATCTATCTACCTATCTCATTCTGTTCATATCTATCTATCTATCTATCTATCTATCTATCTATCTATCTCATTCTGTTCATATCTATCTATCTATCTATCTATCTATCTATCTCAGTCTGTTCATATCTATCTATCTATCTACATATCTATCTATCTATCTCAGTCTGTTCATATCTATCTATCTATCTATCTATCTATCTATCTATCTATCTATCTATCTATCTATCTATCTCAGATTGTTCCTATCTATCTATCTATCTCATTCTGTTCATATCTATCTATCTATCTATCTATCTATCTTATCTATCTATCTCATTCTGTTCATATCTATCTATCTATCTATCTATCTATCTATCTATCTATCTATCTATCTCATTCTGTTCATATCTATCTATCTATCTCAGATTGTTCCTATCTATCTATCTATCTATCTATCTATCTCATTCTGTTCATATCTTTCTCTCTGTCTATCTTTTCAAGTCTGTTGACATCTATCTGAAGTAATCCGCATACAGAAATGGCTAATGTACTGGACAGTGGCATCACAGTAACCAAGTTCAAACTCTAATCAAGCTATTTAGTTCACTCTCAGACAACAGCCCTTGTGAAATGTCTGAACCACTTATCCCGGTTATGGGTTAAATAGTAACACAACTGTTCTTTTATAAGGAGAGCATTGGCATTAAATAACCCATGAAAGCTGATATGCCATTAAACAAATAGCTTGAAAGTGAATGAAACATAGATACTATTTAATATGGGCTTTCTTCCAATATCCATACATTTTTATGTATTTACCTAACCCCTCTTCTTAGAACAGTATGTAACTGTCTTTTTTTAAACAGCTGGCTTGAATTCAGAGTTTTCCTTCTCCTAGATTGATTGTCTGAAACAAAAGACTTTTAGAATAACCCTAACCCATTTCATCCTTGGGCAGGCCACCTGTTATTCATGCTGGGTGGTTGGGAAAAAAATATGATCACTCAGCCTTAGGAGGCCATCCCCACCCAGGCTTTTACCCGTTTGCAAGACTAAATTCATTGCTCAGTGCCTGAGGTACCCCTTTAGGGGAATGTCAATGGGGTCAAGTTATTTTTTCATCAGCCACTCATGGGTCTCAATTCCTGTGCAGCCTCAACATTACAATGACCTTGTGTCAAATCCTACCTGGGAGAAGGTAAGGATAAATAATGCCTTAAACCAAGCTAGAGAACCCAATCTACCCTTCTTTTCCAAAGACATTAGACATACATATTTATGACCAATTTTAATTTATAATAAGACATAATTTCTTTTAAACTCACTATCAATTAACTGTTGGCAAGTATTAAAATTTGCCCGTTGTATTCCCCTACAGAGAGGTAACCCCACCAAAAAAAGTGGCAAGGTTCCCATTCTAGAGCTCTGGAAAACATAGAGTAATTATGTCATGGCAATTACTCCTAGGTCCACTCTGTCCCTGACTAGTAGTGCTTTTTAGGATCCCATTTATGGGTCAAATATATCTGTTTGAAAATTATTTACTTTTGATTGGAATACTTGATTCCAAACGAGTTATCATTGAGAATGGTCTCTTGAAGCTATGAGGATTTATAAAGAATTGTTATTGTTGGTTATTTGAAACCATAAATTGCCCAGTCCGCTGGGGCTGTAGAATACACTGACTCCACCTCTGCAGAGGGGTACGACTACCCCCTAACAAGTGTCCTGGATATGACACTAAACAATCTGATAGTGAGGTTCCACCAGTGCTGGAGCTTTGGGGAATGCGGAGTACCCCTTCATTGCCATTGCTCCCAGGTCCACTCTGGCCCAGAGTGGTAGTACCTGATAGGACCCTATCTATGGGTTAAATAGAACTAACAGCATACTTATGCTCAACTGATTTGTTTGAGTAAACTGAATAGCTTGAAAAAGAAATGTTTTTCACAATTAAACCATACTTACATTTAAACTGCGTGCTTATGCTTAATTGAATTATTTGAAATAGAACTGTTTTTCAACATTAAAACTGTATTTACACTTGACTGAATTGTTACATATAACTACTTGAATAGTTTGAAATAGAAATGTTTTTGGCAATTAAACTGTGTACTTATACTAAACTGAATTGTTTTAAATAGAACTGTTTATTTGTATAAAAATGGATTTGGTGTTAAATAACTTACTAAGGTTGATATGTCATAAAATCCAACCAACCAACCAACCAACCAACCAAACCATAAAATTGCTTGCAAGTTATTGGTGTTGACTAGGTTTAGTTTCGTTTGATTTTATGGCACATCAACCATAGTAGGTTATTAATGCCAAATCCATCTTTATACATTCAAACAGTTCTATTTCAAACAATTCAGTTTAGCATAAGTACACATTTTCGATGTCAAAAACAGTTCTATTTAAAGCGACTCAATTTAGCATAAGGACACAGTTTAGTTGTATTTGATCCATAGGTAGGACCCTATCAGGTGCTACCACTCCAGGCCATAAAGGGGTACACTGCATTGCCCAAAGCTTCAGCATTACTGGAGCCTTACCATGAAATTGTTTTGTGTCATATCCTGGACGCTCGTCGGGGGAGTCTTATCCCTCTGCAGAAAAGCAGTCTGTGTATTCTGCAGACCCAGCTAGTGTTTGCTAAAAATACTTGAAACCATATAAAATTGTGAAAGAAATGCTTATTATTAAATAAAAATAGTTACATTCAGTCATATAATTGTTTATAAATTGTTTGAAAATCATAATCATCAGTATCATCTTTATCAACGTCAAGATATGCTGACAGCATGGATATCCTTGAGTCTTACTTACCATACGTCCCTCACAGTCATTGCACTTAATGAGTACTTTAGACGGCACCCAGTATCTGTACAGAGCATGTGAATGGAAATTTTGGTTGGTTGTTTGGCAAGCACCGGTGTGTCTAGGAGTCCACTGAACATTGCCTTACATGTCTTTATCGTCTTGTTTGGATGATTTGTGAGATGGGTGGTGAGTGGCTGTACAATTGCTGTTTTGTAGGATACTGCTTCCTGGATTTCTTCAAATCAGTGGTCAGCACCCTTGTGTCATTCCCATCAAGTTTTTTTTCTTCCAATCGTTTCGCCAAGTCCACCTAATGAAACCATACAGATATATTGACACGATTAAATCTTGGAAGAATTCCCGTTTTATTTTATCAGAGAGAAAGAACAGGTTTGGTTCTGGTTTCATTGTTTAATGGCATATCAACCTTCGTAGGTTATTTAATGCCAAAATCATTCCCCAAGAAAAACAGTAGTGGTACTATTTAACCCATAGCTGGGAGGATAAGGGGGTTCATACTTTTCCCAAGGGTATTTGTCTGAAAGTGGACGTAATAGCACGACTGGAGTACGAACTCGATCACAACGATTCTGCAGTCCATCGCTTTAACCATTACTCTACACGAACACCCCCCCCACCGAGAAAGAACAGAAGAACTTGAAACTATATAACTGTGAGCAAAATATTGGTAAAAAGTAAAGTTACTTGAAAACATATGATTGCTTGTAAAATAATAAAAGATAGAAATTTTAAAAATCTCAGGGAGAATCTCGTAGTGTAGTGGCTAACGTAGTGAACAATCTCGAATTACAGTCGTTTTATCTTGTTCACTTTTGGACTTAAATTTTTTAGGAACTCCAAAATCCCTTTGGCTTTGGGCTAAATTGTACCACTGATGTCATTCTACAAGGATGGCTTTGGCATTGAATAGCCTACGATGGAAGCCATTAAAGAAAGAAAAAAAAAACGAAACAAAACCAAGACAAACTAAAAAACATTACCTTTGGCATTAAATGACTAAGATTGTATAGTTTCTAAGGCAACAACAATCTTAAGTAAATATAGGCAAAAATAGATAAATTTTGTACCAAAGTAATCAGAACAATGTCTGCAAACTTCCTCAGCAAGAAGGAGGTGCAAAACAATAAAAGGAAATTCAACTATATTCACACCAAGTTTGATTCGAGGAATTCGACTTAGTTTGCACATGACTCGCCAAGAGGAATTCAATTATTATAGCACACAACAGTGAAAGGAATAAAGAAAACTTATAACTGGTATTGATCTTAGGTAACTAGGGAAAAATATTAAGAGTGCCACTGTATATACGAGAATCATTCGATAAATAAGTGACTCTATCGATCTATCTATCTACGAGGGTCATTCAATGAATTTGGGGATTTTTTCGGAAAAAACCCAAATAATATTCTTAGCTGAATTTTTTCCCCGTGAATGTAAACTCTACATTCTTTGGAATTAGTTTAGAGCTAAACTTACTTTTATCTTACGAAAGTATTTGTTTTGAGGCTATTCGAAATGGCGGCAAATCAAATACAGTCATCCAGGCTTGAATATGAAATTTTTCGTGGCTGAGAAGTGCAAATTTACAAGTGAGATGTGTATTGAGAAGCAAGTTTTAGTCGAAGGAATATTTTCAGATGGGTTAAATAGAGGAGTGCCTGTATGAGCCTTAGTTAAAAGGACAGAGTGGAAACACACTGAATCTCCGGTAAGGAAAAAGTTCTCGGCTTAGCAGTCTGTAAAGGATATACTGACTGTTTACTGAGGATAAGAAAGGAGCCAGCACAATTGATTTTCTTGAAATGGATGCTTTCTCTTATGAACTCTCAAGGCAAAATTCAGCTTATTTATTGAATATCACTCGTATATCTTATTTACCAACCCCTCTGCTCGGGCAGGATATGACATAAGGTCAATTTCTAAGCAGAGTTTAACAGGTTTGAATTCAGAGTTTTCCCCTCTCCTAGACTAGTTGCCTCACAAAGGCTGAAGAGCCTAGTCTGCCCTACTGGTGGGAGAATAATTGGATTCATACCTTTCCCAAGGGTACTAGTACTATGTGTAATGCAGTCAGTCTCGTCCAGGGTTTGAACTCGTGTCGCCGTGTCCATTTCCTACGACGATGACCATTACACCACGGGCACCTCACTCGTATATCTATCTGCCTATATATATATATGTGTGTGTGTGTGTGTGTGTGTTGTAACTATTGAAAAGGGGTCTTTGGGTCACCCTCGATTAAGGTCGCCAACTTTAATTGCCCTAAAACTACTCTGAGTGGAAAAGACTTTCCATGGAATGGAAACACACTGACTTTCCGGTACCGGAAAAGGTTTCGAGTGCAGCAGTCTGTAAAGAAGGTTATGTTGACCATCTTCAGGGAACATGAAAGAGTTTTACGTAAAATTCACTTTATTCATTGAATTATCCTTATATATATATATATATATATATATATATATATATATATATATATATATATCCTACAATATCTATATCCCACTTAAATAATCTCTCCTCATCTCTCTCTATTTATGTGTGTATGTGTGTGTGTGTTGTTGATGCTTTTTGTGCGTCTGTATTATCAAGAATATGAGAACAATATTTAAATGCTTATCCTCATAAGCATTTAAAAGTGAATCCATTACGAACAAATGGTCTATGCACAACCCAGAATCTGTCCTGGAAAATGAGACGCACAACTCCTCTGGGATTTTGAGATACAAACAGATCATCTAATCTCAGCCAGACAACCAGACCTTATAATAGACCAAAAAAAAAAAAAAGATAAATTGTCGAATTATGGATTTTTTTTTGTCCCGGCTGATCACAGTGTAAAATTGAAAGAAAGTGAAAAGAAGGATAAGTACCTCGACCTTGCTAGGGAATTTTAAAAGATTTCGTATATGAAAGTGACGATTATACCAATTGTAATTGGTGCTCTTGGTACACTCACCAAAGGATTGGTACAGAAACAGGAGGACTTGGAAATCAAAGGACGTGTGGAGACTATCCAAACTAAAGCATTATTGAGATCGGTCAGAATACTGAGGAAAGTCCTGGAGACATGGAGAGACTTGCTGTTACTCAAACTCCTGTGGGAAACCATCGGCTTATGCTGGTGTGAAAAACTTATCATTATTATTATTATTATTATTATCTTACTCATTGAGAATTTTTCACATTATCATTTTTTCATCTTTTGAGGGTTTTTCACACCAACGTTAGCTGACGGTTTTCCACGGGAGTCTGAGTGACTGCAAGTCTCTTCAAGTGTCCAGGAATCTCAGAATTCTAGACGATCTCAACGATGGTGTAGTTTTGATGGTCTCTCCTTGTACTCTTATTTCTAAGTCCTCTAGTCCCTGTACCAATCGTTTGGTGACTGCACCGAGCACGCTAATTAAAATTGGTATCATCATTATTTTCGTTCGCCAACCAATATACTGACAACAATTTATTTATGCCATAAACAGAGCGAGTTGCATTCTCACCACTTCCCACCCTCAACGCTAATCCACGGCCTTCCCTTCATGCAACACCTGCTTGGCAAGGCTCAGTTTATCGCTTGGTCCCTCAGGCAAATTGAAATAGGGAATGCCGATGAGATCATGCATATTTTCTTATAGCTACTTCTCCCACTTTAAAATGACCTCATATCAAATCTCCCCCTCTACACACACACACACACACACACACACACACACACACTCAACCCTGACGTTGGCTTTATTTATTTATTTATTTTATTAAAACTTATTTTTACTTTGTTGATAAGCATAATCTTTTCACGTGCTGAACTATATCAATGCTTATTTGTCCATGTTTTTGCAGACACACCCATATCCTACGTTGTCCATCAGGTTGAGCAAAATTTTGCGCCAGCGCGGCAATATGGATGTCTGCAAGACGGCATCCCACCTTTCCGTATTTAAATTTTTGTTTTGTTTTATTTTGTTTTGTCATGGTTCAATAATCAATGCTGTTTTTTTTCAAAGTAAAAACTGATTCAAAAAGAAGTTGCATACCTGACATAATTGCGCGTTCAAATGATAACCCCCAACCCGTCTACCTGTCACCGAGATTACATATCTCACTTTTCTTGTCCCCAGGCCGATACGCCTAGTTTTCAGACAGCGAGTAATTTTTTAAAACCACCACCTCTCTCTCTCTCTCTCTCTCTCTCTCTCGCTTGATCGGTGGGTAGATTATTTTCCTAAATAACTAGCAGTTCATAATGTCCCAAGAAATAGGTTTTATCACTTATTATTTGCTAAGCTTAGATTAGTTTTGACGCAAAGATAAGCTCTCGCTTAGATTCGAAACCACGTCATCTCTTCTCCGTGAAGCCACAGTAAACGTATTTGCTGTTACAACATATAGAATCAAGGGCAGTCCCCGTGGGGTAGTGACCACACCTGCAGGATTATAACATCGCTGTAAGCGAGTTCGAACTCCAGTCGCTCTATGATGTTTACTTTCGCACTTAGATTATTAGAAAAGGCATGAACAACCTTATTACCTTAGCTATGGATCAAATAATACCTCTGTTAGCTTTAGTATTTAATAACCCACGAAAATTGATATATGGCCCAGTCATATATGCAGAAGTTACCGGGCATTGGCACAATGATTAGAGTGTTCGCCAATGGCCCGGGAGATCTGGGTTCAATCCCAAGTCGAGTCATACCAAAGACTCAAAAAATGATACTTGATGCCTCCTTCCTTAACACTCAGCATTATAAGGTAAGGATCAAGGGTAAAGTGAAGCAACCCAGGAAAAGGAGTAGCGTCCTCCACTACACCTTGGTGTAGTAGCTATTGAAAAGGGAACCTTCGGGTCACCCTTGGCTATGGTCACCAACTTTACTTTTTATAAATGCAGAATACACTGACAGCATCTCTGTAGAGGGGTTAAACTCCCAATGAGGCTCAGTTGCTTGAGGCTGCAGAATACACCGACTGCATTTCTGCAGAAAGGTAAGACTCCCTCAACAAGTGTACTCGATATGACACAAAACAATCTGATGGTGAGGCTGTAATAATGGTTTGTGAGGAATGCAAATCTAAACCTTTTATACTCATCCTTTATTCTACTCTTGATCTCTGACAGTAGCATATTTACGATTAATTTTACATTAATAGAATTTAAGTCTTTATTATTTAAGTGTTTCAACCGGCTCATTGGCCTATGGGTTGAGTGTGCACCAAAGACTTTAAAAATGGTACTTGATACCTCCTTGCTTAACACGCAGCAATATAAGGTACGTATCAAGAGTAAAGTGGAGCAATCCAGGGAAATGAGTAGCACCCTCCCCTAAACCTCGGTGTAGTAGCTATTAAAAAAGGAGCCAAGTTTACTTTACTTTACTTTACTTTACTTTACTACGGTCGCCAAGTTTACTTTACTTAAATATATATATATATGTATATATATATATTATCATCATCATTATATCGTGCCGCTTGTATAAATACAAAGAATTCGCGTCTCTCTCTCTCTCTCTATATATATATATATATATATATATATATATGGGGGGGGTCGTTTGGCAGCAGTCTTTTATTTAAGCATGGTTGATTAAATAATAAAGACACATTTCGTCGATATAATTTTATTAAGATCCTTTCAAGTTTCCTGATAAGTTTCTTGGTTGCAGGTAATTTTATTGTTATCAAAAACCTAAAAACTTTTAAAACTCTTTAAAAACACTGATTACATATGCAAGCAAACCTTGATGATGGCCTATGAAAAATCCGAAAGCGCTTGGAACAATTTTGGTTAATTCATCCACTAATTCCAACCGGAAACCAAAACACTTATCTGGAAACTTGAAAGTATCTTAATAAAATTATATTGACAAAATGTGTCTTTATTATTTAATCCAACATGCTTATATATATATATATATATATATATATATATATATATATATATATATATATATATATATATATATATATCACTGTATAGAGCCACGAGTTCTTTGTATTCATACTACGTTTTATTGTCTATTTCCCCCAAGTAATGTTTCATCTGATGTTTATGTCTTCAATTCAACTGATGATCCTTGAAAATTATAGTTATGATTAAGATAATAAGAAGGGAAGATCCCACTTACTTTTAGCTTTTATACTGCTCTGCTGGCTAGCATTTGAGCACTTTTAGATTTATCACAAGTTACTTTAAGCGACTGCTTATTCTTATCTGTTTACACCGCGAGTCCGCACAGAACTCGATTTGAACAGACCAGATAGATAATCAGATTTTAACGATGATGTCCTTGGTATGTTTTGTCGCAAAAGCCAAAGAGATAGTTGTCGGAAAAACCGTTTAAAACAAGATCGTTGAACAGCTGAGAACTTTTATAGCGACGCCGATTTTAACAGCTGATTTTGGTTTAGCGACGAGGAAAGTCGTTACAAATAAATAGGAATATTTTTAGCTGACATACAAAAAGGACATTTCATTTGAATCTTGATAGACAGGAGATAGATTCTTTTTGTTTCTAATTTTTTTTTCCATTCGGCAATCTGTTAGTCTTCGTATGCTTTCCAGCTTGCAATACCCAAGCTTAAAAAAAAAGACTCTCGAAAAGAGCTGGACTATCAAAACAAAACGTCAAAAATGAACTCTTTGAAGTTTTTTTTTTTTTAATCTTATCTGATGAAGTGAAGATGAAAGATGACGGCTAACCAAACCTGTTATCACGAAAACTGATCCTTAAACCCGTTTGTGTTTCGTTGTAACTGCATAGACGCTTTTATTTAAGAAGGGAACCAGGATTTTAATTAGTGTTATTTACATAGAGCCATTTACTCTTACTCAGACCTGCGTTTATATCTTCTTAGCCAGTACCGATCTTTTATCTAGCCCAGTCGACTGGGGCTATAGAATACGCCGACTGGATCTCTGCAGATGGGTAAGACACCCCAACCAACAAGTGTTCTAGATATAACACTAAACTGCATCTGATGTTGAAGCTGGGAGTTTGGGGAATGTGGAGTGCCTCTTCATTGTCATTTCTCCCAGGTTCAGTCTAACCCAGACAGGAAGTATATGTTAAGGTCTCATCTACGGGTCAAATAGGAATTGTTTCATTTTCTAAACTTGAAACTATTTAATTTTGAACACAAAAGATTAATATTAAATCGAACTATTAGTATTACATAGCAATACTTAAAAAGATTTAACTATGGCATAGAGAACTATAAGTGTTTGATAGCAATACTTGAAACTATCTGTCAGCAAACAATAGATCAAAATTTTTGAAACCATTTAATTATACGCAAACAATAAATAGCAAGACTTGAAACCATTTTACTGTCTGTAAACAAATAGATCGGTTAGAAACAATGTTACCAACAACCTATTCATTTAAAAATCATAAATATGTATAAAGATGATTTGGCTGGCCCAGTTGACTAAGACTGTGAAATACACTGGCTGCACCTCTGCAGAGGGATAAGACCCCGCTAATGAGTGTCCTGGATATGACACTAAACAATCTGATGCTGAGGTTCCAGAAATGCTGAAGCTTTGGGGAATGCGAGGTACCCTTTCATTGCCATCGCTCCCAGGTCCACTCTGGCCCTGAGTTGTAACACATGATAGGGTCCTATCAATGGGTTAAATAGAACTAAACTGTGTACTTATGATGAACTGAATTACTTGAAATAAAACCGTTTTTATATTTAATTGTACCTAAACAAATGACTGTTGAATTGAATTGATAGTGATACATAGCGCTACTTGGAACCATTTAACTTTGTTGACTAAGTTGATTAGTTTGAAATAGAACTGTTTTTGACGTTTAAGCTGCGCATTTATGCTGAATGGAATTGTTTTAAATAGAACTATTTATATGTACAATATGGGATTTGGCATTTAATAACCATCAAGGGTTGATATGCCATAAAACCAAATAACTTTACCATCTTCTCACCAATTCTTTCATTCAGTTAACCGCCATTTTTGTTCTTGTCTTTAGTCTTTTTCCAGGTTATTTCCTTTTATGTCTCTCTGCTTTTATTCGTTGCTCTAACCCTAGTTGTCTCATTATTTGTCTAAATTTCCAAGATGAAGCTTGATAATTTTCATCCTTAAGAATATTCGGACTATTGTCTTCATCCTTATACCCACAACGTTTCGGACGATATGTCTTTGGGCCTTCTTCAGATGTTTCATGTCGAACTCAGGAGCCTACACAGAACCTCGAACTGAACCCGTTATCTAATCTACGGGGGTAGTTTGTTCTAATTTCTTCAACCAAGACCGATTACAAGTGTTGAGCTATAGTACTATTTACCAACCCCTCCGCTCGGGCAGGATATGACACAGGGTCAATTTTTAAGCGGAGTTTAACAGGTTTCAATTCAGAGTTTTCCTTCTCCTAGACCAGTTGCCTATCCATGGCTGAAGAACCTAGTCTGTCCTACTATTTACCCATAGCTGGAGGGAGAATTATTGGATTCATACCTTTCCCAAGGGTATTAGTGCTATGTGAAATGCAATCAGTCTCGTCCAGGATTTGAACTCGTATCGCCGTGCTCATTTCCTACGGCGATAACGACTACACCACGGGCACCCCTTACTATAGCTCAAGTGTTGAGCTATAGTAAGTATTCCTTATTATTACCTGTAGTTGGGATTGAACCTGTTCTTTTCAATTGAAACGCTTAATCCACTGTACCATGTATCCTGTCGAATAATTCGAAATGAATATTTTGGACATACACTTAATGTTTCAATCAGCCTATGAGATATTACTCACTACTATCATGTACAAATTTTTACCTTAGCTCATATTGCTTACTTTGTTTTTTTTTCATCGAACCTTTTTCATGAATGGTTCTCGAATCATATTCATCTCAACGCTTGGTCTGCTCAGTAGGTCACTGTTGACCAATATAAACCCCGCTTCCTTAAGACGTCTTATTCCCCAAAGTTCTTCTCTGTCAATTATTTTATCTTCATCCCACAATGGCTGATAGTTTCCCGTTTTTTTTCCCTAATATGGTCAGCCATACCCAACTTTTCGACCTCCCCCGACATGAAACACCTGAAGTAGGCCGAAAGCTATATCAGCCGAAATGTTGTGACTATAACAATGAAGATGAAGATAACAGTCTGAATATTCTAACCAATTGTCTCTGCTCTTTTTTGTCGAGATTACATCAGCGCGGACGCCATTCTTAACAAACCATATTTGATTTCTTACAACGCATTGATTTTCACCTATAATGATGTTTACAGGATGTAACAAGTATCGTAGAAATCCACTGTTTCCTTCGAACTGTCCTTGACGACTAATAAATTATTCTAACCATTTTCTCAACTCCAAGAAACTCTTCGGTCACCAGACTGAGATTATCCAATCACAGCCAAGTTCTCAAATTGACCTCGAGTTAATCGTTTGTCAATTAAACAGTTGACTCACGGTATCTTTCCACCGTTAAACGGTTCATAATTTATCTAAACTACCTTCACTACTTGCCAATAATAAATTTCACGACTTTACTATGTAACGTAGTGATATTGATGATTTTATTCAGGATTTTAATTAGCATTTAAGCTGTTACTTAGAGAATTCGGGTGATTGAAAAAAAAATGGTGTTTACCACTCAAAATCATTCCATCTGTTGGGCTGGAAATGGCTTTATTCTTTAAGCTGAAACATTTTAAATGCACTAAATTTATTTTACCCACCTCCTCCGCCACGTGACACGAATTTGTTTTTAAAGCTAGCTTGAATTCAGAGCTTTCCTTTTCCTGGATTGGTTGCTAAAGAACTTAGTTTGACCTATCATTTAAATATAGCTTGTCGGACAACCGATAAATTCATGCTTTTCCCAAAGGGCATTAACGCAAAATGAAATGCTGATAGCCTCGTTCAGGATCTGAACTTGAGTCAACGATTTTATTTTCTATTACGTTAATCCCCCCCTCCTTTCCCGCATCTTCATTTTCATTCAACATTGCTCAGGTTGTATTATGGTGGAGTGGTATTTTTACATAAAAGTCTGAAACCGAAGTCAGTCGGGATCGGTGTTGTTATCATCATCATTAATATCAATATTTCTCCCGATGAGAGTTTTTCACACGAGCGTTAACTGATGGTTTCTTACAGGAATCAGAGCGACACCAAGTCTCCGGGAATCTTCTCAATAACGCCGTAGTTTGGATGGTCTCCAATCGTACTCTTATTTCCAAGTTCTCCAGTCCCTGTACAAATCCTTCCGTGACTGTTCCGAACGCCCCAGTTACTATTGGAATCACCGTCACTTTCATGCTCCATAGTTTTTTCCATTCTCTAACCAGGTCTAGGTACTTATCTCTCTTCTCGCTATTATTATCATTATTATCATTATCATAGGAGGTGCCCGTGGTGTAATGGTTATCCTCGTAGGAAATAGACACGGCGACTCGAGTTCAAATCCTGGACGAGACTGATTGGATTTCACATAGCACTAATACCCTTGGGAAAGGTATGAATCCAATTATTCTCCCTCCAGCTATGGGTAAATAGTTGGACAGATTGAGTTCTTCAGCCTTGGTGAGGCAACTAGTCTAGGAGAAGGAATACTCTGAATTCAAACCTGTTAAACTTGCTTAAAAATTGACCTTGTGTCATATCCTGTCCGATCGGAGGGGTTGGTAAATAGGATTATTATCATTATTATTTGCATGTTGGAAAATTAAAACCCTATCGTGAAAAACAAAAAAAAAATGCACCAACGAAGAGTGAGTATTACGGCTAGTTATAGATACAAAAAGAAGTAAATAAAATTGGTGACCTTAGTCCAGTGTGAGCTGAAGGCTTTCTTTTCAATTGCTACTACACCCAGGTGTAGAGGAGGACGCTACTCCATTCCTTTGATTGCTCAACTTTACCCTTGATCCATACTTTTTAACGCTGAGTGCTAAGCAAAGCGGCATCAAGTAACATTTTTGAGTCTTTGGTGTGACCCGACTTGAGATTGAACCCTGATTGATTGATTAAGTTTAACAAATAAACCCCTCTTATGTTATTTTATTCCATGAGGTTAGGGAATAGCATTCATAGTACGTTCAATTTTCTGTGCAGTTGTTTCTCAAGAATTTTTTTCTTTTTTTTTTTTGGCACACACTCTAAATTGAATACGTATAATTTCTAAACGAATCTATTTGACCGATATATCGAACGCTAACAGGTACTACTACTCCAGTGGACATGAGAGTAATGACAATGAAAGAGTATTCCATACACTCCAGATCTCTATAACTGGAGCCTCACTATCAGACGCAGTTTAATGTCATCCCTCGACAACTCCTCTTTTTTTATTTGTGGGGAATGAGAATCTTACCTTTTGCCCGGGGGTGGGGACGGATAATCTACTTATTCTTTACTGTGCCGACTGGACACGTTTCTTTTAAATATTGTTTTATTTTATTGATTTAATTTCAATATGTGCGCGTGTGTTTGTGTATTTGTGTGTTCTCTTCTCGAGTGATTTTGTTTCACCCCCCACCCATCTTTGTAAAACGTAAATCTGGCCTCTTTAAATGAGGTTCAAAATGTCCGTTTAGGTGTGAGATTAAAAATGGCAACGATAACGACAAACAGCAGACAGTCTTTTGGAAGTGTTATGTCACTGTCGCCCCCTGGAAACTCCAATGAAGGGATGGAAAGCAGCTGGTGTGGGATATCCTATTTTATTTCAAGTATGGATACCAGATCCCTTAGCCCCTAACCAGCCACCTACAAGAATGAATCACAAGAGAGACTGACAGAGACTGGGAGACGACATACTGATATATATATATATATATATATATATATATATATAGAGAGAGAGAGAGAGAGAGAGACCGAGGGAGAAATAGAGCCAGAAAGAGACAGAGATAGACCGACTGAAAGAGACAGAATGGGTTGGAAACAGAGACAGAGACAGTTAGACAAAGTCAGAGAGATTTTGACTGAATGGGACACATACAGACGGACAGAGACAGAGATTGACTGAGAGAGAAAGAGAGATTCTGAGATTGGGATAGGGACACAGAGGGAGACAGAGGCAAAGACAGGTAGACTGAGAGAAATAGAGATTGACAGAAAGAGAGATACAAGCAGAGACTGAGAGAGACAGAGACAGAAACTGAAATAGAGAAAGACAGCGACACAGAGAGACAAAGACTGTGAGAGAGAGAGAGAGAGAGAGAGAGAGAGAGAGAGAGAGAGAGAGAGAGAGAGCAAACAAGACAAAGACAGAGAGAGACGGACAGAAAAAAAAGGATTGACATATACAGAGACAGAGAGATAGACTGACTGACAGATAGACACGCAGAAACAGAAACAATCTGAGAGAGACAGAGACAGACAGAAAGACTGACAGAGACAGACAGAGAGAAACAGATAGGAGAGAGAGAGAGAGAGAGAGAGAGAGAGAGTGAGGGTGAGAGAGAGACAGAGACTGTGAGAGAGAGAGAGACAGAGACAGAGAAATAGACTGTGAGAGAGAGAGAGACTGTGAGAGATGGAGAGACAGATAGACAGACAGACATAGACAGAGAGACAGAGACAGAGACAGATAAATATAGGTAGAGATATAGACACAGACAGAAAGTTGAATAGGCTGAGAGAGCGAACGACTGAGAGAGAGAGAGAGAGAGAGAGAGAGAGAGAGAGAAACTGAGAGAGAGAGAGAGAGAGAGAGAGAGAGAATTCAGTTGCTTCGAAAGGGAGACGATGCACAAGAGGGAAGCCATCTTAACACTCTCCTCCGTTGTTTCCCTATGGAGAAAGGAAGAAAAACGAGGGGAGAAAGAAAATGATTTGACGGGTGGGTTGGGGTGCGACTCGCCAGGCAAAGCGTCAACGAGTTGATGGAGGAGATTCTTGACAGGAGACAGGAAGTTAGGTGAAATTGGAGTGGTCTTTCTGAAAAAGATGAAACCTTTAAAAAAAAAAAAAAGAAAGAAAGAAATGACGTTTAGCGTCAAAATTATCATTAATTTAAAATGGACTGGAAATTGTTTTATTCTTTAAGTGTGAATATTTCCAATGCATTGCTTCGATAAAAAATAGCCCCCAAAATTGAGAGAACACACACATACACACACACACACACACACACACTCACACACACACATATATATACACACACACATATATATATATATATATATATACGTCAATGTTTAAACGCCTTTTCTTTTCCTGTGAATAGAATTTCTATGCCTGAAAAGGAAAAAGAAAAAGAAAAAGAGATTTAATATAGAATTTTTACAAGTTTCTGTTTTCTTTCTTTTTTTTAATGGTATTTCAACACTCATAGGTTATTTAATGCCAAGATCATTGAGTTGTTTTGAGCGATGCAGTTAAAACTGGAGATCATTTGAACCAGAACTATAAGATTATGAATGATATCAATTTTTGAAACAACCTGACAATATATATATATATATATATATATATATATATATATATATATATATATATATATATATATAAAATGGTGTTTTCTCCTTTGTTGTCGGTCGGTGCGAGACTCCCTGATGATCCGTTGAGGTGAAGATTTAGTAGGAGAATTCCGACTCGCGATTTAAGTTAATTTTGTAATTGGCTCCACTCGTGTTGAGCACTCTTGTAATTGTAGCATTGCAGCGTTTGACGGTGGGTTTTATTTTTCTTTTGACCAACTGACTGCATATCTCTTGATTTTTTTCAACTGGTGTGATGGAGTTGGTCTTTTCTTTTTTTTTTGTCCTATGATATTTTTTTTCCCGGGCGGTGATTCGAGATATTTTTCTCTTGTTCCTGGCGGGGTTTTTTCCTTTTTCCTGGTAACCGTGAATGCTGGTAGATTGTAGGTTAGTAATATATATATATATATATAAATAAGTGACTCATCATTTGCTTACCTATCAGTTCATATCAGATGAATATCAACGCAATTTTTCCTTATCTTCTCCGTACCTTGTGAGAAAGCCATGCGATACGAAAATGTTTGGTAACCGCTGAGAATAATTATAATACTTCATTTCAGATTTCTGTTTTCCCATAATCATTTGTGTAGAAGACGCTCTATTCTTTTCAGATTTTTCAGCCCCAAAGTTAAAGCTGCGTATTATACAAAATAACTACATAATTAACTTTTTTTTCCGGCCACATGCCTCATCGACTTCGGGGTGGGATACCTGAAAGGAATTTATATCTATAATCCACGCTAAAAGGATTTAATGCCGTTCCAGAGAAATATCAACTGGAATTTGCGTTTTTTTTATTGTTTGGTTTCTCTGAATGTGAGCTTTTTTCCGCCGTAAACTTGTTGCATTTTTGTGTGAACATGGCCGTGCATTTTGTCCTAAATAATATGTTAATTTTGCGTTTTAAGATATACTGTAAGTAAAAAGTAAAGTTGGCGACCTTAGTCGAGGGTGACCCGATGGTTCCCTTTTCAATAGCTACCACATCCTTTCCCTGGATTGCTCCACTTTACCCTTAATCCCCACCTTATAATAATGAGTGTTAAGCAAGGCGGCACCAAGTACTATTTTTTGAGTCTTTAATATGACTCGGCCTGGGATTGAACCCCGATGTCCCAGACCATTGACGAACACTCTACTCATTAGGCCAATATACTGTAAACCATATAAGTTCTTATTTCTAGTCCATACGACAGTTAAACAAATACTAAATTCAGGGTAGATTTAGCAGCGACAAATTTTTAAAAGTCAGTGCGTATTATACACAGAAGATCTTTTTAAAGAATTTCGTTAGGAGTGCGTGTTATACGTAAGTGAGTGTTATAGACAAGCTCTTCTCGCTTCGTTCAGTCCTCTCAAAGAGCCGATAAATACGGCCTTGTGTCAAATACAAACTATTCAAATTGTTTTTAAAGTTTACCCTAAAAGAACCGGTTCTTATCAGATTACCAAAGTTAAGCAATATTTAGTACTTAAATTGGGCAACCTCTAAGAATCTGTAGGTATTTTAACCATCTTGAGCTCTGTGTACTAGACTAAGCAATGCTTACTAATTTCTGGACACTAAGTGGAATATTGGTTAGCGAGCTAGAACTGCGGGGCTATTACCAATTGAGGAGGGAGTTCAATCATCACTAAATATTTCATCATTATCATTAAAACATGCTCACAGCACTGATTTTCCTGACTCCCTCTTTCCATCCGTCCCTATTATCTGGCAGGTCCTCCAAACTATATCCTGTGTTCGCACAGAGCTGATTTAAGTAAGACCTTACTGGTCGGACAACACTGGCTCGTCCATATGTAGGAGTCCTCAAAAGAATGTCATTTGTGAGTTCGTCCTTGCTTCTCCAGCAGTCTTGTTCCTCTTACTTGGATGATCTTTGAAATGGGAGGTACGTGGCCGTAAAGTTGTTGTTTCCAGAGGTGTTGCTTCCTGGATTTGTTCAATAGAGCTCTCAGCAATCTTGTGTAGTTCTCATATGCGTTTTGACAGCGTTGTGCATCCATACAGTAGTATTGACACAGGCAAAGTTTGAAAGAAATCCCGTGTTATATTCCATACTTGTTCCAAATCTAAGCGATATTAGGATTTTCAGGAGGTTCCATTGTGGCGTAATGAGTCGTAAACCCCCCTGTCATTAGGTGCTCTATACTTTAGGCCTTGTGTCATACCTAATACATGCTTAGTTTTTGGAGGATACACGGTGTATGGCTTTACTTAATCCCTTCCTCTACGAGCAGGATGTGACACAAGATCAGTTTTGAAAGGGAGTACAGCTGATTTAGATTCAGAGTTTTTTTTCCGTTTGGTGGCCAAACAAAAGCTAAATAACCAGTTCTGCCTTACAATTTGCAAGTAACTGGTTAGGGGACAGATGGAGTCATGCCTTTCTCAGTAACATTGGCGCAATCAGCTTTGTCCACTATTTGAACACAGACTGCCGATTCCATTTCCTATGGCGATAATCATAACGATAAAAGACTTTTCAAAGTCCTATTGTCATAAAATACCCAATACTTAAGGCCTTGTGTCATATCTAATCCCCACTTAGTTTTTTACAGAGTGTATTGTGTAAAGATTACCAAAATTATTCATATATAACACATGCTCATGTATAGCACGCACTCGTATATAGAACGCACCCCTAAATTTTGGTTGCCCAGTCAGCTGGGGCTGTAGAATACACTGACTCTCCCCTAACGAGTGTCCTGGATATGACACTAAACAATCTGATGGTGAGGTTCCAGCAATGCTGGAGCTTTGGGGAATGCGGAGTACCCCTTCATTGCCATTGCTCCCAGGTCCACTCTGGCCCGGAGTGGTTGCACCTGATAAGGGTCCTATCTATGGGTTAAATAGAATTAACAGCAGACTTATGCTAAAATGAATTGTTTGAGTAAAACTGAATAGTTTGAAATAGAAATGATTTTTACAATTAAACCGTACTTACATTTTAACTGCGTGCTTATAACTGAATTATTTGAAATAGAACTGTTTTTCGACATTAAAACTGTATTTACACTTAACCGAATTATTACATATAACTGCTTGAATAGTTAGAAATGGAAATGTTTTTGACCATTGAACTGTGTACTTATGCTAAACTGAATTGTTTTAAATAGAACAGATTATATACATAAAAATGGATTTGGCGTAAAATAACCTACAAAGGTTGATATGCCATAAAACCCAACTAACCAAAACCAACCTAAATTTTGGTTGCGAAATCCTAGAAGAAAAAACAACAAAAAGAAGCATGTTTTATGTAATACGCACCAACCTTTTAAAATTTATAGCAGCACAATTTATCATTTGTTTAACTTTTAATTCTGGCTGCAATTGACTAATAGTAAAAACTTACATGGTTTAATTTATGGTTTAAAACAAAACATTTACGCAGCATTTAGAACAAACAGACGGACACGTTGGCACAAAAATGCAGCCAGCTTGAGGCATAGATAAGCTCACATTAGGATAAACAAAATTATAAATAAACACTTACATGAGGATGAACAAAATTATAAACAAATACTCAGATTTGGAGAAACAAAATTATAAACAAACACTCACATTAGGACAAAAAAATTGTAAACAAACACTCACATTTAGAGAAACAAAATTATAAACAAACATTCACATTTGGAGAAACAAAATTATGAATAAACACTCATATTTGGAGAAACAATATTAAAAACAAACACTCACATTTGGAGAAACAAAATTATAAACAAACACTCCCATTAGGAGAAACAAAATTATAAACAAATGCCCACATTAGGACAAACAAAATTATTAACAAACACTCACATTAGGAGAAACGAAATTATTAACAAACACTTACATTTAGAGAAACAAAATTATAAACAAACATTCACATTTAGAGTAAAAAAATTATAAATAAACACACACATTTGGTGAAACAAAATTAAAAACAAACTTTCACATTTGGAGAAACAAAATTATAAACAAACACTCACATTTGGAGAAACAAAATTATAAACAAACATACATTCCCGAGAATATTTCTCCGTAACGGCATAAAGCAGAAGTGTTTGGTACACACTAGTTAGTTTGAATCTCAGATATCAATGACAATCGATCATCCCATCTTGAGTATGATGGTGAATATAGTTAAATAAGATATTCATATTTAGTTCTATAATGGTAATGACACTAAACAGACAGAGGGTGAAGCTCTAGAAATGCTTGAGCTTTTGGGAATGTAAATTACCCTTTCATTGCCATCGCTCCCAGGTCCACTCTGGTCCAGTGTGGTAGCACCTGATAGGGTCCTATCTATGAGTCAAATAGAACGGTGTCCTTATGCTAAACTGAATTACTTGAAATGGAACTGTTTTTGTATGTTAAACTGAATTGTTTGAAATAGAACTGTTTTGACCTTTAAATGTGTGAAAACAAAAAACTATACTTATAAACTGGATTTTTTGAAAAAGAACTATTCATTTGTATAAAAATGGATTTGGCATTAAGTAACCTACAATGGTTGATGTGCCATAAAACCAAACCAAACCAAACCATTAAACCAAAAAATCCAACCAACACTTTTAGGCTTAATGATGCAAAAAAGTAGTTATAAACAAATAATCTATGTAGAAAGATCGACTCACAAATAACTACTGGTGAGTGCATATCTCACTGTGTGCCCCATGGATATATGTTTTTGTCAAACAGAGCTCGGCTTGGCAAAAGGACACTATCTATTTAATGCTGATAATTTTGAGTTACACGCGAGGAGCCGTGATTTGCAGTTCAGCGGCTGAAAAAGAAAACAACAATTCTTTTTATTATTTCACTTTGTTCTTTTTGACTACCATCTTTGTCTCTCGTCGCAGAAAATGTCATTATTGGTTGATTACCCGCAAAAGATATTCATGAAATGCCGTTGTGCTGTCAAGAGAAGGCCACTATCGCGAAGCCAGGGAGATGAGAAATATAGTGACCCAGATCTAGTGAAACTGGGTTTTTTTAACGCTTGGAACTTGCGTGTTGGGAAGGGGGATTTTCCCTGAAGAAGAAGAAGAAGAAGAAGAAGAAGAAGAAGAAGAAGAAGAAGGAAGAAAATTAAATGAAAAAATAGAATGAAGGGTCCTCAGGCCGCAGTGGCCAACATGCTTGACTGCTACATTGTTGTAAACGGGTTCGAGCTCCTGTCGAGCTATTGCGTTCTTTTCTGACTTATATCATCATCATCATGTCGTGCTGCTAGCACGGATATCCCTAACCCTCTCTCGCCACTTCTCCCTATCATTCATCGCCTCTGGCAGGTCTTCAGGGCTACATTTCGTATCCTTACATAGCTGCTGTATGTATGTTCGAGCTGGTCGTCCTGCTTTTGCTCGGCCATATGGTGGGGGGGGGGTCCATATGTGTACATTACTTATGAGCTCGCCCCTGCTTCTTCAGCTGTGTCCTGCATGTTTGGTTCGTCTAACTTGGATAGTTTTCGTGATGGGAGGCAAGTGGCCGTATAGTTGGTGCCTTGTGGGGTGTTACCGCCAGGACTTGTTCAATATTGCTCGCAGCATTCTTGTGTAATTGCCGTCTAGTTTTTTCTCCAACCGTTTTGTTAGCGTCCAAGTAGTGCATCCATATAGAAGTATCGATACGACCACTGCCTGGAAGAAACTGCGTTTCATTTTATCGGTCAGGTCTGACTTCCTTATGATCGATAGCTTATCGATAGCTGTCCATACCTTCGTTAGCTGGGTGTCTATGTCTTTTTCGTTTGATGAGACACTGCTTCCTAGGTAGGTGAACTTGTCTACCAGTTTCAGAGAGGTTCCGTCTAGTGTGGAAAAGTCGCCTGTTTGATATTTGGGAAAAATATGAAACCCCACCCCTTATTGTGCCAGTTATGGGTTAAATAGCACCATATCTCTCCTTCAATGACGGTTTGTCATTCAATTCCCCACAAAGGTTGATATGCCGTTAAACAAAGAAATTAAACCAAACGGAAAGAATGAAATCAATTCATTGAGAAATCGTAAAAACCTACTATATTTATAATTCGTGAAGAAAATAAAGAAAATACGCAAATTAAATGCACGGAGAAAATTGTGAAAATACACCCAGAAAATATATGAAGAAAATAATGTTACGAGAGAAAACGAACAAAATATATAAAGAAAACGAAGGAATAATACACGAAGGAAATGAAGGAATAATACACGAAGGAAATGAAGGAATAATACACGAAGGAAATGAAGGAATAATACACGAAATAAAAAGAAGAAATGAGAAAATGAG
The DNA here is from genome assembly GCA_963585895.1 of Sepioteuthis lessoniana. Lineage (NCBI taxonomy): Eukaryota > Metazoa > Mollusca > Cephalopoda > Myopsida > Loliginidae > Sepioteuthis > Sepioteuthis lessoniana. The sequence goes on from OY757939.1 coordinate 59,550,193, forward strand.
GGAATAGTGCCCGAAGAAAATGAAGTAATAATACAGGAAAAAATGATGGAATAATACACACAAAAAATGAAGGAATTATGCACGAAGGAAATGAAGTAATAATACATGAAGGAAATGAAGGAATAATACATACAGAAAATGAAGGAATAATGCTAGAAGAAAATGAAATAATAATACATGAAGAAATAAAGGAATAATACACACAGAAAATGAAGTAATAATATACGAAAAAATGAAGGAATAATGTACGAAGAAATTAAGGAATAATACACACAGAAAATGAAATAATAATATACGAAAAAATGAAGGAATAATACACACAGAAAATGAAGTAATAATATACGAAAAAATGAAGGAATAATACACACAGAAAATGAAGTAATAATATACGAAAAAATGAAGTAATAATGTACAAAAAAATGAAGGAATAATACACACAGAAAATGAAGAAATAATATACGAAAAAATGAAGT
>OY757939.1:59568165-59570665 GCA_963585895.1 Sepioteuthis lessoniana
TAACCTACAATAGTTGACATGCCAAAATAACAAAAGAAAAAACAAACAAACCAAACTAATTCTATTTAATATTAACCATTTGTTTGCACACAGTGAAGTGGTTTCAAGTATTGCTCGAGGTAATAGTTTTAATTCCACACAATATTGCTATTGTCGTCTAACAGTTAAATGGTTTCAGATATTACTATCATTACTAATAAATCTATTCGAAACGATTCGTTCATTTTCACACAATTAAATAGTCCCAAGTGTTGCGATGTAACGTTTGTAAGTATTTCTTTATTAAACATGAGTACGAGGATCATTAAATAAGTTTCCAGACTTTTTTCGTATGGGCACTTTTATTGATAGTACACACATGAAAATCTAGTCCCCTTCGAAGTAATCCCCCCCGGCTGCAATACACTTGTACTGTTCCAACAACTTCTGGAAGGCCCAATGGAAGTCCTCTTGTGTGAGTGTGTCAGTGACTTTCGTCACAGTCCCTTCATCTCCTCAATTATCTCATAACGACAGCCTCTGAGCTTAGGGAATAACCAAAAGTCACAGGAAGCAAGGTCTGGACGATAGGGAGGCCGAGGAATTGTCTTGATGCCCATCTTGGTCAAATAGTCTGGGAAAAAGATGTAGTTGTGGACTGGTGCATTGTCCTGGTCGAAATGCCATTGACCCGATTTAAAGAGTGCTGGCCTCTTCCGGCGGAATCTCTTCCTGAAGTGCCTTAAAACCTCAACATACTAACCGTGACCCTAACCCTTTGGCCTATCAACTCTGGTGTATTGACTTCCTTACTCCTCGCCCACTTCTCATCATCCCTCACAGACCCCCTGCCTTCGTTGAATCTCTTATGCAACACAAAAACTAATGCTCGATTCATGCAAGATGCTCCAAAAGCAGTCTGAAGCCTTCCATTCGTTTCTGTGGCATTTTTTTCAAATTTAAAACAGAAGTTTATTGCATATCGTTCTTCTAAAGTGTCCTCACGTCCAGATTGCGTTTTTGAAATTCACTAACTGTGACAATCAGGATTTAGTAGGGTGTATTTCAATTGCTGCTGTAGCTGTTCATTTGAAACTGAAATCATAAAAATTGATCAGTCATCTCATAAGATGTATAGCAATAACATAGTGAATTTTCAAGAGTCTACGATAATTTTAAATGCCTGTACAAAAAAAGTCAGGAAAAACTTATTGAAGGCACCACGTAATTCTATTTATCCAGCAGTCCTTTATAATATAAATAATTTGTACACAATTGTATGGTTTCAAATAACTGTTGAGGTTAATCTGTTGCAATTGATTGAGCAGTTCTATTTGATCCATTGATGCGACCTTTACAGGTTCTGAGTGGACAAGGGAGCAATGGCAATGAAGAAGTACTCCACATTCCCTAAATCTGCAGGACTGGAGCCTGATCATCAGATGCAGTTTAATGTCATTCTAAGTAGAAGTGCCGTCGGCGTTTTCTACTGCCCCAGCCGACAGGGCGGGATTTTTATTTCAATTCACTTGGATCATTACTTTAGTTAGAGTGAGGAACAACTCGTATTGGAAAAAAGAAATAACGTATAAGTTCCTGATCAGTATCGATCGGTATCGATCCTAATCTTTTGCCTTTTGACACTAATAGGGTAAATAATTACGACAAATACAACCACAGGTATTTTTTTCTCATTTGTCCCCTTGTATACGCTTAATTCTTTTTCTTATTCTTATCAATCTGGTCGGATTCTCTAGTCTTCTATCTGGGTCTTCGAACCGTGGTCTTGGGTTCATATTGGTCTCCACGTCCACTCCTGTTTTTATAGGTGTACTCAAAGACTTAATTTGATTTTTGGCGTGTTTATTCCCTCAAATTGTCATGTCAACCGTACGGCTAGAGTAATAGCAATTTTAGGCGTCTATTCGTTTCGGCGCCCTGGGCTACTTTATAATTACCTCTACCTAACTGACCCGTTCTCACGTGGAGTAGTTGCCGTTTTGCACAATTGTACCGATCCAGTAGATGGGGCACAATTCAGCCGACAGTGGCACAACGCCACGGATATGATCGGGTGTGTCATGTCTCTGGATAGAGTAGTCACTTGAAGCTGCCAGGCGTGGGTGCCGGGGAAGCCTAACATTCGCGTCACGCGGCCGAGACTGACTTATTCCACGAACCTCAGGGCGCCGTCCCTCTTGGTTCCAACCCTCCTCGAAGGGGCTAGGTTTATCACCTGGCGCCTGAGGCGCCCTTTTCTAGGGGTCCTAAGCCATTTTAGGGAATGCCGGGCGTGTCTGGACTATGGCCCTGTGCCGGATCCACTTTAAAAAGCTTTGTGCTGTACTCGTCCGTTTGGTTGGGCGTGCAACAAATACTGTTCTCACGACTAAACCAACCAATTGGAGGGTTGTTGAAAAGGTCAGCAAGGGGTCAAGTCTTGTCTATCACATCACTGGTTATTTTCCATGACTCCTCTTCTAACGAATTACCAGTTAAGTTTTGAATTTACGCGTTTTGA
>OY757939.1:59575665-59613165 GCA_963585895.1 Sepioteuthis lessoniana
ATGATTTCCATTTTTAGATCAATTGTGGCATATTGTCCAAAAACGATATTTTAATCAATGTCAACGAAAAGAGATAACATGTTTAGATTCGGATTATCAATTCATTTAAAAGTCATCTTCCTTTCCTCTGTATTTTTCAAAGCTTCGACCATAGGTTTGTAATATAATTGCGGAGGGATTTTTTTTATATTATCATTTTTCGTTTTATATATCTTGCCTCTCGGTTTAGTTAGGCTAAGAACCTTTTGGCTTAGTGCATGGGTTAGTTAGGTGTACACATTGAGTGCAGGTGTTCACGAGCACGCGAGGCGGATGTGACAATCAGAGATGTCACAATAAAAACCCCAGTTAGTAAATGTGACCGGGGACGTGATTGACGTCATACCCGGAAGCGACGAACTGAGGATTTGAAAAAAAGCAGTTAGTTGAGATTTAAACTCCGAACGAGTGCGTTGAGATTCGAGTCTAGAGGAAGGTAGACGATTTTCGGAGCTCACCGAGGCGAGACAAGTTGGGGTCTACGAAATGTACCGCACGTGGTGGGGTCAGATGGAAAAGTCAGCATAGAAAGAAATTGTGTCTCTCTCTCCTCATGTCGAAAAACCTTAAACTAAAAAATGTAATAAAAAGTTTCGTACCTGAACTAATTTTGAGTGTTTTTCGGATTCCTATGTTTATGAACATTCTATGAACATATATACATTTCACGTATTTTGGTCGTATTTTTTGGCCTATGAATATTTTACAGGTTTAAGATTTGATTTTCCAAACATGATGCTAAAGATTTTGCTGAGAACTTTTGCATCGACACCCCGAATCTTAAGAAGTTTCTAACCTTGGATCTTAGCCAAATATGTTTTTATGGCGAAGAGATTCAGAAGGAGAAGAAAAGCAAGAAAAGCAATTTCATTTTTCCCATCATAAACGTTTTCTTTTACCTAGACAAACTTAATCGTTCGTTCAAAACCTCTTCATCAAGGAATTTCCTACTTGACTTAGAAATAAGATTCTTTTGCTGCTATTGTTGTTCTAGTTTTTGAGTAGCGCAGATTGGGCTCTCTAGCCTTGTTTGACAACCAGCCTAGAAGAAAGAATAATTCTGAATTCAAAATTAGAAGATGGAGTCTCTAAGTCAGTTCCTTATAGACTTTAACATCATTTCTGGCAATCTCACAGGTGTCAAACAGCTCTTTCCTTTGTTCTTTTACATCGGTCTTACGAAAAGGGAAGACCTACTGCTTGGGCAACCAGTTGCTGGTGCAAGTTCAACCAGAACTGCTTGACTATGCAAGGGTAACGTCTTTTGCCGATTAGAAATAATCAGTTACCTCAGCGTCAAGCTGGTCTGAAAAAAAAATTCTTCTTACTTTATGTATTAATCTTGTTGAAATAAAAAAGAATGCAAGGGGAAATAACTCAAGATAAATTTGTGGTGAAAGCAGAAACCGATGAAGCATAGCAAGATGCTGCAACTTGTGCACCTGCTAGACGTCTCGAACTGTGCAAGTGAAGATAGTACTGATGCGTCAGTGTGGATGGAGAGACGATATTCATCCAATATTCGTTAAACTAGCTTCAAACACAATTTAGTGGGTGCTCGTAGTGTAATGATTAGTGTCATAGGAAATGGACACGGTGACACGGGTTCAAGTCCTGGACGACGCTGATTACATTTCACATAGCACTAATACCCTTGGGAAAGGTATGCATCCAGTTATTCTCCCTCTAGCTATTGGTAAATAGTAGGGTAGTTGGATTCTTTAGCCTTGGTTAGGCAACTAGTCTAGGAGAAGGAAAACTCTGAATTCAAATTTATTAAACTCCACTAAAAAATTGACCTTGTGTAACGTTCTGTCTCTGTTGAGGGGTTGGTAAATATACATACGTAATTTAGGAAGGTATATCTGTGGCGTCCTGGGTAAAGTCCTGGGTTGTAACATAGTTGTAAGTGAAGTTGAACTCCAGTCATACTATTACATTCACTTTCGGACTAATACTCTTGGGGAAGGCATGAAACCTCTTTATACCCCCCATTCCGCTACGGGTTAAATAGTACAAAAACTGTCCTTCTACAAGGATGTCTTTGGCTTTAAATAAGCCACGAAGGTTGATATGCCATTAAAAAAGAAGAGAAAGACGTAATGCATCTGTGCAATTTCTCGGGGAATATTACCTGATAGTGGCCTCCAGTCACATTCGTGAGCCTCATTGGCCGCGACTTTTCATCATTGACTTTTCACAATGGTCCAGTTTATCAGTGGGAGCTTCTCTGATCGCACCCAGAGACACCCGGATGGCCTGCAAGCGGGCGCACCAGTCACTAGCCTGTCGTTTACCGTAAGATACAGACAGAGGCTGAGGTGACCGCCACCTGAAGTCGCGGGATGCTAGGTAGAGTCAGTTCTGGATTTGTGAGCTTTGGATCGTTTATAGTGCCAGAAACTTGCTTTCCCGCCTTTCTCCATTTGGTGTTAACCAGTGCAGCGACGAGGACGTATGGAGAAGAATTTGTGCGGGAGAAGTGGAGAGTTGGTACGCGCCGTAGAAGGCCATTTTGTGGGTTAGCGGGAGCTCATCTGCGACTTCCCGACGAAGGCTGAACCTTACCTCGACCACCTTTTAGTGCTGATGGTAAGTAAAAAGTAAAATTAGCGACCGTGCTCGAGGGTGACCCGTAAGTTCCCTTTTCATTAGCTACAACACCGAAATGCAGGGTGGGGCATTACTCCTTCCTTTGGATTGCTCCACTTTACCCTTGATCTCTACCTTATACAGCAGAGTGTTAAGCAAGGCGGCATCAAGTACCATTTTTGAGTTTTTGTATGACTGGACCTAGGATTGAACCACTGTCTCCCGAGCCATTGCCTTTTGCAATCCTTCTAAAAAAATTCAATCTTCTTCGTCGAAGAACTTTCCGATTTAAATTTTAAGAAATTTTCCCTGGGGAAAAATGATGTCATCATCAATAGAAATGATGTTGAATATTCACAGTCCTTTCGTTTAAAGAAATGGACTCAAATTCTGGACGAAGCTGTTCGAGTTTCGATCGCGCTAATGCTCTTCGAAAAAGACATGAATCCATCTCTTCTTACCCCAAACAATAATTCCCCTGTCTCAGTGTCGTAATTTATTAAGCCTTTTGCTTAGATGTGGCACAAGGCCATATGAAATGGTCACCCAATGAAATTCGATCTCACTCGTGTAGATTTTCTAGTCGAGCTTGCTAACCATTACACAACCAGCGGCGCTTTCTCCAGCTCAGTGTGGCTTGGGACACGTTGAATTTATACGTGGCAACGGGGTAAAAAAAAGTGAGATGTCCTGAGTTTGAAACTAAACTGCTTCTTTAGGTGAGTTTCCAGTTCCGAAACAAGAGGGATTGAGGAGTGACTCCTTCGCGACTATTACTCACAGATTCACCCAAAACAGAAATGGTAAAACTTTTTAGGGTCCCATCAATGGGTCAAATAAATTTGTTAAAAAATTATTGGTATTAGATAGGAATACATGATACTATATAACTATTGATTAAATCTGCTAACAAAAGTTACTTGAAGCTTTTATTCTTTACTAAGGATTATTATCAGTTACTTGAAAACATATGCGTGGAAACAAATGACTTTTTACTAAGAAGAAATAATTACAAGAAACCAAATAATTATTAATATTAGATAGGAATACTTGAAACAAAAGGACTAAGAGCAAATTATTTATATCAAATAGGAATACTTGATATCATAGAACTGTGTGCAAATTATTTGTATTAGATAAGAATTCTTGAAACCTAGAACTGTGCAAATTATTTGTATTAGATAGGGATACTTGATATCATAGAACTGTGTGTAAATTATTTGTATTAGATAGGAATACTTGATATCATAGAACTGTGTGCAAATTATTTGTATTAGATAGGAATACTTGATATCATAGAACTGTGTGCAAATTATTTGTATTAGATAGGAATACTTGATATCATATAATTGTGTGCAAATTATTGGTATTAGATACGAATACTTGATATCATAGAACTGTGTGCAAATTATTTGTATTAGATAGGAATACTTGATATCATAAAACTGTGTGCAAATTATTTGTATTAGATAGGAATACTTGATATCATAGAACTGTGTGCAAATTATTTGTATTAGATAGGAATTCTTGAAACCTAGAATTGTGCAAATTATTTGTATTAGATAGGAATACTTGATATCATAGAACTGTGTGCAAATTATTTGTATTAGATAGGAATACTTGATATCATAGAACTGTGTGCAAATTATTTGTATTAGATAGGAATACTTGATATCATAGAACTGTGTGCAAATTATTTGTATTAGATAGGAATACTTGATATCATAAAACTGTACGCGAAAAAAAATCTCTCAAGAAACAAGTATTTTAACAATGTCTTTATAAATGTACAATTAAATATTTGTCAATATTTCTGAAAGGAAGCTTGATAATTGTTACTACTCAGAATATTTAGACTATTGATATCATTTTTATTGTTATACTCACGACGTTTCGGCCGATATACCCTTCGGCCTTCTCCAGGTGTTTCATGTCAAAATTCGGAGTCCACGTAGAATCTCGAACTGAACCCTTTTTTTTAACCACTAGGGTAGACTTTTCTAACTCTGTAAACCATGACCAGGTACAAGTGTTAAGTATTTCTTATCATTCTTACCCTTAGTTGGAATTGAACCTGCTACCTCCAGATGATTTCATTCAGAAGCACTTTCCAACCAAACGCCTTATCCACTGCGGCATGTGTCCTTGCAGGATGCAAATGTCCTATCGTCTAGGGATAAAATAAACCCAGACAGGTTGACATGTGATTAAAATGAATCCATCAGTCAACCCAAAGTATGGTTAAATAGTAGGGCAGACTGAGGCCTTCAGAAAAATTCTAATCAGTTGTTATCCTCATTAGGTCACACTGATACACAGAGTTCCTCCTCTTTATCTATTAATCTATCTATCTATCTATCTATCTCAATCTTTTCATCTATCTATCTATCTATCTATCTCAGTCTTTATATATATATATATATATATATATCTTTTCATATCTATCTATCTATCTATCTATCTATCTATCTATCTCAATCTTTTCATATCTATCTATCTATCTATCTATCTCAATCTTTTCATATCTATCTATCTATCTCATCCATTCATCCCGGTACGTTTTCTAGACGGCATCCAGGGTCTGCACCGAGCTGATGTAAGTAAGTCTTAGCTGGTCAGCCAACCCTGGTATGTCCATGTGAAGGAGTCCTAAAGAGAACTTATTCATAAGTTCATCTTTCCTTCTCTAGCAGTGCCCTGCATGACTTGTCCGTCTTTTTTATATCATTTTTGAGATGGGAGGTATGTAGGTGTACAACTGCTTTCTTGTGGAGTGTTGCTACCAGGAATTGTTCAAAACGGCACGTAGAATTTTTGTGCAGTTCCCATCTCGCTTTTTCTCAAGGCGTTTTGTTAACGTTTTTGTGGTGCATCTATACAGTTGTATTTACACAGCCCCGATTTGAAAGAAACCCCATTTTATTTTATCGGAGAGATCTGCTTTCCATATGGTCATTAGCAGTCGACATCTTTGCTAGCCATATGATGACAGTAAATAAGATATTTCTGTTGCGTAGCCATATACACGAATATGGCCATGTGCAAAATGGACATATAATGTTCATAACGATAGAACATATAAATAACATAGGAATCCCGGAATTCGAAAACACGTAACGACTTCTGGTTCAGGTACGAAACCTTTTTATTAACTTTGAGTTAAAGGTTTCGACGTAAGGAGGAGAGACACAATCTTCTATGCTGTCTTATTCATTTGGCCCCCATCTCGAGCGGCCCCCCATAGGGCGCAAGTTCGCCTCGCGTCTGCGCGCTCCAAAAGTCGATCCTTCTCGTTTGGCGTCTAGTACCCAACTCTCTAACTTTCTTCAAATATCACACAAACCTCTGCGCGCTTCCGGTGCGTGACGTCACTCGCACTCCGTCACCCGTTTTGTCTCGGAGTATTGTGACATCTGAGTGACACCTCTATCCGCCGGTGCGCGCCTGTGTTTACACCTGCCTCAATGTTGTACCTAACTAACCCATGTGCTGAGCCGAGAGGTTCTCAGCCTAACTAAACTCATAGGCATGAGCCGAAATCCCTCGGCTATTATATAACATTGCTACCGAGGAATGTGAACTTGTTTACTAGTTTTAGAGGCTTTCCCCTTAAAGTGGAGATGGATCCTTTTCGTTTAAAGCATACGAACTTTGTTTTATTTGTATTCATGTTGAGGCCAATGCCTCCTTCTGTTTGCTCCAGGCTACGCAGTATGGAATTCGGTTTGGGTTCGTGTATTTGCAAGGAGCTTAACTATTCTTGCATAAATATTTTGCTTGTATTTTAATGTTTAAAACCATTCTTCTTCAACAAAAAAAATGGAATTTTTTTCTATATTTTGCAAATATTTCAATGCGCAAAAAAAAAAAAGAAAGTTTCAGAAGGAGTTCCGTTAAGAATGAATATTGTAGATAGATTTAAGACGCAAAAGGTAAAAAAAAAAGCAAAAAGAAGAAAAAAAAAGTATAGGAAAAGTAAAAAGAAAACCGAAAGTGATATCATCCCTCCCCCCTCCAGGCCGAGCAGTGAGCATGTGCTTTTTTTGTGAAATAAAAACGGTTAACCCCCAGTAACATTCCCTAGTATTGCTAGCGAGCAGGTCATGAACAGATGATATGGATTCTTCTATTACGTCATAACAGCTTAGCTATTCTTGTATAAATATTTTGTATGCATTTTACAGTTCAAAACCATAGATCTATTAAAAAGAAAACAGAAACGTAATGCGTGGCGCCTTCAATAGGTTTCCAGACTTTTTTGTACAGGCATTTAAATTTGTCGTAGACTCTTGAACATTCAGTTAGTTATTGCTATACGTCTTATGACATGACTGACCAATTTTTATGATTTCACGTTCAAATGAACAGCTACAGCAGCAATTGGAATACACCCTACTAAAGCCTGATTGTCACAGCTGGTGAATTTCAAAAATGCAATCTGGACGTGAGGACACTTTAGAAGAACGATAAAACTTGGAAAAATGCTGCCACAGAAACGTATGGAATGCTTCAGAGAGCTTTTCGACCATCTTGCATGAATCGAGCATCAGTTTTTGAGTGGCATAAGAGATTCAAGAAAGGCAGGGAGTCTGTGAAGGATGATGAGAAGTGTGCAAAGAGTAAGGAAGTCAATACACCAGGGTTGATAGGCCAAAGAGTTAGGGTTAGTATGTTGACGTTCTAAGGGAGTTCAGGAAGAGATTCCGTCGGAAGAGGCCAGCACTCTTCAAATTTGGTCTGTGGCATTGTCAGCAGGACAATGCACCAGTCCACAACTCCATCCTTGTCACAAACTATTTGACAAAGATGGGTATCAAGACAGTTGCTCAACTCCCAATAGTCCAGACCTTGCTCCCTGTGACTTTTGGTTATTCCCTAGTCTCAGAGGCTGTTGTTATGAGACAATTGAGGAGATGAAAGAGGCTGTGACCAAGGTCATTGACACGCTCATACAAGAGGACTTCCATGGAGCCTTCCAGAAGTTGTTAGAACGGTACAAGTACATTGCAGCCGGAGGAGATTACATCGAAGGAGACTAAAGTTTCATGTGTGTACTATCAATAAAAGTGCCCATACGAAAAATGTCTGGAAACGTATTTAATGATCCTTATATTTCAAAACGAAAAGAACTATCCAAAAAATTAGTACCATGAGAATTGTGAGAGGCAAAAAGTAAAAGGAAAGCAAAAACAAGAAAAAAGAAAAAGAAAGAAAGAAAGAAATAAGCAAAGAAACTATAACCTTCTCGCTCCGCCAAAAATGACCTTGTGTTGTCGAATCCTGCCTATGACAGAGAAACTAGGTAAATACATAAAAGCATTTTTCAAGTTCTCTCCTTTTATAAACCAGTAGAACACTGGGCACCTCTGGTGGTGTAACGGTTAGCAAGCTAGACTAGCAAACCTACACTGGTGAGTTCGAGTTGCATTGGGAGTCCCATTCATTCGGCCTTGGGCCACATCGAAGTAAAGTGCTTTGTAAATTACTATAGAGTAAATAGTAGGGCACCTCTGGTGGTGTAACGGTTAGCAAGCTAGACTAGCAAACCTACACGGGTGAGTTCGAGTCTCATTGGGCGCCCAATTCATTTGGCCTTGTGCCACATCGAAGCAAAGAGCTTTGTAAATTACTATCGAGTGAATAGTCGGGCAACTCTGGTGGTGTAACGGTTAGCAAGCTAGACTAGCAAACCTACACGGGTGAGTTCGAGTCTCATTGGGCGCCCAATTCATTCGGCCTTGTGCCACATCGAAGCAAAGAGCTTTGTAAATTACTATAAACCAGTAGAACACCTTATCCGGTGATTAATTATTTACAACCCCAGCTGAAAGATTATGATTGTATTTACTATGAAAACGTTATTACGTCACCAGTTGGTGTTTGCGGTTTCTGTGGCTATACGAAGTCCTAAAATCATTACATGTAAATTTTCTCATGTTTGGAGTCTGAGTAAGAAAAAAAAATTACTCTGAGAGAAAATAGAGTAGTAATATGTTCAATGACGATTCTGATTTTGACCTGATTACAGTATGCACATATTAGTACTTAGAAGATATTCCGATAAAACCTTTCAAGTCTTCAGCCATCTTGCAATGTTGTACAACTCACTCCAAAAAGTGCGATCGTATTCATAGGATCAGTTCAGTTTCTTTATTTATTGAATATCAACCTTCGTAGGTTATTTCATGCTCACAGAATCTCTGGGAGAGGGGCCGTTCTCGTGGTGGATGGTTAAAGCAATGGACTGCGGAATCGTAGTAAGCGAGTTCGAACTCTATTCGCGCTATTACGTTCACTTTCGGGCAAATACCCTTGGGAAATGTATGAACCCCCTTATCCTCCCAGCTATGGGTTAAATAGTACCACTACTGTTCTTCGAGAAGGATGGCTTTGGCATCAAATAACCTAAAAAGGTTGATATGCCATTAAAGCAAAGAAACCAAACCAAACGGAAAATATATTTGTGATTACAATGGAACATTTGCAAATGAAGCAAATTTTGGCATTAAATAACCCATTCGGGATTGATATGCAGTTCCGCAAAGCAAATTAACGTAATTTTGGTTTGGTGAGGTGTGGTGTCATATAAACCATTGTAGGGGGTTAAGATGTTTCATACATTTCCCAAGGTTTACTTGTCTGAAAATGAACGTGATTGCGTGACTGGAGTTCGAACTCGCTTACTACGACGTCGCAGTCCAGTTCGTTAGGCCACAGGGACTCTCCTTAACCATTTGGTTACTGTATTGTACTCAACTCTGCCTTCCACTTTTTCATGGCTTCCGCGGCGTTATGGTCCAGTTCAAAATCGTAAAACCTTAAGTTTTCGAATTAGATTCCATTTCACGTTTATATGTGCCAATTTCAATTTGCGCACGAAGAGAAACAAGGCGCAACAACTAGAGCGATATTACCAATCACAGCGGCTTGAACTGGTTAGGTCATGAGATATACGCCCCGTAAATTAATACGTACCAAAATATTGCAAAACCTCCACCTCCAACTCAGGCCCGGAGTGGTAGCACCTGATTGGGCCCTATCTATGGGTTAAATAGAACTAAACTGCATACTAATGCTAACCTGAATCGTTTGAATTAGAACTGTTTGACTAAACTGAATAGCTTGAAATAGAAATGTTTTTGACAATTAAACTGTACTTACATTTAAACTGTGTGCTTATGCTAAATTGAATTGTTTGAAATAGAATTGTTTTTGACATTGAAACTCTGCTTACACTAAACTGAATTGTTTAATATAGAACTGTTTTGATATTTAACTGTGTGTAAAAAGATATGTAATCATACTAAACTAAATTAGCTGAATTAGAACTTTTTGACTAAACTGAATAGCCTGAAATAGAAATGTTTTTCACATTTAAACTGTGAACTCATGCTAAACTGAATTTTTAACAATAGAACTGTCTATTTACATAAAAATGGATTTGGCTTTGAATAAGCAACAAAGTTAGATATGTCATAATAAACCCAACCAACCAACCAACCAGCAGTGTCGAAACTTTGGGAAATGCGGAATAGTTCTTTATTGTCATCACTCCCTGGTCCCTTTTGATCCAGAGTGGTAGTACCCGACCAAATATTTTCTTATGAGTGACTCAGATTATTACGATAAACTTAACAAGACATTTTCCGAGCGTTTTTAATGCATATCGTCTTGTTTACCTGAGAGTTCAGTTGATATCTTTTACGTTTCTTAACAAAGAAAGATAAAGACAGACTTATTTCTCGAATGACATTATTGAGCCGATGGTGAGTGATGTTAGCGGAGATAAGGCCTGGAATCCTCAGCGTGTATGCCAAGCGACTACACACTCATTATTTGGCAGTCTGCCGACCAATTTAGCATTTTCAGTTGAAAATCTCAGTCATGTCACGATGGTCGTAAATATGAGTCGTTGTAACTTAAGGACTACCTATACACACGTCTACACCTGCCCTTTTTCTGGCAATTGTAGCAACAACAACAACAAAAGAAAAAAAGAAAGAAAAAAGAAAGAAAGGGAAAGTAAAAAATGAAATAGAAAAAGAAAGAAAAAAGAAAGAAAAGATAAAAAAGAAAAGAAGAATAGAAGGAAAAACAAAAACGAAAGAAAACAGGCTCAAGAAGATTTGCATGTATTGATCACCAATTCAGCACAAATGTTTCCTTTGCTACCGCAACTCGGATTTAAACACGGCCTGCCCGACCATGTCGGGTTGAGGACGGGATCCGGGCAATTGAGCAGTCCGTGACCAGGCAACTAAAGTAGTCACATGACCAGCTATTCTTCACTTCACTTCTGTCTTTACGAGGCTAGACGAACGGTCGAAGAGGTCCGATCCGATCAATCGGCTGCTCATGCCAAATCTTAACTCCTATATGATTGTCCGACCATATGCTTCAAATTGCTCTTGTAGAAAATAAGAGCCAGAACCAATTTTATCTTAAAGGAGCAAAAAGGCGGCGGCTGAGATAACAATAATGGAAGCCATTTAACTGTGTGAAAACAAATTGTTAATATTGAATAGAATTAAGCGAGGTAGCATCAAGTACCATTTGTTGAATCTTTGGTATGATTGAACCCAGGTCTCCCGGGCCATTGGCAAACACTCTAACCATTGTGCCCATGTCCGGTTTATAGATAGATAGATAGATAGATAGCATTAAAAAGTAAAGTTGGCGACCATAGTCGAGGGTGACCCGAAGGCTCCCTTTTCGATAGCTACTACACCAAGGTTTCTGGGAGGGCGCTACTCCTTCCCATGGATTGCTCCACTTTACCCTTGATCCGTACCTTATAATGTTGAGTATTAAGCAAGGAAGCATCAAGTACCATTTTTTGAGTCATTGGTATGACTCGACCTGGGATTGAACTCAGGTCTTCCGGGTCATTGGCGAACACTCTAACTGCTAGGCCAATGTCCGGTATTGGAGTTATTACTATTAGATAGTATTTAACTGAGTACAAACAAACGACTAATATATAAGAGAATCGTTATAGTTGGAAATACTTGGAACCATTCAAGCTAAGGAGTTCTAGCTAGTTTTTAAAAAGTTCCCTAAAACTATTCGCTTAAAAATTGTTGTATCGTGCAAAGGAAGAGATGCTCAGTGAAATAAAGAGTTAATTATTTATTAACTAAAGTGGCACAGTCCAACAAATATTATAAGTTTCCCGCTGTGAGTGTTACGTCCGAAGTTGCTCTGACTACTGACCGAGATCTTGCAGAACCCTCGTGCTTAAAGAAACACGACGTCTTTTATATCTCCGCGATACCGGAAGTCACGTGGTACGTGCCACGATACAACGCAAATCAAATATATATATATATATATATATATATATAAATTAGTTGGCCGACCATAGTCGAGGGCGACTCGAAGGCTCCCTTTTCAATTGCTACCACACCAAGGTGTAGGGAGTGGCGCTACTCCTTTTCCCTAGATTGCTCCACTAACCCATGATCCCTACCTTATAATGCTTAGTGTTAAGCAAGGAGGCATCAAGTACCATTTTTTGAGTCTTTGGTATGACTCGACCTGGGATTGAAACCCGGCTTCCCGGGCGATTGGCAACACTCTAACCATTATATCAGTGGGCCGGTGTACTATATATATATGTATGTTCACGCGATATGTTTATGCATAGACAAGATTTGGCATTCAATAACCCTTGAGCATTGATATGCCATTAAACTCCACTAAACGACCTGCTGTATGTATGTTTGCCAAATCAGTTTTGATAGATATTAAAATATTGTTAATCTCTTGGTGCCATGGATACCGTCGTTGGAAATGAACACAGTGACACAAGTTCAAATCCTGGGTGTGACGTTTTGCATTTCACATCACACTAATACCTTTTGGGAAAAGAAGGAATCCAACTATTTTACCTTTAGCTGTAGGTGACTAATAAGGCAGACTGAGTTCTTTAACCTTGTGGGAGGGGTCCTCGTGGCGTAATGGTTAAAGCGATGGACTGCAGAATCGTAGTACGCGAGTTCGTACTCCAGTCACCCTATTCCGTTCACTTTCGGGCAAATACCCTTGGGAAAGGTATGAACCCCCTTATCCTCCCAGCTATGGGTTAAATAGTACCACTACTATTCTTCTAGGAGAATGGATTTGGCATTGAATAACCTACAAAGGTTGATATGCCATAAAACAAAGAAACCAAACCAAACTTTAAACTTGGTATGATAACCGGACTGGGAGTAGGAAAAACCTGAATTTGTATTTGTTAAACTCTGCTGAAAAACTTACCTTGTGTCGCACCCTATTCTTTAATACTATTCTTGTTAGACGTCGGTGGTCTCATTCTTGCAGAATCTGTAGGCCTCTGTAGTTTTTACGCGGCCTGAACACTATTTTATTATTCAATGTAATCTTAGTATTTGTCGAGAGAACTATTTTACTATACATCATTAACCCGATATTCCCCACTGCAAAGCATGACCGACTGTCGCTTAGGTTATCCCAAAAAAAGAAATGCTGAGTGAATGAAGCATGCGTCACAATTCGTGCGTGGGCCCCACATCAAATTGACATTGTTTTAAAGATAGCCGGGTGGAAAATCGGATAAAAAATACTTGCAGTAGATTAAGGGTAGGTAGAAAGCTACCCTTAATTTGCTGCAATTATTTTTGTCTTCTTGTAAGTTCCAGGATCTAGTAACATTAGCATTTCTACAACAAGGGCCGGATATGGAGATCAGAACTAACCGATAAAATGAAACGCAGTTTCTTCCCGGCAGCGGTCGCATCGATACTGCTATATGGATGCACTACATGGACTCTAACAAAACGGCTGGAGAAGAAGCTAGACAGCAATTACACAAGAATGCTGCGAGCAATCTTGAACAAATCCTGGCGGCAACACCCCACAAGACACCAACTGTACGGCCACCTGCCTCCTATCATGAAAATTATTCAAGTTAGACGAACCAGACATGCAAGACACAGCTGGAGAAGCAGGGACGAACTCATAAGTGATGTACTCTTATGGACCCCCACATATGGCCGAACAAAAGCAGGACGACCAGCTCGAACATACATTCAGCAGCTATGTGAGGATACGGGATGTAGTCCAGAAGACCTGCCGGAGGTGATGAACGATAGGGAAAAGTGGCGAGAGAGGGACATGATGATGATGATGATGATGACTTAATAGATCGTTGAGATGTACTATAGCATGCCAATTGAGTCCTGAGTGGAAAAACATAACCTTTTTAACGTTAAGATTGTCAGCCGTTGAACTTGAAGTCAATCTGAGACTCAAGCTTCCATACAGTGGTTTCAGCCAGATGAGCAAAACAGTTGTAGAGTTAAAATAAGTTAGTCAATGAAAAAAAAAAAAAAAACGAACATGAACGGTGGAAACACTCCATTTCCGCTCATATCATTAACTCCCCGAGCGGACAATGACGAGAAAAGTCGTTAATAAATAAAAAGTATAATGTGCACATGATATTGTGGTCACATGATCATTCCTCATCATCGAATAAGATGGCGACACAAAGGAGCTATCAGAGCGACCGAGGTGTCAAGACGAGGCGACCGGAGACTAGATGAACTGAAGTTAGGTAAGGAGATGGGAACTGACTGATCGTACTATGATACATTTACATTTGAATACAACATAGCTCGAAGTGCGACTAACTGTAACAATAAAGTATTATGGGAAACCGTCCTGGCTTTGTTGTCCTTAGCTTAGCTTAGTTTGGCATACTTAAAATTTGTGATCTGATATTATCTTAGGGGATTATCATTCTTGTTAGACGTCGGTGGTCTCATTCTTGCAGAATCTGTTGATCTCTACCGTTTTTACGCGGTCTGAACACTATCTTATTATACACCGTAATCCTAGTATTTGTCAAGAGAACTATTTTACTATACATCATTAACCCGATATTCCCCACTCCAAGGCATTACCTATTGGCGCTTGGGTTATCCCAAAAAGAGGAATGCTGAGTGAATGAAGCATGCGTCACAATTCGTGCGTGGGCCCCACATCAAATTGACATGGTTTGAAAGATAGCCGGGTGGAAGATCGGATAAATACTTAATAAACCTGATATTTTTGCTGAGGAGAGATCCCGTAAGTTCCTTATACAAAAAGATGCATAATAATTTTTCTATGCACGGATTTGTTTGTTCATTCGTTTGTTTGTTTGTTTGGTTGTTTTGTGTTTTATGGCACGTCAACCATAGTAAGTTATTTAATGCCAAATCCATTTTAATACATATAAACAGTCCTATTTCAAACAGTACAGTTTAGCATAAGGATAGTTTTGGTCTACTCTCTGTAAAATGTAAAAACGTTCCATTTCAAATAATTCAGTTCAGTATGAGTACGTAGTTTAAATATCAAAACAGTTCAATTTCAAGCAATTCAGTTTAGCTTTAGTACGCAGTTTAAATGTCAAAACAATTCTATTTCACGCAATTTAGTTTAGCATAAGTATACAATTTAGTTCTGTTTGACCCATAAATAGGAGCCTATCAGGTGCTACCACTCCAGACCAGATGAAGTAAGAAATATTTTGACGAAAAAGGATTAAGAATTATCTATGTTCAATAATCTCTCAAGATCGGTTGGCTTATCCGGTCATTTCTACCGGATAAGCCATAGATAGGGATCCTAACAAATACTACAATTCCGATTCAGAGTGGACCTGGGAGTAATGGGAATAAAGGGGCACTTCACACTCCTGAGAGGGAGTCAACTAGACTAAAACGATGGACTGTATCATCGTAGAAAATGAGTTCGAACTCCTGTCGCGCTACTAAGTTGATTTTTAGACTTATACCTTTGCGCATGGTATGAACCTTTTTATTCCTCCTGTATAAGTTACATACCACCTATACCATTCTTCTAAAAGGATGGTCTTGGCATCAAATAACACATGAAGGTTTATATGCCATTAAACAAAAAAACTGAAATCGAACACTCTCCTGATTTCCGGAGAACCGGAGCCTCATCACCACGTGCATTATTGTGTCATACCTAGGACATGCACATTTTGTGGAGGGATTTACTTCTCCGAAAGAGATACACTCAGTGTATTCTAAGCCGCTATAACACACCAAGTGAGGATCTAACTCATTATTCCTTTCTAGCTTTGTGTATAGTGTAATTATAGCTGTGATTATTTTGTGTCAATGTTCGCGTTGATTCTAGATTTTTGTAAACAGATGAAAAGTCGTATATATATAACCTTTTTTTTTAATCAACAGTAAAATTTCAGCAATGTTGTTCTTTCATTGAGTAGACGGTAAAAAAAGAGGTTTCATTTTTCATGACCAGATGCTATATTAAGTTTGGGCCTCCCAAGATCTTGCCTAGGGGCTTCTAAATGGCTTAATCTGTCTCTGTTCACAACTAGCTATTTTTAGTAAGTTACTCGGCAAGGAATTCGTGAAAAGGGTGGAAGTACCCTTCAAGATGGAAGAAAGACATCTGGTTATAACGACCCACCCAACAAAAGGTGGATGTAAAAAAGAAATAAAGAATAAAGAAATCTGAAATGCGATTGGCTAATTACGCCCATAATTTGAAACGTTCCTTTCTGTTTAACAAACTGGTATTTTATCTTACTTCTCAAAAGTATTTGAACAAACTATCTGCAACAGATCAATTGGTTTAGAGGGTTAAAAATAAGAACATTACGCAAAAAAAAAAATAAAAATTCAATAATGATGACAAGGAATACAATAGTCATGTTTTTGGTTTTGTTTATTTTTTCAATGGCATATCAACCCCTTGTGGGATATTAATAATAGAATTTGATTCCTTTTTAAATCTATATTTTGGTCTCTTTAAAGGTTTTAAGTATTTTTATCCAATAATAATAATTCTTAAACAGATCTATTAGACATATATATTCAGGTACTGAAACTCGGGATCTGAGTGGACCTGGGAGTAATGGCAATGAAGAGGTGTCCCACACCTACCGGAGTTCTACAACTGGGTTCTTACCACTGGATCCAGTTTAATGCTTTACCAAAGACACTCATAGTTTGGAGATTTTGATTGCTAAATTCTTGAGAAATATCGTTTTCATAGAATTGCTAAATGAATGTTTTTTTTTATACCTTTGAGATTTTCCTTCTCTTGCATCAGTTGCCTTATCAAGACTACAGAGTCAGTCTGCCCTGCTATTCCCCCTTAGCTGAGGGAAGAAGAAAAGGATTCATGCCTTTTCTTTTTGTCATTAATTTTCCAAACTTAGTAAGGGTGAAACATTTATAAATAATATTTTAATCAAGGCAAAAATTTCAAATGTATTCCACTTTCATTGAGATTTTCCTTCTCTTAAATCAGTTACCTTACTGTGGCTACAGAGTACAATATGCCCTACAATTTATTTTTTACTGAGTGAAGAGAAGAATTTATATCTTTCCCTTTTGTCATTAATTTTCCAAACTTAGTAAAGGATATACATTTATAAACAATATTCTAATCAAGGCAAAATTTTCAAAAGTGTTTTACATACACTGAGAAAATAAAGAAGAGAACGAGGTTTTCTTTTTTATGATGAGAAGCTATTAATTTTGATCCTCGCAGGGTCTCTTAGACCCAGGTTATTGAGTTGCTTTAATCCGGTAGTGACGAGACTTGTGGATTCTTGTTGGAAACGAATTCCGGAATTCTTGGTGATTAAAATGATGAAAGAAATTACCTGTTGAAAGGTTTTTCAGTAATCGGATTTAGTTAGTAGTAGCCAGGATCCTCTTCATCCGATTAATAGAGATGTTTGGTTGTGTTCTTCGTTTCTTCAGAGTCTATTAGTGTTGGTGCCGAAAAGATAACGAAGGAATTAACATACAATTTACCATTAGTTCGTCGATGATAGGTTATGCTTTAAGGTTGGTGCACAGGTTAGAAATTCTTTGGTTAGTTGTTGTTTTACTGCATATAAACCATTGTGGATTATTTAAAGCCAAATCTTGTATATATATATATATATATATATATATATATATATATATATATATATATATATATACGAGGAGCATACGATAAGTTTCCAGACTTTCTTCGTGTGGACATTTAAAATTGTCGTAGACGCTTGAAAATTCACTATGTTATTGCTATACATCTTATGAGATGACGGACCAATTTTTATGATTTCAGGTTCAAATGAACAGCTACAACTGGAATTGGAATACACCCTACTAAAGCCTGATTGTCACAGCTGGTGAATTTCAAAAATGCAATCTGACACTTTAGAAGAACGATATGCAATAACATTCCTGGTGATTAGAATGACAAAAGAAATTACCCGTCGAAAGGTTTTTCAGAAATCGGATTTAGTTACCG
Source organism: Sepioteuthis lessoniana (assembly GCA_963585895.1). NCBI lineage: Eukaryota > Metazoa > Mollusca > Cephalopoda > Myopsida > Loliginidae > Sepioteuthis > Sepioteuthis lessoniana. The sequence goes on from OY757939.1 coordinate 59,593,615, forward strand.
TTTTTCCTTCTCGCGAAGCAAAAGCTACTGTATTCACTCTGCGCAACGATTTATGCATAAATGGGGAAGAGATGGTTTCATGCCTTTCTCAAGAGCATTAGTCCCAAGGAAAACTAATCCTACTCTGTCATTTGAACTAAGCTGATTCCTTTTTTCCGCAGCAATATCCATCACAACAAACGTGTATCATATATACATATTTACCCGAATCCTCTGCACAGGATGCGACACAAAGTCTATTCTGAAACAGAGTTTAACATGTTTGAATTCAGAGTTCTCCTTCTCCTGGATCAGTTGCCATACCAAGATTAAAGAACCCAGTCTGTCCTACTATTTATCAATAGCTGGAAGGAGAATAATTGGATTCATACCTTTACCAAGATTATTAGCGCAATGTGAAATGTTAACAGTCTCGTCTAAGATTCGAACTCGGGTCGTCGTGTCCATTTCCAACCACGGTAACCATTCCACTACGAGTGCCTCAATAAAAATGAAACACGGGTGTATCATATATAAAATTTGCAAATATAAAACATGAAAAAAACCCCCAAAAAACAACAGATATTCAGAGGAAGGACTTATTTATATATGAATAATCGGCCAACGTCCCAGGTCCGTTTATTTAAACCATCTTCAGGGCAATGTTAGTATGTCATGTTATGTCTCATCCGAAAAATCATTTTCAAATAAAAAAGAAGCGAAAAAATCAGTAAATTCTTCGCGCTCTATTATTGTTAAAGGCGTCCTTTTTCAAAATGTGTATGACGTAATTAACGTTCGAAAATTTTTATTTTTATATTTTATCCTATCTTATTTAGTTTATTCATTTTTCAAAAAAGGAAGACGTATTTGCTAAAGATTTAAAATATCTTACAGGGAAGTCCTCGTAGCGTAGTGGCTAATGTAGTGGACTGCAGCCTTGAAGTAAGCAAGTTTGGACTCCGTTTAGGCTATTCGGACAAATATCCTTGGGAAAGGCATGAACCTCCTTATCCCCCTCTAGCTATTGGTTCTTGTATCACTGCGGATCTTCTACAAGGTTGACTTTGGCATTATATGACCAATAAAGATTGATATACCATTATACAAAGAAAGAAAGCCAAGAAACCAAAATCACACACACACACACACACACACACACACACACACGCACGCACGCACGCGCGCACACATATACTTGTATATTGGAGGCGCGCTTAACGTAACGATTATCGTCGTCCGAAATGGAATCTGCCGACTGAGTTAAAAACCCGAATGTGGCATTTTGCATTTCAGTTCACTCTAATGTCATTGGGAAAGCCATGAATCCAAATTCTCCTATCCCCGATCAGAGCTATGGGTAAATAGTAAGGCAGATTGGGATCTTTAGCCTAGGTTTGGTAACCAGTCTAGAAAGAAAACTCTGAAATCCACTAAGAATTAGCTTTATTCTACATCTTGCCATTGATGCAGTGGATGATAAATACTTATAGGCTCTTGGATCCTCTTGCTCCTTAGGTTGGTTGGTTGGTTGGTTGGTTGGTTGGTTTTACAGCGTATCAACCTTTTCGGGTCATTTAACGCCAAATTAAATTTTTTTTTAATTCCGTTTTGTATAAGTATAGTTTTTATTTACAAACAGTTAAATATCAAAGCTTCACTTAAAAATTGACCTTGTTTCATATCCTGCCCAAGAGGAGGGGTTCGTAAATATGGTTAAATATCAACACAGTTCTATTTCAAACAATTCAGTTTAGCATAAGCACGCAATTTAGTTCTATTTGACAATAGATAGGTGCTTCCAATCCGGGCCATAATGGACCTGGAAGCGATGGCAATGAAGGGGTACTCCACATTCCCCAAAGCTCAATCATTACTGGAACCTCACCATCAGATTATTTAGAGTCATACCAGGACACTCTTTGTGGTGGGGGCGGATCTTACCCCTCTACAGAGAAGCAGTCGGTGTATTCTACTACAGTACTAGCAGAGTGGGCTGACCTGTCATTAGAAATTATACTCCAAGAATAATATTGCTTTTTTCATATATATATATATATATATATATATATAAACTATCGTTCCCGGGGTAGATGCATAAACGTTAACTTTTTGACGGCATTTATTAACTTACATGTCCTCATAAAGATATAGTTCACAGTAACTTGATTAAAATGACACATTTTCAGTTGGTGATTAGTGCACTTTTGTGGTAGTAATAGTATTCTCTGCGCTGTTCGTCGTTTATTTAAATTCTATCATACGTACTCACTGCAAAAGAAGGAGTGAAAGGGGAGTACTATTCTACTCAGTTTCATTGCATCTAAACGGACAAACAGACTGAAATTAACCCCCTTCCCTCGTCTTCAGATTTCTGTTGTTTATTTTCGTGACTGTCGCTATATTTGCAGCTCAGTGCTATTCTTACGCCTCTCTCTCTCTCTCTCTCTCTCTCTCTCTCTCTCTCTCTCTCTTCACACACATCAGGGTAGGTGGTGGTATTCTCAATCTGGCTGGGTGACATCCGACATGGTTACAGTTTGTTTCTGACGAACCCTAATCTCTCTCTCTCTCTATATATATATATATATATATATATATGACATGAGGTCTTACAAAAACAGCGTATTCTACCTGCCGTCCTGACAGTGACGAACGAAGCCCAAGCTGCAACTACGCATATGCAACTGGTATCTGTAGAATTTACCTTTTCGCAACGTCCCTCAATCTGTACCCTAAACTGCCTCACTCATCCTCCCAACAACCATTAGCCTCAGCAAACAACCTCCACTACTACACCAGCATCGTACAGTAGACATTCTAATTTAGAAGAAAAGACGAGAACGAAGAAAACAATTAAAAAACAAAACAAAACAACACAAAACAAAAAGTCCCTCTAAGACTGCATCCCTCAATAAACCCCACCCCATAGCACATAAAATACCTTCCCGGCATTTTGGGTTATTTATAAATCTGTGCAGAAAAGTTACGCGCACTAAAGACTCGAGTAAGAAAAGCGTGCCATTCCTAACCAGCTGTTGCTCTCAGTGTGTGACACTTCGTTAAGGTTTAGTCTGGTTTATTAGTTTAAAGGCATATCAACCCCTTATGGGTTATTTAAAGCTGAAAATATATTTCATTTGGAAAGGTTTGATTACAATTATAAATATTAATAGGTTTAGTTTGGTTTATTTCTTTGACGATACATCAACACCCTATGGGTATTCTAAAGCCAAAATGTTAAGTTTCTTTTTCGTTTCGGTTACAGTGACATATCAACCTTCGTGGGCTATTTAATACCAAAGCCATCCTTGTAGAGGACAAAATGTGATTCATTCGTAAAGGGTTGATTGCAATTATAACTACTCATGCGTTTGGTTAGACTTATTTATTTAATGACATGCTAACCCGTAAGGGATTACTTAACGTCGAAATTGGATTAATTTGTAAATTTTTGATTGTAATCATAACTGTATTTTTAATGTTCCATTGCATTTTTTTTTTTTTTGTTTTTTTGTAAATTCACTACTATTTATCAAGAATCATTTGTTTTTCAGTGTTGTTTAGTCTCAAGTATTCTAATCCAATACGAATAATTTGATTTGAACGAAACGTTTTGCCCTTCATTCTTTCCAGTTCAACGACAGATCTTCCTAACTTTTGTATCAGACAAACAAATGTTTAGGGTTATCACTGACTCTCTCTATAAACGAGCTGCTTAAGGATACGGCCATCTTTAACTCAAACAATGAGACGTAGCCATCTTACCTGTATGTTCATGGGAATGGATTCTATTTAAAGTATGAAACAATAGGAATTGTTTGGCTTGTTTTTTTTTTTTTTGTTTAACGGCCTTTCATCATTTGTTTATAGGGGTAAAACGCTCCTATGAAGGTAATGCATTGGTTTCAACACATACACACATGTATATGATTTTCTATATTTATAAATGAAGATTGCTCAGTACTAGTGATATAACAAATGCGTGGTGCATTAAATAAGTTTCCAGTCTTTTTTGTATAGGCATTTAAAATTGTTATAGACTCTTGAAAATTCAGTATGTTATTGCTATACATCTTATAAGATGACTGACTAATTTTGCTACCACCCACTCCCTCTCCCTCTCTCCACTCCTCAATATCAACCATTGCTTCTGGCTGGTCTTCTTGACTAAACTTTGTGTCTGTACGGAGCTGTTGTTGATAAGTTCTAGTTTGTCGTCCAACAGTTGCACGTACGTGTGAAGGGGTTCATAGAAAAAGATCGCTTACGAGTTCGTTTTCTTAAAAGATTACTACAAGATTATATTAATATTATGTATACACATATATGTACTCTTTATGTACGCGGTGCCTTCAATAAGTTTCCAGACTTTTTTGTACGGGCATTTAAAATTATCTTGAAAATTCAGTATGTTATTGCTATATATCTTATGAGATGACTGACTAATTTTCATGATTTCAGCTTCAAATGAACAACTACAGCAGGAATTGGAATACACCCTACTGAAGTCTGATTGTCACAGCTGGTGAATTTCAAAAATGCAATCTGGACGTCACGACACTTTAGAAGAACGATATGCAATAAAATTCGGTTTTAAGCTTGAAAAAAAAGCCACAGAAACGTATGGAATGCTTCAGACTTCTTTTCGACCATCTTGCATGAATCGAGCATCAGTTTTTGAGCGGCATAAGAGATTCAAGGAAGGCAGGGAGTCTGTGAGGGATGATGAGAGGTGTGGGAGGAGTAAGGAAGTCAATACACCACTGTTGATTGGTGAAAAGGTTAGGGTTAGGGCTAGTATGTTGACGTTTTAAGGGAGTTCAGGAAGAGATTCCGTCGGAAGAGGCCAGCACTCTTCAAATCGGGTCAGTGGAATTTCCACCAGGACAATGCACCAGTCCACAACTATATCCTTGTCACAGACTATTTGACCAAGATGGGTATCAAGACAGTTCCTCAGCTTCCCTAGAGTCCAGACCTTGCTCCCTGTGACTTTTGGTTATTCCCTAAGCCCAGAGGCTGTTGTCGTTACGAGACAATTGAGGGGATGAAAGAGGCTGTGACGAAGGTCATTGACACGCTCACACAAGAGGACTTCCATGGGGCCTTCCAGAAGTTGTTGGAACGGTACAAGTACATTGCAGCCGGAGGAGATTACTTCGAAGGGGACTAGAGTTTCATGTATGTTCTATCAATAAAAGTGCCCATACGAAAAATGTCTGGAAACTTATTTAACGATCCTCATATCTGAGTTAGGGTAGCGTAGACAGCGGCACTTGATGACTGTCAGTGCCACGCTACGGATTGACTTTACTATCTATCTATCTATCTATCTATCTATCTCCACCCGTTGATACTGAACATCACGATTGGAAAATCCTCTAGACGGCATCCATTATCCGCACAGAGCTGATAAATGTCAGTCTTTGCTGGTCGGCCAACACTAGTATGCCTCTGTGTAGGAATCCATAGGAAAACTTTCTTTATGGGTTCGTCCTTGCTTACTTCGGCAGTACCTCACATATTTTGCTCGTCTTGGCGATTTGTGAGGTGATCACAGAGGCGAGAAAATGACAATTACCAAGCAGTATACATATATATATATATCTTACGCAAAACTTTCTTACGTTCAGGTTCCTCTTTCTTTGTGGAGTTCACCTCAGTGTGTAATGGGCCGCTCGTGAAGGGGCTGAAAATCGCTTGAGCTCTGTAAGCCCTCCACTCTTCAAATCTGGAGAACCTGATTTGTCCAATCACTTAGTGATCTAGGTCCAAACCCTAAGCCTTGATCTCCACATTTCTCTCAGCATTTTTTAACAATTGTAACAGAAACACGTCACTCTTCTTGAATCAACCTCCTTGGGCTTTTCTTCAACTATTTAGCCTAAGCAAGCCGACCAACATCACCACAGAATAGACAGAATAGCCCAGTTACTACCTTCTTCATTACATTAAAGAACTTTAAGTTACTATTCTGACCTTTCTATGATGGAGAGCTGGAAGCATTTGTCGCTAAGCTTGCTAGTGGAGATTATGTGCATAGGAATGCTTCCAAACGGTACTTGTGTTTGTACTATGCTACGTTTGCACCACTTGTATTCTAACGAAACACCTAGTGAAAAAGCTAGATGAGAATTATACAAATCCCAGAGGCAGCACTCTGCAAAACAATAAATGTACGGCCATTTATCTCTTATTTCACAAAGCCTTCACTTAAGATTAGATTGGACATGATGTGAACTGCTAGGGTCATGAGGTGAACTTATATGATATTCTCCTATGCACCTCTACTTATGGACACATCAGTGTTGACTGATCAGTAATGACTTATATGTGTACACACAAGATAGTATCGTATATATATATATGTATATATATTGCATGTGTGTGTGTTCGTGTGTGTTGTCGTTATATTTATAGGGCTTGTCGAGCAATCAATTCACAGTTTATTCTTTTTTGTGTATTACTTGATTTAGGCTTTTCGCCAAATGTGTCAAGTTCAGATAAATATTTATGTAGATATAGATGTGCATTTCTCATCTGGAACAGTGCCATACGAGTGATGCCCCTTGGGGACAGAACTGACAACTGTATCTTACGATAGTAAATGTTATAACTAATGTTCTACCGTTGTCTCTCTCTCTCTCTCTCTCTCTCTCTCACACACACACACACATGCACACACACACACACACACGCACGTATATATATATATATATATATAAATATGTGTGTGTGTGTGTATGTGTGCGTTTGAGTGTGTGTGTGTGTGTGTTTAGGCTCTCGTGATATAATGAATAACGTCGTAGGAAATGGACATTGCGAGACGAGTTCAAATCCTGGATGTGACGGTTTGCCTTTCACAAAGCGCTAATAGTCTTGTTAAAGAAACGTATCCAATTAATGCCGTTCCAGATATTGGTAACTAGTAGGGGAGAGTGGGCTCTTTAACCTTGGTATGGCAACCAGTCTAGGAGAAGAAAATCACTGAATTCAAACCTGCTAAACTTCACTTAAAACTTGACCTTGTATCACATCTTGGTCATGCAGAGTGGGATAGATAGATAGATAGATATGAAAAGTCGGAGAGAGAAATATAGATTGATATGAACCGACAAAGATAGATAGATAGATAGATAGATATGAAGAGTCGGAGTTGGTTGGTTGGTTGGATTTATGGCATATCAACCTTTAAATATATGTTTTACTGAATATCAACCTTTATATGTTTTACGGAATATCAACCTTTACAATATATTGTTTTTTTTATATGTTTTTGTTTTCTTTATAATCATCACTATACAATTTTTTACATATTTCAAATCATGCGTACCACACGAAGTGGTATATTTTTTTCAAAGGCAAAGAAAAAGTCAGACATTAACTTGTTTTGCAAATTTAATCATCCCTTCATTAAAACCTAATAAAATCAAAATTGCTTTTTGGCTTTATTTCAAAAAGTTATTCACAAAAGGTTTCATATACATATGAAAATAAAATTAAAAAATTACGAATATATAAAAGTTATTTATTGATAACTAATTTTTTTAAAAGCGTTATGCAAATTAGGTATCTGATCTATGATGAACGCCAATTATTAGCACATAAAATACACAATGCACGTTGTTCATGTGTATAAAAGATGTTGGCCGTTTTAATGTAATATGAGTGCTGAAACACGCTCATAAATTCCCATTCATATATATATATATATATATATATAAAATATGGTCAACCCGAAGGTTCCTTTTTCAAGATCTAATACACCGAAGTGTAGGTGGGGAGTAACTCCTTTCCTTGGATTGCTCCACTTACACTTAATCCGTAATTTATAATGTTGAGTGTTAAGCAAGGAGTCTTTTTTTTGTATGACTCGATGTGGGATTGAACCCCAATTTCCCAGGTCATTGTTTAACTCTGTAACCATTTATATATATATATATATATATATATATATATTTATTCATATATATATATCCTATCATTATCATATCACGATGCGAGCACGGATCTCCCTGACCCTCTCTCGCCACCAATCACTATCGTTCATATATATATACATATTATTCATATATATATATATATATATATATATATATATGCCACCAAAAGCCCATCACGAAAACTTAGACGAAGCAGACACGCGGGACACTGCTGGAGAAGTAGGAACGCGCTCATAAGGGATGGACCCCTTCAAATGGACGTAAAAAGGCAGAACGTCCAGCTCGAACCTACATACAGCAGCTCTGGGCCGATACAGGATGTAGCCCTGAGGATCTGCCGAAAGCAGAGGACGATAGGAAGATAAGGCGAAAGAGGGTCAGGAAAATCCGTGCTGATAGCATGACATGATGATAATGTATATATATATATATATATATATATATATATATATATATATATATATATATTATTCATATGTATATATATATATACTTATATATGCATATATATTCATTCATATGCTTATATATATATATATATATATTGTTCATATGTATATATGTATATATCAATATTTATATATGCATATACATTCATTTATATGCTTATATATATATATATATACATGAGTGTTTGTGTGTGTATATATATATATATATATATAACACGAATAATTGTATTCATACCTTTACATAAGTTATTGGCGCAATTTGAAATGTAAAAAGAGTCATCCAGGATTTGAACTCTGCTTGTGTTCATTTCCTAAGACGCTGACTATTACACCACATGTAAAGTCTGAGGATTTTTTTACATTCAAACTTAAGAGAAAACAAATATTTACAACTTGAATTTTCACTACATCACGTATGATGCTAAATATACTATTGACACTCAGTCCTCTTGAAGAGGTTTCGATCCTTGAATGTGGTTATTTCTACGAATATCCTCTTTTCGGACTGCTTGTCTATTAAGTGGATGTCTAACGAGTTTTCACGCCTAATTAGCCCTTTTGTTTTGATATCTATCGTCTACGAACACACAAACCGAAATGTCCTTTATTAATATAAAATTAACACGTAACATGTTTCACTTATACGGCTTCATCAGAAATTACGATATTGTTTTTAAAAAGATCTCTAAAGTCATTGATATTAATCTTTATGAAAAAAATTTGGATATCATAAGGTACTATTTACTACTATTTTCTAAAGCAATGAAATTGTGTAAACAAAAATAAGACTACGTTAATATATGAAATTTACTTTTTTGAACTACAATATATTCTTAATATGAGTCGATATCACACACACACATATATATATCTATAAGGTCATCCACAGACAGATCTGTTTCGTTCTATCAGAATTCATCCGTGTGGCTAGACATACTACCTTCCCGTAGCTGGGATCGAAACCCGGTTGACTCAAACGCCAATTCAAGCCTCTACGCCTCAGCCACGAGGAAACAGTAGCAACGAAGTAAATTTTAAACGGTTATGAATCACAATTACTATTGTTTACATACATCCGCTTAACGGCTACCGAGAGCTCAATTCATATTTGAAGAACCTTGCAACAAACGCTAATGTCAACGCGATTACTTCATTCGCTAGAGAGCTCAACCCTACATGGGTTGGGGAGTATATATATCTATATATATGTATCTATATATATAATGGATGTCCTGGAGTTGTAATGGTTACCATCGTAGAAAATGTACACGCTGAATCGAGTTCAAATCCTGTATTAGGCTGCCTGTATTTCAAAAAGTGCCAAAAATTCTCTTGGGAAATGTACGATCCAACAATTCTATCTGGGTAAATAGTATGTCTGACTGGGCTCTTTAACTTTGGTTTGGCAAGCGGTCTTGGAGAAAGAAAACCTGTTAAATTCCACTTGAATAATTGACCTTGTGTCTCATCCTGCTCGTACCGAGGGGTTGGTAAATACACACACACACTCACACACATATGCACACATTTATATATTTATGTACATGTGTGTCGGTCTGTGTCTGGGTCTTGTTCGTCTTGTTTGTGAAATAGGAGACAAGTGGCCATGCAGCTGCTTCCAAGATTTGTTCAAATCAGCATGCAGCCTTTTTATGTAGTTTCCTATCTAGGTTTTTCTGTAAGCGCCTCTTCGAGGTCCAATGGTGCAGCCATACATAAGTAAGCACGCTGGGTACTACTGGAGAAGCAGGGATCAACTCATAAACGAAGTTCTTCCGTGGGATCCCACACAGGAACAACTCAGTCTTAGCCGACCAGCAAAGACATTGATCAGCTCTTAGGAGTGATGGCCGATCAGCTCCCAGGAGTGAAAGCCTATCAGCTCCCAGGAGTAATGGCCGATCAGCTCCTGGGAATGATGGCCGATCAGCTCCCAGGAGTGATGGCCGATCAGCTCCCAGGAGTGATGGCCGATCAGACCCCAGGAGTGATGGTCGATCAGCTCCTTGGAGTGATGGCCCATCAGCTCCCAGGAGTGATAGCCGATCAGCTCCTAGGAGTGATGGCCGATCAGCTCCCCGGAATGATGGCTGATCAGCTCCCAGGAGTGATGGCCGATCAGCTCCCAGGAGTGATGGCCGATCAGACCCCAGGAGTGATGGTCGATCAGCTCCTTGGAGTGATGGCCCATCAGCTCCCAGGAGTGATAGCCGATCAGCTCCTAGGAGTGATGGCCGATCAGCTCCCAGGAGTGATGGCCGATCAGCTCCCCGGAATGATGGCTGATCAGCTCCCAGGAGTGATGGCCGATCAGACCCCAGGAGTGATGGTCGATCAGCTCCTAAGAGTGATGGCCCATCAGCTCACAGGAGTGATGGCCGATCAGCTCTCGGGGGTGATGGTCGATCTGCTCCTTGGAGTGATGGCCCATCAGCTCCCAGGAGTGATAGCCGATCAGCTCCTAGGAGTGATGGCCGATCAGCTCCCAGGAGTGATGGCCGATCAGCTCCCCGGAATGATGCTCGATCAGCTCCCAGGAGTGATGGCCGATATGAACGGAGAGCAAGAGACTCAAGGGAATTCGATTTGATTATACAGATGTGTGTGTGTATGTGTATGTATGTGTGTGTGTGTGATAGTAGTAGGTGTGTAGAAATGGCAGTCGATAAATTAAGATACCAATAAAATATCCACGTCGCTTTTTATCATTTTATCAAAAATGCCTTTTTCTTTTGACTTGAATCTTTACCTACTGATTCTATTTTACATATTGAATAAATATTTAAGAAAGAATTTGGTTGTCAAATGACACAACTCGGCAGCCAAGTAAGTAACCAAACCGATTCAAATCGAATAACCTGAACTCTTTCTCTCATTGCAATTACTTCCATATGCAATGTTTTATTTATTTATTCATTTTTTTCATCCTGTCAATTTGGTCTTAAGTGCCGACTGCTTTCCCGCGCTGAGGTAGAATCCCATCTCACACACACGCAAAAAAAGGATTAGAAAAAAATCGCGTTCTGGCTATGATACTAAACTTTAGCCTGGTTGGAGTTTTTGGACTCTACCTGTGGGTTTTACGAATGCATCAAAACGAGCTTTATTGTAGGAATGCACTGGGGAGAGGTTTATTATATGAATGTATCAGAAAGGGTTTTACAATATAAATTAAAGGGAAAGGGTTTTATAATAGGAATTTATCGGAAAGTTTTTTACTATTGGAAAGTATTGGAAAGGGTTTTATTATGTAAATAATTTGAAACGGGTTTTACTACAGGATTGTATCAGAAAGGCTTTTATTATAAGAAAGTATTGGAAAGAGTTTTACTCTATAAATACATTGGAAAGGGTTTTACTATAGGGATGTATCAGAGCGTCTTTTACAATAGGAAAGAGTTTTTCTATTGGGAGACATTAGAAAGTGTTGTGCTACAGTAATATATTCGAAACAGTTTTAATACAGGAATATATTAGAAAGGGTTTTATAATAGGAATGCATTAGAAAAGGTTTTACGAGTGAAATATATTGGAAAAGATTTTACGATAGGAATGAATTTAAAAGAGTTTTACAATAGGAATGCATTAGAAAGGGTTTTACTATACAAATACATTAGAAAGGGTTTTAAAATTGAAATATATTCGAAAAAAGTTCTTCAAAAAGTGTACATCAGAAAGGGTTTTTATACAGGAATGCATTGCAAAAAGGATTTTTTAGTAATACTTAGGCCAGAGTGGTTAGTTTACCTCATGAATCCACCGTGTGACATTACAAATAAATGTATGAGCCTACGCCCTCAGTCAATACACACACGTGCACTTGTCGATATTAAATTTACACATAGGTTTGTCTTTTGGAGACACATCTGTGTGTTAGGGCGTGGGTAAAGCTGAATACCAACAACTCACATACATACATGCATACATACATACATAGTTAATTGGAGTTAACCGGAAATTGCATGTGGGTATTCTTTCTCTTTTATCCGATGGAAGTTTCGCCGTCAATCGATGGGGGTCAAAATGTTGAGAGGAAACTCTTTCTGGGGGCGGTCATGGATGAATAGGAAATGGTGTACTAGGAGTGGACGAAAAAAGGGCGCAATAAGGTATGCTTAACCTATCAATCGTTTTATTTGACATCTACTGACTAGTAAGTATACTTAATGGTGGTATGGTCCCACAGGTGAATAATATTAGACCCTAATTTGCCCCTTTTATTCAGACGAACAAAAATCTATGTCTATATATATTTATCTATGCATATATATATATATATATATATATATATATATATGAGCGTGTTTATATATATATATATTGCTTTTCTTTATATATATATATATATATATATATATATATATATATATATATAAGCGTGTTTACATATATATATATATATATATATATATATATATATATATTGCTTTTCTTTATATATATATATATATATATATATATATATATATATATGAGCGTGTTTATATATATATATATATATTGCTTTTCTTTCTATATATATATATATATATATATACATATATATATACATATATATGAGCGTGTTTACATATATATATATATATATTGCTTTTCTTTATATATATATATATATATATATGAGCGTGTTTATATATATATATATTGCCTTTCTTTATATATATATATGTATATATATATACATATATATATATATATATATATGAGCGTGTTTACATATATATATATATATATATATATATATATTGCTTTTCTTTATATATATATATATATATATATGAGCGTGTTTATACATATATATATATTGCTTTTCTTTATATATATATATATATATATATATATATATAACATATATATATATATATATATGAGCGTGTTTACATATATATATATATATATATTGCTTTTCTTTATATATATATATATATATATATATGAGCGTGTTTATATATATATATATATATATATATTGCTTTTCTTTTTATATATACATATATATATATATATATATATATATGAGCGTGTTTATATATATATATATATATATATATATATATTGCTTTTCTTTATATCTATATATATATATATATATATATATATATATATATATATATATGCAAAGATACATCCAGGCGCTCAGGTCGGGAGTGAGGAACACTGCTTGGATACCAAGAAGGATCTTGGGATCTTAGGAAACTTGCTGTCTTCCAGACTCCAGTGAAAAATCACCACTTAAAACTGGTGCGAAAAACTCGTACCCGAAAGTAATAGTGAAACCTATGTGAACGTTACAGAAGAATGTGTGATCTGTATGGAGACTCATGGGTTTGCCACTATCAATCTCAAAAAGACAATCTATGGAGTGGAAACATTCTGACTCTCCTGTAAAGAAAAGTTCTGAGCGTAGCAGTCAGGAAAAAAGGGGATGCTGACAGTTTTCTAGGGACAAGAGAGGAACCATCTCTATTGATTTCCCAGATAAAGGTTAAAGTGTAAACAGTGCTTCCTAATGCCGACTATTCAGGCAAAATTTACTTTATTTAGTGAATGGCCTTCGTGTATATATATATATATATATATATATATATATATATATAAATATATCTATCTATGTATATATATATATATATATATATATAGTTTCAAGCGATTGCAGCCGTTTTGTTGATGTCGCGTAATTATACTCTTTTAATAGCGCTAAAACCAGTTGTTTTAGATATCTCAATCTCTAAAGATAGCTTGTTGTTTTTTACAGCGTCACAATCGACAACAGGTGGTCGTACATGCCTGGGCTTTTTTAATAGACAAAGAACAAGACTTTAAACTAGCTTGTGTCGTATGAACTGACAATTTGATTTCTTTCAACCTATCGAATTAGGCAAGGGACGAATAATAATAATGATAATAATAATTGTGATAATAGTAATAATTAACAAAAAAAGAGAACCTGCCGATTAGTGAACTTTGCTGTTTCGTTGGGACCACAGAGTGAAAATCAAAGAAAACGAAAAGAAAGACAATTACTTAGACCTTGCCAGACAACTAAAAAAGCTATGGAACATGTACGTGATGATGATACTAAATATATTTGGTGCACTTGAAACGATCCCTAAAGGCTTGATAAAGAGGTTAGAAATCGTAGGAGCAGCCGAGACTATCCAAACTACAGAATTGTTGTGATCGGCCAGAATACTAGTTATAGTCCTGGAGACTTTTGAAGACTTTGGCGTAAAAAAACAAGGGGTTAAATACCAGTAAAATAAGAAATATGAAAGGATAGACGAATAACTTACCAGATATTTAAATACTGTTGTTGTGCTTGGGAGGGTTCTCAAACTCACAAGGAGTAAAATAATGATTATAGATAAAACTTTTTGGACAAACCTCAAAGGTAAGGATACGAGACCGAGGGAACTAGAAATCAGAGGAAGAATCCAGATCATCCAGATCGCAACAATATTCTTTAACAATTTGACTCATTGACCTGTTGACAATTTATCCCATCAACATTGTCGAACATAACCGACTGGGATAGGTTAAAATCTATCCCTGTCGGTCATGTTCGATATAACCAGGCGCTTAGGTCGGAGGTGAGGGACACTAATAAAACACCAAGACGGTTCTTGAGGACCTGAGGAGACTTGCAGTCACTTAGATAATCCAGTGAAAAACCACCAGTTTAAATTGATGCGAAAAACTCGCACCAGCGGACAACAGAATGAAAATGAATTAGTGCGCAACGATGAATAAATATTGGATCTTGCCTGAGAGCGGAAAAAGCTGTGTGACATAAGATTAACGATTATATTAATTGTAGTTGTAGAGCCGGGAAAATCCCCAAGTGTTTGGAAATTATCGTGGAGGAATTGGAGATTAGGGGGAGGATCGAGAACATATAGACCACAGCAATGTTGAAATTGGCAAGACTACTCAAACGGGTACAGAAGACCTGAGGAGACTTGCTGTTACGCAGGCTCCATTGAAAGTGCACCAGCGCGAACTGGCGCGAAAAACACACAAAAAGAATGTATAATCTTAGAATCATAATCTTTCGAAGGGTACATAAAATAATCTTTGAAGTAAAAAAATAATGTTGTCAGTTTACTTTAGTCGATGGTTTGGTTTGGTTTCTCTGTTTAATGGCATATCAACCTTTGTAGGTTATTTAATGCCAAAGCTATTCTCCTTGAAGAACAGTAGTTGTACTATTTAACCCATATCTGGGAGGATAAGGGGGTTCATACCTTTCCCAAGGGTATTTTCTCGAAAGTGAACGTAATAGCACGACTGGAGTACGAACTCGCGTACTACGATTCTGCAGTCCATCGTTTTAACCATTACACCACGAGGACATCCCCCTACTTTAGTCGAGCAGAAGGCTACAATATATGATACCCGGTGAGGACCACTAGTGAATACTCCACCATTCTAAATTGCTGCTCCATGCGAGTCACCCAAATTCAATTCAATGGATGGCTGTTAGTAATTTGCCTGTCCATCAAACGAACCGTCAGCTCTTTCTAAAGTCCTATTTTTAAAAAATTGAATGTTTTCCTTATGATGTGACTTCTTTTCTCGGAAATGTCGCTGTTTTCGTATGTGTGGTGTCAGATGTAGGTATATATGTCCTATTTTTTTTAATCTAAAAAAAACTTTTAAAAGAATAGAGAGGTTGGATAAAGTAGATATCTGCTCGATGAGTGGAGGGGTAGCGAATGTAGTTGTAGGTCACTTAAAAATACTGTCAACAGTAAACATTTGCCAGAAATTCCATCCCGACTGGGCGATGTCTCTCTTTCTCCAAACCGAGACAAAAATGCCTCTAAATTTGGATAAGCCAACTGAATTCCTGACAATCACGACACAAGATGGAGGTCATGTGTGTGTTCAGCCTCCCCCCCCTCAAGCTAGCTATTCTAGCTATTTTCTGTCTCGAGGAGAAAGGAATAAAGCTGAAATGGGTGCCTACCTTAAAACTGTCGTGAGAAAATTAGACGCCAGATCAGAGATTGCCAAACTATTTAGACCATTGTTCCTTTCATGAAATCATTAATTTTTCATCGAACCCAGAATACAATATTTATAGGAAAGAGATTGCAGGACAAAACCCGCCAACCCTGTTTTTCTGTATTCTCTCTCCATGTATATATCACTTTTGAAATATAGGGCGACAATAAAAAAAGATATCTTTAGTATCGTAAAAATCATCATCATCATCATGTCGTGCCGCTAGCACGGAAATCCCTGACCTCGCTCGCCACTTCTCCCTATCGCTCATCGCCTCCGACAGGTCTTCAGGGCTACATCCCGTATCCCCACATAGCTGCTGTATGTACGTTCGAGCTGGTCGTCCTGCTTTTGCTCGGCCATATGTGGGTGTCCATAGGAGTACATCACTTATGAGCTCGTCTCTGCTTCTCCAACAGTGTCCTGCGTGTCTGGTTCGTCTAACTTGGATAGCTTTCGTGATGGGAGGCAGGAGGCTGTAGAGTTGATGATTTGTGGCGTGTTGCCGCCAGGACTTTTTCAATATTGCTCTCAACATTCTTGTGTAATTGCCGTCTACCTTCTTCTCCAGCCGTTTAGTTAGCGTCCAAGTGGTGCATCCATACAGCAGTATCGACACGACCGCTGCTTGGAAGAAACTGCGTTTCATTTTATCGATCAGGTTTCATTTCCTTATGATCGATAGCTTACCAATAGCCGTCCATGCCTTCGTTAGCCGCGTGTCGATGTCTTTTTCGGTTGATGAGACACTGCTTCCTTGGTAGGGAAATTTGTCAACCAGTTTCAGAGAGGTTCCCTCTAGTGTGGAAATGTCGCCTGTTTGATTAAAGCACATATATTCAGTTTTGTGTGCATTGATGTGGAGGCCAATGCTTGCGGCGGCTCGTTCCAAACTATGCAATAGCGTTTCGGCTCAGTTCAAATATTGACACCGACTACTTTTCTGCAGAGGTGTCAGACTCCTCAAACGAGTATCCTGGATATGATACTAAACAATCTGATGATGAGGTCCCCGGAGAGCTCGAGCTTTGGGGAATGTGGAGGACCCGTTATTGCCATCTCTCCCAGGTCCACTCTGGCCCGAAGTGGTAGCACCTGATAAAGCCCTATCAATGAGTCAAATAGAACTAAACTACGTACTTCTGCTAAAGTACAAATGAGATATGCACAACCCAGAATCTGTCCTGAAGAATGACTCACAAACTCCTCTGAGATTTTGAGATACAGACGACAAAACCTTATAATAATCGACAAAAAAGAGAGAACTTGCAGGATTGTGGACTTTGCTGAACCGGCTGACCACAGAGTAGAGTTGAAAGAATGCGAAAAGAGGGATAAGTACATTGACCTACCAGGGATTTGAAAAAACTGTAGAACATGAAAGTGACGATTATACCAATTGTAATAGGTGCTCGTGGTACACTCACCAAAATGACTGGAGGACTTGGAAATAACGGAGACTGTCCAAACGAAAGCATTGTTGAGATCGGCCAGAATACTGAGAAGAGTCCTGGAGACTTGAGTAAACTTGATGTTACTCAAACTTCAATGGAAAACCATAAGCTAACGCTGATGTGAAAAACTCTCAAGGTACTATTTACCCAACCCCTCCGCTCGGGCAGGATATGACACAAGGTCAGTTTTTAAGCGGAGTTTAACAGGTTTGAATTCAGAGTTTTCCTTCTCCTAGACTAGTTGCCTCACCAAGGCTGAAGAACCTAGTCCGTCCTACTATTTACCCATAGCTGGAGGGAGAATAAGGGGGTTCATACCTTTCCCAAGGGTATTTGCCCGAAAGTGAACGTAATAGCGCGACTGGAGTACGAACTCGCGTACTGCGATTCCGCAGTTCATCGCTTTAACCATTACACCACGAGGATACCCTCTCAAGGTATAAGATAATAATTCACCGAAATATGAAAACTGACTAATACATTCAAAACTTTTTTAAGCGCCGAAAGATATTCTTTTACAATAGAAATCCAAAATGCTTCACTAAATAACTCTTCAAGATTGGTTTTAAGTTTAAGGTCACTGGATATAAATATAATTTCAAATTTTATATCGTATTTTTAAGGGTTTTGTTGCATTGCTTTCTAGACCCCATTGTCAACCACTATCCTTTATATATATATATATATATATATATATATATATGGGCATTATACTACAATCATACAACGTTCTCCTTATCTCACTTCAGTGTCCTGATTATGACATTAACTGTATCTGATGGCGAAGCTTTGGGGAATGAGTAGTACCTTTCATTGCCATTGCTCTCAGGTCCAATCAGACTTGAAGTTGTAGCACCAGACAGGGTCTTATCTATGGATCAAATAGAACTGTTCGATATTTAAATTGTGTACAAACAAATGACTTGCGTGAAATCGAATCGTTAGAAATAAAAATGTTTGACCATTTGACTGAGTGTGAACAAATGACTTATATTTAATTGAATCGTAGGTGATACATAGGAACACTTGGAACTATTCAACTGTGTGCTAACAAAAAGTAATGTTAAATAGATATATTAGTGTTGTTAGTAATATCTGAAACTCTTTAACTGTGCCTAAATGAAATTGTGATGCTGAGGTGGTAGTTGCGGAGATCGGGGAGTGAGGAGTGTGGAGTACACTTCATTGCCGTTAAAATCAAGTGAATTAGATTTAAGCAAAATTCTTTTCTCTTTTGTCCCGTAACCTAGTTTGGTATGTGTAGCTGGAATATCCAGACGAAGCCCATCCCCATCCAGGTCTCTATACTGAATTAAAGTTTTTCGATACAAAACCTTAAAAATATTCGACTAACATAGCTACTCGAGTAAGTTCGAGTCTCATTGAGTGCCCCATTCATATGGCCTTGTGCCACATATATTCTCTGACGAAAGCAACAAGCTGGAAACATACACGTAAGTGATAACGAAATAGATAATTCTTAAGAAACACAAATCTCTTAGTGGACAAATTCATTTTAAAATATTTACTTTTTTCTCTCTTTCGACCAACAACAACAACAATAACAACATTTTTTTGTCTTTTAAAATGATTGATTAAATATGACAAACACTTGCTGTCAGCCTATTCTGTCCTCGATCAATTAAAGGCGTCGAATAAGTCCTTTGACTCTGGGATGGAATCATTTAGGAAGGCGCCGTACGCTTCCCAATA
>OY757939.1:59615665-59723165 GCA_963585895.1 Sepioteuthis lessoniana
GCATTATAAGGTGCGAATCAAGGGTAAAGTTCGGTAATACAGCGAAAGGAGTTGCGCCCTCCCCTACATCTTGGTGTAGCAGCTATCGAAAAGGGAACCTTCGGGTCACCCTCGACTACAGTCGCTAATTTAGCTTATAAGATTTTCTCTTCGATGGTCTCGATTCTTCTCATCTCTACTTAACCCAGTCTCTTTTCCTGGTCTTTGAGGTTCATCCTAAGAGCTTTATTTACAATCATTTTTTTTAGTCCTTGTGTTCCAAGTGCAACAACAGTTTTTTAGATCACTGGCAAGGTCAACTTATTTGTCTGTCCTTTCACTTTTTTATTTTACTGTAATTCATTGGTCTAATGAGTAGAGTGTTCGTCAATGACCCGAGAGACCGGGGTTCAATCCCAAAGATTCAAAAAATGGTACTTGATGCCTCCTTGCTTAACACTCAGCATTATAAAGTGCGGATCAAGGGTAAAGTTGGGTAATACAGCGAAAGGAGTAGCGCCATCCCCTACATCTCGGTGTAGCAGCTATCGAAAAGGGAACCGATTTTTAATTATATCCCCTGCGAGTTTTTTGCACCTGCGTTATTTGATGGTCTTTTTTTGGAGTCTGAGTGACAGCATGTCTCCTCAAGTCTCCAAGATTCTCCTCGGTATTCTAGCCAATCTTTGTGATGCTGTAGTTTGGATGGTCTCAGTCCGTCCTCCGATTTCCAACTCTTCCAGCCTCTTCACCAAACTTTTGGGGATCGTCCCAAGCGCACCAATTACAACTCGTATCACCATCAATTACATATTTCAGAGCTTTTTTAGTTGTCTGCCAAAATCCAAGAACTTGTCTCTCTTTTCGTTTTTTTTTTTAAATTTTTCCTCTGTTGTCCCCCAGGATGGAAAAGCAAGTTCTCTTTTCTTTTCTTTTTCTCTCTCAGCTTTTTTTTTATGACTTGATCTGGTATTCTAGCTGGGATTAGGTGATCTATTTGTTTCTTGCACAATTCCCATTGGATCACCTTTCCCACCCAGTCGAGCCTAGTCTTTAATTCCTTTTGTTCTATTTTGCTCTATTCGCTTAGTATGTGATTAATTGTTTCGTCTATATCACAATGTAATGTACGCTTGCTATTTTGTTGCATTTTATCTATTTTTGCTTTAACAGAGTGTGTCCTTATGGCATCGTTTCGAGCAGCTATCAGAAGAGTTTCAGTTTTTCTCTTTAGATTTCCCTTTCTTAGCCATGTCCAGGTCTTTTTGAAAGAGTTTTTGTCAGCTTGTCGCTTGAAATATCCATCCAGTTGTTTTTGTTCCATTTTTGTTTCCTAGTTATTTTTGTTTTGCTGATCTTTATGTTGTCTGTGCTGTTTCTGGTCGCTGTAATTATTATTATTATTATTATTATTATTTTTTGTTTATTTATCTATTTATTTATTTATTTAGTCTTTACCGTTGTTTGTTTACAATGAGCTTTGAAAGAGTTTGTGAACAAATGGACGAATTTTGACAAATAAACAAAGTGTGTTGAAATAACTCAGAAGATGTTGATATGCCGTTAAACAATTATTTGCTTCATGCTATATCAAGTGAAAAAGTCATTAGAAACTTGAAACCATATAACCGATAGCGAAAAAGACTGACTTCGGCATTATGTAGTCCACAAGTGTTGTCATACCATTGAAACCATCCTATTTAGAAACACGTCTAAGTATTCCCTTATATTGTTCAGAGGATTGCGTTGGGGATTCTTGCATGAAGCTGTTGAATACCCACCACTTTTTTATTTGGACAAGATCAAATAAATAGTTTTTAATTCAAATGACTTTATTAGCATGGCGTTGCATGATTCACTGTGACATTTTCTTGTCTTTTTTCCTTTTCAGCCTTCTATCTTGTTTAAATAGTAATTTGAGCGCTCGACGTAATCAGGGTAATAAGCACAAACAGCAAACGGCCTGCAATTTCGTTTGGCGTTTTGACCGAAATACATAAAGCAAATAACATCAAAACATGAGAAAGTTATATAAGCATGTGCGTGCTCATGCTGTCAGAGAACGTTTTTGTACTCCTTCATATGCAGAAGGAATCTAAGCTCTCTCTCTCTCACACACACTCACTCTCTCACTCTCTCACACACACACACTCTCTCTCTCTCTCAGTATATACATACATATATGCAAATTTCATTAAACGTAATCGACGTTTTATGTCTACATATTTTCTTCTGGATCCGTTCGAATTCCCGTATTACTTTTCGAACGGATCCAGAAGAAAATATGTAGGCATAAAATGTCTATTATGTTTTAATAAAATTTGTATCAACGAAGAAATGCAGCCAAAATATACATATTTTATTATTACTAAATATTTTTGAAGAGATAAGATCGATATACTCTTCATTATTACTACATATATATATATATATATATATGTGTGTGTGTGTGTGTGTGTTTAGGCAGCATTTCTTCGTTAATGCAAATTTCATTAAACATAATAGACGTTTTATGTCTACATATTTTCTTCTGGATCCGTTCGAATTCCCGTATTACTTTTCGAACGGATCCAGAAGAAAATATGTAGACATAAAATGTCTATTATGTTTAATGAAATTTGCATTAACGAAGAAATGCTGCCTAAATATACATATATATATATACATATATATATATATATATATATGTGTGTGTGTGTGAGTAAAAACAAACATGGCTATTTCTATTAGTGAATTTGTGATGAACTTTAAATTCAAGTTTGTTGTCATTATTACTTGATAATACATTTCAAAAGAAGCGGGAAGATGTTAATTAGTCGGTAAAATCTATATTAGGTTCTACTGTATTCGTAAATTTTTAATTCTATACGCTCTGGTTATGGCCTTTAATAACGAAGCAAAAACAAAGAAAAATAATGAAACGAAACGTTGATACATTATCATATATATATAAAATGGTGTAATGCTTATCGTCGCAGGATGTGGACACGACGACACCAGTTCAAATCCTGGACGACCCTGATTACATTTCACATACCACTAATACCCTTGGGAAAGGTATGAATCCAATTATTCTCCCTCCAGCTATGGGTAAATAGTAGGGCAGACTAGGTTCTTCAGTCTTGGTGAGGCGACTAGTCTAGGAGAAGGAAAACTCTGAATTCAAACCTGTTAAATTCCGCTTAAAAATTGACCTTGTGTCATATCCTGCCCGAGCGGAGGGGTTGGTAAATAGGATATATAAAATAATATATATCATAAATATATATACCATATAACATACATCATATATATAAAATAATATTCAGAATATATTTTGCTTTTTATACGATATATATTGTATTATATGTATTACATAGAGTTTCGCCAATGGCTCGGGAGACCTGGGTTCAATCTCCAGGTCGAGTCATACCAAAGATACAAAAAATGGTACTTGATACCTCCTTGCTTAACACTCAGCATTATAAGGTATGGATCAAGGGTAAAGTGGAGAAATCCAGGTAAAGGAGTAGCGCCCCCCCCTTCACCTTGGTGTAGTAGCTATCGAAAAGGGAGCCTTCGGGTCACCCTCGACAATGTTCGCTAACTTTACTTATATTATATACATTATATTATACTCTCGCTCGCTCTATATCTCTGTCTCTCTTATATATATATATATATATATACACAAACGTTTAGTTCGGTTGTTTGGGGTTTATTGCATACCAACCTTTGTAGGTTATTTAATGTCAAATACATTTTTATACAAATAACCAGTTCTATTTAAAATAATTCAGTTTAGCTTGAATACACAGTATAATTGTCGAAAAGATTTCTATTTCAAGCAATTCAGTTTATTCAAACGGTTCTTGATTAGCCAATTCAGTTTAGTATAAGTACAGATTTTGTTTACACACAGTAGGATGTCAAAACAATTCTGTATTAAACAATTCAGTTCAATGTAAGAACAGTTTCAATGTCAAAAACACTTCTATTTCAAACAATTCAGTTTAGCATAAGTACGCAGTTCAAATATAAGTACACAGTTAAATTCTCAAAAAAATTTCTATTTCAAGCTATTTACTTTAGTCAAAACAGTTCAGTTTCAAGCAATTCAGTTTAGCATTAGTACGCAGCTTAGTTCTATTTGAATCACAGATAGGGTGCTACCATTCTGGACCAGAGTAGACCTGGGAGCAAAGGCAATGAAGGAGTACTCCGCATCCGCAAAGCCCCAGCATCAGTGGAACCTCACCATCAGATTGTTTAAGGTCATATCCAGGACACTCGTTGGGGGAGTTTTACCCCTTTGCAGAGATCCAGTCGGTGTATTCTACAGCCCTAGCCGACTGGGCAACATACAAATGTGTGTGTGTATATATATATATATATATATATATATATATAGTCATCCACATCTATCAGAACTCTTCAGTGTGGCTAGATTCCCGAAGCTGGGATCGAAAGCCGGTTGACTCAAACGCTAATCCAAGTCTCTACTACTCAGTCACAAGGAAACTAGCGCAAGCGAAGGAAATTTAAACGCTTATGTATCACAATTTTTTTGTTTTTTGTTTACATATATCCGCTTAACGGCTACCAAGACCTCGATTCATATGAAGAGCCTTGCACGACACTAATCACAATACACACACACACACACATATATATATATATATATAGTCAATTGTTTCAATTGTCGTATGAAGTCTACCACTTTGTTTCATTGATACTCTTCATTTATAATATAGAACTCTATATTATAAATATATATGTGTGTGTATATATATATATATATATATACATATATATATATATATATATATTCAAACAAATACACACACACAAATACATATATATATATGTGTGTGTGTGTGTGTGTGTGTGTGTGTGTGTGTGTGTGTGTGTGTGTGAGTGTGGTTAGGTTGTAGTCGTTCATTTAAGCATGTTTCATTAAATAATAAAGACAAATTTTGTCTGTATAATTTATTTAAGATCCTTTCAAGTTTTCTTATAAGTGTCTTAGTTTCAGGTCGGAATTGGTAGAGGAATTTCCCAAAATTGTCTCGAGTACTTTTGGCCACTTCATCGGCCATCATCAGGGATTACTTGCTTGTGTAAGGTGTGTTGGGTTTTTTAAAAATGAGTTTTGAATGTTTTTGAAAGTTTTTATAACATAACAAAAATATGCGAACCTGAGTTGGATAAAAACAGGGTAACTGATTTATTTAAGAAGTGAATGCTATTTAAAAAGGGAACTTTCAAATATATATATATATATATATATATATATATATATATATATATATATATATATATATATTACTTAATTTAGAGAATGTTGTATTAACAAAAACTTTTAAAAATATTTATAAATTTAATGTTGGCAATACTTTGAAAATTTGTGAGATTAAAATTATACAAGAATTTACAAGATATATTTACTTGAGTTTTTGTATAAGAAATAAAGCTATTTAAATTAAAGGTATTTCTTTATATATATATATATATATGTATGTATGTGTGTGTGTGTGTGTGTGTGTGTGTGTGTGTGTGTGTGTGTGTGTTTGACATAGAAACTGTACTTACACTAAACTGAATTGTTATATATAAAACTGTTTTGACATTTAACTGCGTAAACAAAATCTTTACTTACACTAAACTGAATTAGCTGAATTAGAACTGTTTGAATAAACTGAATAGTTCGAAATAGAAATGTTTTTGACAATTAAACTGTGTACTCATGCTAAACTGAGTTGTTTGAAATAGAATTGATTATTTACATAAAAATGGATTTGGCGTTAAATAACCTACAAAGGTTGATATGCCATAAAAAACAACCAACCGACAACCAACCGACACTCCTGTCATAGGAGATACACTAGTATTTTAGATGATAATTATGCACTTCTCCCAATATGAGTCAGGGGGGTTTCCTTGTAATGTAATGGTTAAAGCGATGGACTGCAGAGTCATAGTAAGCGAGTTCGTACTCCAGTCGTGCAATTACGTTCACTTTCGGGCAAATACCCTTGGGAAAGGTATGAACCCCCTAATCCTCCCAGCTATGGGTTAACTAGTACCACTACTGTTCTTCTAGGAGAATGGCTTTGGCATTAAATAACCTACAAAGGTTGATATGCCATTAAACAAAGAAACCAAACCAAACCAATATGAGTCACGGTAAAAAATATATCTTACTAGTGACAACAGATACATTTCACTTTACTATCTGAAATTACGTCAGACTGAATCGTCGAGTTGAATACAATGACAGTTTGTAATGCTATACGTAACTCGATACTAGTTTTTGTCATGAAAGAGCTCAGAAGAACAGAGCGGTCTAACCACGAGGTTTCCTTTCCATGTGCGATATATACTCGGATTCCACAATCCACGTGATCCTTAAGAGCCTTTTTCATTTCTCCGTGTCCGGTCCTGTCTGCAAAATATTCTTGTTCAAAATTTTTATTTAAATCAAAACTACTTAAAAAATATTTCTAATTAGTAAATTATCACCACAAAAACAAAGACATGACTTACACACTAGTAACTTACTTTCAAATCTCTGTGAATGCACCGGTTCTCGGGAGCGGGGACATCCCTGGGGTATTACCTGCCTTATTGGGCTTAGTTCATGGCCTGGCGCCTAAAGTGAATGACGAAGGGGCCAAGCATTTTTTTCTGACAGCCGTGATCTTGTTCAGTGCTAGGATGGGTGATCACTTATTAACAACGGTTATCAAAAGCACTCGATGTTCCTGACTAATGAAAGCTTTGTAAAAGACATACGGTTATATTATACAGGAAGCTCCGGTCCTCGGTCGATCATCGATGTTAAGCAGCAATAATCTTGTTTAGTGCTTAGATGGATGGACATTTAGTAACAACAGTTAAAAGCAATCAATGTTCCTGACTAATGAAAGCTTTGTAAAAGACTAACGGTTATATCATGCAGGAAGAATCGATTATCAAAGTTCGGTTGCTTGATGATAAAATCGGAGATTCTTTTGTTTATATTTACCCAACCTATCCACCCTGAGCAGAATGCAACACGGGATCAAATTATAATTGATATAGTACTGGTTTGAATTCAGTTTTCTCTCTCCAAGACCGGTTGTAGCAAGGCTAAAGTGTCTAGTCTGCTCAACTGTTTTCCTATAGCTAAGAAAAGAACAGATGGATTCATGCCTTTCCCAAGGGTATTTGCACGAAATGAAAAGCAAACAGACTCACCCAAGTTTTGATTACAGGTCGTCTATTGCATTTCCTTCAACAATAACTTTTCGGTTAAGTGTCCATCCAGTGTAAGAGCAAGAACTGGGAGAGAGAGAGAGAGAGAGAGAGAGAGAGAGAGAGAGAGAGAGAGAAACTAATCTCATATTTTCTTGATATTCCTTGTTTGGGACTGTACAATCCCCACAACGAATGTCCTGAATATGATAATAAACCATTTGATGGTTTTGGTTTGGTTTGTTTTGGTTTGGTTTTATGGCACGTCAACCATAGTAGGTTATTTAATGCCAAATCCATTTTATTACATATAAACAGTCCTATTTCAAACAGTACAGTTTAGCATAAGGATAGTTTTGGTCTACTCTCTGTAAAATGTAAAAACGTTCCATTTAAAATAATTCAGTTCAGTATGAGTACGTAGTTTAAATATCAAAACAGTTCACTTTCAAGCAATTCAATTTAGCTTAAGTACGCAGTTTAAATATCAAAACAATTCTATTTCACGCAATTTAGTTTAGCATAAGTATACTGTTTAGTTCTGTTTGACCCATAAATAGGAGCCTATCAGGTGCTACCACTCCAGACCAGAGTGGTCCTGGGAGCGATGGCAATGAAGGGGTACTCTGCATTCCTCAACGCTCCGGCATTACTGGAAACTCACCATCAGATTGTTTAGTGTCATATCCATGACACACGTTGGGGGGTGTCTAATCCCTCTGCAGAGAACCAGTCGGTGTATTTTACAGCCCCAGCCGACTGGGCAAACCATTTAATGGTAAGGCTCCTGTCTTGGAACATTGAAGAATGTGCAAACTCTTTTATTGAAATTACACTCTGACGCAGTGCGGTAGAACCTTTTAGGATCCCATTTATGGGTCAAATAAAAATGTTTAATAATTTACATTACTAGTAACCATTCAACTGTGTGCAAACAAATTACTAATAGAATGAGCCATTAGTATGACATAGCGATTATTGAAATCATTTTTCTGTGTGAAAACGATGAATGATGTGGAATAGAATTACTAATGTCTATTAGCAATACTAGAAATTCTTTAACTGTGTGCAGACAAAACTGTTAGGGTAGATAGCAATACTTCAAAGTTTATACTTGGAACCATTTAACTGTGTGCAAATAATACTATTAATTTTAGATAACGATGCCTGAAACCATTTAAGTATTTTCATAGAAAACTACTAGTTTTAGATGGCAAAACTTGAAACCATTTAACTGTGAGCACATAGAAGTATTAGATTTAGATAACAATACTTGAAACTATTTAACTGTGTGCAAACAAAAACGCTCTGGCGTGTTTAAAAATTGTTACCAACGAACTATCCGTTTAAAAATTATATATATTTAATATGTATGGCTAAACAGGATTTGACATTAAATAAAACGACGATAGTTGATATTCCATGAAACCCAACGAAACCAAATCTTATATATTTAATATATATTTATAAATAGGGTTTGGCATAAAATAACCTACAATTTTTTATATGCCTTGAAAAAAAAAAAAAATACCAACGAACCAACCAACAAACCAACCAAACAAACAAACAACCATGAAAGAGCTTCTGTTGTGTATCACCCACCTTTTTCCACACAATGAACTAGTCCATCTGCCCTGTATAGCAGTAGCTACTAATACCAGGGCAGACTAGAAGGTGAAGATCAGCTTCTTATAGGAACTGCATTCAGTTTTCGGGTCGCACTTCGGCCGGTCGTGCTAGCTGAGGCGCGGATCTGACCGAGTGTGTCTCGGTAGCTGGATTTTTCCTACGGCCTCAGGGGGCCTTCCCCCTTGGCTAATACCCACTTCGGGGGGGGGGGGGGTGATCGCCCGGCGCCTGAGGCGCCCCTAATAAGGGGAATGACAACGGGGCCGTAGGCATTTTTGGGAAATGCCGGGCGCGTGTGGGCTACGGCCCTGCACCCAGACCCACCAAAAAAGACCTTGTGCCACACTTTCACGTTCGGTGGGGCGTGGAACAAATACCGCAGCTTCTTATAGGAATAGCATTAGAGCGTTGGAGACTGGAGATCACACTAGATCACCTTACTTGCTACTGTAATAACGGAAGCCAATACTATCGTTGGACCATATCTTTATTCTGTATTCACTAATCCTATGTTCTTGTCTACTAATAGTCTCTCTATTGTATATCCTTTTTCCTGAGAATATATCTCTATTTCCTCTCATATCGTGGTTGTCCTTTATTTAATATTACAAGTGTTCACTAACCAGAACGCAACAGTTATTTAATCCCAAAGCCATCCTTGTAGAGGAAGAGTAGTTGTATAATTTAACCATAGCTAAAAGGGCAGTAAGAGGGTTCATACCTTTTCCAATAGTATTTGTGCAAAAGTGAACGAAATAGTGCAACTAGAGTTCGAACTCGCCCACTACGATGTTGCAGTGTAGCACGTTAGCCACGGGGAATCCTCTTTTATGTTTGTGTAACCGTCACCCAGCAAAAGCGACACATCGCAATGAGAAGGTCTAACTTAGAGAATAAAGCAATTTCCAGTTCAATTCGCAATTGAATTATAATTTATGTTAATGTCATTTTTAATCATTAAATTTTTTGAAATAAGGACGCTAACAATGAAAGGCTAATTAATTAGAATCCTTCATGAAAATCTGAAATGTGGAGGGTTTTACGGTATTCTAACTCATACAGCGTTATTTTATGCCCAGATCAGTTCGATAATTTTCGCCTCCAATCATATACAGTGCATCTTCTCGATCATTAAAAAAATTAAACACTTCATAATCTCATGTGGAAGGGTTACTCCCCAAAGGTCTAGGATTGGAACATTATTACTGGAGTCACAACCCTATCCACTGGGGCTGTTGAATACGCCGACTGCATCTCCGTACAAGAGTTACATCCTCCCCCAAACTAGAATCCTGGATTTGACACTAAACTGCATCTGTTGGTGAGGTTTCGGTCTTAGTGGTCTGGAAAATGTGGAGTACCATTTTATTGCCATTACTCCCAGGTTCACTATGTCCCGCAGCGGTAGTACCCATTTGGGTCCCATCTATTCTTCTAAAAGAAATAGTTAATCATTTTCTACACTTGAAACTATTCAACTGTGTGAAAAGAAATTACTGATATTAAATTGAATTAGTATTAAATAGCAAAGTCTTGGAACAATTTAACAGTGTGCAAACAAAACTATCAGTGCTAGCAATACTTGAGACCATTTAACTGCAAGCAAGCTTTGGCTCGTTGAAAAATAGTGTTACTAGCAAACTATTTCTTTACAAATAACAGACACACACACACACACACACACACACACATATATATATATATATAAATGTATATATACGAGGATCATTAAATAAGTTTCCAGACTTTTTTCGTATGGGCACTTTTATTGATAGTACACACATGAAATTCTAGTCCCCTTCCAAATAATCTCCTCCGGCTACAATACACTTGTTGTATCGTTCCAACAACTTCCGCAAGGCCCCATGGAAGTCCTCTTGTGTGAGCGTGTCAATGACCTTCGTCACAGCCTCGTTCATCTTCTCAATTGTCTCATAACGACGACAGCCTCTGAGCTTAGGGAATAACCAAAAGTCACAGAGAGCAAGGTCTAGACTATAGGGAGGGTGAGGATCTGTCTTGATGCACATCTTGATTAAATAGTCTGTGACAAGGATGGAGTTGTGGACTGGTGCATTGTCCTGGTGGAAATCCCATTGACCCGATTTGAAGAGTGCTGGCTTCTTCCGGCGGAATCTCTTCCTAAACTCCTTTAAAATCCCAGCATAGTGACCATAACCCTAACCTTAACCTTTTGGCGTATCAACTCTGGTCTATTGACTTCCTTACTCCTCCCACACCTCTCATCATGCTTCACAGACTCCCTGCCTTCCTTGAATCTCTTATGCCACTCAAAAATTGATGCTTGATTCATGCACGATGCTCCAAAAGCAGTCTGAAGCATTACATACGTTTCTGTGGCATTTTTTCCAAGTTTAAAAAAAGATTTATTGAATATCGTTCTTCTAAAGTGTCCTGGCGTCCAGATTGCATTTTTGAAATTCACCAGCTGTGACAATCAGATTTCAGTAGGGTGTATTCCAATTGCTGCTGTAGCTGTTCATTTGAACCTGAAATCATAGAAATTAGTCAGTCATCTCATAATCTGCGTAGCAATAACATACTGAATTTTATATGCCGATACAAAAAAAGTCTGGAAACCAATTGAAGGCACCACGTATATATATATATATATATATATATATATATAAAGTTGAATTGGTCCACATTGAGATTATCTTTTTTTAAAGGTGTTTATTTCATAAAACATTTATCATATTCCTTAATATATTTAATAATTTTTTTGATTTCCTTCTAGAATGTTTCAGTTCTCATCAGAGAAGGAATAAAAAGTTTTCTAGGCACTTTTATCCCCCAAAATGTGTCCGTCTTTCAACGTAACTTTCCTTTCGTGTTTTAATTTCTTTTCTTTGAAAATCTGTTAGTACTGGCGTTTTTTACTTACGTTTTTTTTTTTTGTCTTGTTTCACGTGCTTTTGTTTTTGTTTGTTTACTAGTATGTGTGTGTGTGTGTGTGTGCGTGTGTGTGCGTGTGTGTATTTATTTACTTACTTATTTGTGTGTTTGTGTATTTTAGGTTCTATTTAATGTGGGTTTGTATTTTTCAATAAAATCTTTTTCTTTGATTGTAATTGTCTGTTTGAAATATTGGCATTGTTTTAAATAATCCATGACTACATTTAATATATATATATATATATATATATATATATATATATATATATATATACTTATTTACCAACCCCTTCGCTCGGGTAGGATATGACACAAGGTCAATTTTTAAGCGGAGTTTAACAGGTTTGAATTCAGAGTCTTCCTTCTTCTAGACTAGTTGCCTCACCAGAGCAGAAGAACCTAGTCTGCCCAACTATTTACCCATAGCTGGAGGGAGAATAACTGGATTCATACCTTTCCCAAAGGTATTACTACTATGTGAAATATATATATACATATATATATATATATATATATATATATATATATATTGAATTTTTTCCGTTATATATATATATATATATATATATATTGAATTTTTTCCGTTATATATATATATATATATATATATATATATATATATATAACGGAAAAAATTCAATTCAATGGTTCCATTATAGATTTATTTGGAGTAGGATGACTCTTGTCAAATGGAGATAATACTCTTGTGCTTGGAATATGATGTAGATATCTCTACCTTGTTTCCGGTTAGAAAAGAGAAAAAAAATTTTTTCGAAGAAGGTAACTTTATGTTAATATTTAAGCGTTCCTCTTTTTTTAAAATTTTAATTTAAAGAATTTGTTATCTATAATTCAAACTACTGGTGAATCATGGTGGGTGTTCCTAGTGGGTAGAGACTTAGTTTAAAAAAACAACAAACTGTAATCAAAGAAAAGAGATTTGATTTCTAATTTCAATTAAATCAATGTTTGCACACACACACACACACACACACATATATATATATATATATATGATTTGATATTAAATAACTTACAAAGGTTGATATGCCATAAAACCCAACCAAACAACCATCACTGGAGGCGGTTTAGTGTCTTAACCTCGGATGAACTTTTCTGGGGGGAAAGTTCTACACTTTTGAAGGGGTGCTTCTAACAAGGTTCTTCCCGAACAAATTCTATTCTAATCAAGGGAAGAAGATTGAAGGGCGATTACCAGTTGCTTTTTTTCCTAGTCCCATTTTACAATTTAACTCAAAAGACGACGAAAACCGTATAGGCCTAAGAAAAATGTAATCAAGGAAAGGTTCTTGAACAATGGATTGTGGTGTATTATCTAAAATAATCATCATTTACACCAAACACAAATTCGATTGGATGATTGATTATAAAGATTTCACCCAAAAAACGTACTCGATGTACTGAGTAACCTTTTCCTTGAATTTAATCTATATATTTTCAAAACTCTTTTTATTAGCTATCTCTGATAGTCTTTTCTTTAACTCTCTCTCTCTCTCTCTCTCTCTCTCTCTCTCTCTCTCTCTCTCTCTCTCTCTCCATATCTTCTTCTTCTTCTTCTTCTTCTAATAATAATAATAATAATAATAATGATAATAATCAGCCGTGTCACAAATTTATTTCGGTCTTCTGTCCGTCTATCTGTCTCTGTCTGCCTCTGTCTATCTCTCACTGTCTCTGTCTCTCTTTCTCTGTGTTTGTATGAGTTGACTATCGACGTAATCGCGTTTCTCTGGTTAAGTAACGGGTGGACACTGAAATAGTTTTTTTTTCCCCCGTTTGTATTCGCTAAAAAAATAAATAAATGAAATAAAAAGATAAAATAAAATAAAAAGACGAGCACACAACGTTAAACAGTGACAAAACATGACCCAGGCACTTTAAAATAATAACACTTACCGAACCAAGCAATGAAATAAATAAATAAATAAATAAATATACAAATCCTATAGATCATTTTTCGTTTAAGAAGTGGGCGTAAGGGTTAGGGTTAGTGGCTATGTGGCTAATCTTGTTAATATATATATATATATATACATATATATATATATATATATATATATATGTGTGTGTGTGTGTGTGTGTATGTGTGTGTGTGTGTGTGTTCACGTATTCTGGGCGTAGATCTGTACAGGTTTGTCCTGGTTAACTTTGCACCAGGGGGTCATAATAAAATGTTTGGCAGATAATTCTTTCTTCTCTTTTTTTTTTTTTTTTTTTTCAAATTTCAGTTCTAATTCATTTTGTATTGCGTTGAACAAGTATTCAAAATATAAATAAAAGATCCAATGGGTAAACTGTAACCTGAGTAAAGAAAAACGTAATTTTAATTAATTACAAAAAGGTGTGAAATAAAACTCGCATCTGTTGAGATACGAAAAAAAAAAAAAAACCCCACAATTTTAAAAAGTTTACAAGACATTGACTAATTTTAATAAAAAAAGACGTCGGTAATCAAGTAAAAAAAGTTTTAACTTATTCTAAAGTAAGTTTTTTATTTTTTATTTTTTTTTTTAATGGGCTGAAAAGTTCACACGCGAAAACGCTTCCATGATGACGTCATATTTGCTGTTGATTTTATTAAGAAATGAGAAACAATCACTGCAAAACAAGTATGCGGACCAAAAGAAGAAATACATTGAAAAATAAATTTCATTTGGTCATATTCCATGAGAGTATCTTGGTTGGCTTATGAACTTTTCAGCAGACCTTCGTAATTAATTCAAATATTTAAAAAAAATAATATGCATTGTATTATTTTAAAAAATATAATTAATTGACTGAAATTTGGGTCCTATCTATGGGTCAAATAGGACGAAACGGTATACTTATGCTAAACTGAATTGCTTGAAATATAACTGTTTTATAAACAAAATGGATTAGGCATTAAATAACCTAGAATGGTTGATATGCTATAAAACAAACTAAAACCAATCTGACCTTTTCTAGCCGTAAAAAGCTGAAATGTCACTGGTTGGTGGAGTTTACCCAACCCCTTCATCACGAGCAGGATGTAATACAACTTGTAAGCAAAGCAGAACACGCTTGAATTCAGATTTTTCCTTCTCCTAGATCAGTCGCCATACCAAGCTTAAAAAGTCCAGTCTATCCCACCATTTTCTCATAGCTGTGTGATGGAGAATAGTTTTTTTTAAGGTTATTAGCGCCATGTCAAATGCAAACAGCTTCGTCCAGGTTCGAACACGGGTCACTGTGTCTATCCCGTACAATTATTACCATAACACCAAAAGTGCTGTTTAACAGAGTAAAAACATTTTCAGATACCAACCTATACGTGTTTTATCAATACGTTAAAGTTACCGTACTCTTATGCGGAACTTGCCCAGTCGGCTGGGGCTGTAGAATACACCGACTGCTTCTCTGCAGAGGGGTAAACCCCCTCCACAACGAGTGTCCTGTTAATGATGCTAAACAATCTGATGGTGAGGTTCCAGCAATGCTGGAGCTTTGGGGAATGTGGAGTACCCCTTTATTGCCATCACTCCCAGGTCTGCTCTGGCCCGGAGTGGTAGCACCTGATAAGGGTCCTATCTATGGGTTGAATAGAACTAAATGGTGTTTGGAGTTTACTGTTTTTATACATTTAAATTGCGTATATATGCTGAACTGGATTGTTCAAAATAGAACTGTTTTGACATTAAAATTGTGTACTAATCCTTCTGTGAATTGCCCGAAATAGAAGTGTTTTGACATCTAAAGTGTGTACTTATGCTAAACTGAATCATCTAAAATAAAACTGTTTTGACACTTAACTGAATTCTTTGAAATTGAAATGTTTTTTCGACATTGTAACTGTATTTACACTAAACTAAATTGTTTAACATAGAACTGTTCTGACATTTAATTGTGTGTAAACAAAATCTGTACTTTTACTAAACTGAATTAGCTGAAGTAGAATTGCTTGACTAAACTGAATAGCTCGAAATAAAATGTTTTTTTTACAATTAAACTGTACTTACATTTAAAATCATGCTTTTGCTAAACTGAATAGTTTGAAATAGAAATGTTTTTGACAATTAAACTGTGTACTCATGCTAAACCGAATTGTTTTAAATAGAACTGATTATTTACATAAAACTGGATTTGGCGTTAAATAACCTACAAAGGTTGATATGCCATAAAACCAAACCAAACCCCAAAAAATCTTATGCGGAGCGTGGATTAAACTATTCGCTGGGGTCACATTCGAACACAGCTGCACTGCTTATCTAGGTACTTTATAATTGAT
This sequence comes from Sepioteuthis lessoniana, assembly GCA_963585895.1. Lineage (NCBI taxonomy): Eukaryota > Metazoa > Mollusca > Cephalopoda > Myopsida > Loliginidae > Sepioteuthis > Sepioteuthis lessoniana. The sequence continues at coordinate 59,631,672 of OY757939.1, forward strand.
ATAGTGTCCACATCAAAGCGTTGCGATGGGAGCGATTCCCTTGACTTGGTTAACATGCCGCAAAACCAACCTCATTTCAGCTTTTCATGAAAATAAACTGTTAGACGAACCAGACATGCAGGACTCAGCTAGAGAAGCAGGGACGAGCTCATAAGTGATGTACTCCTATGGACCCCCACATATGGCCGAGCAAAAACTGGATGACCCGCTCGAACATATATACAGCAGCTATGTGAGGATACGGGATGTAGCCCTGAAGACCAGCCAGAAGCGATGAACGATAGGGAGAAGTGGCGAGAGAGGATCAGGGATATCCGTGCTAACGGCACGACATGAGGATGAATGATGATAGTTTTATTGGTTGGTTGTTTTCTTGTATTTTAAGGCATATCAACCATCGTAGATTATTCAATACCAAATCCTCTTTATACATATATATTACATATATATGATTCGGTTTGGTTTGGTATTATGGCATATCAACTATTGTAGGTTATTTAATGCCAAATCTTTATACATATATATTAAATGTTCATGATTTGTTGGTTTGGATTAATGGCATATCAACCCTTCTAGGCTATTTAATGCCAAATCCTCTTTATACATATATATTAAACATTTATGATTTTTAAACATATTGTTTGTTGGTAATCATTTTGAAAATAGAGGCAGCTTTTTTGTTTGCATGCAGTTAAATGGTTTTAAATATTGCTAACATTAATAGTTTTATTTGCACACAGTTAAATGGTTTCACGTATTTCTATTTAACCTTAATGGTTCCATTCGTCTTGTCTTGCCATCAGTCCCTATCGTTGATTGCTCTTTGCGACTCCTTTAGACAGCATCCAGTGTCCGCACATTGCTGATGAATGTACATTGTTTGTTGTTTTGCTTTTCTGCCATTCATCAGTACTTGCTAGACCCCATGGATCTGAGCCTGGATTTCAATACAGGCCTGCGTGAGAATGTATGGAAGACCGTCAGCTGCCTATGCTGCAGGTTTCTCTGCTTCATAACTGCTACATAATTAGTATCCAGACACTGACAGCATTAAAAAAAAGGCTGTTACCACCATAGTGAACCATGACTAGCGTCAGAAAAATTAATAAAAAGACAAATCAAATGAATGCATATATAATCCTGAGAAAGCTGCGTGGAGAGAGAGAGAGAGAGAGAGAGAGAGAGAGAGAAGGAAGGGGTATAAATTATGATGGTTATCTTGTAATCTTTTCAATGTCCCTCTTGACAGGCTTAAAATATTATTGTACGAACAAATTGCAGGGAACCACTGTCATATTCGGAGGCAAGAATGTAAAGACTATAAATTTCTTTAATAATGGTCACGTTAAATTCTTTGCAACACGATAAGTACGTATCATTCACGTATATAACAAAATGAATAAATATGTCAAAGGATAGCGGGGAACACAACTAAAAAAAAAAAAAAAAAAAAAATCAACAAGCATCTGTAGACTTAGGGCGGGGGTATCAAATCTTATATCACTGATCTATATTTCCCGTGCGAAGGCCAAACTAATGTCGTAGAGCGCCGAAGTAACAAAACAATTATTATTGTACAGTCGTGCGTCACATAGCGTCCAAGATACGTTCTTTAAAATAATATTAAAAAATTGAAAATAGACGTTGTACTATCTTAGGCTTCGTCAAACTTTTCAATCCGGGAGCCTCAAAGCTTAACTCAAAAGAATCCGGGAGCACGATCTTTAAAAAAAGACAAGATCCTTCCTCTAATTTCCTATTCCATTTTCCAAGGCATTCGGAACTTTTCCGAGTTCGCCAGTGATAATTGGTATCACCGTCACCTTCATGTCTATCCGTTTATTCAATTCTCTGACAAGATCCGAGTATTTGTCTATCTATTCATTTTCTTTTATGCTTCTTTTATCCTTTAGACGGCATCCAGTGTCCGCACAGTGCGGATGAATGTACGTTTTTTATTGGTTTGCTTTTCTGCCATTCAACAGGTTTTGCTAAACCCCACGGATCTGAGCCTGGATTTCGGGCAGACCGTCAACTGCCTATGCTGCAGGTCTCTCTGCTTCATAACTGCTACATAATTAATACCCAGACATTGACAGCATTTTAAAAAAGGCTCTTACTACCATAGTGAATTTCGGTTCTGCCTTTCTAGGTGAAATTGTTTGAAATGGGACGGTTTTTGACGTTGAAACTGTACTTTCCTAAACTGAATTGTTTAATATAGAACTGTTTTGACATTTAACTGAGTGTAAACAAGATCTGTCCTTATACTAAGCTGAATTTGAACTGTTTGAATAAACTGAATAGCTTGAAATAGAAATGTTTTTGACCAATGGTGTACTCAAGCTAAAATGAATTGTTTGAAAAAGAACTGACTATTTGCATAAAAATAGATTTAGCGTTAAATAACTTACAAAGGTTGATGTGCCATAAAACCCAACCAACCAACCAACCTTTGAGAGTTTTTCACCCCAGCGTTAGCGGATGGTTTTTCACTGGAGTTTGAGTGACCGTGTGCTTCCTCAAGTCTCCAGGGTCTCTCCTCAATATTCAGGCCGATCTTAGTAAAGCTGGAATTTGGATTTTCTCCGCTCGTCTTCTTATTTCCAAGTCCTCTAGTCACGGTATCAAATCTTTTAGTGACTGTACCGAGCGTACCAATTACAATTACTATCACCGTTACTTTCATACTCCATAGCTTTTTCGGTTCTCTAGCAATGTCTCTTGGTACTTATCCCTCTTTTCGCTTTCTTCTTCTATTATTATCATTATTATTATTAATGATAACATTCATCATCATCATCATCATCATGTCGTGCCGCCAGCACAGATATCCCTGACCCTCTCTCTCCACTTCTCCCTATCATTCATCGCTTTTGGCAGGTCTTCAGGGTTATATCCCGTATCCTCACATAGCTGCTGTATGTATGTTCAAGCTGGTCGTCCTAATAATAATAATAATAATAATAATAATAATAATATCGAATTAAAACGTTTACTTTAAGGAGTATCTGCTGTTACTTTAGGTTTCTTACAAATATTTTTCAAACATATATATATATATATATATATATATATACGGTTCAGTCAGTTCTTACCTATATATATATATATATATATTAAATAATAGCCCTTACGATAAAAAAAAAACGGCAAGTGATTTGAAGCTGAAAATATACAACGAATCACTGCCTAGGGAAAAAGTATATATTGGAAAAAAAAAAAAAGAAAACGCCAACCTTGTCATACCAATTGAAAAAAAATCAAAAGACACACAATTGGTTGGTCAAAAGAAAAAAATCACCCTTCGGACTGCTAATATGCAAAAAGTGCTCAATACTAATAGAGCAAAATAGTAACGATAATTACTTAGTGAGTCAGGAACTAACCTACTATAATTTTGCCTAAGCGGCTCATCAGGGTACCTAATCCTATATATATATATATATATATATATATTGTTTATATATATATATATATATATATATATATATATATAAACCCTCTTCCAATGGATTCCTACTCATCAATATATATATAATATTTGATTAATTCAATTTAATTTAATATATATACATAAATATGTGTGTGTGTGTGTGTGTGTGTGTGTGTGTGTGTGTGTGTGTGTGTGTGTGTGTGTGTGTGTGTGAATGCTCATGGGGTTGAGCTCTCAAGCGAAAGGAGTAATGTTTGCCACTAGTGTAAGGCAAGACTCTTCGAATTAATTGAGCTCTCGGTAGCCGTTAAGCGTATATATGTAAACAAAACAAATGTGATACATAAGTGTTAGTTTCCTCGTGGTAGTGTTGTATGATCTTGGATTGTCGTTTGAGTCAGCCAGGTTTCGATCCCAGCTTCGAGAATCTACCGTGTCTAGCCACACTGAAAAGTTATGATACAACGAAACAGTCTGTCTGTGGATGACAAGACTATACATATAATGATGTGTAGGAATCCATTGAAAAAGTGTTTTTATAATTTAAAGATAATTTTTTTTATTCATTGTAAGGTGGCTGTCTGAAGGGGTTGGTATCTCTTACGGAGTGTCCAGCTGATGTAAATTTGTTGTGACTAAATGATTGTTTGTTGAGTTTTTTAAGTAAATTGATTTGTTCTGTATGGAATTTACATATTAATTATCATGTAATATAAAGGCCGAGGGATTTCGTTTTATATATTTTGCCTTTGGGTTTAGTTAGGCTGAAAACCTTTCAGCTCAGCACATGGGTTAGTTAGGTGCAAACTTGAGCACAGGTGTTGACGCGCGTGCGGGGAGGATGTGTCGTTCACAGATGTCAAAATAAAAATCCCAAAGATTGTGCCTCTCCCCTTATGTCGAAAAGCCTTTAAACTGAAAGGTAATAAAAAGTTTCGTACCTGAACTAAGAAGTCGTAAGTGTTTTTTGTGTTTCGGGATTCCTATGTTTTATGTATATATGTTATGAATAATCTATGTACGTTTCACATATCCGGATATCTGGCTATGTTACAATCATACATTGAGCCATCACGGAGATTTTAAAGAATTCTCTAATATATATATATATATATATATATATATATATATATATATATTCTCTCTTTAAACTATAGACTAATTATCTTAAAAAAAAGTCCCTAAAAAACATTGAAATAAATTGAGAAATAAGGTAAATGAACTAAAATAAAATAAAATAAAAATAAAGAAAAGAAAAAACGTATCCGATATACGGTTTGGTTTTATGGCATATCAACCTTTGTAGGTTATTTAACGCCAAATCCATTTTTATGTAAATAATCTGTTCTATTGAAAACAGTTCAGTCCAGCACAAGTACACAGTCTAATTGTCAAAAACATTTCCATTTCAAACTATTTAAGCAGTTATATGTAATAATTCAGTTAAGTGTAAATACAGTTTTAATGTCGAAAAACAGTTCTACTTGAAATAATTCAGTTAAGCATAAGCACGCAGTTTAAGTGTAAGTACGGTTTAATTGTCAAAAACGTTTCTATTTCAAGCTATTCAGTTTACTCAATTCAGTTTAGCATAAGTATGCTGTTAGTTCTATTTAACCCATAGATAGGGCCCTATCAGGTGCTACCACTCCGGGCCAAAGTGGACCTGGGAGCGATGGCAATGAAGGGGTACTCCGCATTCCCCAAAGCTCCAGCACTGCTGGAACCTCACCATCAGATTATTTAGTGTCATACCAGGACACTCTTTAGGGGGGTCTTACCCCTCTGCAGAGGTGCAGTCAGTGTATTCTACAGCCCCAGCTGACTGGGCAAGTATCTAATATACGTACACGAAAAAAAAAAAAAAAAAAGGTAACTAAGGAAATAGACTCGAAACTAATATAAGTATTAATATTTCCCTTACAAAAAATTTATTATATAAACAAAACCCAAAAAAAGTTAATTATCGAACGTAACAAAAAAAAAAAAAGAAAATAAATTAAGTAAATAAAAAAGTTAAATTACCATAATTCCAACCGACGGTAAAATTAGAAAAATAAAAATAAATAAGATAAATAAGAAAATAAAAAAACGGAAGTTTAAAAAACGAGGAGATAACTCTTCACCCCTCTTCCCCCCCATGTCTATTCTGATTTATTGTATCCATAAGATCTGAAGAAGTCCTGTTAAATTTTTCTTCGTGTTTTTGGTTTACATCAGAATCACAAAGCAGGATGGAAATGAATTTATAGTCCTAAAATAACCGGTCTTTGTTTTTTTCTTTAAAGAAAGTATTGCTCTGTTATATTAATTACATTGAGCTCTCTACCAGGAAAATTTAAATGTTCAGGTTTTGAATGATTTTCTTGTCCTGAAGGAATTACTCCCAACTCTGGTTTAACTGGACCGAATAATACCCACTATATATATATATATATATATATATATATATATATATATATATATATATATATATATATCATTGTATTATGTTGATCGCATGAAATTTCCTGACTCTCTTTCTCTTCCTCCCTCCCTTACTCTCTCTCTCTCTTTCTCTCTCTCTCTCTCTCTCTCTCTCTCTCGCTACCCATGTCATTTATCGCTCCTGGTTGGTCATCTTAGCTTCACCCAATGTCCGTACTGAGCTGATGTAAGTAAATCCTTATTGGTCAGCTTTTTATTGGCGCGTCTATGTGTAGGAGTCCATAAGACAATGTGACTTATGAGTCACATTACTTCCCCAGCAGTACCCAGCATTTTCGTCTTATTTGGATAGTTTATGAGATGGGAGGCAGGTGGCTGTAAAACTGGTATTCTTTAGAACACGTAGCATTCTTGTGTAGTTTCCATCTATATTTTTTTTTTCGCGCGTTTCGTTTGCCCCCTGGTGGTACATCCATGCACTAATAATGATACAGCCATTACTTGGAAGGAATCCCATTTATCCCAGACATTGGTATGATCGATAACCTATCAATAGCAGTCAACACTTTTGCTTGGCGTATGTTATCATAGCTTTCAGTAGATGAGATATTGCTGCCGAGAAATATGAAGAGGTGTATATTTGTATTAAATGTAGCTATTATAGGTGCATAGCTCTACAGCATCGGGGATTCATTGTCATGTGATTAAGATCTGCGATTTCTAGACATTCAAACTACTATAGACAGACTCTCTCTCTCTCTCTATATATATATATATATATATATATATATATATAGAGAGAGAGAGAGAGGGGGGTAAAACCCTCTTAGAGTTTAGCATATTTATATTTTAGTCATTGATCCAATGAGTAGAGTCTTCACCAATGTTCCGAGAGACCGGGTTTCAATCCTTGGTCGAGTCATACCAAAGACTTATCACTCAGCAATATAAGGTTAGGTTCATAGATGAAGTGGAAAAATCTTGGGAATGGAGTAGCGCCCTCCCTTACACCTCGGTGTCGTATCTGTTGAAAAGGGACCCTTCGAGGAACTCTCGACTAAGTTCTCCAACTTTACTTATATGTAATATGTAATTACCAACCTCAGCATCATAGCAGGATATGACACAATGTCAGTTTTTTAAGCAAAATTTGAATTCAGGATTTTCCTTCTCCAGTCTGCTCTACTATTTACCCATAGATTGAGGGAGAATAGTTAGATGTATAGCTTTTCCAGTGTTATTAGTGGTATGTTAAATGCAAGCAGACTTGTAGAGGATTTGAACTCTGGTCACCGTGTCTATTTCCAACGATAATAACCATTAAACAATGAGCATTTCAGGAATATATAATAAGGACATTTTCTCTCTCTCTTCACTCGCTCTCTCTCTCTTCACTCTCTCTATCTATCTCTCTTCATTCTCTCTCTCTCTCTCTCTCGTCACTCGCTCTCTCTCTTCACTCTCTCTCTCTCTCTCTTCACTCGCTTCTCTCTCTTCACTCGTTCTCTCTCTCTCTTCACTCGCTCTCTCTCTCTTCACTCGCTCTTTTTCTCTCTCTCTTCACTCACTCTCTCTCTCTTCACTCTCTCTCTCTTCACTCTCTCTCTCTCTCTTCACTCCTTCTCTCTTCACTCTCTCTCTCTCTCTTCACTCGTTCTCTCTCTCTCTTCATTCGCTCTCGCTCTCTCTCTCTTCACTCGCTCTTTTTCTCTCTCTCTTCACTCGCTCTCTCTCTCTCTCTTTACTCGCTCTCTCTCTCTCTCTTCACTCTCTCTCTCTCTCTTCACTCTCTCTCTCTCTCTCTTCACTCGCTCTCTCTCTCTCTCTTGCTCTTTCTCATACTCACAAACGCACTCATATGCTCACATATTCACACACCTATACTCACACTCGCTCATACACACACATACACACACACATACATATACACACATTTACACTCACACTTACGAATTCACACACACACACACACACACACACACACACACACACACACACACACACACACACACACACACACAGGGAAACACACAGAAACACAGAGAGCGCGTGCATGTATATGACAACTAAACACTTTTGAATGTATCTTGATAATGTTGTTTGGATGCATCATATCGTGTCAAAACTATGTAATAAATATTATCTCCTTGGGTTACTAAAAAACGCAATTATTATTATTTCATGGTCGAAGAAATATTTCTTTTTTTTTTTTTTTTTTTTTTGCTTTTGGTTTCTTATCATCTTTCCTCCATTTTCTTTGCGTAATGGATAGACATTTTCGTTGCTCTTCTTTTTTTTCAACATCCCCTATATTCGAAAAAAAAAAAAAGATTCTCACGTTTTCTTGTATTTTGAAGAAGCGAGATAATATTACATGTCTATGGGCGATTAAAATTTTTCATTCGCATATCTGGATTATTATTATTATTATTATTATTATTATTATTATTATTTAGTACATTTGCGCTCTACGAATGGCCCAATCTTGTCAGAATGAGCAGAAATCAAAATAATGGTAAAAGTAAATAAAGAAGCAAATGACAGGTCAATAGCGTGGGGGGGCTTAAATGACAATATCTGTTGTCTTGCTAGTTTGATGGCCATTGACGGTTGGGTTTGCCTGAATATCTATCAATTTTCTTACCTTACTTCCTTCCTTCTTTTTTTACTCCCTCCCTTCCTTCTTTCTCTCTCTCTTTCTCTCTCTTTTCACACACACACACACACACATACGAGGTGCATACGATAAGTTTCCAGACTTTTTTCGTATGGGTACTTTTATTGATAGTACACACATGAAATTCTCGTCCCCTTCGAAATAATCTCCTTCGGCTGCAATGCATTTGTTGTACCGTTCCAATAACTTCTGCAAGGCACTATGGAAGTCCTCTTGTGTGAGCGTGTCAATGACCTTCCTCACAGCCTCTTTCATCTCCTCAATTGTCTCATAACGACAGCTTCTGGGTTTAGTGAATAAGCAAAAGTCACCGGGAGCAAGGTCTGGACTATAGGGAGGGTGAGGTTCTGTCTTGATGTACATCTTGGTCAAATAGTCTGTGACAAGGATGGAGTTGTGGACTGGTGTATTGTCCTAGTGGAAATGCTACTGACCCGATTTGAAGAGTGCTGGCCTCTTCCGACGGAATCTCTTCCTGAACTCCCTTAAAACCTCAACATAGTAACCCTAACCCTAACCCTTTGGCTAGTCAACTCTGGTCTATTGACTTCCTTACTTCTCCCACTCCTCTCATCATCCCTTATCGATCCCCTGGCTTCCTAGAATTTCTCATGCCACTTAAAAACTGATACTCGATTCATGCAAGATGCTCCAAAAGCAGTCAGAAGCATTCCATACGTTTCTGTAGCATTTTTTCCAAGTTTAAAACACAATTTTATTGCATATCGTTCTTCTAAAGTGTCCTCACGTCCAGATTGCATTTTTTAAATTCACCAGTTGTGACAATCAGGTTTTAGTAGGGTGTATTCCAGTTTCTGCTGTAGCTGTTCATTTGAACTTGAAATCATAAAAATTGGTCAGTCATCTTATAAGATGTATAGCAATAACATGCTGAATTTTCAAGAGTCTAAGACAATTTTAAATACCCATACGAAAAAAGTCTGGAAACTTATCGTATGCACCCCGTACATAAATACATGTATATATTGATATACATAAAGAGAGACGGATATAGATATAATAATATGCATTTATTTATTTCAAAACTAATTATTCTGCATTTTTAGCGGGCCCGGTTACTTTCAAAATATTCATTTTTCTCTCGTTGGACCAATAACAACTTTATATATATATATATATATATATATATATATATATATATATATATATATATATATATATGTAGAAAAACTGATAACAACGATCCAAGTGGAAGGAATGATTTATTAACGGGTCGACATTATAGCGTTTCGGTTCTACTGAACCATCATCAGGACCATGAGGGGTGATATTATATATATATATATATATATATATGTGTGTGTGTGTGAATGCATATATTTTTCTTTCTGTGTCTCTTTCCTCTCTCTCTACCCTCTCTCTCTCTCTCTCTCTATCACTCTTCATTACTTTCTATTTTTTTCATCTATTGTCATTTTGTTTCTACATCTATCAAACCTACCTACCTACCTACCTGCTAACCTCTTTTCAATTTTAAGTCTCTTTCTCTTTCTAGTTTAGTCTATTCATATCTATCTATCTATCTATCTATCTTGATTTTTATCTCTCCCTTTCTCTTTCAACTAAACTCTATCTATCTATCCATATTTACCAACCCCTTCGCTCGGGCAGGATATGACACAAGGTCAATTTTTAAGCGGAGTTTAACAGGTTTGAATTCAGAGTTTTCCTTCTCCTAGACTAGTTGCCTCACCAAGGCTGAAGAACCTAGTCTTCCCTTCTATTTAACCAAATCTGGAGGGAGAATAATTGGATTCATACCTTTCCCAAGGGTATTAGTGCTATGTGAAATGCAATCAGCCTCGTCCAGGTTTTGAACTTGTGTCGCCAGTCCATTTCCTACGGCGATAACCATTACACTATAGGCACATCCATTTTAACAGGTTTGAATTCAGAGTTTTCCTTCTCCTAGACTAGTTGCCTCACCAAGGCAGAAGAACACAGTCTGTCCTACTATTTACCCACAGCTGAAGAGAGAATAATTGGATTCATACCTTTTCCAAGGGTTAATACCCTTGGAAAAGGTATGAATCCAATTATTCTATGTGAAATGCAATGTGAAATGCAATGTGAAATGCAATCAGTCTCGTCCAGGATTTGAACTCGTGTCGCCGTGTCCATTTCCTACGACGATGACCATTACACCACGGGCACATCCATCTATCTATCTATCTATCTATCTATCTATGCTTTTTTATCTATCATAATATACCCCATCTCTCTCTCTCTCTATCTATCTATCTATCTATCAATTTTGATTTTCATCTCACTCCTTCCCTTTTTACAAATCTATCTATCTATCTATCAAGACCCCAAATAATTAAGATGTAATATCTATACGAGCCAAATAATAGTAAACAATTATTATGCCCATTCATCATTATACCATTCATTCTGATCTTAGCCGAGTATTTGACCAGCAAGTCACTCCAAACTGACCATTATCTGGACTTATTAATAGCGAGTTGTTATTATATTGACCCTCAGAATTGATTCAATGATTCGGTCTATATTTATTCCCAAGTTGTTTATCTAAGCCATTATATAAGAGGTTGAACTTATTAACCAAATACGTCACACAACTTCTAATGATTATGTCTGGTGTAATACAGCAAATACGAAACGGACCTATAGGCATCTATTAGAAATGAGACTTTTTTTTAATAGAAATACCTTTCAGCTATTTATTAAATATATATAGTTCGTTGGTGGGTTGGTTGGTTTTACGGAATTTCAACAGTTGTTGGGTTAGTTTATGCCGATTAACAATCCTTGTGTCCAGTTACCTATCAACAAAAGTAGATCATTATAATCTTTTTAAACTATCAAACACATTAAACTTAGTTGAAATATCAATTTTTTAAAGGGAGAGTCTCCATGCCGTAATGGCCAACGTGCTGGGCTGTGATCACGGTGTTAGCGAGTTCGCATTCCAGTCTTTCTGTATTATGTTCACTTTTAGACTAATACCTTTGGAAAAAGTATGAGGACCGCCCTAAACTCTTCTCTCGCTTGCTTGCTAAGGGTTAAATAGCACCATTACTGTTCTTCTACAAAGTTGGCTTTGACATTGAATAACCCACGAGGTTTGATATACCATTAAACAAAGAAACCAAAGCAATCTTTTAAATGCCAATGTATTAATAAAGTTCACAATCATTTTAAACTAGTAAACATTTCGAACTTTGAGAGTTACTGCGTTAATTTCGAACCAAATCACATCGCTTCTATCTAATCCATAAATGGGACCCAAACAGGTACTACGTGGTGTAATGGTTAAAGCACTGGACTGCGGAATCGTAGTACGCGAGTTCGTACTCCAGTCGCGCTATTACGTTCACTTTCGGGCAAATACCCTTGGGAAATGTATGAACCCCCTTATCCTCCCAGCTATGAGTTAAATAGTACCACTACTGTTCTTCTAGAAGAATGGCTTTGGCATTAAATAACCTAAGAGAGTTGATATGCCATAAAACAAACAAAGCCGAACTAAATCTCTCTGAATATTATTCATTTAAAAAGGTTGGTTGGTTTTACGGCATTTCAACCGTCGTTGGGTCAGTTTATTCAGTTTAGCAACTATTGCATCCTGTCGTACAAAAATCTATCTTTTCAATCATTTTAAGATGGTAAACGTATCATAATTACTTGCAATATTAATGTTTTAATTGGCCTGAGTGGCTAGCCTGTAGAATACACCGATTGCATCTCTACAGAGGGGTAAGGCTCCCTCAATGCGTACCCTGGAGATGACACTAAAACATCTGATTGTGAGGCTCCAGTTATGCAGGAGCTTTGGGGAATTAAGAGTATCTCTTTATTGCCATCACTCCCAGGTCCACTCTGACTCAGTGTGTTAGCACCTGATAGGGTCCTATCAAAGGGTCTAATAGAACTAAACAGTGTACATATGCTAAACTAAATTGTTAGAAATAGAACTGTTTTGACATTTAAACTGCGTACTTATGCTAAATTGAATTATTTGAAATTAAACTGTTTTTATATCTAACTCTGTGTATGGCCCAATTGACTGGGGCTGTAGAATATACTGACTGCTTCTCTGCAGAAGAGTAAGACTCCCCCAATGAGTGTCCTGGATATGAGGCTCCAGTAATTATGGAGCTTAGGGAAATGCGGAGTACCTCTTTATTGCTGTCGCTCCCAGATCCACTTTGCCCCGTAGTATCAGCACCTGATCATATTTACCAACCCCTCCGCTCGGGCAGGATATGACACAAGGTCAATTTTTAAGCGGAGTTTAACAGGTTTGAATTCAGAGTTTTCCTTCTCCTAGACTAGTTGCCTCACCAAGGCTGAATAACCTTAGCTGGAGGGAGAATATTACGGATTCATACCTTTCCCAAGGGTATTAGTGTTATGTGAATTGCGATCAGTCAGGTCCAGGATTTGAACTCGTGTCGCCGTGTCCATATCCAGCGACGATAACCATTGCATCACGGGCACCTCCACAGTATTAGCACCTGATAGGGCCCTATCTATGTGTTAAATGGGCTAAACAGGGTACTTATGTTAAACTGAATTTCTTGAAATAGAACTGTGTACAAAAATAAAAGTAGATTTGGTATCAAATAACCTACTATAGTTGATGTCACATACAACCAAAGCAAACCAATGTTTTATTAGCCAATGTATGGGCATTGTTTGGTTTAGTTTGTTTAATGACATATTACTCTTTGTGAGTTATTTAATATAATTTTACTATAGAAGCTCATTGAAATTTTATAAATTTACATTGAAAAAAATATTACAATAAAAATGTACATATGATTGATTTATAAATCTACTTTGAAAATACTTTTACTATAGAAATGATTTGGATATTATTATAGCTTAGCACTGAACATTATTTCATAAATTTACTTTAAAAATACTTTTACTATAGAAATTATTTGGATACTATTATAGCTTTGCACTGAACATTATTTCATAAATTTACTTTGAAAATACTTTTACTATAGAAATGATTTGGATATTATTATAGCTTTGCATTAAAAATTATTTTACTATCGAAATGCATAGAACATTATTTTATAAATTTACTTTCAAAATGATTTTACAATAGAAATGCATAGAAATTTATCATAGCTTTACAGTGAAAATGATTTTACTGTAGAAATGCACTGAAAATGTGGAAGGGATTGTCAGTAGAGGAAAAAAAAAACTGTTTTACTGACCAAATAGTGATATCATATGAGTGATTTATATATACTGAATTATAATTTTACAGGAGAAACACATTAAGGAAATCAGGAAAAAAGGGATTGTCAGTGGTCAGGAATTATAGCGAGTGTCTTGTAAAATGTGCAAGTAATGCAGTGCCTGAATGCCAAAATCAGGAAGGAAACTGAACACGATCAGTGCTGACCAGGCTTGATTAAATTTAAACTCGGTTAGGGATAAGAGGAAATATATCCGCTGACCCTCGAAGTACTCAGAATGGGTATAAGAGAGACAGAGAAGAATGTAATGACTGAAAAGAGAAATGCGTGGGCAGATATTGAAGGGCACTCTAGCTCCCTAATTTGCATCAGGTGTCAATTAATTATAAGCATGTGGGTTTAGTAAAGAAAGTCAGCTCTGTCGGAAGACAGACAGACAGACAGACAGACAAAAAGAGAAACTAAGCTGTGTAACACGTGCTAGTGAAGATCATGGAAGTTAAGCGTCAATGCGTCAAGTCAGTATTTACAGTGGTGACAGCTCCGAAACAGCAGCTTAAAGCACTGGTTCGTGCTATATCAGTGTAGTTAAGCAACGATGAGTTTGGTCAGAACTTGACTGATAACTTTAGGAGCTACAGAAACCATTAGCAACACAAACCAAAAAGCAATTCTTCTGTCACTAAAAATAAAATTGCGTTAATATAAAAGATGTACTTAATTTTGGACAGTCTCATAGGTCTAGTTGGTACAGTGTTCGCCAATGGTCCGAGAGACCTGGGTTCAATCCCAGGTCACGTCATGCCAAAGACTTTAAAAATGGTACTTGATGCCTCCTTGCTTAACACTCAGCTATATAAGGTACGTATCAAGGGTAAAGTGGAGCAATCCATGGAAAGGAGTAGCGCCCTCACCTACACCTCGGTGTAGTAGCTATTGAAAAGGGAGCCTTCGGGTCGCCCACGACTAAAGGGAGACAACTTTACTTACTTTGCATATTAATATTTTTGGTTGTTGAGATACAATACTGTATTATTTGATAATAACATCTAACAATATCCGTTTCGATTGTTGAATATTCCAGTAAAAATAATAAAATCCGAGTACCTTTGACGTAGAAAAATATTACCCACTATATATATATATATATAAGAGTAATTCAAAAAGTTCTAAGCTTCACTCATAAAGAAGAGCATCGAAGACCATTTTGTTTTAAGAAGGCATTGCCACTTCTTATAAAACTTGAAAAACTAATTCAGGTTTTTTTTTAAATTTTATAAGTACTAGAAAAGTTCAGCAAAGCACTTTTTATGGGTGAAGTTTAGAACTTTTCAATGACCCTCGTATACACACAGACACACACAGACATATATATATTGAAAGGGGGAGAGAGAAAGAAAAACAGACATATACACATATTCAGAGAGGGAGAGAGAGAGAGAGAGAGTGGTCACGATATTGGTGTAATTGCGATCATTGTTAGATATGGACACGGCGACCCGAGTTCAAATCCAGAACAAGGTTATTTGTGTTTCACCAAGTGTTAATACCCTTGGAAAAAGTATGAATCTTGCTATTGTCCCTCCGGCTTTAAGTTATATATATATATATTGCTAGCGCATCTAAAGTAGTTATAAAAGACCTCTTCACTTTGCACTAAGGCATGAATCCATCTCTCCTTTCCCCTAACTCAGACTGACTGTAGATGTCATGATATTTTGCCGCTATTACTAGAACATCTTAAGTAATCATAAAAGACCTCTTATTCACATACTTTCCGTTCTACCGACATACCAGTGACGGGACGTTTATGAGGATTTCTGACTTTCAAACCCTTCAAATGAGTTCATGCCTTTTCGAATGACCTCAATTCTAAAGGTCGTACGAAATGGAATCAGCGACCCGAATTCAAATCCGGGACCAGATTCTTGGCGTTTCACCTCTTTCTAATGCCCTTGGAGAGACAAGGAATTTATCTCTTCTCTTACCCACCCAAACTAAAAGTAAATAGTCGGGCAGAATTTTTATTTAACCGTATTTAACGAATATAAGAGAAAGAAAACTCTGAATACAAACCAGCTTTCCTAACGTTAAAAAATTCTCCTTGTATCACACCCTGCTTGCAGCGAAGGCTTTGTATCTTCCCAGACAGTTTTGGTTTCTTTATGTAATGGTATATCAACCTTTGTGGATCATTTAATGCCAAAACCATATTCTAGAAGAGCAGCAGTGGTACGACTTAACCCATAGCTGGAAGGATAAGCGGATTCATACTTTTTCCAAGGGCATCAGTCCAAAAGTGAATGTAATAGCACGACTGGAATTCGAACTCGCTTACTACGATTCTATCCATTCCTCTACGAGGGCACACCATCACAAACACTTTTAAATATCTGTCGGAATCTCAAGGTCGGGAAATGTTGACCCTTATTCAATTATTTATTTTTGAAGGAGGCATATCGAACCTTATGGTCTCTGAAACATTGGATAGTATATAAGAGGTACATACGATAAGTTTCTAGATTTTTTTTTGTACAGGCATTTAAAATTGTTGTATACTCATAAAAATTCATTATGTTATTGCTATACATCTTATGAGATGACTGACCAATTTTTATGATTTCAAATGAACAGCTACAGTAGCAATTGGAATACATCCTACTAAAGCCTGATTGTCACAGCTGGTGAATTTCAAAAAAATCCAATCTGACACTTTAGAAGAACGATATGTTATAAAATTGTGTTTTAAACTTGAAAAAAATGCCGCAGAAACGTATGGAATGCTTCAGACGGCTTTAGGACCATCTTGCATGAATCGAGCATCAGTTTTAGTGTGACATAATAGATTCGAGGAAGGCAGGGAGTCTGTGAGGGATGATGAGAGGTGTAGGAGGAATAAGGAAGTCAATACACCAGAGTTGATTGGCCAATGGGTTACGGTTAGGGTTACTATGTTGAGGTTTTAAGGGAGTTCAGAAAGAGATTCCTTGGGAAGAGGCCAGCGCTCTTGAAATCGGGTCAGTGGTATTTCCACCTGAACAATGCACCAGTCCACAACTCTATCCTTGTCACAGACTATGTAACCAAGATGGGCATCAAGACAGTTCCTCACCCTCCCTATCGTCCAGACTTTGCTCCCTGTGACTTTTGGTTATTCCCTAAGCTCAGCGGCTGACGTCGTTATGAGACAATTGAGAAGATGAAAGAGGCTGTGACGAATGTCATTGACACGCTTACACAAGAGGACTTCCATGGGGCTTTCCAGAAGTTGTTGGAACGGTACAATAAGTGCATTGCAGCCGGAGGAGACTACTTCGAAGGGGACTAGAATTTCATGTGTGTATTATCAATAAAAGTGCCCATACGAAAAAAGTCTGGAAACTTATCGTATGCACCTCTTATGTATTCCTGTCATAAGATATAACCCTTTGATAAAATTATCATCTGGTTATTGGTCTCAGGTTGTACTGCCGTACTAAACCTACTTCTGTGTTTTAAGTATCGCTCAACAATTTCATCCAGGATTTATCTTTATCAAAAAGTAAATAGTAAACCCTTTCTAATATATTCATTTAGTAAAACTCTTTCTGATATATTTCCACAGTAAAACTCTTGGTAATGCATTCTTATAGTAAAGCATTTTCTCATGTATTTCTACAGTAAAACTATTCTCCATGCACCTCTATATTAAAACTCTTTCTCTGGATTTCTTTATTAAAACATGTTTCAATATATTTCTAGAGTAAAATGAATTTAAGGGATTCCCATAGTAAATTCTTTCTTTATACCTTCCAAAATTAAAACTATTTCCAACATATTTCCTCATTCCAGTAATCATGTATTAAGTTATCTTTACTGAAAAGTAAATAGTAAACCCTTTCTAATATATGTATATATGTGTGTATGTATGTGTGTGTGTGTGTGTGTGTGTGTGTGTGTGTGACCCTTATGGACACAATTCTTTAAGTGACCCTTCTGGTCATCAAACAACATATGGCAGGCGGCAGGAAAAGCATTTCCTTCAGTTTCTTAGCTAATTGGTTTTAAATTAATTGGGTCATCTTGAACTTCCTGTCCACAGCAGGGAGAACTGGACTTAACCGGTCAGTCACAAAGGACACCTCCTGCCCAAACATCCACTACAGCCCTATATATGTATCTATTCGTCTATAAATCTCTCTCTCTCTCTCTCTATATATATATATATATATATGTCCCAGTCTGTTCATACCCAATTATCTAACAATATCAGTCGATACCTCTCTCTAATTATTAGTTTGTCTTTTTCTCTCAGGCCATAGACGTGATTTCTTTTTTTACCTTACCTTACGTACAAATTCCCTAGGTTCTCCGGCATTGTGGTCTTGTACCTGACAAAGTTAAGAGCAGAACCAGACACACACAAACACATACACATAAGTATACACACGCACGCACGCGCAAGCGTAATATATATATATATATATATGTATTTAAAAATAAAAAGTAAAAGATTATATAGGACACACATACGTACATATATATGAGTATGTAAATCACGTGTGTGTGTGTGTATGTGTGTGTGTGTGTGTGTCCAAATTGTCTTTTTCTCCTCATCACAAACTCTTTTTCTCTCGTTTGGGATGAATCTAACCTGATGATCGAAATCGTGAAACTCAGAACTGTGAATTATTAATATTTATTTTTGTTGTTATATATATATAAATGTGTGTGAGTATGTGTGTGTGAGAGTGATAGTTCCTTACTTTTCTTTTTCCTCTCTTTCTTTTTTATATTCCTCCATTATCTCTCTTTCACTCTCTTTCTTTCTTTCTTTCTTTCTCTCTCTCTCTCTCTCTCTCTTAAATTTTATTTTTATTTCTTCTCTTACATCTACTGTCTTTTTGTCCCCTCTCTTTTGACCTTTCTTTTCTTGTTTTTTCTTTAATCCCCAATCTCTTGTTTTTCCGTCGTTCCCTCTTTCCTACTTCGTCTCTTTTTCCTTCTCACATATAGCTTTTATTTCTTCAGTCTAACCTTTCTTTATTTCTTTCTTTCTTTCTTTTATCTCTCTCTTGTCTTAATTTGGTTTCTAGATCACTAATTTGTTTTTTCTCTCTTGCTCTCTCTCTCTTTCTCTCTATTTCTCTCTTCTCTATCATTTCCTTCTTTCTCTCCCTTTCTTTTGCTCAGTTTTTCTCAATTTTTTTCTTCATTTGGTTTTTTTTTTTTTAATGTTCTATATATTTAGTTTTTTTCCACTTTTCTTCTTACTCAGACTGCTTCTCACTATTTAATTTTCTCACTTTCCTCAGTTTGTTTGTTTGTTTGTTTGTTTGCTTCTTTCTTTCTTTCTTTCTTTCTTTCCCGCACTTTTCTCTTTGTATTATACTTTATCTCCCGTCTCTCTTTTGTTCTGCTTCTCTTTATCCTTCTCTCTCTCTCTCTCTCTCTCTCTCTCTCTCTCTCTCTCGTCCTCCCCCCACACGTACAATCATTTACGCCTCCTCCTTCGCACTCTTTGACTGCATACGCAGCAACTCGCTCTCCTTGTCTTTCATTCATTACCTGAGAATCGGAAAAGAACAATTCCACTTCCTTAAAGCTCTTTCGTCACGTGACCCAAGCCAATGGCTACTTTTGCACTACTTAAAAAAAACCCGGCTCACTCACCAAAATACCCTCTTCCTTCTTTTCTTCTCCCTCCTTCTAATCCTCCCACTAATGTTTGTCGAATTGAATGGAGAGTAACCAAATTTTCACTTCCATTTTCTACTCTTTCATTCATTGAGTCTTTCTTAAGAGAGATGGATAAAAACTTTTTTCTTTGGAATTGAGGAACAAAACATTTTTTATTTATTTAAATAACTGACAGGGATTTTACCATTAAACCGGTAAGCTATTTAACAGATTATTTTATATTATAAATTTTTTTTAAAAATTTGAATGTTTGTTTTGTTAACCCCTTAACATTTTTTAGGGGTTCAATCTTTTCGTTTCTTTCTTCTTTGTTTAAAGACATATAAAAACCTTGGTGGGTTATTTAATGCCAAAGTTATCCCTGTAAAAGAACAGTGGTACTATCTAACTCATAGATGTGGTGGATAAAAGAGTTAACATCCCTCACAAGGGTATTAGTCCAAAAGTGATTGTGATAGATCGACTGGAGTTCGAACTCGTTTACTAAGATATCGCAGTCGAGTACGTTCGCCACTGCGTCATGGGGACTCCCCTAATGTTTCTTCTTAAAATAAGGTGAATTTAAATATAAACATATATTACTATTTTTTTTAAGATTCATAGAGATGGGTCTTTTCATGTCTCAGAAACCTTTCATCATGACATTCTTTACAAACTACTGCGCCTGGAACTTTTTCTTTACCAGAGAGTAGTGTGTTTTCACCCCATAGACTATCTTTTTGACTAAGAATCATAATCATAATAGCAAACCCGTGCCCGTGGTGTAATGGCTATCGTCGTCGGAAATGGACACGTCAGCACGAGTTCAAATCCTGGACGAGACTGATTGCATTTCACGTAGCACTAATACGCTTGGGAAAGGTATGAATCCAATTATTCTCCCTCCAGCTATGGGTAAATAGTAGGGCAGACTAGGTTCTTCAGCCTTGGTGAGGCAACTAGTCTAGGAGAAGGGAAAACTCTGAATTCAAACCTGTTAAACTCCGCTTAAAAATTGACCCTGTGTCATATCCTGCTCGAGCGGAGGGGTTGGGTAAATATGATATGATAATAGCAAACCCAACCTATTTGCTCAATTTAAAATTTTTTTTTTTTACATAAGCAAGATTCTCCATTCACATCTCATTCTTCCGTAAATTTCACAAGGTTTATGCTTTTCAGCCACCAAAAATCTGATTACAGAACTCTGTTTAGACCAGTTTGACTTGCCACCATTTTGAATAGTCTCAAAACGTATTTTTGTGAGATTTAATTTTTTTTTTTGCAATTAACCATTTCCAAAAATATAGATTTTACATTGATGGAAAAAGGTTCTGGAAAAGTATTTATTTGTTTTTTTGTTTTTTAATTCCCTCTTGAAGACCTGCCAAAAGCGATAAACGAGAGGGATAGATAACAAGAAAGAAAGAAGAGTAAATGCGACTTGATTATATCTATCTATCTATCTATCTCCCAACCCCTCCGCTCGAGCAGGATATGACAAAAGGTCAATTTTTAAGCAAAGTTTAACAGGTTTAAATTCAGAGTTTTCCTTCTCCTAGACTAGTTGCCCTACCAAGGCTGAAGAACCTAGTCTGCCCTACTATTTACTCCTAGCTGGAGGGAGAATAATTGAATTCATACCTTTCCCACGGGCATTATATATATATATATATATATATAAGTGTCTCTCTCTCTCTCTTTCTCTCTTTCTCTTTCTCTCTCTCTCTCTCTCTCTCTCTCTCTCTGTGTTAGAGAAACAAGCATAAAGTGTATCAACTGAGCGAATAAACTAATTCGCAATTCAATGATAATTCTGTCAGGTATGTTTTCTTGATAAATATTTCTTTCAGAATAAGTCAAATTCTTGATTTAGCAAAAAATTCTAATTAGAATCAATCAAAAGCGACAGGACAAACATATATATATATATATATATATATATATATATTATATATATATATATATATATATATATGATTACTTACTTCTTCATTGATCTTAAATAGTTTCAACCTTCGCACGGACCATTGTAATTTTATCACCTGGTCCCTGGAGGTTGGTGGCGGGGGCTTCACACATGACTCTTACGGCTTTTCAGGACGAAGTTTATCGCTTCGCATCTGAGGCACCTCTAATGGGGAAAGCCGTGGAGATCAAACATTTTCCTGACAGCCGATCGTAAGTCTCGATTCGTGCGTGTCCCACCACAAGAAAATCACTCCATGTCAAATTTGGCTAGGTGTGAGGTCGGATGACTCAAAACCTACAAGGTCATCAGAAGAAGAACAATTTTGAAGAATTTCCAAAGAATTGATACGCCACCAAATTGTCTACTTCTTTCTCAGTCTGACGAAATCTTTTTCATATTTAACATACAGGACATGTTTTGCGGAGTGTCTTGAGAAAAGTTTCAAAATTTACTTAATTTAATACATATCTATCACAACTATCAAATGTATTTCGACGTGTTAGCATGCTTTGGTTTCATTGTTTAACGGCATATAAACCTTCGGGAGTAATCTAATACCAAAGCCATCTTGTTTGGAGAACAGTGGTGATACTATTTAACCCATAGCTCGTGAGATGAGTTTTTGGTTTTTTTTATCTTTTTATTTTTTTGCCTTTATCTTGGTATTTTTTCAAAGTGAACGTAATAGCGCGACTG
Source organism: Sepioteuthis lessoniana (assembly GCA_963585895.1). NCBI lineage: Eukaryota > Metazoa > Mollusca > Cephalopoda > Myopsida > Loliginidae > Sepioteuthis > Sepioteuthis lessoniana. The sequence goes on from OY757939.1 coordinate 59,653,739, forward strand.
GAGTTCGAACTCGCTTACTCCAATGACATAGTCCAGCAAGCTAGCCACTGCGCTTCAGAGACTCCCTCCATGATGTCTAAGAGATAAACGATAAACATTGTATTCTGGAAAAGTGAGAACGAAAGGAAAAAAAAGCAATTTGTCGAGCGCTATTGTTTCAGTTTTTTATGAAAAAGAAAAATACTTTCGATTAAGAAGTTTCTTTTATTGATCGTTATTATTGGTTTGTTATGTCTCCCTGGGCATTATCCTCTTTTGCTATTTTCTCATATCAACCTTTAAAAAGTTGGTTATTTTATTTTACGGCGTATCAACCCTTTCGGTCATTTACTGCCGATAATTAAATTTTAAACAATTTACTTTAGTATAAGTATAGTTTTTTGTTAATAACAGTTAAATGTCAAAACTGTTCTATTTCAAACAACTCAGTTTAGCATAAGTACACCATTTAGTTCTATTTAAAAACAGTTCTATTTCAAACAGTTCAGCATAAGTACCCGGTTTAGTTCCATTTGACCCATAGATAGGACCCGATCAAGTGCTACCACTCCGGGCCAAAGTGGACCTGGGAGTGATGGCTATAAAGGTGAACTGTACTCCACATCTCCCCAAGCTTTAACATTATTGGAGCCTCATCATCGCTTTTTTAGTTTTTAAAAAAGAATCTTTGGGCAGAATATATACACAATTAATACAATTTCTATATCCATATAAATTAATATTGATAAACTTTCTCTCAATATATTAATTGATTTTAAAATAATTTCTTTGTGCATATAAATTAATATTGATACAATTTATATATATATAAATTGATATTAAAAGAATTTCTCTGTACATATAAATTAATATTGATACAGTTTCTATATACATATAAATTAATATTGATACAATTTCTATATATATATATATATATATATAAATTGATATTAAAAGAATTTCTCTGTGCATATAAATTAGTATTAATACAATTTCTATATATATTAAGACCATTTATACACACACACACACACACACACACACACACACACACACACACACACACACACACACACACATACATACACACACACATATATATATGTATATATATATTATATATATATAAATTGATATTGATACAATTTCTATATGCATATAAATAAATATTGATACAATTTATATATATATATATATATATATATATATATATATATATATATATATATATATATAAGTTGATATTAAAAGAATTTCTTCGTGCATATAAATTAGTATTAATACAATTTCTATATATGTTAAGACCCTTTATATATATATATATATATATATATATATATATATATATATATATATATATATATATATATATATATAAATTAATATTCATACAATTTCTATATGCAGATGAAATTCTGTTAATTCTTCCGATAGTTCCCAAAAATTCCCTTTTTTTTCTTTACAGTTAATCCTAATTCTTCATACCTCTCTTTGTAACTGTCTTCTTCTACTCTTTTTTTTAATTATTTTTAATATATTATTTAATATATATTATGTAATAATATATTTTATTTAATATATTATTTTAAGTATTATTCTTAATATATTTCTTTGGATACCCGTCAGTTTCAATATTATACGACAATTTCGATGTCTGGACACTGGAGTCCATTATGGAGTACATTATTCCATATAAAATATTTGAGATCATAATGATGCTCAAAATTGTAAAACTCAGAATCAGAAGTTGGTTTTATCTCTTACAATAGTCTAATACTGTGCTATTTGTGCTCCACCTTCGTGAAATAATAGCTGTATGGCCACTTACTTCCCATCTCAAAAACCATCCAAGACGAAGAAGACATGCGGAACACTACTAGAGAAGCAAGGACGAACTCATAAGTGACGTTCTTCTACTGACACCTTCACATGGTCTCGCCAGTATTGACCAACCAGCAAAAGCTTATGTCCATCCGCTCTATGTGGACACAGCATATAGTTTGGAAGACCTGCCCGGGGCGATGGATGATATAGGGATGGATGGAGAGAGAGAATCAGGGAAATACCCTCTGTCAGCTTGACTTGATGATGATGATCTGGAGGAAGTCAGTGAGTGGATTTTTAATATATATATATATATATATATATATATATATATATGTCGGGGGGTTATGAATGAAAAGGGATATATTATAAAAACACGGACGTAAATTGACAGCGGGGAACTCGAGGATAAACTGTTTTCTTTTCATTATCATCGTGATAAAACGTTCTTTTTTTTTCTTTTTTCAATTTGGAGAAGCATTTTTAAGCCAAAGTTGTGGTCTAAGAAAAGTATGATGGCCCTTTGATGAGGCTATTTGTATGATGACCCTTTGATGAGACAATGCTAACAAATGACCCTTTCATTCCTCAAAATATATCGAAACATATAGCAAGATCGTTTGAGAGATTGTATCCCATACACAGATAGGCGCCTCATCCTGACTACAGATGAGTATGCTTCCACAAGAAAAGCTGTCCTAGATAGGCCACAAACCAGCATCCATTACCGAGGTTCCTATTTAGCAGTTTTGAAAAGTGTTCTGTCAACCCTTCATTTCCATTAATCTCATGTCCACTTTGATTCGGAATGGTGATTCCTGTTGGGCTCCCATCTATGGGTCCATTAGATTTGTATGAGAATCTGAAGCGCTTGTTTGTTTTTTTTTATTAGGAAGATATATTTTTGGTATCGTTTATAATTGAAAATTGACCTCGGCATAAACGATTGACGTGCCGTAAAACCAATCGATCAACTATCCAAGCACAATATCTATCTATCAGTCTATCTATCGATCTTAGTCTGTCCACATATATTTGTAGATCTCAGTCAGGGGATTATGGAGTCATTCATGTATTTTCATTATTCTCATGTCAACTTTGATTCAGAGTTGTTGTAACTGTTAGGGTCCCAGCTATTGGATGAATGGATCAGTTTGTGATAATGAAGTGTATACTCGTTTAAAATGATTATAAAGAACTACCTTTTTTGTTTATAATTATTAAACTGACATAGGCATAAAGTGACCCAACTAGAGTTGACCAACCAACCAACCAACTTCTTGATGTCCTATTAGGTATATTTTTAGGTTTTCCGCTGGAATTAGATAAAAATCACGCACATAGAGTGGATTTTGAGCTCGATTAAGGATTCTGTAGATTATTTAAGCTATTATCTTTTTTTGTTTTTTTTTTATCAGCAAGTTTCGGCCGTTCTACTTTCCGGCCTTCCTGGTAATGGCATCGTTTTCAAGTTTATCAAGAGCTCTTCATACAAGATTATATCTTTTAATAGCTCTTGAAGATATTTGGTACCTCGAAGGCGGAGCTGGTGGTGGTGGACAGCAGGAGGCGATGGAGAGTCGTTTACCAGTGGCCTCTGATTGCCACTACGAAATAAGTGACATTTAGGCCAAGTGACGTCAGTTTCGTGGTGACTGACCAAGTTCTCTCAGGGAAATTAGTCTGTTAAGTATGGTCACTACCATGAGGTCATTAGTATTCGAATTGCTGTGAACGAGGAAGACTAAAATAGACAAATAGAGAGAGAGAGTGTGTGATAGAGAGAAGAAGAAGAAGAAGAAGAAGAAGAAGAAGAAGAAGAAGAAGAAGAAGAAGAAGAAGAAGAAGAAGAAGAAAATCTATTAGGAAACAGTGTTAGTAGTGCAGTACTTAATTGTCACGTGTTATTCGTCACGTGATCTTCTTTTTTTTTTTTTTAGTTGGACTGAATGGGTGTCTAAAAGAGTTGAGCACTTGCAATAATGACTCATTGTAATGTTTATGACCTTGTAGGTAGAATTATCAGATTTATCTAAATTGAAATACAGGGCACACCGATCAAATTTAAATCCATATAGTTTTTCTTATGCATAACATTTTCCTATGCTGTAACTTTGCCTCTAATTGTTGTCTTTTACTTAAGTTAGGTTACTTTGGCACCAGACGAGAAGTATGGGCCACTCAGTGAGATTCGAACTCTCAAGCAATAGTCTTTTAGCCTGGCTGATTAATCATTGCATCACGCGAGGTAATTCCGCAACATTTAATTAGAGTCACTTAATAAGATTGGTTTAGGAGGTGACCGTGGTGTAATGGTTATCGTCGTAGGAAATGGACACGGCGACGCGAGTTCAAATCCTGACCGAGACTGATTGCATTTCACATAGCACATATGAATCCAATTATTCTCCCTCCAGCTATGGGTAAATAGTAAGGCAGACTAGGTTCTTCAGCCTTGGTGAGGTAACTAGTCTAGGAGAAGGAAAACTCTGAATTCAAACCTGTTAAACTTCGCTTGAAAATTGACCTTGTGTCATATCCTGCCCGAGCGGAGGGGTTGGGTAAATATGAATAAGATAGATTTAGTTTGACACAAGGCAAGAAGTGTAGAGCATTCAAGGAGTTTCAAACCCACTAACGACTTGGTTGCTTTAGTATCATATCACACAAAGTGTTTATGCTATTTATACTAAGTGTATTGATTGGTTTGGTTTTATGGCATATATATATATATAAATTTCATTAAACATAATAGACATTTTATGTCTACATATTTTCTTCTGGATCCGTTCGGGTTCCCGTATTGCTTTTATCGTATTTGCTTTTATCGTATTCGGGGGGAATTGATTTATATATTGCCCATAGTTGTATGTATCCCTAGTACTTTCTGCCCGACTTTGGGCCATCATCAGGGGAGGATCTATTACAAAAGTGATGTAACTTTTGTTTTAGCATGTTACCACTATGTAAGAGCGTCTTTACCGTTGAAGATTATGGCGTTTGCTTTTAAATGGGTTTCAATAAATAGTGTCAGTAGCTAAAGACATTTAAGTACATTAGCACTGGTTTGAAAATTAATTCTATTAAGTGTCGGTTGCATGTTTCTAATATGTAGTGCTTCGAGAATCTGTAGTTTTTGTTTATTATTTTGATGTTCTAATATTGTTGTGTTGTCGGTGAGAATTTTCCGTAATTGTGTTGTTGGGCATGGATGTTTTTTTAAATGCTGAGCTATTGAACTTGTATCGGAAAGGTGCATTGTAAGTCTCCTCGACAGGGTAGTTGAGGTTAAACCAACATATATATTATTATTATCAGAGATACAATCTTCTAAAGGACATTTAAATTTATATATAACATTTTCTTTTTTGCAAAACCCCAATCGAGGGAGAGGAATTATTTCTAATGACTAAATTCGAGGTTTTAAACTTATTATAATAATAATATTATATAATAACTTATATAATCATGAACTTATTATAATATATAATAAGTTTTATCAGGTCCTACCTTTCCAGATCAGAATGAAACTGGGAGCAATGGCAATAAATAGATACTCCGCATTCCTCAAAGCTTTAGTATTACTGAAATCTCCTTATTTAGTGTCATATCCAAGGGGTCTTACTCCTCTGCAGACATACAGTAGGTCTATACTTCAGCCACAGCATACTGGGTCAGTATATAAATGTTTGTGTGTCCTAGAAGATATACAAGGGCATACAAATAACATTATTATCATCTTGTAAGAGAAATGACAGATTATAGTATTTACAGACTAAATTAAATACACTTCGGAGAGGTCAGATAAACACATACAATAATCAATATCTACAATATATATATATATATATATATATTAATTAAATTACCATGACCAGGAAATCCAGCAAACACCCACAAGCGATATACGGAACAGCTGTTTCGACCTTATTGGGTCTCATCAGCAGTGCATACCGTAATATCCACGACCGGAGAACGAACCAGCCGCCCCAGAATGCAGAAACCGAACTTCTACCAATGGGCTGCCAATTCATGCCACACATAAGCGATGCCAAATTGACTAGTCGTGGTCAGAATGCACGACCGCATGATCATATGTATCTTGAAAGTACGTTTTTACCTTGATCATGCGGTCGCGCATTCTGACCATGACTAGTCAATTTGGCATCGCTTATGTGTGGCATGAATTGGCAGCCCATTGGTAGAAGTTCGGTTTATGTATTCTGGGGTGGCTGGTTCGATATCCAATGATGAGACCTAATAAGGTCGAAACAGCTGTTCAGTATTCCGTATGTCACATGTGGGTGTTTGCTGGATTTTCTGGTCATGGTAATTTAATTAATATAATATTAATTCCTCTAAATATATATATAAAATTAACTTAAATCGCGAGTCGGAAATCTTCTACTAAAGTTTCACCTTATCGTATCCCTTGATTTTTTTCAAGGGGTCGTACGAGGTTGGCCTTTTCTTTCTTTTTGACCTATAATTTTTTCTTTTTCCCCCGGGCGGTGATTCGAGATACTTTTATCTCTTGTTCCTGGCGGGTTTTTTTCCTTTTTTTTCTGGTACCGTGAATGCTGGTAGATATTAGATTAATATATATATATATATATATATATATATATATATATATTTAGAGGAATTAATATTATATTAATTAAATGTATGGATGTCACTATCGAACTTGGTGGGTTTGTGACTGAGCAAATTACCCCAGGCAAAATGTTACCTTTCCGCCAATCCTAAATCAATCAGACCCAATCAACCACAAAACAAAATTGGTTAACCTCTCATTTCGATTCTGAAAGTCATCAACAGTAAGAATAAAATCACGCCAATCCCTAAAATTTTTGACAATGCAAGCAAATGAAAACAATTCAACTCCCTAAGTTCGACCTAAACCCCAAAAAGATCCTTTCATGTGGAAAATGTGGATATTGAAATTGAAATTATAATCGGAAACCTCAATACGGAAACCTCAATACGAAAAAACAAAACAAAAGGGGAAAAAAACATACATTTACGAAAAAAGACCATCTTCAAAGCATACCTTTACGAAGCAAAATTTGTTTACGAATTTATTTCGCCGGACGGAGAGTATAATCATATTCTCCAACGAAATGAATTTATAATGACAATTTAACCAGGTTTGAGTTTCCTTCTAATTGCACCGTATACGCTTTGTATGCGAGTTTTGTTATATATATACCTGGAACAAAAAAAGAGATGTATCAATAACCATACATCGAGCACTCACATAGATTTATATGATATCCCTCATATATTCTATACATGAATAATTCACACCCTCTGTCTTCGGATGCTGACTGGATATTACTAATATATATAAGTTTATATATATATATATATATATATATATATATATATATTTAATAGCATGGATGCTTATCAGTGACCTCTGGTTACATGCCGTTCTAATGATTGTCGTATAAAGATGTCACGAAACCAGTGATTACAGATAAGCATCCATGCTATAAAAAAATATATAAATACTAATATATATCTATTTATTATTATATTATATAATAGGTCTATCACATATCGAGCCCTTTCCAAATTATACCGCGATTGTTCTGCACAAACACACAAAGAGACATAGGGACAACCCTATACGATAATATATATATATATATATATATATATATATATATAAACAAGATATGGCATTAAATAACCCACATGGAATAATACGAAATTAGACAGCCATCAACTAACCATTCTTCAGTTAAATGTCCTTGGTGGATACCAAATCAAATTAGTTCTATCTCATATAATCCAATATAATCCAATATATGCCTTCATTGTGTCCCGCTATCTCGCAGTGTTTCGGTATCATGGGTTCAAATTTTCAATTTATAATTTTTTTTTTTCCAATAATCTACTTTGAATATCTTTGTGTCCGCTACTTTGTACTCATTCCGAAGTGTGTGTTTTTCTCTCCTCATGTTTAATCGTTATTTTCCCTCATTAAACTTACATTGAGCCCAGTCGGGTGGGACTGTAGGTACACCGACTGCGTCTCTGTAGAGAGATAAGACCACCCCAACGAGTGTCCAGTATTTGACACAAAACAATCTGATGATGAATCTCGAGTATTGCAGGAGCTTTAGGGAATGCGGAGTACCCGTTTATTACCATTACTCCCAGGTCCACTCTGTCCCGGAGTGGTGGCACCTGATAGGGTCCTATCTATGGGTCAAATAGAACGAAACTGTGTACTTATGCTAAACTGAATTGTTTAAAATAGAACTGTTTTTGACATTGAAACTGTGTGCTTATATTAAACTGAATTGCTTGAAATAGGTTCGAAATAGAACTGTTTTTACATTTAACTGTGTGTAAATAAATCAGTGATGTTTAATTGCATTGTTAGTGATACATAGCAATACTTGAAACCATTTAACTTTGTTGAATAAACTGAATAGCTTGAAATAGAAATGTTTTTGAAATTTGAATTGTGTACTTATGCTATATTTTATTGTTTGAAATAGGACTGTTCATATTTATGAAAATGGATTTGGCATTAGATAACCTACAATGGCTGATATGCCATAAAAACAAATCAAGCCAAATCATTAAACATGCATCGTTGTTCAATCACTTTTCATGGTGTCCTTTGATGCCTTTACGTCCTCCACAATACACTCATTCGGGAGGTCATTTTTTACTACAAACTTGCAACTCTATCATATTCTTATGTCCACTGAGAACGATTTACAGTTGCAAAAAAACTTGCCCAAGGTTGACCTAGAAGTATGAAGCTAAATTTATTTTTAGTCACAGTGATATCTGTTTTTCTTTAACTTTATTTTTGCAACCTGACACACATGCAAACAATACCTAGATTGCTAAAATGATATCTAATGGTCTTTATTAAATAAATAAACTGGTTTTCTTGTGAATGTTTCAAACCAGAACACCAGTCAGTATCAGAATAACATGTTATGTTAAAGTACCACTATGAAAATATGAAGGTGTTGACTTCTATACGCAAAGTTCATTGAAAAAAAGTCCTACTGCTTTTCATAGGTAACAAAGGCTTAAAATTTCATTATGTGTGTATATATAGATGTATTACCATCAGACAGCAACAACTGATACCAAATACAGAATTGTTTTTATGTCGTGTTCACCAGTGGCCCAGGAGACCGGGGTTCAATCCCAGTTCCAGTTATACCACAGACTAAAAAATGGTTCTTGATGCCTCCTTGCTTGGCACTCAGCATTGTAAGGTCAGGATCAAGGGTAAAGTGGAGTAATCCAGGGAAACGAATAGCACTCTCCTCTTCACCTCGGTGTTGTAGCTATTGAAAAGGCAGTCTTTGAGTCACCCTTGACGACGGTCGCCAAATTTACTTACTTTTTCTGTATTTATCATCATCATCATCATCCTGTCGTGCCACCAGCACGGATATCCCTGAACCTCTCTCGCCATTTCTCCCTATCCTTTGTCGCCTCTGGCAGGTCTTCAGGGCTATATCCCGTATCCTCTCAGAGCTGCTGGCTAATGAGTAGAGTGTTCGGCTCTGGTCCAGACCACCGGGGTTCAATCCCTAGCCCGGTCATACCAAAGTCTCCAAAAATGGTACTGAATGCCATCTTGCTTAACATTCAGTATTATAAAGTGAAGGTAAAATGGAGCAATCCAAGGAATGAAGTAGCGGCTTCCCTTACACCTCGGTGTAGTAGCTATTAAAAAAGGAGCCTTCGGGTTACCCTCGACTACGGTCGCCAACTTGGTATTTATAAAATGCTTTAACTTTTAAACAGATAAGTACACATAAAAATATGTACAAAGATCATTAAAAACATCCTAAGACTTAATCTGATTTTAGATTTACTGTACACCTCTTACTAGCCCAGTCGCCTGGGGTTCTAGAATACATCGACTACATTTCAGCAAAAGAGTAAGACCCCCCCACGACCAGCGAGTGTCCTGGGTATAACACTAAACAATCTAATGGTAAAGCTCCAGTAATGCTGGAGCTTTGGGGAATGCGGAGTATCCATTCATTACAATCGCTCCCAAGTCCTCTTTGGCCTGAAGTGTTAGCACCTGATAGGGTCCAATCTAAGGGTCAAATAGAACTAAACTGCGTACTTATGCTAAACTGAATTGTTTGAAATAGAACAGTTTTTGAAATTGAAACTGTACTGGCACTAAACTTAATTTGTTGAAATAGAACAATTTTATTTGTATAAAAATGGATTTGGCATTTGATGGCATATCAACCTTTGTTGGTTATTTAACCAATAAAGGTTGATATGCCATAAAACTGAAACCAACAAGCCAAACAAAACACACCTATCACCTTTATAAGGGCCTTACCTGCATAGAAATTAAACCAGTACTTTAAATTCGTTTTTCTAGTTTTATAAAATGGTAGTTGCCTCGACAAAAATGTTCAGGTATGGCTTTTCCTCCTGGGTGCGGCTTAGAGATTTTTCGAACAACCCTAGTGTTTATTTATAAATACGTACGTTCCTGTCAATCTCTGAAAGATGTTAAAATATAGATGCCTGAACAGATATTACTAAGTATTATTTATAATCAAACTTTAAAATACAGGAATTTAAAGAATAATTGCATGAATATATATATATATATATATATATATATATATATATATATATATATATATATATATATACATATCTTTAAGAAAAAAACAAAGACCAGTTAATTCAGGATTATAGATTTATTTCCATCCCGTATTTTCAGTTTCTGGTGTGAACCAAAAACATGAAAAAAAAATTGATACAGGACTTCTTCAGACCCAATGGATAATTAATTATCCATTGGGTCTGAAGAAGTCATATATATATATATATATATATATATATATAATATATATATGTGTGTGTGTGTGTGTGTGTGTGTGTGTGTTTTACCTATTTTTGAACTGCTCTGTCTAAAGACATTTTTCTGATATTAAACAAAGATAAAAAAAAAACAACATTTCAGTTGGATTTATCATTTATATCTTATGTTAGATATATTTTAAAGTTGTTATAAAAGGATTGTATATTCATATATATATATATACACATGAGGAAGAAGACATGAAGACTGATTTCGTTGCATTTTTATATTTTTATTATTACGAAAAATTAACATCTATCTATCTATCTATCTATCTATATATATATATATATATATATATATATATATATATACATATATTTATATCTATCTATATCTATATCTATATCTATATATATATATATATATATATATGCTGTTATAGAAGAAAAAATTGATGTAATTTCCAGATCTCATAACTTGACCAACTCTCGTTCAAGTACACTCAAATTTTAACAGCATATATTGATACAAATCGAAATTCTAAGTCTAATGTTTTCTTCTGGTCTGGTAAATTGCATTTCTATACCTGAAAATATTATGAACATTAAACATAGACTTTTGATTTCTTTCAACACATGATGTTTAAATTTAAATTCAAGTTTGATACCATTTGAACGGAAATTGCTCAAGTTAGATTTTCCGTCGCACTGTGAGGATGTCAAATCAAAATTCAGACTCTTAGTATAATTATTAATATTAAAAAACTTTCTAGCAACGAAGAATTAATCCCATGATTTAAGACATGAACTTACTAGATAACACGTTTTGATACTGACGAAAGGAATTTTCCGAGAAATACACATTATATATATATATATATATGAAAAACTGGAAGTAAATCCAAATATATAAAAATGTGTATAAATGAACATTGTGTCTTCGGAGTATGATTTTATTTATTGAATATTGTTTAACATTTTCATCTATCTATCTATCTATCAAGAGAAAAGGTTGATTTCAGTAAATCAGACAAGATGGTAAGAATAAGAGAAAAAGTGGATGAACCAAACCCTGACAGCGGATTCAATATTTCTTTCTTTACTAAAAAAAATCTGAAGAAGTTCTTTTTTCAATAAAGAACGAAATATCATTGAATCCGTTGTCAGTGTTGGTTTATCCACTTTTCGATTTTTTATAACACATACACACACACACACACACACACACACACACACACACACATATATATATATATATATATATGGATTACAATATATACGCTCCCTCATGGGGGTTGAGCACTCTGGCGAAGGAATTTTTGGCCGCCGCTCGTATAATGCAAAGCTCTTCGAAACAATTGAGCACTCTGGTAGCCAATAGGGTACAAAAATGTAAACAAACGGACGCTGCTGCTGCCACTGTTGCTAAATAAGTACCTTAAAAATTCCCTTAGCCAACGTGGTACTCTTGTTGGCCGAGCGGTCTGAGACATAATCTAACGTAAAGTTGGATGGGTTTCGATACCGGTTTTGAGCGTCTTACGTGTCTAGCCATACTGAAGAGATCTGATAGAACGAAACAGTCTGTCTGTGGATGACAATATATATATATATATATATATATATATATATATATTATTCACACTGAATATGGTTTAACGAAAAACAGAACACACGCTTATAATATATAAAAAATACATATCCGAATATTTCCCTATTTTTATATTTACACACTTCGATCGACAAAATCAGAGAAAATGGCTTCGAGCTGACTAAGAAAAGAAGCAAAATGTACCCAGCAAAAACAATCACAGACGCCGACTACGCTGATGACTCAGCGTTACTGGCGAATACGCCTAATCAAGCAGAGACACTACTGCATAGTTTGGAACGAGCTGCAGCAGGCATCGGCCTCCATGTCAATGCGCACAAAACTGAATATATGTGTTACAACCAAACGGGCAACATTACCCCACTAGACGGAGCCTCTCTGAGGCTAGTGGACAAATTCACCTACCTAGGAAGTAGCGTTTCATCAACAGAAAACGACATCGACACACGACTGACGAAAGCATGGACGGCTATAGATAGGCTCTCAATCATATGGAAATCAGACCTGACCGATGAAATGAAGCGCAGTTTCTTCCAGGCAGCGGTTGTATCGATACTGCTATATGGATGCACTACATGGACGCTAACCAAACGGCTGGAGAAGAAACTTGACGGCAACTACACAAGAATGTTGAGAGCAATATTGAACAAGTCCTGGCGACAACACCCCACGAGACGCCAACTGTACGGCCACCCGCCTCCCATCACGAAAACTATACAGGTCAGACGAGCCAGACACGCCGGACACTGCTGGAGAAGCAAGGACAAGCTCGTAAGTGACGTACTCCTATGGACCCCCACATATGGCCAAGCAAAAGCAGGACGACCAGCCCGAACTTACATACAGCAGCTATGTGAGGACACAGGATGTAACCCAGAAGACCTGCCGGAGGCGATGAATGATAGGGAGAAGTGGCGAGAGATGGTCAAGGATATCCGTGCTGGCGGCACGACTTGATGATGATGATGATATTTATACACACACATGCTCAATTTCCAAAGTGAATGCCTCTTCCGCTATAAAAGAACAATTATAAAAACACTTATTTCCAGAGCTAAGTAACTATCCTCGTCTCGAACTCTCTTCCTTAACGAACTTAAAAATATTAAACGAATCCTTATCGATAATGGGTTTCCCAACTACATTGTTGATACCAAAATCAAACAATTCATTAATAAACCTGAACAACATAACATAGACAATAACCTAAACGATAAACAATCAATAAACGTATACTACAAAAACCAATTTCATAGTAATTATAAGATAGATAAACATATGTTAAAAAAACCTTACATAAAAAATGTTCTACCAAAATAGACTTGTCATATGCTACAACAAATTTAAAACCTCAAACCTAATTATTTCTCATAACAGTTACCCTCAACTGAACTTCTTGATAGGACCAACGTCTTATATATGTTCAAATGTCCCGTGGGAGACTGTCTCCAAAGAAAATTGTGCGTATGTTGGTCTCACCACTACAACTCATTCTAGACGGCTTACAATGCACCTTAATGATTCTAGCTCCATAGCCTTACATCTTAAAACCCATTCTATTCCTAAATCCAAGTTTCGAAAAATTCTTGTTGAAAACACCACAATAATTTGCACACGGAATTGATAAGCTACGACAAATCCTAGAAGCCCTACATGAAACAACAAATAAATAAAATCAATACAATTAATTTTGAAAATAGCGACAATGTTTTGAAATGCCTTCAGATTTTTTTTTTTAATAATCCGTATTTCTTGATAATATTCTATTTCCGTTGATAGCGTTCTGTTCATATCTAAATAGCTAAACTGATTTTTTATTAAGGTTTAGATAAATGTATTTCCCTTCAAAAGTATCCGTTTCACTTTATATAGTAAAGCAAGTGACATTGGCGACCGTAGTCAAGGGGAACCAGAAGGCTCCCTTTTCAATAGCTACTACACCGAGGTGTAGGGGAGGGTGCTACCCCTTTGCCTGGATTGCTCCACTTTACCCTTGATCCCTACCTTATATTGCTGAGTGTTAAGCAAGGAAGCATCAAGAACTATTTTAAAAGTTTTTGGTATGACGAGACCTGTCTTCCAGAGGCGCACTTAACGTTGTTGAAAATGAATCCGCTAAACCAAGTTCAAATATTGGACGAGGCTGTTTGCTTTACACTTCATTCTAATGCCTTTGAAAAAGGCATGAACCCATATGTACTCCCTCCAAAGCTGTGAGTAAATAGTAAGGCAGACTTGACTCTTTAACCCTGTTTAAGCTGCCAGTCTGCAAAAAAAAAACAACAACTCTGAAGTCAAACCGGCTTTGCTCCACTTTAAAAATGACCTTGTGTAATATCTGCTAGTTCATCAACCATGGAATATCATTTGCCAAGTTTCTTTCGTCCATCAAAAAAAAGATCAATATTAATTCAAAAGAAAATGCTGATTCCTTCTTGATTCGACAGAAAACTACTCAGTGCATCTTTGGTTTCCGCAAAATCATAGAAATTAAGCAGCGATGAGCCTGATAAGAAGAGAATGCAGAAGTAGAATATGGAATAGGGAGGATTGGATTCACGCCTTTACAACAGGGTGCAGAAGTAAAATCAACAGTTGGTACGGAAAGTAACCTAAGGCCTGTTTGATAAAGAGAACTGTAGTAGATAACCAGGAAGTGCTGGTACTGTAAGTAGCCAGAGGTGCGTGTGCCGAAGAGAAGATTAGAGAATTTAAGCAACTGCAGGTACTGCAACCTGAGATCTGTTTGCCAAAGAGAAGGTTATGAAATAAGAACTGCAGGTCTGTAAGTAGCCAGAGGTGCGTGTGCCGAAGAGAAGATTAGAGAATTTAAGGAACTGCAGGTACTGCAACCTGAGATCTGTTTGCCAAGGAGAAGGTAATGAAATAAGAACTGCAGGTACTGTAAGTAGCCTGAGGCGTGTGTGCCGAAGAGAAGATTAGAGAATTTAAGGAACTGCAGGTACTGCAACCCAAGACCTGTTTACCAAAGTGAAAATTATGAAATAAGATCTTCAGGCACAGTAAGTAACATGAGGCCTGTGTGCCATAAAAAGGTTAGTAAATCAGAAGGAAATGCAGATAATGTAACCTGAGAGATGTTTGTCAATGATGAGGTTAGCAAATCAGAACTGCAGATAATAGAACCAATCTAAGGCCTCTGAGTCAGACTAAGCAAAGCTTAATAAATAACAAGTACATGGATAGCTCAAAAAGCTCTTTATTTAACGTATTTTTTTTTTAGATTTGTCGCACACCGCTCACATATGAATGGATCCTACCAGCACAGAAATCTAAATGAGTTTTTCTCGTTTTACAACAAGTGGTAGTGTATGGCCACAACCCAAATGTTCAGCTGTGGGTTTTATTTCAGGATAAGCCTTAAAACTTTTTGAACGACCGTTCACCCTGCACCTTGCACGGAAAAAGGACTAAAATCTGATCTTTGTACCTAACGGCCACCTGTTTGTTGATCTGCTTTGTATTTTGTGTGGGGGGACCAATTATGGAGCCAAATTAATAAATATTGGTCTGCCAAAACAGAGATGCCTTATATAATCTAATTAAAGAAATAAATATCAAACAACGAGTGAATAACAAACAATAAAGACTGTCAGTTTAACGGAGTGATGGAACGCGTCAGGACCAGTCGTTTGTGGCTGAATAAATAACCTTTATTTGGCACAATATTAATAATACGTTACAAACACAAATTCCACCGGGACGGAGATCTCAAATCTAATTTACTTGCATCAATAAATGTTATTTCAACGAAGAAAGAGAATAAGTCTTTTCAGCTCGTGGCTGTTTGGGTAGTTTTAAATGAGTTCACATCAGTGACGGGTGGTGTTTCTCTCGGGTAAAGCGGGTGGCCCGGTTGTTTTCTTTAGGGAAGGTTAAGTGGTTTGAATTTATTGTCCATACGCAGAAAACTTTGCCAAATAAATGTGTTTTTTTTTGTGCACTCGCATAAACAGGCTGTAAAGAAGAACGTAAAAAGTATAAATAAATGAATTGATAAATTCGTTTTGGCCGGGACTGTGGTATCAGTTGTTTGTTTGTTAGTTTGTTTGTTATCTTGGTTGGCTGGTTGGTTGGTTGGTTTTGTGGTTTTTCATATCTTGTTGGATAATTTAATGCCGAAGTCAGATTTTTTTAAAGCAATTATATGGTTGGAGTTGTGTTATTGATTTTATGGCAGCACAACTTCTTAGGAGTTATTTCATGCCGAAATTTGATTTATTTGTAAATGTTTCATTATAATTTTGGAATTTGAACTTGCTCACTTCGATGCCATCGTCTAGCACGTTATTCACAGCACCACAGAGACTCCCTCTCTCTCTCTCTCTCTCTATATATATATATATATATATATATATATTTCTCTCTTTCTCTTTCTCTCTCTCTCTCGCTACCAGGTGTATAACTAAATTTTCGAAGCAATCTCTTCTTCATAGTACCGAATAAAATACACAGTGGATAAAACAGGATTTTTTATAATAATAATAACAATAATAAATACCTGGGCCGTTCCCTTCGTCAGATACTCTGGACCATTCTTAAAGTGGACCAAAGGACAAGGGAATCGATATCGATGCACAAGGCCTTACACCTGAGAGATGACACTGACAGACTCTATGTGAAGAAGGAATAAAACTCGCCTGCATTGAGGATTGTGTGGACGCATCAATATAAAGATTTGTGGAATACACTGAGTAAAGTTGACCAACCGCAGTCGTCGGTGACCCGGAGGTTTCCTTTTCTATAGGTATTACACTGGGGTGTTGGCCGACCTTAGTCAAGGGGAATCCGAAGGTTCTCTTTTGAATTGCTACTACACTGGGGTGTTGGTGACCTCAGATGAGGGTGACCCAAAAGTTCCTTTTTCAATAGCTACTACACTAGGGTGTTGGCGACCTCAGACGAGGGTGACCCAAAGGTTCTTTTTTCAATAGCTACTACACTGGGGTGTTGGCGACCTCAGATGAGGGTGACCCAAAAGTTCTTTTTTCAATAGCTACCTAACTGGGGTGATGGTGATATCAGATGAGGGTCACCCAAAAGTTCTTTTTTCAATAGCTACTACTCTGGGGTGTTGGCGACATCAGATGAGGGTGACCAAAAGGTTTTTTTTAATAGCTACTACACTGGAGTGTTTGCCGACCTTAGTCGAGGGTAACCAAATGGTTCTCTTTTCAATAACTACTACACTGAGGTTTTGGCCGACCGTAGTCGAGGGTGACCCGAAGGCTTCTTTTCAATTGCTACTACACCGAAATGCAAGAGAAGGCGCGACTCCTTTCCCTGGATTGCTCCACTTTACCCTTGATCCATATTCTTATAATGCTGAGTGTTAAGCAAGGCGGTATCAAGTACCATTTTTGGAGTCTTTGTTATGACTCGACCGGGGATCGAACCCAGGCCTCCTTGACCATTGGCAAAGCAAAGAAAGACTAATTGCAGTAACCAGTAACAAGATCAATATAAGGATAAAAAATATAAAAAACAAAATCTAAAAAACAAAAATGGGGAGAAAAACAATTGAATGGGTACTTCAAACGATAAACTGGCAAGATTGCGCACGAGATGATCTAGACATGGCTAAGAAGGGAAAAACTCTAGAGAAAAACTGAATCTCTCTGGATAGCAGCACAAAATAATGTAAAAAAACGACCAATCATATCCTAGCTAAAATTGATGATAAACAACAGAAGAGCAAGTGTAGGTTAATTGGAGACAGAGACGAAACGGTGAATAAACGAATGCTGTGATTTGAAGAGGAGTACAAAACTAGGCATGCTTAGGGTGGGAAAGGTTATCCAATGGGAACTGTTCAAAAAATGATAATTTGACCATACAAACAAATACTATGTGCACACAGCAGAATCTGCCCGAGAGAATGAGACACATGAATTTCCTGGGATTTTGCAATGCAAAATACTCAGGGCAGGAAGCCAGACGTCGTGTTAATTAACAAGGGGAAAAAACGTAGATTTTGTTGTCCCATCGCACCTCAGAGTGAAAATGAAAGAAAGTGAAAAAAAAGACAAAGACTTAGATCATACCAGAGAGAAAAGTACCAAGACCTTGACTGAGTGCTGAAAAAGCTGTAAAGAAGAACGTAACGTGAAGTAACGATGATATCAATTGTAGTTGGAGGGGTTGGAACGATCCTCGAAGACTTGGAAAAGAGACTGGTAAAATAAGAAATCCGAAGTATCAAAACCAAACAGACCACAGCATTGTTGAGATCAGCTATAATACTTAAGTCTTGGAGACCAGTGGATACTTGCTGTTACTCAGACTCCAGTGAATTATCTCCAATTAAAACTGGTATGAAAAACTTGCAAGTGTTTTGAGATAGAAACGGACCATCTAATCTCGGCTTGCTAGATACCAGAAAAAAGCTATGGAACATGAAAATGACGATTATATCAACTGTAATTGACATGCTCGGTACAGTCTGCAAAAGATTGGTACAGGAACTGAAGGACTTGGAAATAAGAGGACGAGTGGAAACCATCTCAACTACAACATAGCTGAGATCTGCCAGAATTCTAAGAGTCATGGAGACTTGAGGAGACTTGCTGTCTCTGAGACTCGAGTGAAAAACCATCAGCTAACGCTGGTGTGAAAAACTCTCAAAAGAGTATAATAATAATAATAATGATAATAAACTAAGCCCATGCAGACAAATGCTATATTCACAGACCAGTATCTGTCTAGGAGAACGAGACAGAGGTCTCTTGGATTTGGGAATAAAATGGATCATTCAATGAAGGTCAAAAGACCGGATCTAGTTTTAATCAACAAAAAGGGAAGTACGTGTCCATCAGATGACAGAATGAAAGTAAAGCGAAAACTAGATAAATACTAAGACTTTGCCTGAGAAACGGGAATAGTATTGAACATGAAGGCAACAGTGATACCAATCATAGTGAAAGCACTCAGATCAATCTTGAAGAATTTGATAAAGATATTGCGTGAAGTTGTCATTTGGGGAAGAAATGAGATTGCCCAGACTTATGAGATTTTCTAAAATACTTACAAGAGACCTGAAGACTTGCTGTCACTCAGACTTACAAGAATTTAATTATTTTAATTAAAAAACAACTCGCAATCATTAAAATAATATTTTCTAATTAATGTAAAATATTGGGGTGAGTCAAAAGTCTTGTAATATTTTGGTAACGCGCGGCATAATTCAGCAGCTACGTTTTTGCTGAGGTCATGAACATGACGAACCACACTGGACTGTGAGAATTAGACCTCGCCTGATACTCTCCAAGTGCTACTCCATGGATTTACTCATGTCGGAAAGGTGATGCACCACACTAGACTGTGGATGCAAAGCTCACTTGATGCTCTCTGAAAACTACTCGCCTGATTTCCCTCGATGGCTTGGAGCACGGCTTTACCTAACCTTGCCTGATCGTTAAACGAGATTTTTTTAAAACCATCTGAGCCTTCACCTTTCTTACAACAAATTCGCTTCACTCTGATAAAGTTCAAATTCGCACAAATTCCCGTAATAGATTTGGCTACTCGTTCATCTGCGCGGCTTCCAAATCACACAAAAAGTGAAACAATGCGCGACATGTCAACGCAAGAACTACCACAACCATAGTCGAGGGTAACCCGAAGGCTCCCTTTTCGATAGCTACTACACCAAGGGGTAGGGGAGAGGAACAACTAAAGCCGGTACCGACCAAGTATTGAACTGCTGCAGTCACGTGATGTATCCCCTACAAACTAGCCCGTATCGACACATTGCAAAGTTTTATTTTTTATGACAAAGCTTGATTTTTTTTTGTTTTTTAAAATTGTTTTTTAAAATTGTTTTTTTTTTTTTTTGCATTTGAATTCCAAATTGAATTCTTCTTGTATGCTTTTTCTTCTTATGCAGAAAATCTGATAATTAGGCATATGATTTGGGGGGGGGAGAGGGGGAATATGGATGTGGGGTGGGGAGGGTCGGACAGTTACGATAAGAATTTGTTTTATTTCAAAATCTATTCATTATCTTCGTTTATTTCTTATTTGAAATTTCAATTTAAGTATTTTGTTTTTGTTTTTGGTTTTTAAATTTTTTTATTTGCGTTGTTTTCTGGAGAAAAAAAATTCAAAAATTTTGTTTAATTATCTTTTAAGAACAGTTCATTCGCTCAAGATCCCTTGTGGCATTGCACTTAACTTCTCATTTTGAAAAGCGTGATCAGGGCTGATTTCTTTTATTTATTTATTTATTTATTTATTAAGAAAGAAAGAAAGAAAGAAAGAAAGAAAGAAAGAAAGAAAAGGATGAGATAAAGAAAGAAAGAAAGAAAGAAAGAATAGGATGAGAAAGAAAGAAAGAAAGAAAGAAAGAAAGAAAAGGATGAGATAAGAAAGAAAGAAAGAAAGAAAGAAGGAAAGAAAAAAGAAAAGAATAAGATAAGATAAGAAAGAAAGAAAGAAAGAAAGAAAGAAAAGGATGAGAAAAGAAAGAAAGAAAGAAAGAAGGAAAGAAAAAAGAAAAGAATAAGATAAGATAAGAAAGAAAGAAAGAAAGAAAGAAAGAAAGAAAGAAAAGGATGAGAAAAGAAAGAAAGAAAGAAAGAAAGAAAGAAGGAAAGAAAAAAGAAAAGAATAAGATAAGAAAGAAAGAAAGAAAGAAAGAAAGAAAGAAAGAAAGAAAAGGATGAGATGAAGAAAGAAAGAAAGAAAGAATAGGATGAGAAAGAAAGAAAGAAAGAAAGAAAGAAAGAAAGAAAAGGATGAGATGAAGAAAGAAAGAAAGAAAGAATAGGATGAGAAAGAAAGAAAGAAAGAAAGAAAGAAAGAAAGAAAGAAAAGGATGAGATAAGAAAGAAAGAAAGAAAGAAAGAAGGAAAGAAAAAAGAAAAGAATAAGATAAGATAAGAAAGAAAGAAAGAAAGAAAGAAAGAAAAGGATGAGAAAAAAAAGAAAGAAAGAAAGAAGGAAAGAAAAAAGAAAAGAATAAGATAAGATAAGAAAGAAAGAAAGAAAGAAAGAAAAGGATGAGAAAAGAAAGAAAGAAAGAAAGAAAGAAAGAAGGAAAGAAAAAAGAAAAGAATAAGATAAGAAAGAAAGAAAGAAAGAAAGAAAGAAAAGGATGAGATGAAGAAAGAAAGAAAGAAAGAATAGGATGAGAAAGAAAGAAAGAAAGAAAGAAAGAAAGAAAAGGATGAGAAAGAAAGAAAGAAAGAAAGAAAAGGATAAGAAAAGAAAGAAAGAAAGAAAGAAAGAAAGAAAGAAAAGGATGAGAAAGAAAGAAAGAAAGAAAGAAAAGGGTGAGAAAGAAAGAAAGAAAGAAAGAAAGAAAGAAAAGGATGAGAAAGAAAGAAAGAAAGAAAGAAAAGGATGAGAAAAGAAAGAAAGAAGGAAAGAAAGAAGGAAAGAAAAAAAGAAAAGGATAAGAAAAAAAGAAAGAAAGAAAGAAAAGGATTAGATGAAAAAAGAAAGATAGAAAGAAAAGAGATCGAAAAAAAAAAGAACTTGTGAAAAGAAATTAAGAAAAAAAAATATAACGAAGAGATGAAAAGGAAAGAATTTCCCATCCAATTTTCGATATAACTGAAATGCTTATAAAAAAATTCACTTCTAAATAGAAGCACAAATCTCATGAACAGCTGATTCAAAAGAAACCCAAATAGTTAACTAGTCGTCTAGTCATTATTCACAAAGACATATATTTTATCTTAAATTTGGTATTGACTGCAGCTTTGTTCATGGAAAAAACGGATTTGAAATTTTCACATTTTTTTTTACTTTGCTTTTGTTCAAGGATGTCTATGGAAAAGGAAAAGCTGATCACTTGCCCATCGCTTAATATCTTCTTACTGTCAAGTCACAATTATTGACAACAAAGTCATTTAGCCAAACCACTCTCCTATAACTTCTATACATCTCATTCTATATTGCCAATGAAAATTTACTACATCTATTACCAGCTTATACAGGGTTCAAAGAACGTTCCTTTGTATCTCTCTGATCATGTCTGTGTGTCAGTGCGTACGCGTGTGTCGGCGCATGCGCGCTTGTATGTTTAGGCCATCATCATTAACAGCCCTGCTAGTCTTAAGAGCACTTAACCCAAAAGGAAGGCTGCTTCCTGCTAGAATTTCTGGGAAGAGGAATGGAGGGGATTAACTCTGACAGCTTTCGAACATTGTTCTAAGAAAAAGCAAAAGGAAGAAATGAAGGGCAGGTCCTAAGTGGTCCCAGCTGTGCCCGTGGCCTACTGCGGTTCTGAATAGGCCAATATTTTTAGGGGTTGGGAAAGAATAATGGGCAGGCCGGTTTCTTCTTTACGGGCAAAGATGCATCTATTGTTCGTTATCTTTCTGTCTTCCGAGGCTGAAGAATACGCCAACTGCACCTCTGCAGAGGAGTAGAACCCCTCCAATGGGGTTTGTCGTAGTCAGCTGGGCCAGTAGACTACACCCCCGCAAAGAAATAAGATCCCCCACCACCACTAAAAACCGATGTCCTGGATATGACACCAAACTGCATCGGACGGTGAAGCAGTAATTCGAGAGCTTGAAGGAATGTGGAGTACCACATTATTGCTATTACTCCCAGGTCCACTCTGGTCGGTAGTGTTAGTTCTTGATAAGATCCCACTATGGCTTAAATACTAACGTTCAATGATTTGCTAAGAATTATCATATTCACCAACCCCTCCGTTCGGGCAGGATATGACATAAGGTCAATTTTTAAGCGGAGTTTAACAGGTTTGAATTCAGAGTTTTTCTTCTCCTAGACTAGTTGCCTTACCAAGGCGAAGAACCTAGTCTGCCCTACTATTTACCCAGAGCTGGAGGGAGAATAATTGGATTCATACCTTTCCAAAGGGTATTAGTGCTATGTGAAATGCAATCAGTCTCGTCCAGGATTTGAACTCGTGTCGCCGTGTCCATTTCCTGCGACGATAACCATTACACCGCGGACAATTTGCAAAGAATTATTTTTAATTAATTTACCCACAGCTGTACGATTTCAAATAAATAACAATAACAATTTGCTAAGAATTATTATTGTCATTTACTTGAAATCGTACAGCTGTGGGTGAATTATTTCGATTACATAGAAATTCTTGATGAATAGAACAACTAGTGTTCGCCAATAGCTCAGTAGACCTGAGTTCAATCCCTGGTCGAGTCATACCGAAGACTCAAAAAATGGTGCTTGATGCCTCCTTGTTTAACACTCAGCATTATAAGGTAGGGATCAAGGGTAAAGTGGAGCAATCCAGGGAAAGGAGTAGCGCCCTCCCCTACATCACTGTAGTGGTTATAGAAAAAAGGAGCCTCCGGGTCACCCTCGACTACAGACGACGGACAAATGTTAAATAGCAACACTTGAAACCATTTAACCATGTGCAAACAAATGATTTATATCAAATAGAATTATTAGGGTTAGATAGAAATACTTGAAACCATTTAGCTGTTTACAAACTAATGAGTTCGAACTACACTTTTAAAAATAAAGGTACGAACAAACTATTCATGTACGAATTATATATATACATATATATATACAAAAATTCACAAACGGGATTTGGCATTAAATAACTTTCAAGGGTTGATATGCCATAAACAGCAACCAACCAACATATATGACTTTTCTTGATTTTGATTGATCGGGAAAAATATGTGTACAATATACGGGAATTATTCAATAAATAAGGTGAATTTTCACGAAGGAGTTGGAATTAGGAAATATTGTTTACAATTGCATCTTTTTCAAGGAAATCAATAGTAATGAGTCCTTTCATGTCACAGAAGACTATAGGCAGGATCTTTACTGACTTATTCACCCAGAACTTTTTATTTACCGGAGAGACAGGGTGTTTCCACTTGATGGATTGTCTTTTCGACTCATATTTAGTTCATTTGTATTTTTTTTACTAAAGAATACTTTTCAATCACACTATACATTCTTCTGTAAATTTCTCTTGTTTTACTCTTCCTAGCGATGAAAATTTCGAGGACAGACCTTTGTCCGTGCCTTCAGTGGTCTTTTTGACTTGGCGCCATTTTGAGTTGTCTCAAAACAAGTGTTTATACAAGATTGAAATAGTATTTCTTAGAAACCAATTCCAATCAATTTAGAGTTTAAATTTATTTAAATTTAAAAGGAACTGAAATTTTGTTTTTCCTTTTTCCCAAAACCTCCTCTTATTTATTGAATGACTTTGGTATATATCATAATTATAAGTCAAAAATACCTATATTTTTTTAATGACCCTCGTATTTTGACGTTGTAAAAGTCATTTTACAATAGGACGAAAAACTATTGATATATACTTGAGTGGGAACTCAAACCCTCTCTCTCTCTCTCTCACACACACAAATACACACACACACACACACACACACACACATATATATATATATATATATATATATTTGATAATCTACCAATAGCAGTTTTTATTTTTCCTATACATATGCTGATATCGCTTTCCGTAGATGAGATATTGCTATGGAGGTATATGAAATAGTGTACAAATTTTATTTGGCTTCTTTTTTTAATTGTATATAAACCTTCAGCATGATAGTGGAAGGATATTATTCAGGGACGTTTCGATGAAGTAACAACGACGCGTATGAATATGGCTATTTTCACGCACACACACACACACACACACACACACTCATGAAAATGAGGCCTTATAGCAAATACATGAGCGGCAACCCAAAGCAGAAGTTGTATTGTCGTACCAGTAGTCGTATCCGATGCCAAAGGGTCTTGTTGCTTAGTAGATGTCACGCCGTACGCTCTACCAACGCGCCAGTCCGACCTCAACTAATACTACCGACCTCAGCCAACCCTACACCTTCGTGGGTTATTTAATGCTAAAGCCATCCTTATGTAAAGATAGTAGTGGAACGATTCAATCCATAACTTGAAGGGAGGCAGGGTCAGTGGTTTCATGCCTTTCCAAAGTGTATTACTCCGAAAGTGAACGTAATAGCCTGACTAGAATTCGAACTCGCTCAATACGATGTCGCAGTCCGGCACGTTAACCTCTACGCCGCGGAAACAACCCTCTTCTACTAATTCTAGAACCTTGTCAATTAGTGTGGAGATGGCACCACCTTGTAAACTGGTTTTGTTGATTCTTCAATTAAAGTGTATGAACGCAGGAAGATACAGCTCTATCCTTTTCTCCGGGCTGATATATACCCCCTCTCTTTCTCCTGTAAATATCCTCGATTAAAACAGTCCAACTACCCCATAAGGATCATACTCACTTCTTCAACTAACTTCATTACTTGACGACCTTGCTAATGAAACTATCATAATTGACGCCCCCGAAATATTTTACGAAGTAATGAACGGATTAATATCATGACCAGAAAAGATCTTATTACATGACAATAACCACCAGCAGATTTTTCTCATCTGCAAACGTGTTGCAGGTAATGACGCACAGAAATTAAAGAAGCTATAGAATTTGTTGTATTTTCTTAGGAACTGATTAGTTTTTCTTCTGGCATATATAATAGTAACATCTGGAGCATCTGGATATTATACGAGTAACATCTGGAGAATCTGAAGTTTCTGGAATCGGATCCAATCATGTGGATCTGGTGAAGGCATTGACGTACTTCTAAAGTTCTTTGATTTCTGAAAGGAGGAATTTTTATTATGATTGTTTGTTTTTTATTTATTGATATTTCCTTTTTCCTCATAGTTGCTTTTTTTATTGCAGTATTAAATGAAGCGACTTGATTCGGAATCCTTCTCAGAGGCTACCTAGCAAAACATTGCTTATCTCTGTTGGCAAGGTTTAGAATATGCTGACTTGAGGAGTGGAATAACTCCCCCAAAATAAGGGTACCCTGGGTATGACACAAAACAGTATCTGGTGGTGAGTTTTAGGTTCTGGATCTCTGGAGAGAGGAGAGTAGGGTAGATTACCCTACTTTGCCATTAATCCCGGGCCCATTTTGATGCAGAATGGGTTAGGATTCTACCCAATAGTTTAAATAGATATTTTGAAAATTATTTGTATTTGATAGGAATATTGGATGCCATATATAGTTACTTTCGCCAATGGTCCGGGAGACCGGGGTTCACTGGTGTATGAGTGTTTGTGCGTTACACACACACACACATATATATATATATATATATATAGAGAGAGAGAGAGAGAGAGGAAAAAAGGAGTTGAATCTATTTTACCTTTTCTCCGTACACATATTTGTGTGTGTGTGTCTGTGTGTTATATATATTAAATATATTCTGTATCCCTCTGTGTGTGTGTGTGTGTGTGTGTGTGTGTGTGTGTGTGTGTGTGTGTGTGTGTGTGCACTAGATATGTGTGTGTGTTTGTGCGTTATATATATAACGTCAAGAACAGATGAAATAAATATCATGGAATATACTTATTGATTTTCTTGTTTCTCAATTATATATATATGTATATATATATATAGATAGATATATTGATAGATAGATGCATGTGTGTGTGTGTGTGTGTGTGTGTGTGTATGCGTTATATATATTCCTGTGTGTGTGTGTGTGTGTGCTTTATATGCTTGTATGTGCTATAAATATCTGTGTGTATGTGTGTATATGTTCGTGTGTTATGTTTCTCTCTCTCTCCCCCCCTCTCTCTCTCTCTGTGTTTGTGTGTGTGTGGATTTGTGAGTGGGTGGTTTGATCCTGATCAAACCCGATTGATCCAGCGGGATTATAACAGAAGAAGAAGAAGAAGAAGAAGAAGAAGAAGAAGAAGAAGAAGAAGAAATGTATAGGAATGTGCACGTGATTAGCCACATACACCCGTGCTCATGCGCAGACATATTCGCCCTTGTGTCTATTCGTCTTCAATAACCATTGCTTATCTTCACGAATTAAAACATTCTTCGTTTACTTCTTTTAGATGAATAATTTCTGAAATATCATCATCATCATCATCCTCAAAGTGTGTTGATAGCATAGATTCCTTTGACACACACACACACACACACACACACACACACACACACACGCACTCTCTCTCTCTCTCTCTCTCTCTCTCTCTCACGCTATCCGTCCCTGTATTTCACGGCATTTGATCAAGACTACATCCAATCTCAGCACAGTCATTTCTCTTCAATAAACACTGGCCCGTCCATGGTAGGAGTGTGTAGAAAAACATGGCTTATGTGTTCGTCTCTGTTTCTCCAGAAGTACCCGACATGTCTTGTTCATCTTACTCAGATGATTTGTAAGGTGGAAGGCAAGTGACTATACCGCTGCCATTTTGTGAAGTGCTGCTTCCGGGATTCGTTCAGAATTTCTCGTAGTATCTTCGTGTATTTTTTACGTAGCTCTTTCTCTATGTGTTTCGTTAGAGTCCAGGTGGTGCAGCCAGACACTAGTACTGATACGGCTACTGCTTTTCCGTTTGGATATTTATGTAGAATTCCCTTCTGATAGAATAAAACGGGCATTCTTCTGAAATATACCAATAGAAAGTAAAACAGCCACAGAACGAAGGGTGTTATCGATCTGAATAATTTATGAATTTACCGAAACCCTCGGCACGAGCTGAATGCGAGATATGTTCAATTCTTAAGCGAATTTTAACAGGTTTGAATTTAGAGTTTCTTTCCCCTAGACCGGTTGCCATACCAAGCTTAAAGAGTCTAGTCTGCTCTACTATTTGCCCATAGTTAGAAAAGAGAATAGTTGGATTCATGCCTTTTTCAAGAGTATTAGCGTGATGTGAAATGCAAACTGCCTCGTCCAGGGTTTGAACTATGTTCGCCGTATCCATTTCCAACGACGGTAACCATTACGTCAGGACCACCTCCGAGCTGGGTATTGGATCTGTATGTCAATAGGTAGTAGGTATTCTGATAATATTTATAAGGTCTTTGATAATATTTATAAGGTCTTTAGCCATTTGTGACATCGAAACTCTTAGACCAGTCTGCAACTCTCTACAAAAAGCTATGGTCTGGTTTGGTGTGGTTTGGTTTGGTTTTATGGCATATCAACCATTGTTGGTTATTTGATGCCAAATCCATTTTAATACTTAACAGTTCCATTTCAAACAATTTAGTTTAGCATAAGTACAATGTCTAGTTCTATTTTATCCATAAATAGGACCCTACCAGATGCTACCCATCCTGGACTGAGTGGACCTGGGAGTGATGGTAATAAAGGAGTACTCTGTATTCCCCAAAGCTCCTGCATTATTGAGCCTTGCCATCAGATTGCTCAGTATCATAATCAGGACACTTTTGGGGAAGTTTTACCCCTTTGCAGAGATACAGTCGGTGTATTCTGTAGTCCCAGCTGACAGGGTCATACAAGAAGCTACGTTAAATAATAACCAAATAAAGTAAAGATGGCAACCGTGATCGCGGGCGACCTAAAGGCTCCCTTTCCAATAGTTACTACATTACACCTTTCCCTGGATAACCCCGCTTTACCCTTGATCCATATATTATAATGCTGAGAGTTAAGCAAGGACGCACCAAGTGACATTTTTTGAGTTTTTGGTATGACTCAACTTGAGATTGAAGCCCGGTCTCCAGGGCCACAGGCCAATACACAACCCACCGCTAATCAATCCTTTATTTCAAAACCTGAATATATGTCTACCTCTATGTGATCACCTTGCAATCCAGCTATTGTTATTTATGCATTTAAACGTGAGTAACCTGAAATAACATATCTCTAGCGGCTGAAGCTATAGAATACATTGACTGCACCTCTGCAGGGCGGGGTAAGACCACCTTTTCCCTACGAGTGTCCTGATATGATGCTAAACTGAACCTGACGTTGAAGCTCAAGTTCTGGGGCTTTGGGAAGAGTGAAGTATCCCTTCATTACTCACAACTCCTATGTCCACTCTCATCCAGAGTTGTAGTAATCTACTAAGCTTTTTGCTTAGGTTTTGGCACAAGGACGTATGAATGGAGCACCCAATGAGACTCGAACTCACTAGCTTGCAAACCGTTACACTACTGGTGGAGCCCTCTCGCCATGAACGGTAGTATTGTTAGCTTCCTGTTTATGGGTCAAATAGAACTATTTAATTATTTTGATATATTTGAAACCATTTAACCATGTGCAAATAAATAAAGAATAAAATAGAATGTAATTATTGGTATATGATTGCAGTTCTTTAAGCCATTTAAGTATGTGCAAACGAATGAATAATGTTGAATAAAATTGTTAGTGTTTGATAGCAATACTTGAAAACAATTTACAGTGTGAAAATTATTGATTAATATTACATAGAATATTATTGTATCATTAAATAGAATTATTTGTGTTGAATAGCAATACTTGAAACCATTTATTGTGTGAAGACAAATAATCAAAATTTAATGGAATTATTAGTGTAAGATAGCTATTCTTGAAACCATTTAACTGTGTGCAAACAAATGAGAACGTTTAAAATAAAGTCACCTACAAAGTATTCGCTTACGAATCACACACACACACACACACACACACACACACACACACACACACACACACACACACACATATATATATATATATATATATATATATATATATTTAATCATGTTTTGGCATGACATATGGAAGAAGGGTTGATCTGCTGTTAAAACAAATAATCTGAAACATATCTAAATAGATTCCATTTCATTTTCTGTTAGTGTATAATCCTTCCCTTTCCAACTCTAAAATCCACAAATTAAAGTTCTTTCCTAATAAAAACTAATAAATATCTGCCCTTCTTGAAACATTACTTATATATTTTTTCTTAATCGTTTCAGATGTTGTCTGACCAGAGAAGACCTCAATCCAAATAAGGTATATCGATATTTTCTTTTTTCTACACCAGAATAATGTTTTTATAATCCAGTTCACACATTTTTTTAATTACAAAATGTTAACACTCGACTGCATCCGATGGCGAGCCTCCAGTTCTGGACCTCTGGAATGTGTAGAGTAACACATTCATTGACATTACTCTAAGGTCCACAATAAGCCAAAGTGGTAGTACCTGAAAGGTCCCATTTAGGGATCAAAAAGATCTGTTCAAGACAATGTTTAAAATAATTCACAATCATATTAATTCATTGGCTCGGAAAATATTCATATTCCAACAAAGTATGAGGTTTAATTTTATCTGTTTAAATTGATTATGAAGATATGTATTTTTTGCCGTCTGTTTATCATCAAGTCGTGCAGAAAACACGGATTCCCTTCACACACACACACACACACACACACACACACACACACACTCTCTCTCTCTCTCTCTCACGCAGACGCGCACCATCCATCCTTATTGTCCATTGCTTTTGGCAGGTCCAATGGATGGCATCAGGAGTTCGCATAAAGCTGATGAATGTAAGTTTTTGTTAGTCGGCCAACAGTGATGAGTCCATGTCTGGAAGTCCACTGGAGAAAATCAATCACCATCGTGCAGCATATCTTGATTGCATAATTTCTATATATTTCACATTCTTTCACTATATATATGTATATATGTATATATTCTTTATATTCCTGAACCATATATATAAACATATAAGTGTGTGTGTGTGTGTGTGTGTGTGTGTGTGTGTGTGTGTGAGAGAGAGAGAGAGAGAGAGAGAGAGAGAGAGAGTGTGTGTGTGTGTGTGTGTGTGTGTGTGTGTGTGTCTGTCTGTCTGTCTGTCTGTATGCAGGTATATATATATATATATATATATATATATATTTGCTTAAGTGTTTGTCTTTCCTCCTTTTTACACACACACACACACACACACACACACATATATATATATATATATATATATATATATAACTACGCGCACAAACACGTACCATGCCCTGATAGGTGGGGCTCTAGAATACACCTACTGATTCTCTACAGATGGATAAGCCTCCCCCCAACGAGTGTCCAGTATATGACACTAAACAATCTGATGGTGAGTTTCCAGTAATTCCGGAGCTTTTGGGAAGACAGAGTACTTCTTCATTGCCATAACTCCCAGGTCCACTCTAGTCCAGAGCATCTCCATGGGTCAAATAGAACTAAACTGCATACATATGCTAAACTGAATTGTTTGAGCTGTTTATTTGCATAAAATGGATTTGGTATTAAATAACCAACAATGGTTAACATACCATAAAACCAAACAAACACGTAACCGATTAGTCAGAGGAGCTTATCAGAGCAAGACCCCCTAAAGAAAAGAATATGATAAAGTTTCAGTTCTAGGGCTCTGAGGAGTGGGCAATCACCTGTTAGTTGCCATTAATATCAAGCCCACTCTGTTCTAGAATAAAAATACTCACTAGTGTCCTATATACGCATCAAACAGATATATTTGAGATAGGTTTACCAATCTAAAATGATTGGGGGATATACAGTTGTATCATATCCAACTAGAAGCCACAATTGCTAAAATGACTTTGGCATAAAATAACCCACTAACCGTTGACATGCCGTAAAACCAAACACACCATTAATCCCTACTTAATCCTGAGTTTAAACCAACTCTATGGATGGTTCATGGAATATCAACCTTGGCGGGTTATTTAATGCCAAAGCCATCCTTGTAGAATAACAGTAGCTGTATTAATTTACCCATAGCGAGGGAGGATAATGAAGTTCATGCCTTTCCTCAGGGTATTCGTCTAAAAGGGAATCCGATAGAACGACTGGAGTTCGAACTCACTACAATGTTCCATTCCCGAACGTTTGGCATAAGGCTACCGGAACCCCCGACTTTTGAGTTAGTACCAATCGATTACTTGACGTTGGACTGGATGTATAAAAAATAAATAGTGACACAACTCCTTGGGATTCCCATCCTGTGACAGCACCTCCTGCGAGATTCAAAGAAGACGGAGGGACGCACGTTGGCCATGATGCTAATTTCACGTTTTGCGAGTTGGTAATCATCATCATCATCATGTCGAGCCGGTACCACAGATATCCCTGACCTTCTCTCTCCACTTCTCCCAATCGTTCATCGCCTCTGGTAGGTCTTCAAGGCTACATCCCGTATCCTCACATAGCTGCTGAATGTATGTTCGAGCAGGTCGTCCTGCTTTTGCTTGGCCATATGCGGGGGTCCATAGGAGTACATCACTTATGAGCTCGTCCTTGCTTCTCCAGCTGTGTCCTGCATGTCTGGTTCGTCTAGCTTGGATATTTTTCGTGATGGGAGGTTGATGGCCGTATAGTTGGTGCCTTGTAGGGTGTTGCCGTGAGGACTTGTTCAATATTGCTCGCAGCATTCTGATGTAATTGCCGTCTAGTTTCTTCTCCAGCCGTTTAGTTAGCGTCCAAGTAGTGCATCCATACAGCAGTATCGATACGACCGCTGCCTGGAAGAAACTGTGTTTCATTTTATCAGTCAATTCTGATTTCCATATGATCGATAGCCTATCGATAACTGTTCATGCCTTCGTTAGCCGCGTGTCGATGTCCTTTTCGGTTGATGAGACGCTGCTTTCTAGGTAGGTGAATTTGTCAACTAGTTTAAGAGGAGTTGCGTCTAGTGTGGAGATGTCGCCTGTTTGATTATAGCACATATATTCCGTTTTGTGTGCATTGACATGGAGGCCAATGCCTGCGGCGACTCGTTCCCAACTATGCAGTAGTGGGTGTATTTGCCAGTATCGCTATGTTATCGGCGTAGTCGGCGTCGGTAATAAAGTGTATTATAAATTGATTACTTGACTTTAGACTGAATGTAGCAAAGAAAAATAAATGGTGTTTCCCAGCCCCTTGGGATTCCCATCCTGTGACACCGCCTGGCCCCTATTTAAAGGGATAATTTAAGAAAGACCGACCCTTGCATACCCATCGCTATCTACTTTGGCTCTTTCTTAAAAAACTTGTATAAGAATATAAAGTAATTTACTTTTGGAAATAGCTAACAACTTCTTTATTTCGGACTCAACGTCTTCATATTTACGACTGACATTCTTCTTCAAATCTACCGCTTGTCAAAAATACCGGATCCTTTCGTGAGTGTGAATAATTTTTTTTTTTTCTTGGACACTCTTTCTCCTGATTTTCACATTTTTTTCCTCCCGCTTTATCGACTACATTTTTTCAGCTGAAATTTCTGATCTCCATCGAAAATAAGTAGTTCCCAAAAATCTCCCACCCCAACAGAAAAAAGAAATCCCGCTTTTATTTTATCAGAGAGATCATATTTTCATATGATCGGCAACCTTTTAATAGTAGTCCACGTCTTCTAAATGTATATCTTGACATCGCTTTCAGTAGAAGAAATATTGCTACTAAGGTATGTGAATTCGTTTGCCAATTTCAATCACTTGTCACTTCAAGTGGTAATGGCTTCTTGTTTAAAACATATGAATTCTGTTTTACATCTAATCATGTTAGGCCAATGCTATTTGCCGCTGGCTCCTGCCTATGCAGGAAGGATTTGGCTTGGAGCTCGAGATTCGTAGATAACGTAATGTAAAGATTCAATAATCAAAGGCAGCGGCGAATATGTTAATGTATATGCAATAAAAGGCAGTAGCTTTTTAGCGCACACATTTTCGTTTTTAATTTCCGTTGCATATCTGTGGCACTTAAAAATCTCTCGACATTTTGGGTGTTATGTAAGTTGTTCCATGACGCATTGGAAGGCTGGAAACCGCAAGAGACTAAAGTCAAGAAGTTATATAATGTTCGCAATTTAAAGAATGAATATAGTAAGATCTAGATCGAGTAGAAAAGAATTGACACTGATATTTTTTATGACGACAAGTGTCAGAATATGACGGTATATAACGTGAAACAATCTTGCAGATCTTTCTGGCTCTAAGAGTCCATCTCTTATGAAACAGGAAATTACGAAGTTTGGAATAAGATTGAAAAGAAACCAGAAGTGTTCCTTCTGCGACATCTTTTTTCCTATTTAGGCTTTAAGTTATTTTTTAGCTTTTAGATTAGTCAGAAAATAAGGCAAGCTCATTTTTCTTTCAAAAATATTAATTCCTCCATATGCAAGCGAGTTAAATTGGCCAATGTCATTTTTAGTTTTGACTGACCTTTTAAACATTGGTCAAGTGCTGTAACTCAAACTTCTGGTATAATTCATTGTATGAGCTTCAAACACTCCCTAAAAGGAAAATCTTAAGTGAGAAGCATAAAAGATATGGGAATAAATGTTAGAATTTAAAGAAAAGAAAAGCTTGGCGAATTATCAAGACGAAATATATATATATATATATATATATATATATATATATATATATTATGAACACTAGAACTTCCATACCTCACGTTTTCGTTTGTTCCATGTGGCGTGATCAATCCCCATTTTCGTCTGAGGACTGTGCACAACTCACGAAACTAACTGTAGCGTATTCTACTATTCATAATTTGATGGAGGTGCCCGTGGTGTAATGGTTATCATCGCAGGATATGGACACGGTGACACGAGTTCAATTCCTGGACGAGACCGATTGCATTTCACATAGCACTAATACCCTTGGGAAAGGTATGAATCCAAATATTCTCCCTGCATCTATGGGTAAATAGTAGGGCAGACTAGGTTCTTTAGCCTTGGTGAGGCGACTAGTCTAGGAGAAGGAAAACTCAGAATTCAAACCTGTTAAACTCCGCTTAAAAAGTCTGACCTTGTGTCATATCCTGCCCGAGCGGTGGGGTTGGTAAATTGGACTATTCATAATTTGATAATTTGGTACCTTCCTAGGTTTTATACCCGCTCTGCTGTAGCATTAGCGTCCATCTAATTACTGTTATTATTATTATTAATTTGTTCCTTTTATATATATATATGTGCGTGTGTTTGTGTTTGTGTGATTAAATATGACAGATACTTCACTTCTGCCGATTTCATAGCTGATCCATTTAAGTCTTCGTTTGAGTCGTTTGAATGGAATGAAGTGAAAAAAGCATAAAATTTTTTGGCCCCAGCAGAAGCTATCTTTGGTGGAACGAACATTGAAATGACAAACACTATGACTTGCCGTATGCATTCATATAGATGGTGTAATGGTTATCGCTGCAGAAAATCGGCACGGCGGCATGAGTTCAAATCCTGGATGAGACTGATTGCATGCCACAGACCACTGATAACCTTTGGAAAGGAATGAATCTTCTTATTTTCCCTCCAGCTAGGGGTAAATAGTAGGACAGACTGGATTCCTCAGCTTTGGTTAGGCAAAGAAAACTCTAAATTTAGACCTGTTAAACTCCGCTTAAAAGCTGTCCTTGTGTCACATCCTGCCCGTGAAGAGGGTTTGGTAAATATATACATACATCTTTTTTTAGTAGTGCTTTCTTTGTTCTCTCGTGGGGGTACTTTTTGAAGTTATATGTGAACCACTCAAAAAAGTTTGTTACTTTGACAAAACTGCTGTAAATTTCTTCCAGAGAGGAATTTAACATCCTCTTCTTCATTAACCTTTTGTCCATGGATCGACCAGCAAGGCCCAGTATTTGGCATTTTTTTAAAACATTATGTTGTCTATGGAATTTCCGGTCCATAGACCGCATATGTTTTCGCTAGAACATTCTTAGACCAACGGAATAACTGGTTCTGTGCCAACGTATATGAATTCCGAGCGAAAAAAAAAAAAGAAAACGAAAACTAGGCGAAATATTTAATAAGTTGAGTCTCTTTTTTCCCAGTTGCTCTATTGTACGAGTTCAAAGTTCCCATGAATGGTAAAGCCAGATGGCTTCCATAATGTCAAGTGAATGCAATTAGTATGCAAATTTGAGAGGACAACATTAAAGCAAGGCCACTTGAAAATGTTTGTTACTTATTCGTTTTAAATGCAAACACACATTCAAACACATATGTTTAGACTCATACACGGGGAGTGGCTCTTTGAGGTGTAGTGGCTAAAGTGCTTGTCTTCAAATATCTTAGTAAGCGAGTTCGAACTCCAGTTGCGCTATTACGCTCACTTTTCTGACTAATCTAAAAACCATGAAATAATTTTAAAAACTAGACAGGAAAAAAGATGTCGCAGAAGGGAAACTTCTGGTTTCTTTATTCCCATATCTTTAATGCTTCTCACTTAAGATCTTCCTTTTAGGGAGTGTTTGAAGCTCATACAATGAATTATACCAGAAGTTTGAGTTACAGCACTTGACCAATGTTTAAAAGGTCAGTCAAAACTAAAAATGACATTGGCCAATTTAACTCGCTTGCATATGGAGGAATTAATATTTTTGAAAGAAAAATGGGCTTGCCTTATTTTCTGACTAATTTAAAAACCAAGAAATAATTTAAACAGGAAAAAAGATGTCGCAGAAGGAACACTTCTGGTTTCTTTTCAATCTTATTCCAAACTTCGTAATTTTCTGTTTCATACGAGATGGATTCTTAGGACCAGAAAGATCTGCAAGATTGTTTCACGTAATATACCGTCAAAGGTAAGAAATCTCATATCCTCACAGGCAACTGTTTTGGTATGAAATAAGCAACAATGGTTAATATGGAATTAAACAAAGAAAGCAAACCAACCACATACACACTCATGCCCTTATATAAACACAGACATACATACATACATAAAATTGCATACACATTTGCGTAGACATGTGGCACTGTGGTTAACGTGCTGGACTGTGACATAGTAGTAAGCTAGTCAAAAGATTGCTGGTTATATGGCGAAAGACAGAGAGAGAGAGAGTGAGTGAGTGTAAGTGAGTGAGTGAGTGAGAAAAGGTGAGTTTGAGTGAGAGAGAGAGAGAGAATGAGTGAGAGAAAGAGAGAGGGAGAGGGAGAGGGAGTGAGTGAGAGGGAGAGAGTGTGTGTGAGTGAGGGAGTGAGTGAGTGAGAAAAGGTGAGAGAGAGAGAGAGAGAATGAGAGAGAGAATGAGTGAGAGAAAGAGAGAGGGAGAGCGAGTGTGAGTGAGAGGGAAAGGGAGAGTGTAAGTGAGTGAGTGAGTTATTGAGTGAGAAAAGTTGTGTTTGAGTGAGAGAGATAGAGAGAGAGCGTGAGAGAGAGAGAGAGTGAGAGAGACAGAGAATAAGAGAGAGAGAGAGCGCGAGTGAGTGAGGGAGTGAGTGAGTGAGTGAGTGAGAGCGAGAAAAAGAGAGAGTGAGTGAGAGAGAGAGAGTAGGAGAGAGAGCGAGAGATAGAGTGAGTGAGCGCAAGAGTAAGAGTGAGTGAGTGAGTGAGTGTGTGAATGAGTAAGAGAGAGAGAGTGAGTGAGAGAGAGAGAGAGAGAGAGAGAGAACGAACTAGTGTGTCAAAGAAATATGTGCTATTAACACGATCTGCTTTTGATTTTTGTCTTTTTCTAACCCCTAAAATTTGATGAGTGACCCTGTTCAACCATAGAGCACTCTTTTTGATTTGCCCCCATTTTGAATAGCCTTAAAGCGAATATTTTGGCGAAATTATAATAATTTTTGTACCAAACCAATTTCAAACAATGTAGTATTTATATTTATGGAAAAAAAATTCTGAAAACAAAATTATTTTGCTTTTTTTTTTTAAAAAATCCTCTTATTTATTGAATATCCTCTTATTTATTGAATAAGTCTCGTGTATATATATATATATAAAAACCGGGACATTGGCACAGCGGTTAGAGTGTTCGCCAATGGCCCGGGAGACCTGTGTTCAATCCCAGGTCGAGTCATACCGAGACCTGGGTTCAATCCCAGGTCGAGTCATACCAAAGACTTTAAAAATGGAACTTGATACCACCTTGCATAACACTCAGCATTATAAGGTACGGTTCAAGGGTAAAGTGGAGCAATGCAGGGAATGGAGTAGCGCCCTCCCCTACACCTTGGTGTAGTAGCTATCGAAAAGGGAGCCTTCGGGTCACCCTCGACTATGGTCGACAATATATATATATATATATATAGATTAGATTACTTATCAAAAAATTTTCCATTATTTATTTAATGATTATCGTATATAAAATAGATCTTTGCTTAGTAAGATAAAAATCCCTTTATATATATAATAGGTCTCTTCTCAGACCAAAAAATCCTCTTTTTCATTGGATGGGCTTCTGAGATAGATTGATAGATTCACCTTATTTATTGAATAACTCACATATATATAATAATGATGCATGGTGACCAAATGAGATTTTATAGTCTAAATTGCGCTCAAATTAAGAAATATTTTCGTGCTAAGAGTGTTTTTTTTTTAAGAATTGGTTTCTTTGTTTAATGGCATATCAACCCTCGCGGGTTATTTAATGCCAAATCCATCCTTCTAAAAGAACTGCTGTGATGCTATTTAACTCATAGTTGGGAGGATAAGGGGGTTAATACCTTTCCCAAGAGTATTTATCCGAAAGTGAACGTAATAGCACGACTGGAGTTCGAACTCACTTATAACGATTCCGCAGTTCAGCCGTTTAACCATTACCCCACGAAGACACCCACCTTTTAGACAAATAAGAGAGCTTTTGCCCAGAGCTTGTATTCAAGAATATTGTCATTAATTGTATCACTCGGACAAATAATATGTACACACGTTTTGTTTAGAAATTATATCTCACAGCTTCCGGTTCTGGATGACTTGTTTCTTACCGGAACTTGTAACAATGAAATGTGTTAAACCCTTTCAAACCTTTACCAGTAGTATTTTTATTGTCCCACACGCCGCAGCACTGGTTTACCTGTGCAGAGATCACCCCCAAACAGTAGAGGGTAAATTAGGGCTCTGTTGCTCAGAGCTAAAATGTTTGAAC
This sequence comes from Sepioteuthis lessoniana, assembly GCA_963585895.1. Classification (NCBI taxonomy): domain Eukaryota; kingdom Metazoa; phylum Mollusca; class Cephalopoda; order Myopsida; family Loliginidae; genus Sepioteuthis; species Sepioteuthis lessoniana. The sequence goes on from OY757939.1 coordinate 59,692,633, forward strand.
ACATTCGTAACACGACACCCTTTACTAATGTTTTGGTTAACGAGCTAGTTTCGCAGAGTTGTAGGTTCAATCTTTTCTGGATACGTCACACTTGTTTATATATATATATATATATATATAAAGAGAGAGAGAGAGGGGGGAGAGGAGATTAAAGCGAGAGACAGAGAGAGAGAGAGTGAGTACCCGTGGCATGAGAGGCTTAAGTGGTAGACTACGACATCCTAGTAAGAGAGTTCCGCCTGCAGTCACTTTTGAACTAATGCCTCCGGGAAAGGCATGGACTCCTTCATCCCTTTACGTATTGGTTAAACTGTACTACGACTGTTCTTCTACAAGGATGTCTTCTGTATTAAATAACCTATGAAGGTTGATATGCCATTAATCAAAGAAATTCAAACCTTAGATATACAGATGCTCGATTCCCTCTGCGTATTTCTCTTAATGAGTTCTAATCAAAGTAAAAAAAATACAAAAATTTGGAGGCCGATTTTCCAAAAAAGTAAACAAACTCTGTAAATTTGAGGGAAACCTCAAACTTTCAACTTCCATTTTACTATATTTGCTCGACATTTTACCCGCTGAAGCACGTGCCCCATAGGACCAACGTGTTGTGCTATAAAGAAAGACGTCCCCAGAAAAAGAAATACTCGAACTCGAAGGTAAGGGAAGAAAATATACCAGTCGTTTATTATTCAGCTATGATCGCTGCAACTCGAAAAGTTCATTTTAGTTGCCTCCTTCTTCTCCCTTCCTCTTGGTGGTGACGGGGTGTGAGTGAGAGCTGGCTATTGACACACGCCTGTCATAGCAGACTAGGTAGGACGGGTCGGGGCCTCGGAACCTTTGACTCGCCTGTTTTGAAAGCTGCCTTCAACTCTGCCAAAATCTCGTTACTTGTTTTCTTATATAGAGATTTTAGAGAACAAATCGAAGATCCCCGAATGTTCGATGTCACCAGTGAAACACGTGATAGTTCATCTGTGATTATTATAAAATCACGTCTAACTTTGCAGATCATTCTGCCCGCACGCGCTTGTCTCGTGACACCCTCACTGATTGACGACAGCGCCCGTCCGTAATATGACACACGTCTCACCGAAGACGATAGCTGAGATAGATGTTTAAAGGCAGGCACGTCATGCAACTATCACCGTAAACGGATCACATTAATCCAGGACACATACAACCCCCACCACCATCAACCAACCAACCAAAGTGAGGCTGAGTGCGTTATTCTTTCCCTGTCAGTACTCAGTCTCTCTACCTCTGCTAAGATGCATCCTGTGTCTTCTTGTGACAACATCTAGAGTGCCTTGAGGGTTCCAACTAAATCAGCAAGATATTTCAGAACAGCGGGTATGCGCATAGTTACGACACATAACACTGTTTGTCAAGCCCTGCCTCGATGGGTGGTGGTTGCGCGAGTGTTGGAAAGCAAAAGATTTGAAGAGATGACCTTAGATTAACGATGGTGCACCTACACAAAGTCAAACTCATTCTAATGACTGGAGTCAGGCAAGATTCAATGACTAGTGCAGCTGAGGATTGTCTGGAACTTTTCATGCCACAGGAATCAAACTGTTTGGTTTTATTTGTCTAACGGCATATCAATTCCTCATTGATCATTTAATACCGAAATTCGATTTATTGTTTGGGTTGATTTATTTATTTAACGACATATCAGTTGTTTATGGGTTATTTAATGCCAAAATTTGATTAACTTATTTGGTTCGAGTGCATTCAGTACTATTCATTTGTCAATTGATTTACGAGGTGCATGCGATAAGTTTCCAGACTTTATGCGTATGGGCACTTTTATTGATAGTACACACATGAAACTCTAGTCCCCTTCGAAGTAATCTTCTCCGGCTGCAATGCACTGATTGTACCGTTCCAACAACTTCTTCAAGGCCCCATGGAAGTCCTCTTGTGTGAGCGTGTCAATGACCTTCGTCACAGCCTCTTTCATCTCCTCAATTGTCTCATAACGACGACAGCCTCTGAGCTTAGGGAATAAGCAAAAGTCACAGGGATCAAAGTCTGAACTATAGGGAGGGCGAGAAACTGTCTTAATGCCCATCTTGGGGAAATAGTCTGTGACAACGATGGAGTTGTGGACTGGTGTATTGTCCTGCTGGAAATGCCACTGACCCAATTTGAAGAGTCCTGACCTCTTCCCTAAGAATCTCTTCCTGAACTCCCTTAAAACATAGTAACCCTAAACCTAACTGTTACCCTTTGGCCAATCAACTCTGGTGTATTGACTTCCTTACTCTTCCTCCGCCTCTCACCATCCCCCACAGACTTCCTGCCTTCCTTGAATCTCTTATGCCGCTCAAAATCTGATGCTTGATTCATGCAAGATGGTCGAAAAGCAGTCTGAAGCATTCCTTACGTTTCTGTGGCATTTTTTCCAAGTTAAAAACAGAATTTTATTGCATATCGTTCTTCTAAAGTGTCAGATTGCATTTTTGAAATTCACTAGCTATGAGAATCAGGCTTTAGTAGGATGTATTCCAATTGCTGCTGAAGCTGTTCATTAGATCGGTCAGTCAGCTCATAAGATGTATAGCAATAACATACTGAATTTTTAAGAGTCTACGACAATTTTAAATGCCCATACGAAAAATGTCTGGAAACTTATCGTATGCACCTCGTATATATATATATATAGAGAGAGAGAGAGAGAGAGAGTGAGGATGGAGAGAGGATTTGGCATTAAATACCTACCAACTAACCAACCATCAAATCTCCTACGGTGAAGACTTTGTCGTGAAACCAATATTTTTACGTTCTAAGATTGGACAGTGTTTTTCTTGTGTGTAAAAGTTTATGAATAAAAATAAGACAATGACTGAATGTTATTATTATCAGAATTTTGAATATACGTACGAGATTCTATATCATATTTTTAAAAACATTCCAGCGGTTATTTTTCAAGAGGAATATTCAAAATAAATACCCTGATTTCAAAATAATGTTATCTTAGGCTGTGAGTCGAAATGATTTTATTTTCTAATAAGTTTTATTTTAGAATGCAGCGCGTCTTCTGGCCGACGCTTGGCATTTGCACCGGGCGGTAGAGTTTTCTTAATATGACACCTTGGTGTCGGAACCGACTCCAGGTCTTTACCTGCTTGGTGCCTGAGGCGCCCCATTAGGGTTCAAGAATTTTCCACATGCCGTGCACGAGACTCGATTCATGTGCAGTGTCCTCCATAAAAACGGCCTTGTGCCATAGTCTGACTCGGTGGGATGTCAGATAAATATCCTTTATATTTTAGCTCTCTCTCTCTCTCTCTCTCTCTCTCTAAATATTTTTTTCTTATTTATTTTATTGTTTTTCTTTTTCTTTTGTCGTTTTCTAATTTGTCAGTTTTTGTTGGGAACTTTATTTAATGTCGGCTTTCCTTTCATGTCACGTGTCAAAGTGAAGTGAGTAAGTTCAAAACAGCATCGCCTTAATTGCCAAAATTCTCTCTTTCTCTCTTTCTCCCTCTCTCTATCTATCTCTCTCTCTTTCTCTCTCTGTCTTTCTCACTCTCTTTTTTTCTCATTTACTCACTCTCTTGCTCTAGCCACTTCTATCTATGTCTCTGTCTCACACACACACACACACACACAAACAGACACATGTACACACACACACTCAAACATTGTTTATATATATACTACCTTTTTATAATTGAATCTCTATGTTGTTTGCTTTATTTCTCTTTTTCTCTTTTTCTTTCTCTCTTTCTCTCTCTCACTCTCTCTCTCTCTCTCTCTCACACACACACACACACACACACACACATAGACACATGCACGTATACACACACACACACACACACACACACACACACACATTCACACGCAATATTGATATACACATAAGCTTTGTTGCTTACTTCATTTCTTTTTTTCACTTTCGATCTATCTATCTATGTGTGTGTCTATGTATGAGTATGTGTGCGTGCGTGTGTGTGTGCCCCCGACTACCCATATCTCTCTTTTTGTTCTTATCTATCAATATACTCTCATGGCTTCCTTTTATTTCATAATCTATCTATCTATCTATCTATCTCATTCTGTTCATATCTATCTATCTATCTATCTATCTATCTATCTATCTATCTATCTATCTATCTATCTATCTATCTCATTCTGTTCATATCTATCTATCTATCTCATTCTGTTCATATCTATCTATCTATCTATCTATCTATCTCATTCTGTTCATATCTATCTATCTATCTATCTATCTATCTCATTCTGTTCATATCTATCTATCTATCTATCTATCTATCTATCTATCTCATTCTGTTCATATCTATCTATCTATCTATCTACATATCTATCTATCTATCTATCTCATTCTTATCTATCTATCTATCTATCTATCTATCTCATTCTTATCTATCTATCTATCTATCTATCTATCTATCTCATTCTTATCTATCTATCTCATTCTTATCTATCTATCTATCTATCTATCTATCTATCTATCTCATTCTGTTCATATCTATCTATCTATCTATCTATCTCATTCTGTTCATATCTATCTATCTATCTACATATCTATCTATCTATCTATCTTATTCTTATCTATCTATCTATCTATCTATCTATCTATCTATCTATCTATCTATCTCATTCTGTTCATATCTATCTATCTATGAGAGGCGGTGTGTGTGTCCTCCACCCGACTGCCTATATCTCTCACTTTGTTCATATCTATCTATCAATCTATCTATCTCACACACATACATGCATACATACATTTATATATATAAACCTGGATTGTAAATGTAAGTATAGCAATCGGATCTATCTAAAAAAATAATTCGGGAATTTTTCCAACCTGGAGCCATGTCAGTACTACTGTATGGTTGCACGAATCGAACTCCTGGAGAAAAAGTTAGATGGGGACAATGTAAGTATGCTGCATTCTATTTGGTACAAATCCTAACAACAGCACAAAACAACAGCTGTATGGCTCCTTAACTCCCATCTCACGGACCATCCAAGTACGACATGCACGGCACTGTTGGAGAAGTAAACACAAATTCATAGGTGGACAATATACATGTGTGTGTGTGTGTGTTGTCGGGCAATACTGGTGCGTCCCTGTGTAGAAGTGCATTAGAGAACTTCGCATATATATATATATATATATATATAGTCATCCACAGACAGATCTGTTTCGTTCTATCAGAACTCATCAGTGTGGCTAGACAGTATCTCCCCGTAGCTGGGATCGAAACCCGGTTGACTGAAACACCAAACCAAAGCTTCTAACCATTTAGCTACGAGGAGATATTAGCTACGAAGTACATTTTTAAACGGTTATGAATCACAATTACTATTGTTTACATACATCCGTTCAAACGGCCGCCAAGATATCAATTCAAATACGAAGAGACTTGCAAAGGCGCTAATGGCAACACGATTACTTCTTCGCTAGAGAACTCAACCCTACGGGTTGAGTATATATATATATATATATATATATATATATATATATACTCGACCTTGTATCGAGCACTTTCTTCGTATACTTAATCTTCCGTCAGAGTTTTTTCTTTTAGGCTAGACATTACGATATTCTCTGACTTTTTTCAGACTATACATAGGTTTTTAGTCTTTTCTTTTTTATGGAATTTTTTTTACCAAATATCAATTTGTGTATTTGTTCATTCACAAGTAGGATCATTTGGGTTTTTTTTTTCACTCTGCTAGAGTTAAAATTAGGTGGCAACCTAAAATAGAAAAATATTATATATATATATATATATATATATATCATAAGTGATGTACTCCTATGGACCCCGACATATGGCCGAGCAAAAGCAGGACGGCCAGCTCGAACATACATACAGCAGGTCTGTGAGGATACGATATGTAGCCCTGAAGACCTGCCAGAGGCGATGAACGAGAGGGAGAAGTGGAGAGAGAGGGTCAGAGATATCCGAGCTGACGGCACGAAATGATGATATATATATATATATATATATAAGCTAAAATGGATTTTGATACCATGTGACTTAATTATATCAACATGAAGTTCGAAAATATTTGAACCATTATCTTTGGGAGATGTTATCCCTAACAGGTACTACCTCTACAACTCAAAGTGGACCTAGGAGTAATAATAATGAAGAGGCGCTTCACACACCCCAGATTTCCAGAACTAGAAACAGATCTTCAGATGATGTTTAATGTTATACACAGAACACCTCTGCTCAATCGGCTTTAGGCTGTAGAATACACTGACTGCATCTTTTCAGAGAAGTTAGACCCCACTGCAAAGAGTGTCCATGATATGACACAAACAAACTGATGGGGAATGTGGAGTTCCTCTTCATTGCCATTGCTCCCAGGTCCACTCTGGCTCGAAATAGTAGCTCCAGATAGTGTCCTATCTATGGGTCAAATAGAACTGTTTGACATTTGAATTGTGTTCAAACCAATGACTTATGTTAAATTGAATTGTTAGAAATAGGACTGTTTGATCATATCACTGTAAAAAAAACTGATGTTTAAATGAATTGTTAGTGATACATAGCAATACTTGGAACCATATGAATTGATAAAAGGACACAAATACACATATACACTCATAGAAACACATAAATACATACACAGATCCATCCATCCATCCATACGTACATGTTTAGAAAGAAACAAAAACATGCATACACGTCTATATGGATATTTTTTTTCTTTATTTGCTGCTTTCTTCTTTTTGATTAATTCATTTTCTTCTTTATTTCTTTCTTTGTCCCTTTTAATCTCTTTTATTTTATTTATTTTATTTTTTTTGCTCTTTGTTTCTCTTTTTTTTCACTTCTTTATGGTACTTCTTTCTTTCTTTCTTTCTTTCTTTCTCCTTTTTTGGTGTTTTTCACTCCAGAAAATAAAAAACAATTTCTTCTTCTTCTTCTTCTTCTTCTTCTTCTTCTTCTTCTTCTTCTTCTTCTTCTTCTTCTTCTATCCTTTTTTTAGAGATGGTCCTTTCTCATTTTTTCTCGTTGTTGTTGTTCATCTTGTTCTTCTTGTTCTTCTTGTTCTTCTTCTTCTTCTTCTTCTTTTTCTTCTTGCGATTCACCTTCTTTTCCTTTTTATTTTCTTCTTTGTTTCCATTTATTTCTTTTTTCCTCCTCCACCTCTTTATTCTTCTACTTCTTCTCCTTTTATTATTCTTTTCAATCTATTTGCTATTCTTGCCTCCTCCTCCTCCTCCCCCCTCTTCATCCTCCTCCTTCTCCTTCTTCTTCTTCTTCTTCGTCTTTTCAATTGTTGCTCTTTTCAATCTATTTGCTATACTAGCCTCCTCCTCCTCTTTCTTCTTCTTCTTCTTCTTCTTCTACTTCTTCTTCTTCTTCTTCTTCTTCTTCTCTATTGTTGTTCTTTTCAATCTATTTGCTATTCTTGCCCCCCTCCTCCTCCTCCTTCTTCTTCTCTTTTGTTGTTCTTTTCAATCTATTTGCTACTCTTGATTCCTCTCCCTCCTGCTCCCCCTCCTCCTTCTCCTCCTTCTCCTTCTTCTTCTTCTTCTTCTTCTCTATTATTGTTCTTTTCAATCTATTTGCTATTCTTACCACCTCATCCTCCTCCTCATCCTCCTCTTCTTCTTTCTCTTTTTCAACGAGATTTATGTAAACACGTCTCTGTCGTTCCCAGGCAAAGTTAATTGCCTTACATAAAGGTCACTGTTCACCAATAAAGCAACACAAAACAGGAATAACTTGCTAAGAATGTCGATGCTAATCTCTGTCGACCATTATATTTTTTCTTATCTCTAACATCTGGGTCCCTGGGGTGTACAAGAGAGGCCACAGTTCGAGTTTTACATCAAATATTAACCATGACCAAAACTCATGCTTATAAAATGTTCCATTTCCCCAAACTCCAATGAAGAGGCACCAATCGTATTAAATTCTCTTCCTCTTATATATATATATATATATATATATATGATAGTTTGGAATTTTTCTTTTATGATATTTACGTTTTAGATTGTTCTCATCTAGTTTTGACCTCAGGTCATCGTCAGGAAAGATTTTTATGGAAAAAAGTTTTTTTTAGAATGATTTTATGAAAGTTTTTAAATGAGTTGATTTCCTGTAAGGGAAGCAACGAAAAATCCACTGCAGTCGTAGCAAAACAAGCTCTTAAATAAAAATCATTTTCTCTCTCTCTCTCTCTCTATCTCTCTCTCTCTTTCTTTCTTTCTATATATATATATATATATATTCATGTATGAGATAAAGTAAAAATAAAGCAAAATTAACACTCGTTGTCGATATTCAGGTAAGATACGTTTGTTTGAAAATGCATTTAGCGTTAAGTTTTGATCATGATTCTATTTCCAGAATTGTAGCTACATCATCAGGTACAGTTTAGTATCTTTTATGGTGATATACCCCATGATGTCACTGCATGGACTCTCTCCGACTCTATCAAAAGTGACTGACTCTATAAACAAATCAAGTGAGTCTAGTCAGTTACCGATAACCGTTACTGTCTGTATTTCCGTAATTATATACTGCTGTAAACCTTTCACGTATTCGTGTTATTCATTTCTGGCCCTTCAACGCCACAACAGTATCATATCCAGAACACCCATTTTGGGGGGGGGTTCTTACTCCTCTGCATTGGATGTAGTCGGCATATTTTAAGCACAGACGACAGAGCCGCCATTTTTTTTTTTTAATTCTGTGAATCAAACAACGGGATTTAAAAACGTATGTCAGTTTTCAAGTTTTAAGTGTTCGTTACAATGTACATAAATTTAGTGAGACTCCTTCAAGAGTTTTTTTTTTTTAGAACTGAAATAAACATTGGACCGAAAGTAGGTCATATCTATGGTTCAAACTACATGGTGTATTCAATAAGTTTCCACACTTTTTTGTACAGGCATTTAAAATTGTCGTAGACGCTTGAAAATTCAGTATTTTATTGCTATACATCTTATGAGATGACTGACCAATTTTTATGATTTCAACTTCAAATCAACAGTTACAGCAGCAATTGGAATACATCCTACTAAAGCCTGATTGTCACAGCTGGTGAATTTCAAAAATGCAATCTGGACGTCAGGACACTTTCGAAGAACGATATGCAATAAAATTCTGTTTTAAACTTGAAAAAATGCCACAGAAACGTATGGAATGGTTCAGACTGCTTTTCGACCATCTTGCATGGATCGAGCATCAGTCTTGGAGTGGCATAAGAGATTCAAGGAAGGCAGGGAGTCTGTGAGGGATGATGAAAGGTGTGGGAGGAGTAAGCAAGTCAATACACCAGAGTTGATTGACCAAAGGATAACAGTTAGGTTTAGGGTTACTATGTTTTAAGGGAGTTCAGGAAGAGATTCCGCCGGAAGAAGCCAGGACTCTTCAAATTGGGTCAATGGCATTTCCAGCAGGACAATACACCAGTCCACAACTCCATCGTTGCCACAGACTATTTGACCAAGATGGGCATTAAAACAGTTTCTCGCCCTCCCTATAGTTCAGACCTTGATCCCTGTGACTTTTGCTTATTCCCTAAGCTCAGAGGCTGTCGTCGTTATGAGACAATTGAGGAGATGAAAGAGGCTGTGACGAAGGTCATTGACACGCTTACACAAGAGGACTTCCATGGGGCCTTGAAGAAGTTGTTGGAACGGTACAACCAATGCATTGCGGCCGGAGGAGATTACTTCGAAGGGGGCTAGAGTTTCATGTGTGTACTATCGATAAAAGTGCCCATACGCAAAAAGTCTGGAAACTTATTTAATGATCCTCGTAAATAATCTGTAACACATCTGTTTCATTCCGCTACAGAGAAACAGTCCAAAGATGCCCGTGGTGTAATGGTCATTATCTTTGGAAATGGAATCAGCAAACTAGGTTCAAATCCTGAACGAGGCTGTTCGCATTTCACATCACACTAATAACCTTGGGGAAAGGAACGAATCCAACAATTCTCCTTCCAGCGATGGGAAAATAGTAGTACAGACTGGGCTCTTTAAAGTTAGTATGGTAACCAATCTTGGAGATTGAAAACTCTGAATTTAAACCTGTTAAACTCTGCTTGAGAAATTGACCTTGGGTTACAGACTGCTCGTATGGTGTATTTGATAAATACATACAAAGGAATAGCTGCTGGAATGTGTGTTTGTTTATAATTTCTTTCTTTCATTGTGAACTTATTTTCGCTAAAAGTGTGTGACACAATCGTGTAAACATATCTTTGCCTTTATCTTAGATGGTGACCGTAGTCGAGGGTGACCCGAAGGCTCCCTTTTCGCTACTCCTTTCCCTGGATTGCTGCACTTTACCCTTGATTCTTACCTTATAGTGCTGCGTGTTAAGCAAGGTAGCATCAAGTACCATTTTTAGAGTCTTTAGTATGACTCGACCTGGGATTGAACCCGGGTCTCCCGGGCCATTAGCGAACACTCTAACCATTATACCAATGTCCGGCCTATATAAATTATACATTATAGAAGCTATATAAATTTCTTATTTTCAGTCAATATTTCTGTTTTATACCACTACAACGAAATAACCACCAGAATGTGTTTGTTTATTATTTGTTTTTTTTTTTTTCTGTTGTGATATTAATATACGCCGAGCGAATGCGGGGACTGTCATCGATAGGTTATCGATTATATGAAAGTAAGATCCATCCGATTGAATAAAACGGGATTTCTTCTCGGTATTTCTGCGTCGATACGACCGTATGGATGCCCTACATGGACACTAACAAAACGCATAGAGAAAAAGTTAAATTGAAACGACACCAAAATGCTACGAACTATATTGAACAAATCCGGCAAGCAACACCTCATGAAACAACAGCAGTATGGCTACTTATTTCCTGTCTCAAAAACCATCAAAGTATAACGAGCAAGACATATGGGACACTACTGGAGAAGCAAGGACAAACTCATAAGTGACGTCCTTCAATGGACCCCTTCACATGGATGTCCCAGTATTGGCCGACCAGCAAGAATGTTTTACACCAGCCCTGTGCAGACACAGGATGTTGTTTGGAAGATATATATATATATATATATATATATATATATACTCCCCTACCCCCGTAGGGTTGAGTTCTCTGGGGAAGAAGTAATCGTGTTGCCATTAACGTTCATTGCAAGCCTCTTCGTATATGAATTGAGATCTCGGCGGCCGTTGAACGGATGTATGTAAACAATAGTAATTGTGATTCATAATCGTTTAAAATTTACTTTACAGCTAATAGCTCCTCGTGACTGAAAGGTTAGAGGCTTTGGTTTGGCGTTTGAATCAACCAGGGTTTCGATCCCAGCTACGGGAAGCTACTGTCTAGCCACACTGATGAGTTCTGATAGAACGAAACAGATCTGTCTGTGGATGATATATATATATATTGTCATCCACAGACAGACTTTTCGTTCTATCAGAACTAATCAGTGTGGCTAGACAAGCTAGATTCCCGAAGCTGGGATCGAAACCTGGTTGACTGTAACGACAATCCAAGATTCTACCACTGAGCCACGAGGAAACCAGCGCGAGCGAACGAAATTTAAACGCTTATGTATCACATTTGTATTTGTTTACATATATCTGCTTAACGATTACCGAGAGCTCAATTCATTTGAAGAGCCTTGCATTACGCTAGTGGCAACCATTTACTTCCTTCGCAAGAGAGCTCAACCCCACAGGTGTAGGGGAGCATATATATTGTCATCTACAGACAGACTGTTTTGTTCTATCAGAACTCTTCAGTGTGGGTAGACAGGCCAGATTTCCGAAGCTGGGATCGAAACCTGGTTGACTGTGACGCCAATTCAAGATTCAATCACTCAGTCACAAGGAAACCAGCGCAAGCGAAGGAAATTTAAACGCCTATGTATCACATTTGTATTTGTTTACATATATCCACTTAACGGCTACCGAGAGCTCAATTCATTTGAAGACCCTTGCTTTACGCTATATATATATATATATATATATTAATTAAATTACCATGACTAGAAAATCCAGCAAACACCCACATGCGACGCACGGAACACATGACATACGCGGATGTACGACACCTACTTGGGAAGACGTGGCCCTAGGGATGGTCGTGTCCTTTGTAAGGTAAAAACGTACTTTCAAGATACATATGATCATGCGGTTGCGCATTCTTACCGTGACTAGTTCATTTGGCATCGCTTATGTGTGGCATGAATTGGTGGCCGATTGACAGAAGTTCAGTTTCTACATTCTGAGGTTGCTGGTTCGATCTCTAATGGTGGAGATTATTGTATGCACTGTTGATGAGAACTAATAAGGTCGAAACAGCTGTTCAGTGTTCTGTATGTCGGATGTGGGTGTTTGCTGGATTTTCTGGTCGTGGTAATTTAATTAATATAATATCAATTCCTCTATTATATATAATATATATGTATAAACAGGATCCATCCATTGCTCCCGGTAGATCTTCTAAACAGTATCCTGCGCCCGCACAGAGCTAATGTACTAAATTCTTGCCAAATAAACAGGATTTTGCTTTAAATACCCTACAATGGTTGATATGCCATAAACCAAAACTAAACTAAACCAAAAGAGTCAAGGTGTATAATACACGAGAGATTTATTTTTTCCAGGATTTTGTAGCTGAAAATTAGGTGCGTGTTATAAACGAGTGCGTATTATGCACGAATAATTACACTATGTTAAACTTTATAAATACAGATGTTTTTTTTTTATTTTGTGCGCAAAAATTCTAGGTAATAAATAATGTTTCTGATCGTATCTGATTCAAAGGTTTTTACATTTCTTTACAATTTTACCTAGTGGCCTAGAGAAGAATTGGATCATCGACGGATTATGGGCTGTTTCTGATCGTTTATACTAGCTGGCCTCTAGGAAAATGTCACTATTTTACGTTCATATCAATCTATCTATCTATCTATCTATTACAGTATGTTTATTATCTATCTCTCTATATATCAGTCTATTCACTTTATGGGTGTATTATCAAATCTTTATTGCTGATTTGAACAGTTCGGCATCCATGTCTTTCTTTTGACCTTCACGTTAAGTCATCGATTATTGTTTTAGAATTTCGGATTACAGTAGATTATCTGTTAATCCAATTTGGATTAATTATATTGCGATTTATTAAGCAAAACCTGATTCAGTGGAACAAATTAACTGCCTGCATTAAATTTGACACTTAAAAATAAACACACGCTGAAAAGTGAAATGTCATAGTTGTATGTCCATATCTATCACTCTATCTAAGTCTACTTTGATATCTATCTATCTATCTATCTATCTATCTATCTATCTATCTATCTATCTATCTCAGTCTTTTCCTATCTATCTATCTATCTATCTCAGTCTACTTTGAGATCTATCTATCTATCTATCTATCTATCTATCTAAACCGACCTATTCATTTTAATCTATCTGTCCGTCTTTTTATCTAAACCAGCTTGTTCATATCTATCTATCTATCTATCTATCTATCTATCTATCTATCTCAGTCTTTTCCAATCTATCTATCTATCTATCTATCTATCTATCTATCTATCTCAGTCTTTTCCAATCTATCTATCTATCTATCTAAGTATATCTATCTATCTATCTATCTATCTATCTAGTTTGAGCTCTCTCTCTCTCTCTCTCTCTATATATATATATATATATATATATATATAAGTCTGTTTATCTATCTATCTATTTATCTATCTATCTAAGTATGTTTATCTATCTATCTATCTATCTATCGAACGATTCATTGATATGAAGATGCCATGAAATAAATCGAAAGTTATTTATTTTTCTAACCCACCCGTAATTCCGATAATATGTCGTTCGACGGAAATCAGTTCTATCAAATATCATTCGATACTGCGGCGTTCGATAAAAAAATCATTCTAGTCTTTGGTTATGACTAACAAGAAAACCTTTACAGCGTAACGAGAAAAGACAAAAGAAATTGACTAGCATCGTTGACTGATGCATAAAATGACTTCTGCAGACGGGTGTATTTGTATATACGTTACTACATCATGAAATGGGCGCCTTGGATGGTGCAATGGTTAGCAAGCTAAATTAGCAAACCTTCACGAGTGAATTCTAGTCTCAATGGGTGCCCCATTCATACGGCCTTGTGCTACATCTAAGCGCAAAGCTTACAGAATTATCAGATGACCGAAATCTTTTAAAATTTTATGGAAATATCTACTGACTCGTGACATGTTCGTCTGCAATTCAGTTCAAAATTGATGCAACTTTATTAATCAGATAATTAATTCGAATCATTCATCCATTCTTTAATAGTTAACGTTTGGTTTGATTCTTTTGTTTTTATGGTATATCAACCTTCGTAGATTATTAATGCCAAAGTCACCCTTCTCTAAAGATTGTTGTGGTACTATTTAACCCATAGCTGGAAGGATAAGGAGGTTCATACCTTTCCCAGGGGTATTTATCCTATAGAGAACGTAATAGCGCGACTGGAGTTCGACTGGAGTACTATTTAACCCATAGCTGGAAGGATAAGGAGGTTCATACCTTTCCCAAGGGTATTTGTCCAAAAGTGAACGTAATAGCGCGACTGGAGTACTATTTAACCCATAGCTGGAAGGATTAGGAGGTTCATACCTTTCCCAAGGGTATTTATCCAATAGTGACCGTAAGAGGGCGACTGGAGTTCGAACTCGCTCACTATGATTCCACAGTCCAGCGCTTTAACCATTACACCACGAGGACACCCACCTAAGTAATTTAGTTTTTTTAATGGTATTTCAACCTTCGGGAGTTATTTAATGCCAAAGCCATCCTTCTAGAAGGACAATAGTGGTACTATTTTACCCATATCTGGGAGAATAAGAGGGTTTATACTTTTCCCAAAGGAATTTATCCGAAAGTAAACATAATAGCGCGACTGGAATTCGAACTCGCTTACTATAATTTCATCGTCCAGCTTTAACCATTACACCACGAGGACACCCTCCTAAATTGTTTAAGTTTTTTTTGTTATGTTAACCTTCGTGGTATATCTAATGCAAATCCTTCCTCGTAGATTAACAGTCGCAGGGGGGATATAGATATTCATCCCATTCTCAAGTGTATTAGCTCGAAAGTGGATGTAATACGTCGAAATCACTGACTACAATGTCACAGTCCAGCACGTTAGCCACTACACCACGGAGATTCTTTGTGACAATACCCCCTCGCCCCCAGTAGATATCAACTTCTTGTAACAATTCTGTCTTGGCCGGTGATTCATCTAGTGTTCCGACAGGGGTATCACACATTACTTTACGGCACAAGAAATACAACCAAGGGAGTGGGAGAAAAAGAACAAAGAACAAACGGACAATATGTGCTTGGGTTAACCCAAGAGCAAGAAGGGTGGTTCCGTGACACTGCGTTCCCTGTCCATCTGCAGACTAACGCTAGCGTGTATTTCTAGCGAAATTCCAACAAAGCTACTAGGAATGCTGACTCATCTTGACTGCTCTTCCCTGAACTCTATCTCATGCCGACTGGTCTCTTCTGCTGTCCGGTGTCGACAGCCCCTCTGCGTCTCCCTTCACCAGCTCCTTCTGTCCGTTCCTTCTTCCAACTCCTCTCTGACCGGCGTTCCCTTGCCCACTTCCGCCCGCGTCGAGATCTCGGGCTCAGGCCTTTGCTTGGTTTCGTGCCAAAGATTGTCTGCTTGGCGCACCCCCTTCGTAGTGTCACATCTCTCCTTCCTTACTCGAACGGTAAATAGAAACATAAGTATCATCATGAACCGCTGTTATTACGGGAATGCAATGGTTTCACGGGCCGTATATAATTCCCACTGTACTCACACCGATACACTGAGAAAAAAAAGACAGTCCTCTTAAAAATTGGCCTTGTGTCATATCCTGTGCAATGGCAGCAGAGTTAGTAAATGCACGAAGAAGACTTTACTCTCGCTGGTTTTTGCAATGGTATGGATATTACTACGGCACAAAATGGCTGAAGACTTTTAAAATTTTATCAGAATATCTACAACTCACTAACGTGAATATATTGCACCTCAGGTCAGTATGGGTGTCGTCCTTCTGGGTGTTGCAACTTTATTTTTCCGTCGATACATATAGTCTTTGTGTGCTCCTGGCGTGGATAGCTGCTAATGGCCGCATGATTTCATTCATGCTGTTTTGCAATGTGTGTGACTCGATTAATGTTGCCCTGAAGGTCGAGAGTAGGGCAGACATAGATAGCAGCACGCCCTGACGTTTGTTTGTTTTCTCTGGCGGTGCAATTGATGTCAAATGAACATACACATACACGGTGCACCTAATAGTAGTATAGGCCAAATCAAGCGGAATAGCAACGGAAGTAATCATGACACCACCCTGTGAGATTTCGTTCCGATTTTTAATTAGGGGCGTTGACTTTTTCTTTTCGTTTTTTTATTTATGAATTTATTTATTTATTTATTTATTTTCAAGGCGCTATAACTGTCCCTTTTTTTTTAAGAAATAACTTATATTGATATTAATTTTGTGGGTAAGTTAAAAGTTTGTAAATGGAAATATATATATAAATGAAAAAAAAATATATATATATATATTGATGTCGTCTTTGAAATGTTGAAAGGGAGCTTTAACACAATACCTGGAGGGAGGTCATGAGAGTATTTTTTCTAGCAGCTGAAGCGTGTAAATATTTTTGATGTCAAATTCACAAAATTCTTTCTCTGTTGATGTCTTACTCATCAGTTTTGTGAGTTCCAATTTACTCTCGTCAACATTAACTCATTGAAGCCCGACAATTCATTTGAGTGGTGTTTCACTATACACCGTAAACCCAATGTTTCGGGCTGGGCAGTATTTTACTATACACCGTGAGCCCAATGTTTTGGGCTGGGCAACCAACTTGTTTGGTTTCATTTTATGGCATATGAACTATTGTAGGTTATATAATACCGATTCGATTATATACATATAAACAGCTCTATTTCTAACAATTCAGAGTAGCATGTCAAAGTTAAATGGTTCCAAGTATTGGTATGTATCATTAACAATTCAATTAAAGATCAGTCATTTGTTTTCACACAGTGAAATGATCAAACAGTTCTATTTCAAACAATTCAGTTTAGCTCAAGTACAGTTTTTTATTTAACACTCAAATGTAAAAACAGTTAAATTCATTTTAGCGTGAGTACACGGTTTAGTTCTATTCGACCTATAAATAGGACCCTATCAGGTGCTATCACGACGGCCCAGAGTGGACCAGGGAGCAGGAGCAATGAAGCGGTATACCACATTCTCCAAAGCTCCAGCATTACTGATGCCTCACCATCAGATTGTTTAGTGTCATTAGCAAGACAGTCGTTGTAAGTAGTCTTACCCCTTAGCAGAGATGCCGTTGGTGTATTCGGCAGCACCAGCCGGCTGGGCCATCAGTTACTTTTTAAATGTAAAAACATTTCTATTTCCAACAATTCAATTTAGCATAAGTACGCAGTTTTCTGTTTACACACAGTTAAATACAAAAACAGTTTATTTCAAGCAATTGAATTTAACGTTATTACACAGTTTAGTTCTATTCGACCCATAGATTGGACCCTATCAGGTGCTATCACTCCGAAAGCGATGGCAATAAAGGGGTGCTCAGTATTCCCCTCTATCAGATTGTTTAATGTCATATCCAGGACACTCGTTGGGGGAGTCTTACCTCTCTGCAGAAATACAGTCGGTGTATTCTGTTGGCTCAGCCGACTGGGCAATCGGGCTTTCACTATACATCGTAAGCCCATTATTTCAGGCTGAGCAATATTTTACAATTCACAGTAAGTTCAATATTTCCGGTTGAATGCTAATTCAGCGTACCCTATAGGCTGATATTTAACAATATCTCTAACGTGTAAGTGCTACCAGTGTAGAAATATTTATTTACCTAATTCCTCCGCAAGGAGCTGGATGTGACACAAGGTCAATTTTTAAGTGCTCTTAACCATACCAATGGGATAAGGAAGGGAGAACATAGATTAATGTCTTTCCCAAAACCATGGGCGCTGTGTTGTATAGCTACATACATATACAAATATATGCGGAACATAATCAAACATAATGACGAACTTCAATGAACGAACGAACACACTTCTTTATAAAAATATATCTCTCACTCTTTTCTCGAAAGGGTGATGCTTCTTGTGTGTGAGGGATGAGCTGGAGACGGGGACAGACTGTTATTTTGACCCAAAGTTCTTCTTTCGACCATAACAGCACTGCTTCCTCATCTGGGCTTGGTTGGTCAACCGTGGGTCACTGAGGGCCCAAAGCCTTCTGTCTGCCACTGGTTCTCAATTCGGCATCTTGTCTCCAACTGACTCAAGCCGTCTGTGTGCTGGATATATCATTGCTTAATGCCCACATGCTTCCACTGTCCTTCCGCTTATTTACACAGGTGCATCTCTTGACTGACGGCTCGGTCGAGGGTCAATATGTTACAACTGAAATACAAAGAGCCTCGTCTGTGATTTGAAATCGAATATTTGATTCCATGTCTTATAGTGATAACTGTTATGCTAAGCGCACCTCCTAAACTGATATAGAAATACGACAAACCTGCATTCAACCCTTTACTAATACAAAGATAGCCCAGACGGCTCGAGCTGTAGAATACACCGACTATCTATTCGTAAGGTTCCAGTCCTGGTGCTTTGGCAAATATGGAGTATCCCTTAATTGCCATTACTCCCTGGTCCACTCTGACCCAGAGTAATAGCACCTGTTAGGGTCCCATCTATCAGTCAAATAGAAATATTTAATCATTAACACTACTTGAAACCTTTTAACTGTGCGCAAACAAATGAATAATGTCGAATAGAGTTCTTATCGTTAGCAAATTTTTGAAACCTTTAACCTTTTAAATGAGCTCTTGCTCGTTTAAAAATAAGGTTACCTAAAAAATATTCATATAAAAACTATATATATATATATATATATATATATATATTTGATTAAAAATATAGATATACTTTGTATACTCATTTTTGTATTTGTCTTTTCAATTCGCCACATCGATTTTAAGATATTCGGCGGGAATTGGATAATAAACCTCCCATGATTAATTGGTTCCCGCGTATTTTCTGCCCGATCTTGATCCATCATCAGGGGTATGTATATTACAAAAGTGATGTGACCTTTACATTTACGTTAGTACTTTGTAAGAATTGGGTGTTTATTATTTATACTGGTGTGTTGTAGCTTTTATTTTTAAATTTGGTTTTGTAAATAGCAGCAGTAGTTAAAGACATTTAAGTACGTTAGTATTGGATTCGAAATTAATTCTGTTGAGTTTAGGTAGTTTCTTTCAGATGTGGAGCGCTTCGACCATCTGTAATTTTTGCTTTTTATTTTGTTGCTTTAACATTGTTGTGTTTCGGTAAGAAATTTCTGAAATTCTCTTTTAGGGTAGAAATGTTTATTTAGATGTTGTCCTATTGAACTGGTGTCAGAGTGATATAAATATAGATATATATATATATATATATATAAGTAACTAAGTTGGCTGACAGTTGTCGAGGGCGACGGGAAGACTCCCTTTTCCATAGCTACGACACATAGGAGTAGAGGAGAGCGCTACTCCGTTCCTTGGATTCCTCAATTTAACTTTGATTCGTACCTTAATTTATATATATATATATAAACAGGATTTGGCATTAAATAACACACAAGAGTTGATATGCCAGAAAACACAAACCAACTAACAACTACATGGCTAGTGTAGCAGACTTTACGTCTGGGTTCTGCAGAGGATTGAAAAAAAAAAGCTGATAATGAGAATGGCGGTTATTACTTAAAATCTTTTGTACACCACTTGGGGCTCGGGAGAGTCGATTTCAAATAGCCCTTTCTTCCACTCCTTCTTATAAGTTTAAAAACTTCTAATTCTCATTCGTATCCACTGAACCCACAGCCATCACAGAAGTGCTTTTTTTTATGTTTTTGTCAAAGCAATCTTTCATATCTTTTGATAACCGGACTAATAATGATGATTTTGCAGTTTGTTTCTCAATGAAAAGATTGAGGAAGGTCAGACACTGAAGTCAAAATATTGTAATGAAATCCAACTTCTTTTGAGCGAAAGATCTGACGTATTTATTTTCTAGAATTCAATTTATACTATGTCCTCGATTTTTAAAATTTGCTATTTATTTAATTTTATTATTTTTCTTTGTGGATGGGTTTTGGTAATGTTGGGGTTTCAAAAATTCCACATCAAGTAAAACGATTAAGTTTACGGAAGATTTACAAACATGTAACATAACCCTCTTTCTTTCTTTCTTTCTTTCTTGCTTTTCTTTCTTTCTTTCTTTTCTTTCTTTACTAACAGAGGTACCCAGCAATGGTCGGGTAAAGAATGAGAAAATTTTGTTAATTTTTCCTAAATACTTCTTTCCCTTCCATTCTCTTCCTTTCCCTTCCCCTCTCTTCCCTTCCCTTTTTTCTTTCTTTTCTTTCTTTCTTTCTTTCTTATACTAGCAGACATACTCAGCAAGGGTCGGGAAAAATATGAGATGATTTTGTAAATTTTTTCTTTGTATTTTAATCCCTCAACCTTTCTTTCTTTCTTTCTTTCTTTCTTTCTTTCTATACTAACAAAGGTACCCAGCAATGGTCGGGTAAAGAATGAGAATATTTTGTTAATTTTCCTTAGTACTTCTTTCCCTTCCATTCTCTTCCCTTCCCTTCGCTTCCCCTCTTCCCTTCCCTTAATTTCTTTCTTTCTTTCTTTCTTTCTTTCTTTCGTTCTTTCTTTCAGTGTTACTTAGAAATAGTCGGAAAAATACGAGGACTTTTTTCCCCCATGAAATAGATGCGATATATAAAGTTTTAATCAAAAAGTATCGAAACCAAAGCTTAAACATTTTTGTTTAATGTTAAACTTGAAAAATTAATTGAATGATTCCATATTTACGGCAAGTGACTCACCAGCAGAAAAAGAATAAATAAACTGAATAAACAATACATCATACACAGAAACACTAACACAAATATATTCTTTCTCACAACCCACCAACACATAAATATATATATATATATATATATATATATATATATGTATGTCTGATAAATAGGACAGACACTTCATGTCTGCCTATTTTCTTGGATCCATTCAAATCTCGGCATGAGTCTTTTGACTTTGGGTCTCATAAGGAGAGGTGAACGGATCAAAGACAGAATTGGCTGACACAAAGTCTCGGTCCAATTTAATTAAACATGTTTTAAAGAAAAAATGCTGAATATATACTATCATTATCATCATCATTATCAAGGCACATTGACAGCACGGACTTCTCTCTCACTCTCACCATTCATTCCAATCATCCATCGCGCTTGGCTGGTCTTCTAGGTTGCATCTTATGTCCACACAGAGCTGATGAAACTATTTACTGTTCCCATATATTGGCAGTAACTCAACTTTACCCTTGATCCTTACCTTATAATACTGAGTGTTAAACAAGGCGGCGTCAAGTACCGTTTTTGAGTCTTTGGTATGACTCGACCTGGGATTGAACCCCGGTCTCCCGGACCACTGGCGAACACTCTGCTCATTATGTTTTATAAAGGCAAATCTTTAAGTTATTGATGAAAATCAAAAGCAGAAATTTTAATAGATGATACAAAAAGTATGAAATGAAGTGGAAGAAATGAAATAAAACCTGATAATTACCATTTTACGCTAATTCATATCCATATTTACCCAACCCCTCCGCTTGGGCAGGATATGACTCAAGGCCAATTTTTAAGCGGAGTTTAACAGGTTTGAATTCAGAGTTTTCCTTCTCCTAGACTAGTTGCCTCACTAAGGCTGAAGAACACAGTCTGTCCTACTATTTACCCGTAGCTGGAGGGAGACTAATTAGATTCGTACCTTTCCCAAGAGTATTAGTGCTCTGTGAAATGCAATCAGTCTTGTCTAGGATTTGAACTCGTGTCGCTGTGTCTATTCCCTACGACGATAATTATTACACCACGGACATATCAAAGCTTAATAACCGTCCTAACAAAAATTAATCTTTTTAAACCCAAATTAAAATACCCACCTACCAAAAGGCAATAAAAAATACGATGCAGTTTCTGTTCCTTAACCGGGTAAAAAATCCCAGAATTTGACAGTTTAAAAAAAAAATTACCTTAAAATGATGCAAAAATCCGTGAAAATTGTTCTTCCTTTAACAGTCCCCTATATTCACTTTTTGTTTAATTGACTGTCCCGTGTGGCGTACCCTCTGCGTCCCCAGGGAATGTTCTAATGTCCCCAGGTCTACGGGAACCGTTGATCACAAACCCTGTTAATCGGTAATGTTCTTGGGATTTCATGCTGAACTCGTTATCAAAAAATTTTCGTGAAAATTTCCATTGGGTTTGTAATATTACGGACGGGCGCTGTCGTTGAGTTGCGGTGGCCTCAAGGTTGGAGAACGCGCGAGCACATCAGCTGTCATCAATCAGTGGGTACATGGGTGTGACAATCAAAAATGTCACGAACCTCGCTCGTGCAGGCAGAATGACCTGTAGAGTTCAAGCGTGATTTTAGTATAATTACGCGTGAACTTTCACGTGCTACACTATTGTTTTCACTGGTGTTCATTGAGCCTTCTGGAACCTTCGAATTGATCCATCAAATCGCTATATAAGAAATCAAGTAACGAGATTTTGGGCAGTTCAATGCAGGTTTCTAAACAGGTTCAACAGAGGTCCATGATACCCTGACCCATGCCATACCCGGCCTGTCAGCAATACGATTGATATGAAAGTATCAACAAGTCAGCTACAACGACACCGCCGTCATCGCCAAGAAGAGGAGGGAGGAAGAACGCTATCGAACAAACTTTTCTAACGACAGCCCGCTGTTGTCCCCATCAATAAAAGTGACTACTATTTTCTTCCTTGAAATTCGAGTTTTGAGTGTTTCTTTTCTGCGAACTCCTTTCTTTTAGACACAACGTATTTTGGTCCTCTGCTACATGTTTTCGTGTTCATTTTCGTCGTAAGAAAATGGAAACGTTGACCTGAGTTCAAATACTGGATGAGACTGTATTTCACGTTGCGATTTTTTATGGCTGCAGCTGCATTATGGCCAAGTTCGAACTCTTAAAACATAGGTTCCCAACTTTGACTACGTTGCAGGGTCATATGTTCTGCTTTCAAAAGTCACATGGAGTAAAGCAATGCACAACGTGTCAGCGCACCAACTACCCCAATACTATCTCCCACAGCAGGTACATGCCACAACTTGAACTACTTCAGTCACATGATATACACGTCGAAAACTAGCACATTGCCAAATATTGCAAAACTTTTCACTCACTCAGAACCTTGTCCGTAGTTTTTAACAAAACATGCTTCAGAAAAAGATTGCTACCAAAATTCATGGTTTGGTTTCGTTTGGTTTTATTGTATGGCATATCAACACATGTAAATTATTGCCCAGTCGGCTGGGACTGTAAAATACACCGACTGCACCTCTGAAGAGGGGTAAGACCCCCCACCACAACGAAGTCCTGATTATGACACTAAAAAATCTGATGACGAGGTTCCAGTCATGCTGGGGCTTTGGGGAATGCGGAGTACCCCTTCATTACTATCGCTCCCAAGTCCACTCTGGCCCGGAAGGGTAGCACTTGATAGAGCCTTATTCATAGGTTAAACAGAACTAAACTGCACACTTATGCTAAACTGAATCGTTTGAAATAGAACTGTTTGACTAAACTGAATAGCTTGAAATAGAAATGTTTTTGATAATCAAACTTTGTATTTACATTTAAATTGCGTACGTATCCTAAACCGAATTGTTTGAAATGGAACTGTTTTTGACATTGAAACTGTACTTACACTAAACTGAATTGTTTGATATAGAACTGTTTCGACGTTTAACTGTGTGTAAACAAAATCTGTACTCATTACTTAACTGAATTGGCTGAATTGGAACTGTTTGAATAAACTGAATAGCTTGAAATAGAAATGGTTTTGACAGTTAAACCGTGTACTTTCGCTAAACTGAATAGTTTGAAATAGAACTGATTATTTGTATAAAAATGGATTTATCGTTAGATAAACTCCAAATGTTGATATGCCATAAAACCCAACCAACCAACTATGTAAATTATGAGAATTAATTTTTATTTATGGCAGACTTTTGTCCTCATCTTGGTAGTTTTTTGTGTGTTGTTTCTTCTTTCACTATGTTTCGGCCAAATTTCACCTCTGGCCTTCTTCAGGTGATTTACCGTGACCTCGGATAGGAATGATGAGTCCTGTAATCGTATCTTTACAAGACTCAGCATTCCTATCCGAGGTCGCGGTAAATCACCTGAAGAAGGCCACAGGTGAAATTTGGCCGAAAAGTAGAAAGAAACGTAGAAGAAACAACACAACAAACTACCAAGATGAGGACAAAAGTCCACAATAAATAAGAATTAATTCCCGAATTAAGCAGCCTCATCTCAAAATGATTCCAATTAAAAACATGTAAATTATTTTCTGCCAAATCCTATTCACACACACACACATAAACAAACACACATTAGTTTTGTTATCAAACACTAATTATATTTAAATATTAATCCTTTGGTAAATGTTTCCAAGTTTTGCTATCTAATACTAATAATTCTATTAAGTATTAATAATTTTTTGGCACACAGTTAAATGATTTACAGGAAAATGAATCAATAGTTTTATAGACCCATAGATGGGAACCTAACAAATACTACCACTCCGAGTTTAAACGGACCTGGGAGTAATAGCAATGGAGGGTTACTACACGTTCCCCAAAGTTCCAGCATCGGAGCCTCACCATCAGATGGTCTAGAGTAATACATAGGACATTCATTGAGGTATTTTACCCTTCTTCAATGGTGCAGTTAGTGTATTCCACAGCCCTAACCAACAGAGTGAACCTAAATTTTGTTTTATACAAGTGTATATATATATATATATACTTTCAACAAAAGAGTGATACGTCTAGGTTTAATTATAATTACGCAATTGCGTGACTGTACAGTAGAGACGACGTGAAAACTTGTGGGTTACTGAAGTATTCGTTATCTCGTTGAGGTCATCTTCTGGCCTTGAGGAAAAAGCAAAAAAACAAACGATTTCTTCTTTGCTTCCTCATTAACAGGAAGTAGCTTCACTTCCTTTTAAAAGTCTGGGTTGTTCTCATAATGGTGCTGCAGTTGCACTTACCGTCGAAGCTTTGAGAAAGAATAGGGCGTTTGTATTGTAACTGGATGAAATGCCTTTAGCACGCTAGCACGCAAGGCACATGAATTTTCAGACCTTTATTTCCGTTTTGTGCCGTACTAAACGATGTTTGATAGTTATATATATATATATATATATATATATATATATATATATACTTTATTTATCAACCCCTCCGTTCGGGCAGGATATGACACAAAGTCATTTTTTAAGCGCAGTTTAAAAGGTTTGAATTCAGAGTTTTCCTTCTTCTAGACTAGTTGTCTCAACAAGGCTGAAGAACTCAGTCTGTCCTACTATTTACCCATAGCTGGAGGGAGAATAATTGGATTCATACCTTTCCAAAAGGTATTAGTGCTATGTGAAATGCAATCAGCCTCGTCCAGGTTTTGAACTCGCGTCGCCGTGTCCATTTCCTACGACGATAACCATTACACCACGGACACATCCAATATATATATATATATATGACTGGTTGGTTCTAGTTTTATGACATATACCTTGTAGATTATTTGGTTTTGTTTGGTTTTCTTTGTTTAACCTCCTTTTTTCCAACCCCTCCGTTCGGGCAGGATATGAAACAAGGTCATTTTTAAGCGGAGTTTAACAGGTTTGAATTCACAGTTTTCCTTTTCCTAGACTACTTGCCTCACCATGGCTGAAGAATCTAGTCTACCCTTCTATTTTACCAATAACTAGAGGGAGAATAATTGGATTCATACCTTTCCCAAGGGTATTAGGGCTATGTGAAATGCAATCAACACTGTTTATACATATTTATTATATATACATATGATTTTTGGACAAATAGCTTTCAGCAGACATTTTTAACGATTCAGAGCTCATTTGTTTGCACGCAGTTAAATGATTTCAAGAATTGCTATCTAACACTAATAGTTCTATTTGCACTGTTAAATGTTTTCAAGTATCTGACACTAATGATCCCATTAAATATTTAGAATAACTCCTAATAAAAGATTGCACAGTTCTACTTGACCAGTTGATGGGACCCTAACAGGTTCTCTGGGTCCGAGTGGATCTGAGAGTAATAGTAATGTAGGGATACTTTAGATTCTCCAAACTCGAAGGCTGATTCTACACCATCAAATGCAGTTTAGCGCTGTACCCTGGACATTTATATGCATATGTGTGCGTACGTAGATATATATATATATATATATATATATATATATATATATATATATATATGTGTGTGTGTGTGTGTGTGTGTGAGTGCAATATAACAGACATTCAAACCACATTTGACGTTAGAGTGGGCCTGGGAGTAATGAAAATAAAGGTGTTCCCCATAAACTTCAAATATCCATAACTAGAGCTTCACTACTAGATGCTGTTTACTGTCATATCCAAGACACTGCTTTTTAGGGGTGGGTGGAATTTTTCTCCTCTGCAGAGACACAGTCAACGTATTCTAACCATGCCTATAGGGTTTTAAGTTCGCTGACTGCATCCGCAGCTTAGGGGCAAAACCTGTCCTCCACAAAAAAAGGATTACCCTTTGTATGATACCAAACTGCATCGGAGGGTTCGGTTCCAGATCTTGATATCTGGAGAGTGTTGAGTACCACCTCATTGCCATTACTCCCAGGTCCACTCTGAACCAGAGTGGTTGTACCTGTTAGGGTTCCATCTATTTGTCAAATAGATCTGTTTAAGAATTATTCGTATCCGATGGGACAGTGTGCAAAAAGAAAATCTCTTAAGAAACACCTACACAAAAAATGTATTGCCCAGTCGGCTAGGGCCGTAGAATACACCGACTGCATGTCAGCAGAGGGGTAAAATTTCCCCAACGAGTGTCCTGGATATAACACTAAACAAACTGGTGCTGAGGTTCGAGCAATGCTGGAGCTTTGGCGAATGCGGAGTACTCTTCATTGCCATTACTCTCAGGTCCACTCCGGCCCAAATTGGTAGCTCCTGAGATGGCCCTATCCATGGGTCAAATAAAACTGTTTGACATTTTAACTGTATGCAAACAAATCACTTATGCTAAATTAAATTGCTCGAAATAGAACCGATCATTTAACTGTGAGTGAATAAATGACTGATGTTTAATTGAACAGTTGGTGATACATAGCAACGCTTGGAACCATTTAATTTCGTTGATTTACTCTAGAAGTCTTAGAAACATAGCTGTTTGATCATTTAACTGTGCGTATCTACAAAATACGTTCATAAATCATATATTTTATATATTTGTAAAAACTGGATTTGGCATAACCAACAATGGTTGATATGCCATTAAACAAAACGAAACCAAACAAAAAATGTATATGTGATCGCACAACGAATGCGATTCCTTAACCTCGAGGCCTAAAAATAAACTCAAACAGATTGACATGCCGTTAAAATCAATCAATCTATTAATCATCAAGTTGTGTATCTTTTTAAAGAGGATACTTTGAGTAAATTAACTGGATGATGAATAAATAATGAATTCAATGGATAAGTAAATAAATAAAGCAAATAGATAAATAAATTGACTGTTTCTCGTACCTCCTCTTATATATATATATATATATATATATATACTCTTTAAGAAAAACAACAAAAAACCGGTCACATAGGATTATAAATTTATTTCCATCCTGTTAGGCATTTTTGAAATTTCCAAAAACACGAAAAAAAATTAACAGGACTTCTTCAGATCTTTTAGATAAAAATACTAGAATAGACACAGAAAAGTGGGAGGGGATAGATGAGGGGTAAAGAGTTATCCCCTCATTAAGCCCACTTCCGTTTTAAATTTTAATTTCAGTTAGAATAAAAATTTTAATTTTTTATTTTTAAATTACATTTTGACCTAAATTACAGATTTTATATGGAATTATATTTAAACTTTAATTTATAGCCTTACGTAATGATACAGTAATAAATATTTTAAACTAAAACAAATATCTCATTTATTCAAAATATCTTAAAATTTCAAAACTATTTAGAAACCATTAATCGGTTACACTTTTTATGAGTAGTACGTATGTATTTTATGCTTTTTCACAATTTTCTATCTAACATTTTATTTTATTTATTCATTTACATTAATTCTCAATTTAACTCTATGCTTTTTTTAAAAAAGATTTTTTTTGCTAATTATTTATAGTTTAAATTTAGCCCTATGTCTACACCTAGCTATTAATTCACTTCGCCCCTCTTCTATCCCCTCCCACTTTTCTGTGTCTATTCTAGTTTTCTTATCTAAAAGATCTGAAGAAGTCCTGATAATTTTTTTTCGTGTTTTTGAAAATTTCAAAAATGCGTAACAGGATGGAAATAAATTTATAATCCTATGTGACCGTTTTTTTTTTTTTTGTTGTTGTTTTTCTTAAAGAATTTATTGCTCTGTATTATTGTTACATTGAGCTCTTTACCAGGAAAATTTAAATATTCACTCATGAATAATTTCTTGTCCTGATGGATTTACTCCCAACTCCGGTTTAACTGGACCAAAAAATACAATATATATATATATATATATATATATATATATATATATATATACATATATATATATATATATATATATGTTAAGGAAATTATCTATTTCTGAAAGCTTTGAAAACGATGTCCGTTTTCTGTAAATGTCAAACATCTTAGTTAGTTACCTCCTTCGAAAATAATGGCTTACCTAGTGATTACTTAACATTCTATTAGCATAATAGTTTCATTAAGTCGTCTCGCCGTATCTGAAATCCAAAACCTAAATCTTTTGCTTAATGTAGACGATTACCTCAGCTCGTATATAACATTTTCAATGAAGCGTCAGCTTTCAGTGTTGTAAGAGAAGACAGAATCAGGGGCGGGAATTTAAATGGTTTGGGGTGCTTTGGAGATGTAGGGGTTTGTTCTTGCGTTCGGGTGGGCCACCATAAGGATTAGTGATCTTCTTGCAAATAACAAATCGTGTTTTGTATACATGACACCGAGAGAAGATTCTCTAAAAATATTTGTAACATGTTTATTTGAAATTTGGTAATTCGTTCCCCATCCAACATTTCCCTGGAGCATTAAGGTATCAGCCACCACCTTCATCGCCCCCAAATAGTAAAACTTAACCCCAGTGTTTCACCTGAAAAGAATCACACACACACACACACACACACACACACACACACACGCACACACACACACACGCGCGCGTCTTTTAAGATTTGAGGACTGCTGTCCTTGAAATCCAGGATGTTGTTATTCTTGCCCTTATGTGAACTCGAACAACGACTATTAGAACAAAGTCTGTAGGGAATAAGAAGCTGATTCATATATATATATAGTATATATATATATATATATATATATATATATATATATAATATATATATATACGAAAGTCGTTCAAAAAGTTCTAAGCCTTGCCAAGAAAGAAAAGGCATTGCTAAACATTTTTATTGTGGCAATGCTCTACCAATTCTTATAAAACAAGAAAAACTTTTTCAGATTTTGTTTAATGGCATATCAACCTTCATGCGTTTATTTAATGCCAAATTCATCCTTCTAGAAGAAAAGCAATGATACTTTTAAAACTATACAGTATTGGACTAAAAAACAGGGAAAAACTAACCCCTTTTTTCTATTATTGCCACAAATTTTAACTGTCTTTCTGTATTATTTTTGTCAAATTTTCTTTACTAGTAGAGAAAAGTCATCATTTTTGTTAGTTAGCTGGTTTCTTTGTTTAATGGCATATCAACGATCTTGCATTATTTAAAGCCAAAGCCAACCTTGTTGAAAGACATACGAGAGTATTCGAAAGTGAACATTACAGCGCAATTGAGGTTCGAACTCACTTTCTGTTATGTCACACTCCTGCACATTAGCAACTACAACACGAAGAGGCCCCCAATAATCAAGAGAAATAATCACTTCCTTTGTCTGTCAACGCTATTTGTCCAATACTGAAGACAAAACCTAACGTGTAGGAGATAAGCAATCATTACTTGATTATGAATTTGACCGATCCGTCAATCAGAGATTCTCTACCAAAAACGAGCTGTGAAAAAAAGCGGAAGCAGTCACGTGGTTGAACGGGAATGTATGGGGTGTATTGAAATAAATATGAGATGCCCACGTGAGATACGGTGTGAGAGTTATATTTATATAACAAAAATGTTATAGCCGCTCTTCCTCCATGTCCATCCATTCCATATATGGTTACACTACAATATGGCTACCCAACAATATGGAATAAGAGAAAATAGAGCAAGTGGCATTTCGAAGGACCAATTGAAAGTATATAAAAGTAACCCTACAATCTCTCGATTCAAAACTGAAATTAAGTCGTTAAATTTGATCCTAA
>OY757939.1:59728165-59760665 GCA_963585895.1 Sepioteuthis lessoniana
GAATGTAATCGAGGATGACCCGAAGGCTCCTTTTTCGATAGCTACTACACAAAGGTGTAGGGGAGGGCGCTACTCCATTCCCTGGATTGCTCCACTTTACCCTTGATCCTTACCTTATAATGCTGAGTGTTAAGCAAGGTAGCATCAAGTACCATTTTTGAGTCTTTGGTATGACTCAGCCTGGGATTGAACCCAGGTCTCCCGGGTCATTGGCGAACACTATAACCATTATGCCAATGTCCGGTTTAAATGTAAGTATGGTTTAATTGTCAAAAACATTTCTATTTCAAGCTATTCAGTTTACTCAAAGAATTCATTTTAGCCTAAGCATGCTGTTAGTTCTATTTAACCCATAGATAGAGCCCAATCAGGTGCTACCACTCCGGGCAGAGTGAACCTGGGAGCGATGGCAATGAAGGGTACTCCGCATTCCCCAAAGCTCCAGCACTGCTGGAACCTCACCATCAGATTGTTTAGTGTCATATACAGGACACTCGTTAGCGGGGGGGTCTTACCCCTCTGCAGAGGTGCAGTCAGTGTATTCTACAGCTCCAGCCGACAGGGCAATATACATAGTTTATATCATTTTGATATAAACTATTTTGAAAACATTTATAGAGCAAATACACAGATATGTTCACCCAAAAATGCAACAAGCTTGTAGCAAAAATAAGTTCACATGAGGAGAAAGAAATCTATAAACACATTCTCGGAGCTCATCGTTAATTATCAGTAGGAGCGTAAAATAGAAGCGGATATTATTATCATGACATCTATCTCTGATGTAGACATGTGCTCAATATTTATGCTATTTTTCCCCTTTTCTTTTAAACAAATGTAGTATTATGTTCATGTTTTAAACTTATATATTAGTTAGTTCGGACGATAGATATATCAATGGGTGTCCTCGTGGTGTAATGGTTAAAGCGATGGACTTTGGAATCGTAGTACGCGAGTTCGTACTCCAGTCGCGCTATTACGTTCACTTTCGGGCAAATACTCTTGGGAAAGGTATGAACCCCCTTATCCTCCCAGCTATGGGTTAAATAGCATCACTACTGTTCTTCTTGGGCGTGTCCTCGTGGTGTAATGGTTAAAGCGATTGACTGCAGAATCGTAGTACGCGAGTTCGTACTCCAGTCGCTCTATTACGTTCACTTTCGGGCAAATACCCTTGGGAAAGGTATGATCCCCCTTATCCTCCCAGCTATGGGTTAAATAAATAGTACCACTACTATTCTTCTAGGAGAATGGATTTGGCATTAAATAACCTACAAAGGCTGATATGCCATTAAACAAAGAAACCAAAGATATATCGTATTTTCCGTAATCCTATGAAGAATGCGCCGAATTATCATTTGTTTGTTCTGTCTCCTTTTGTTGTATAGTCATATGCATACACATATTACATATACATATATACACATATACATGCAGAATACATATTGACGCAATGAATAATGACGAGCGAAGACTTCTTTAAAAAAATATACCTCTCACTTTATTTGAAAGGTTTGTGTATGGGAGGGAGTTGGAGACCGAACCGAACTGCAACATATTGACCCCCACTCTTATGGCCATCAGAGTTGTGTCTTTCTTGTTCTCCAGGGCTACTCAACCGGAGGCCCACTCTGCTGTATGCGGGCTTTCTCTATCACATCTTGTCACTAACGGGTCTCCAAACTAACTGACTTCCTGTCTTCACCGAGTTATATAATAGTTCAATCGCCCGCTCAATATCTTTTCTCATGGCTAGCCAGGCCGGAATATGCCACTTCCGGCGTCTTTGGAATGGCATGTTTGATTGTCATCGAGCAGAAATAACTGTCATGCAGTTCACAGGTCACTCTCTTCCGGCGCATCAGTCTATGAGTGTACCATGGGATTTTAACCCTGTCCCATATTGTCAGCCCAGCTCGCCCACGCCAATGGAATATGCACTTCCGTCGTCTTTGGAATGGCATGTTTGACCGGGTCGAAGGTCAATATACAACACTTTGGCATTCATCCTTTTAATCATCTTTTCACATCTTTTTAAAATTCTTTACCCAGAACATATACAATATTTATCCGTAAATGAATAAAATTCTGTTAAGTAATCGATTCGATTAGTTATCAAAAATGCCCTCTTATTTTCTCTTTCTATATCTTATTATTCATTAAATCTTCCAATTCCATCTTATTTTTTTTTTTTAACATTATTGCTGTTTTTGATCTGATTAGGCAATTTGTTCCAAAAATATATAACTCAATGAGCCAAAAAATTCTATTGGTCTGTAGACTGAGTAATGGAAATCTGTATTGCCAGTAAATTTCCGGTTCGAGGTTAGAAATGATTACAATAATGTGAAATTCCATTAACTATTTTCAAAGTTTCAATTAGATCTGCTCCTTCCCATTCTTCTTTCTAGTGAAGTAGCATTTTTATTGGGTGCTGCTTCTAGGATTTTTTCAAAAGAGATGTCAAGGAAAGACAGGAACAACGATTGACAGGTTGTTGATCAGATGGAAATATAACCTTTCTGATAAATAAAATGGAATTTCTTCCAAGTTGTAGCCGTATCGGTACTAATATTTGGGTGCACCTCCTGGACTCTTACAAAAAACATTGATATATATATATATATATATATAAGAGAAGAGATATATTCATGTCTTTCCATATATATATATATATATATATATAGAAAGATATGAATCTATCTCTCAACTCCTAGCTATGAGTAAATAGTTCACCAGTAAAGCAGACTGACCTCTTTAGGTTTGGCATGACAACCAGTCTAGGAGAAGGAAAACTCTGTATTCAAATCAGTACAACTCCCCTTAAGAATTAGTCTTGTGTTGCATCCTATTACTGGTTCATTTTCTTTTCTTTTCTTTTCTTTTTTTTTTTTTTTGTTTTAGTTTAATGGCATATCTACCTTCGTGCCAAAGCCATCCTTGTAGAAGAAGAGTAGTAATATCGTTTAATTCCGAAGGGTATTAGACAGTGTGAACGTAATACTTTTAGTGGAATAATTTAAACTTGCTTAATTTTAGGCTCCAGACCAGCCCTTTAGCTATTGTATATATATATATATATATATATATACCTTCCTTCGTGTGTCTATTCTGGCTGTAATTATTTAATCCATTGGATCTGAAGAAGTCCTGTTATTTTTGGTTTTATTGATTTATATCAATACCCATAAAAAGGATGGAAATAAATTTTTAATCCTAATGTGACCGGTTTTTGTTTTTTCTTAAAGAAATTATTGCTCTGTGATGTCAGTTACATTGAGCTCTTTACCAGGAAAATTTAAATGTTCATAGTTGAATAATTTTATTGTCCTGACGGAATTATTCCCGACTCCGGTTTAACTGGAATCAATAATATATATATATATATATATATAGCCTGAGATTCCGCTCGCTCAATTGGCTCAGTCGAGTAAAAACTTATACGGGTGTTTATAGTTATTCTTCTAGTCGCCCGGTAGTCGATCAAAATCCCAACGAAATGTGTCTCCTTCAAATTTAGAAAAAGGAAAACTAATTCTTTTAACAAACCAAAAGTATGTCATTGAAGGTTCCCAAGTTACTTAGAATAACATTTGTGAATTTTTTTATCTGGTGTTGGCATCTGATGACCGTCGAAATGTCTGTTTAAAGAAAAGGGAGTCACATCCCCCAAAATTTTAAATTCCATTGGTCAGATCTTATTTCAAAAGAAGTTCGGACATATTGAATTTCGAATGACCAGTCCCTCTCTCCCTGGACGTACGGCCATTGTAAACATTCGAATATTTAACGCTTCCACTGTGGAGCCAAAATGTCTCAGTTGTCCAGATTGAAGACGCTTAAAGGTTTTTAGAAATTCATTTAGAAAAAAATATCCTTGACTCAACATCTATATTCACTTCCCGCTTACAAAAAGTAAAAAAAGAACAATTGAAAAAAATATATTTCTGTCAAACATACTCCGAAAAACAAATTATACAAGTAAGTGTTATTCATATTTTCTTTTATATCTTACCTCCTCTCAACCCGAGTAGGCGGATATACGGGATTTAGCAATTTAGCGCAGACGCGAAAATGCCTGGATTTGTTGTAAAAATATTAACTATTATTGACTGAAAATTGAGTCAATCGAGTAAAATGATTTGGAGGCGGGTAAATTTTCCCTCACTCTCGACCGCCGGTCGAGTGATTTCTTTTTCAAATCTCAAGGCTATATATATATATATAATGACTATTACTTTTATAGGATATCTTTTGAATTATATTTTATCAAAAGTTATGTTACCTTGTGTAACAACTGCGTTTTTGGGGGGTGGGGGGCGTTTGAGGGGTGTATTTTTTCATAGAAATCTGATGTTCCCTGGGGCCCACTTTTTTTTTTACCGAAGGAAAACACGGGACCAGGGACAAGCAAGACACCGTACCATGAGCAGCTGCAGGTCGCCTTGGACGTTCTATGTCACAGAAGTCCACAAGACAGGAAAGTACAGCCGGGGATCTGAGCATTCCCGCCGGCACTTTAATCTTGTCTTTCGTGCTAGCTTTTCCTCGTTCCATCGCGGGCGGAAATGGGAACGACATCGTGTATACCAATGTACTTACCTTGATAACATACCCATCCTCAAGTAGGGAGCCTGATTACAGCAGTAAATTATCATAGGAAAAAAAATTGTCGCTTTTCCTTTGGCTCTAGTCTTTTATTTCTTTATTAATCTATTTTGCAATATCTCTCTTTTATTAGATTGCGTGTGTTATCGTCAATTAGAGGTGACTTGGTGCAATTTACAGCGTTTTAGTCGTCTGCAGTGAACGCCGTCTCATCAAAAAGTTGTTTGTAAATAATGACTGCTCCCTTTTTTTTCTAGATGTTTCATATTCAAATCCAAAATGGCTCCTGGGATATTCAAGAGGCCTACTTTAGAAAATGTATGAGGCATGACGGGAATTTTTTTCTGGTAGAATGATTTGCTTCACTTTTTATACGGCAAATCATTCAATAAATAGGAATTTGGCAATAGGAAGGACTGTTTACAGGAGCACCCTTTTCAGTGAAATCTATAATGGTAGGTCCTATCATGTATCAGAAGGCTGTCAGCATGACCTTCCTTACAGACCAATGCGCCCGGAACTTTTTTTCATTTTCGGAGAGTCAGTGTGTATCTTTTCCATAGAACTGTCTTTTCAACTCTGGCTCGTAATGTCAAACCCGTGTTTAACCCACTTGCAAACAATTTTTCAAAAAACATGCTTTGCACATGGTTGCACTTCTTAGCTACAAAAAAATGTTGGTGACAGAACTCTTCAACCCTGGATCACTGTTTGATTTGCCGCCATTTTGAAAAGTGGTATAACAAATATTTTTTTAAGACTGAAATAATTGAGAATGTGAATTCTCCATCGCCTGCAATTGGTTAATTCCCAAAAAAGAAAGATCAAAATTTTTTTGATTTTTCTTTTTACAAAAATGTTTCCTTTATTTAATGAATGATTATCGTATTTCTATGGTAGATGTATTTCTCCATTTTTAAATTTCCTTTTTTTAAAGTTTTGATTTGTGAAAGAAAATGAATCTCAAATTAAATTTCAATGCACACACACACACACACACACACACACACACACACACATATATATATATATATATATATATATATATATATATATATCACATATGGCCAGGCAAAAGCAGGACGACCAGCACAAACATATATTTAGCAGCTATGTGAGGATACGGGATGTAGCCCTGAAGACCTGCCAGAGGCGATGAACGATAGGGAAAAGTGGCGAGAGAGGGTCAGGGATATCCGTGCAAGAGGCACGACATGATGATATATATATATATATATATATATATATATATATATATATATATATGATTTTCAGAAAGTTATTATTTCTCTATATACGAGTTATGTACACCAGTTTTAACTGGTCTGTTTCGCATTTGTGGTCTCAAGTTCGTTAAGGGATTCCAACTCTGAATAGCGAGAGGTGCGTCGATATGCTATAGTTAATAATGGGGAAAAGGGCTCCTGTGGCAAGGTAGCTAATGTGCTGGACTGTGGCATCGTAGTTAGCGAGTTCGCACCCCAGTCGTGCCATTAAGTTCACTTTTAAACGGATACTCTTTGGAATGGTATTGAACCTGAATTCCTCCTTCAGACATGAGTTAAATAATACCACTTCTATTCTTTTACAAGGATAACTTTAGGATTGAATTATCCCCGAAAGTTGATATGCCATTAAACAAAGAAACCAAAATATTGGACTTTGATGAGAGGGAACTAGACTAGATATCTTTCCTGCCAACAAGCATTCCAATAATTACATATCTAGTTGTATTTGTTTGTCTAATGGCATATCAACCTTCTTGGTTTATTTAATTCTAAATCCATCCTTCTAGAAGAACTGTTGTGGTTCTATTAAACCCAGAACTGGGAGGATAAGAGGGTTCATACCTTTCCCAAGGATATTTTTCGGAAAGTTAATGTAATAGCACGACCAGAGTTCGAACACGCTTACTACGATTTTGCAGTTCGGCGATTTAACCCTTACACCACGCGGACAACCTCGCCCAGTTGTAATATTAATATTTTCGGAACAAATGTCTGGATAAAATTCAGTCATTTAAACAGGTTAACATTCCATTTCTTTACTCCAATGACAATATTTTAAGAGTCAATCTAAGTAGTTTAAAACCATTTTAAACATTATCTCCCAGGGGTCCTAACAGTTACTATGACGTCATAGTAGATCTGTGATTAATGGTAACGGAGACGTTACTCGATACCTCTCTAGATCTCCAGAACTGGAGTCTCACCACCAGATACTGTCAGCGTGTTCCTGGGCCACGTCGACAGGGCGGGGGTTAATGAGGTACCCCGTGAAGATTGTAAATTACGAAATTAACGACGGTCTGCGTGACTAACTTGCTAATCGACGCTGTACAGGCGCCAAGAGTCATATTGGGGTGGGGTAATTTTCTTTTATTTACACCCCAACGTTAGTACTACCTTGAATTCGTACTCGTTTGTTTGTTTGATTTTTTGTTGTTTTTTTTTTTGTTTCTTGTCTATTTTTTTTTTTTTTTTTTTCATCAGTTGTTTCCTTTCCTGACAACAGATTACCTACCGCAGTGCCCAACCAACTGCGTCAAGATTATTGGTATTTTGCAATAATCGAGAGGAAGTTACCCTTTTAATTCACCTAGTAAGACATTGTAAGCTTTCTGATCTAAATTAACATGTTTTTGTGGCTCGGCACGACCGAGAAAACCTATTACACCTATGTCTACTCCAAATGATCACTTTAGAAACCCATTTTGTTGGATATCGCTCCAAAAAGCCCAAACAACTATATATACAACACAGAGAGAATAAAGTTCATCATTTTATTGGCATTCCTTGAATTTTTTTCGGTCTTTTTCTAACCCCTACCCCACCCAACCTCGTTCCCAAGAAAGAGTTGTCCTGTGTATGACATTAAACTGCATCTGATGGTGAGGCTCAGGTTCTGGAGAACTGACTAGTGTATAGTACTGCTTAATTTGCCATTACTCCCAGGTTTATTCTGGCTCAGAGTGGCAGTACCTGTCATGTTTCCAGCTATGGGTCAAATAGATCTATTTAAAAATTATATTTGATAGGGCCGTGTTAAAAAGAAAATTAAACATTGGTCTTCCTCCCGCCTTCTCTTTCCTTTCTCTTTCCTTTCTCTTTCTTTCTCTCCTGTCCGGTTCTATTTTATTTTATTTTATTGCTGGATCTGATGAAGTCCTGTAAAAATTCTTTTGGAGTTTTGATTCATATCAATGCTCGCTCTAAACAGGATGGAAATAAATTTATTATCCTAAAATGGCCGAATATTGTTTTCTCTTGAAATATATATATATAAAAAGTTAAAAAGTTAGCGACCATAGTCGAGGGTGACCCGAAGGCTCCCTTTTCGATAGCTACTACACCAAGGTGTAGGGGAGGGCGCTACTCCATTCCCAGGATTGCTCCACTTTACCCTTGAACCGTACCTTATAATGCTGAGTGTTAAGCAAGGTGGTATCAAGTTCCATTTTTAAAGTCTTTGGTATGACTCGACCTGGGATTGAACCCAGGTCTCCCGGGCCATTGGCGAACACTCTAACCGCTGGGCCAATGTCCCGGGACATATATATATATATATATATTTTCAAGCATATTTGATTAAATAATAATGACAGATTTTGCATATATATAATCTTATTTAGATCCTTTCCAGTTTCCTGATAAGTGTTTTGGTTTTTACTGTGTACATATATATGTCAGTATGTGTGTCAGTGAATATATATATAATGTTTGAATAACGTAGAACCAGAGTCAATTGGAGCTTGGTCTGATAAGCATACGGGCATGCTCCATTGACTCAGTGTAACTTAAATATGAAAGTTCTATGAGTAATAGTGAACTATATATTTATAAAAATAACAAACTAAATGTTATTTATCTATATATATATATATATATATATTATATTGGCGTTTCTTCTACTAATTTCAAGATTAGATATGGAAATCATAAATATTCCTTTTCCCATGAGCATCAAAAAAATCAAACTGCTCTATCAAAACATTATTGGGGATTAAAAAATAAAGGGTTAACCCCTGACATTCAATGGTCCATATTGAAAAGATCTAGTACCCCAAAATCTTTCGATAGTAGGTGCAATCTATGTCTTGAAGAAAAGATCCACATTTTGCTTTTTCCTGAGCCAAAAATTTTACTAAATAAGAGAAATGAACTAATAGCCAGGTGTAGACATAGGGCCAAATTTAAACTATAAATAATTAAGTAAAAAAAATTTTTTATAAAGCATAAATTTATTTGAGAATGAGGTTTAATTTTGAGAATAAATATAATAAATTATTAGATAGAAAATTATGAAATAGCATATAATATATATGTACTATGCATAAAAATGTAACTGATATTTTGAAATTTTTGAAATTTTAAAATATTTAAGTAAATTAAATATTTGTTTTTGTTTTAATATATCTATTACTGCATCTTTACGTGAGATTATTAATTAAAATTTATATCTAATTAGAAATATCTGTAATTTAAGTCTATAGAAAAAATTTTTTTAAAAAAAATTGTTTTAAAATAAATGTACTACATTGCCAACCGTAAATTTAAATTTAAAACGGAAGTGGGCTCAATGAAGAGATAACTCTTCACCCCTCTTCTATCCCCTCCCACTCTTCTATCCCCTCCCACTCTCATGTGTCTACTCTAGTTTTTTTATCTAATTGATCTGATGAAGTCCTGTTAATTTTTTTTCGTGTTTTTGAAAATTTCAAAAATGCGTAACAGGATTGAAATAAATTTATAATCCTTTGTGATTGGTTTCGTTGTTTTTTTCTTAATGAAATATATATATATATATATATATATATATATATATATATATATATATTGTTATATTACATTTATATATAATTGAGTAAAGTTGGCAACTGTAGTCGAAGGTGCCTCGAAGCCTCCCTTTTAATTAGCTATTTCACCGATGTGTAGGAGAAGGCACTACTCCTTTCCTTGGATTTCTCCACTTTACCTTTGATCCATACCTTATAATGCTGAGCGTTAAGCAAGAGTAGAAGTGCTTTAATCAAAATCAAAGAAAGGACATCTCCACACAAAAAGTTGTTACCTGAAACTAGTGAACAAATTCACCTACTTCGAAAGCAGCGTCACATCTACGGAAAATGATATCAATACTCGACTTGCGAAGGCATGGTCAGCTATCAGTAGATTATTGGTCATATGGAAGTCAGAGCAATACGATAAAATAAAACGCAATTGTTTCTAAGCAGCGGTCGTGTCCATGGACGCTTAATAAGCGTATAACGAAAAAGCGAGACGGCAATTGAACAAGAATGCTTAAAAACCTTCTTACAATATATTCTCTTAATTCAAGATCGCGTAATATACAGAATTAATGTTATATACCACTGACTGTTCACGAAGATCATATAAGAATTATAATTTAGTAAGTTTGGTTTGGTTCTGTTTCGTTTTCAGGCTTATCACCTCTTGTGGGTGATTACTCAATATCAAATTCTGTTTCATATATATATATATATATATATATATATATGCGCTCGTGTGTGTGTGTGTGTGTGTGTGTGTGTGTGTGTGTGTGTGTGTGTGTGTGTGTGTGTGTTGCAAGCGAATACTAAGTGGGTAAATTTAGTTTGAATCCAGTCAGGGCTCATTTTTCTACAGACCGTAAAATGGTTTCAAGCATTGTCATCCCCTGCTAAAAAGTAAAAGTTAAGTTAGTGACCTTAGTTGAGGGTGACCCGAACGCGACCTTTTCAATAGTTACTACACCGAGGTGTAAGGGGAGGGCGCTACGCCATTCCCTGGATTGCTCTACTTTACCCTTGATGCATACCTTATAATGCTGAGCTTTAAGCAAGAAGGTATCAAGTACCATTTTTTGAGTTTTTGCTCTGACTCGAACTGGGATTGAACCCCAGTCTCTCTGGCCATAGGCGAACACTCTACCCACTAAACATTTTTTGATTTGCGGAATTTTTTTTTTTTTTTTCATAAAAATAAACTCTGTATTATATGGGATTGGTTTAGAGCAAAACTTATTTCAATATTTCCAAAATATTTGTTTTGAAGCTTCTTATAATTCCCGCAAATCAAGCAGAGTTATCAAGGATTGAACTCGGGTCTGTCATCAATCTTAATTATGACTGAGAAGTGAAAGCCACGTGAAGTTTGCTGAATATTTTGTGATGTGTTTGGAAAAGCATGTTTAAAGCAAAAAGATAAAATTACAAATGGTCTGAACATGGGTTTGCCTCAATGAGCCAGAATCGAAAAGACAGTCCATGGAGTGGGAACACACTTAGTCATCAATAAAGAAGGCCATGCGGATAGTCTTATCACTATTGATTTCCTTGAAAAACGTGCAACTGTAAACAGTGCCAACACGTTAAGTACTATTTCACCTTATTTATTGAATGAACCTCACACACACACACACACACATATATACATATGTACGCACAAACACATATATATACATATGCACACATATACATATATATATATACACACACACACACACACATATATATATATATATATATATATATATAAAGAGAGAGAAAGCTAAAGATTATGATGATGATGATGATGATGATGATGATGACTGGAGAAACCAATTTCGACTTATGAAATCCTGAAATATTTGGTTAAAAAAATCACATTTGTTTTGAAAAAATTATATATGGGTGATACTGCGTGAGTGAGAGTGTGTGCGGAGTATTTGTCGCTGCCTCCCACCAGACACGACTTGACACAAGGTCAAAAGCCCGAAGGCCGATTCAAGTGAGAGTGTGTGCGTATCTGTTCGCAAATATATATATATATATAGATAGATAGAGAGAGAGAGAGAGAGAGAGAGAGAGAGAGAGAGAGAGAGAGAGAGAGTGTGTGTGTGTGTGTGTGTGTGTTTGGTTGTGCACAGCACATGAGAGTGAACAGCTGTGGTATTATGTATTTACTCAACCCCTCCGCTACACGGTGTAGCACAAGGTTCTTTTAAGTGGAGCGTAGATGGGTTTGGTTTTATGCCTTATCCAGCCTAAGTGGAGAGCAGCTGGTTTACATTCAGAGTTTTCCTTCTCCTGGACTGGTTAGCTTACTAAGACTAAAGAACCCAGTCTGCCTAACTATTTACCCATAGCTGTTTCTGTAAGTATGGGTGAGTAAATGGGAACGTGTATCCTCGTGTCTATATGGGAGTATGAATGACCACATATGCGCGTGCGTGCGTGTGTGTGTGCGTCTATAATTTTCATCGCTTTCTGGAGTTTCATGGAGGCCCACTTATCGAAATCTTCAAGATCCTTTTTAATCCGCTCTTGTTGATCTGGTGCGTAATTTGATCCAAGTCGCTCAGAAGAGTCGGCTGGTAAAAATTCACCTAACGTTACATAAAACTTTGTAAAAATGTTAACAAGCTATAATCTATATAAAGGCTGTAGTTGTTGGTGTTTTACTTTTTCTTCTTCTTTTTTTTTTTTTTTTTTGCTTTTTGTTTTTTTTGGGGGGTTGTGTGTGTGTGTGTGTGTGTGTGTGTGTGTGTGTGTGTGTGTGTGTGTGTGTGTGTCAGTATTTTAAATCCAAGTACGTGAATTTGATATCAACCTTCAGAGAATTAACACAGTAATATCACATATCACTTTCTCATTATAAAACACCACACGACACCAAGTATCTTGTGTTACTAACGATATAATATCACCACTAACTCTGGTACCTCTTCAAAATATGATGCGAGTTCCTGGGTGTGTAACCTGCACATATCTTGCAGCTGTAAACAAACGAGACCTCGGCAAACTTTGGTTGTAAGAAAACACTATTTTATATCTTTATTTTTTCCTTCTTTTTGTGACACCAACATTAAAAATCGGAATAATCTATCCACAGTTATATCTGTTAATAAGTGTGATAACAACAATAGTAGTAAAGAAGTCCGTACCATAAATCCAGGATCGCAAATCCAAAGGGCATGAAAGAGGGGTCGTCTAATTGTGATAAACCCCTACGGCGGCCACCCCACTATATCAATTTCTTAAAACCAATACTATTCATGGCCCGGAATCCATCCAGTGGGTTCCGACAGGGGTATCACACATTTCTTTACGGCCACAAAAGATATACAACCGAGTGAGTGAGAGAAAAAGAACAAACGAACAATAGGGACTTAGGTCAGCTCCAAGTGCAAGAAGGGTAGTGTTGTGACACTGTATTCCCTGT
The DNA here is from genome assembly GCA_963585895.1 of Sepioteuthis lessoniana. Classification (NCBI taxonomy): domain Eukaryota; kingdom Metazoa; phylum Mollusca; class Cephalopoda; order Myopsida; family Loliginidae; genus Sepioteuthis; species Sepioteuthis lessoniana. The sequence goes on from OY757939.1 coordinate 59,740,975, forward strand.
GCATCTGTAGACTAACGCGGGCGTGTATTTTTCGCGAAACTTCTACAAAAAGGCACCCACAATGCTGACATCTCGCGTTGGTTAGCCCGGCCTCTGTGTAGCTCATCAGGTTTTAGCAGTCAGCTTTCTGACTTCAGTTGACTCTGACATTCTCTAGACAGTCCACTTAAAGCCGACCGCTCTTCTCTGCCCACCGTTGTCGACTGCCTCTCTGCGTCTCCCTTCGCCAACTAGTTCAGTTGGCGAAGGGATAAAAATCCTGATCCCCTCTAGCTAAATCAGTAATTACTAACGTGAGGCACATGCCCCACCAGTGGGACTGAGTAATATTTTGGAGGGGGTATGCAATATTTTGGTGGGGGCATGCAATATTTTGGAGGGAGTAAGCAATATTTTGGAGGGGGTATGCAATATTTTGGTGGGGGCATGCAATGTTTTGGAGGGGGGTAAGCAATATTTTGGAGGGGGTATGCAATATTTTGGTGGGGGCATGCAATATTTTGCAGGGGGCATGCAATATTTTGGTGAGGGCATGCAATATTTTGGAGGGGGCATGCCCTATTTTGAAGGGTATATGCAATATTTTGGAGGGGGTATGCAATATTTTGGAGGGGTATGCAATATGGGGGGGCATGCAATATTTTGGAGGGGGTAAGCAATATTTTGGAGGGGGCTTGTTTAGAGATCAAGTCTTTTAAGCTTCCTTCACTTGAAATGAAGTAAAGTTTGGAATATGTAAGAATAAAATATCATCGTGGGGAGGGTCATCAGAATTTTAGAATTGCCAATGAGGGGCATGGCTCAAAATTGGCTTAGACCCGCTGGTTTAGATAGTACCACTACTGTTCTTTCTACAATGGTGATTCTGGTATTAAATAACCAACCAATGTTGATATGCCATTAAATAAAGAAACTAAACAAAACTGCAAGGAAAGAATTTAAAAAAAATTCAAAACTCACTCGTCCAGCGACAAGAGTTTAACAGGCAAAAAAGATCAAAAGTCTAACTTTCTAATTCACACAGAGCGACCTCACATTTGCTCACGAGCCAAACATTCCACTACCAACTGTTTTAAAAAGCAAAGGAGACACATTTTACTTATGGTCGCGACAACTGGGGACGATACAAAAATTATCATATGTAAAGCTATACTCTAAGTCTTCTGGTTGATTAGTATCAAAAGTTGATTTCTTTTTCTCTCAACATACAGAGAACGAACCGTTTTTTCTGGAAGGTGGTCATCACTTCTTTCGTCATAAAAGAGTTCACAATGGATAACTCAATTCCAAATAATTTTTTAAAAGAAAAAGTTAACTTTCTTCTAAACCAAAGATAGTGAGGCTTTATTATGTCTACAGGAATATTATACAACAAAAACGGATTTAATTAGATATTATTTATTATCAAACTCTACAACATTGAAAGTTTGAAGGATGCACGTTTAACGTAACAGTTATCGCTGAAGGAAATGGAATCGAAGGGCTGAATTCTCGCTATTGGATTTTGGAAAAGTATAAATCCATCTGTTCACCCCGATCTAAATCGTAGCGAATTCTACGTTGCTCAGAACTGGTTTGTGTTGCGTTCTGGTTAGTGAACGCTTGTAATATTAAATAAAGGACAAACCACAATATGAGAGGAAATAGAGATATATTCTCAGGAAAAAGTATTTACAATAGAGAGACTATTAGTAGACAAGAACATAGGATTAGTGAATACAGAATAAAGATATTGTCCAACGATAGTATTGGCTTCCGTTATTACGGTAGCAAGTAAGGTGATCTAGTGCGATCTCCAGTCTCCAACGCTCTAATACTATTCCTGTAAGAAGCTGCTCTTCACCTTCTTGTCTACCCTGGTATTAGTAGCTACTGCTATATACGGCAGATGGACTAGTTCATTGTGTGGAAAAAGGTGGGTGATACCCAAATGTTTGATAAGCAGTCTAGGAGAAGAAAAAACTCGTCTTAGAATAATTCATTTCGTGTCTCATCCAGTCCGTGGATTAAGGGATTAGGTAAATACAAACTTTAAAACTCTGAAACAAGTAGAAATTGTCTATAGTGTTTTGGACTGAAAACTTTATCAATTCTTGCTCAGATGCACCGGGGTTTGGGACGGATACAACATTGATCTTTGGTAGAAAAAATGTAATGGTCATATATATATGTGTGTGTGTATGTATGTGTATCGCCTATGCTTAAATAGTAAGAGCAAATCTTTTGACTAATAAACATGTAATCATATTGTTTTATAGTATCGTTTATACATCAGTACATCCTAAAAAAAGAAGTTAATTTTCTACTAAACGAAAACTATCAGGATTTGACAATCTCTACTGGAACTGACACAATCGTCTGGGGCTGTAGAATACAACTTAGCAGAGGGATAAAACCCCATCCGCCAATGAGTGTCCTGTTTATGACTCTAAACAATCTGGTGGTGAGGCTCCAGTAATACTGGAGCTTTAAGGAATCCAGAGTACCCCTTCATTGTCATCACTCCCAGTTCCACTCTGTCTCGGAGTGGTAGCTCCGGATATGGTCTAATCTAAGGGTCAAATAAAACTGTTTGACATTTAAACTGTGCACATATGACTTATGCTAAACTGAACTATTTGAAATAGAACTGTTTGATCATTTATCTGTATGTAAACTAATAACTGATGTTTAATTGAATTGTTAGTGATACATAGCAATACTTGGAATGATTTAACTGTTTACTAATGAATGAACGTGTATGTATTTATACAAGGGTCATTCAATAAATATGGAACATTTTTTGAAAAAGCAAAAACATTTTTTTCCAATTTCAATAATTCATCCATTAATTTTCTCTTGTCCAGTCAGCTGGGGCTGTAGAATACACTGACTGCTTCTCTGCAGAGGGGTAAGAACCCTCTCCCAACGAGTGTTCAGGATATGACACTAAACAATCTGATGTTGAGGTTCCAGTTTTGCTGGAGTTTTGGGGAATGCAGAGTACCCCTTCATTGCCTTCGCTCCCAGATCCACTCTAGCTCGGAGGAGTAGCACCTGATAAGGGTCCTATCTATGGGTCAAATAAAACTGTTTGACAATAAAACTGTGTGTAAATGACTTATGCTAAATTGAATTATTTGAAATAGAACTTCTTGATCTTTTAACTGTATGTAAACAAATGACTGATGTTTAATTGAATTGTTAGTAATACATAGCAATACTTGGGACCATTTAACTGTTTGCAAATGACTGACCTCAGGCTCGTTTGAAACGTTATCAACAAAATGTGTTTACAAAAAATATTTAATATACATTTTTAAAGAGGATTTGACATTAAATAACAAACAATAAAGTAAGTTAAGTTGGTGACCGTCGTCGAGGGTAACCGAAGGCTCCCTTTTCGATAGCTACTACACCAAGGTGTTAGAGATGGCGCTACTTCTTTCCCTGAATTGTTCCACTTTACCCTTGATCCGTACCTCATCATGCTGTGTGTTAAGCAAGGCGGCATCAAGTACCAATTTTGAGACTTTTGTATCACTCAAAATTCACCAATGGCCCAGGTCTCCTGGGCCATTTGTGAATACTCTAACCATCATGCCATTAAACCAAACCAATCCGAACCAAATCTATCGTAACAATGTACAACCAAAACAAATATCATTGCATATTGTCTATTATTTTGATATTGCAATGTTGTTGGTTGGCGGCGATAATCGAGGGCGATCAGAAGGCTCCCTTTTCAATAGCTACTACACCAAGATGTAGGGGAGGGTGCTACTCCTTTCCCTGGATTGCTCCACTTTACCCTCGATACGTACCTTATATTGCTGAATGTTAAGCAAGGAAATATCAAGTACCATTTTTAAAGTCTTTGGTATGACACGACCTGGGATTGAACCCAGGTCTCCAGGACCATTGGCGAACACTCTACCCACTGAACCAATGAGCCGATTTAAATTAGAATGTACTGGAATTAATTTTACAATAGAAATGCATTGCCAATGATTTTTTATTGAAAACTACATTGCAAGTCATTTTAATATAGAAATGCTCTGTAACTGTTTTTGCTATAGGAATACATTGTAATTTTTTAGATATAGGAATGCACTGCTAATTATTCAACTCTAAGAATGCATTGGATATTATTTTATACACATCTATCAATCCACAATATCGTTCATATATAAGTGTTGTATACTCATAAGACATATACAACTATATATATATAAGCAGAAACATAATCAAACATAATATACGAACTTCAATGAACGAACGAATACACTTCTTTATAAAAATAGAATTTCTCACACTTTATTCTCGAAAGGGTGATGTTTGTTGTGAGTGAGAGATGAGCTGGAGACAGAAACAGACTGCTATATTGACCCCAAGTTCTTCTTCGACCATAGCAGCACTTCTTTCTCATCTTGGCTGGGTTTGCTCAACCGTGGGTCACTGAGGGCCGCAAGCCCTCAGTCTGCAAGCTTATTCTCACGCTGGCATCCTATCTCCAACTGACTCAAACCGTCTGTGCCTGGTTATATTATTATTTAACGCCCACATGCTTCCGCTCTTCTTCCGCTTATTTACACAGGTGCATCTCTTGATTGACGGATCAGTTGAGGGTCAATCTATAACATAAGTATACACCTAAAATATTTTAAATAAAGATTTCATTTTCTCCAAAATCAAAGATACCAGGACTGTACTTCTTTTTTTTATCAAAATGGATAACACAGTTCAAGCTGATAAACTTAGGCATTATTTATTAACTAATTCTACCCTATTCAAACTTTGTGACTTAGAATAAAATCATATATATATATATATATATATACTCATTTTTTGAAAATTACATTTTCGTATTCATAGTGACATAGATTCAATATTGTAGGCCTTGGTGATAAATAATACCTAATAAAATCCGTTTTCGTTGAATAATGTTCGACTGGTGAGCCATCATAATCTAATAAACAATTGAGGCGTGTTTATCCTCGTTACTTAAGCAGCCCACAGAAAGCTCCAAAGACGGCTGTAATAAACTTCAAATCAAACAGTTGAAAATTTATCCCTTACAGACCTCAGGCTAATTGACTTGGTTCAAATCTCAAGTCGGCATTTTTATGCAGAAACCCCGGGGTCTATTGAAAGTTACAGTTATAAACTTCAAGAATGTCTCTGTATATCGTCTGTGTCAATCGCAAATAGTTAAATTATTTCTTTAAAGTGTCTATTAGCTTTTGTACAAACTTTATAGCCACGCCGTTCTAGAAATTAACGAGACTTATTGTGTCAAAAGTTTATTATCAACATGATCTGCTATATCATCTTTAAGATGGTTCCCTTGGGAAGCAGCACACTGTCACAAAGACGTAGTTCTCATTCCTAGAAACAGTGTTGCTAATCTTCAGCTCTTTCTTCTGTGTGTACGTAACCACCTGTTCAAAGATCACAGCAATTATATAATGCCTACCACGGAGCTGGAAACTAGTTTTTGGTTCACAAGAACTGTTAAGATTATCCAACAGGTCATGACAGCCCAGTGACAGGAGTTCATTTCTCACAACACCCGCAAATGTAGACGGGTACAACACAACTTCACTCTGAAGGGATAGATACAGAGGAATTTTTTAATCGTTTGAAAAAAAATTTTTTTTTTAATTTATTAGCTTGTGTATTAGTAGTTAAGGTAAAAAAATAGGAAGGGAAATAAAAAAAAAAAAGGTGAGGGGAAAAAATGTATAAAATCAAAAAATAACGTTTTACGCTGAGGAGTGTTTCAAGTTAACCGCTGGATGTGGGCCGTAGTGCTGATCAAATTACGTGTAACATACCCATACATGAATATGGGAAATGTACATAAAACATAGGAATCTCGAAACACGAATTGCCCAGTCAGCTGGGGCTGTAGAATGCACTGACTGCACCTCTGCAGAGGGGTAAGACCCCCCCTAACGAGTGTCCTGGATATGACACTAAACAATCTGATGGTGAGGTTCCAGCAGTGCTGGAGCTTTGGGGAATCCGGAGTACCCATTCATTGCCATCGCTCCCAGGTCCACTCTGGCCCGGAGTGGTAGCACCTGATAAGGGTCCTATCTATGGGTTAAATAGAACTAATAGCATATTTATGCTAAAATGAATTGTTTGAGTAAAACTGAATAGTTTGAAATAGAAATAATTTTTACAATTAAACCGTACTTACACTTAAACTGCGTGCTTATGCTTAACTGAATTATTTCAAATAGAACTGTTTTTCGACATTAAAACTGTATTTACACTTAACCGAATTGTTACATACAACTGCTTGAATAGTTAGAAATGGAAATGTTTTTGACCATTGAACTGTGTACTTATGCTAAACTGAATTGTTTTAAATAGAACAGATTATTTACATAAAAATGGATTTGGCGTTAAATAACCTACAAAGGTTGATATGCCATAAAACTAACAAACCAACCAACCAATCGAAACACGAAAAACACTTACGACTTCTTAGTTCAGGTACGAAACTTTTTATTACCTTTGAGTTTAAAGGTTCTTCGACATAAGGAAAGAGATACACATTCTTTCTATTCTAGCTTTTTCATCTGCCCCGCCTCCATCTCGTGCGCAGCCGTCGCAAGGCCTCCGTGAGCAAGCGAAAGCCAACCGTCTTTTCCCGAGGCAGGACTCAACTCAACTAAATTTCTTCAAAATTCCCTAAATCCTTCGCGCGCTTCCGGTGAGTGACGTCATTCGCACTCTCTAGCACCGTTTCCCATCTGGGCTATTGTGACATCTCTGAGTGACACGTCCGCTCCGCGCGCGAGTGAACACCTGCGTTAATGTTGCACCTAAGTAACCCATGCACTGAGCCGAAATGTTCTCAGCCTAACTAAACTTAAAGGCATAAAACGGAATCCCTCGGCCATTATATTACATACTGTCGGGTCACCCTTCGAAGAAGTATGCTGCACAGACTTCTAATGACTAGGGGGCAACGCTGATGACACATCTGGAGGCAGCACCAGAAGGTGTATTATAACAACATTTTGTTATATAATGGCCACCTCTTACTGCTATTATTATTTGTTTGTAATGCCCTTTTTTACTATCTTCTTACATCAACTTAAAAAAAATTATTTAAATCTTTGAATATATACACTACTAATACAGGATCTAAATACAGATCGTAGAATACGCCAACTGCATCTTTACAGAGGGGTAGTACCCCTACAATCCTGATTATGACGCAACCATCTGATAATGAGTCATCAGTCCTGGTGCATTGGATATTATGTAGTACCCCTTCATTGTCATTACTCCCAGATCCACTCTGAATCCAGAGTAGTAGTATCTGTTAGGGTCCCATCTATGGGTCAAATAGAACTGTTTAATCATGCTTGAAACCATTTGACTGTGAGCAAACAATAAATAGCAATACTTGAAGCCATTTAACTGTGTGCAAACAAATTAGTTCGAACTCGTTTAGAAATAAAGTTATCTACAAACTATTCATTTAAAAATCATACGCGTAAGTTTGGTTTGGTTTCTTTGTGTAATGGCATATCAACCTTTGTAGGTTATTTAATGCCGAAGCTATTCTCCTAAAAGAACAGTAGTGGTACTATTTAACCCATAGCTGGAAGGATAAGGGGATTCATGCCTTTCCCAAGGGTATTTGCACGAAAGAGAATGTAATAGCGCGACTGGAGTACAAACTCGCGTACTACTATTCCGCAGTCCATCGCTTTAACCATTACACCACGAGGACACCTTCTTGTATATAATGATAATACCAGTGTTATAAAATAACCGAGGGATTTCGGTTCATGCCTTTAAGTTTAGTTAGGCTGAGAACATTTCGGCTCAGCACATGGGTGGGTTGGGTGTAACATTGAAGCAGGTGTTAACGCGGGTGCGTGCGGGCGGATGGAGGTGTCACTCAGATGTCATAATAGTCCGAGACGATACTGGGTGACAGGGTGCAGGTGACGTCACGCACCGGAAGCGCGCAGAGGTTGTGAGAGAATTTGAAGAGAGAAAGAGTCGGGTACTAGACGCCAAACGAGAAGGATCGATTTTTGGAGCTCGCAGGCGCGAGACGAACGTGCGCCCTATGGGAGCCGCTCGAGACGGGGGCCGCTCGAGTTGGGGGCCAAATGAATAAGACAGCATAGAAGATTATGTCTCTCCTCCTTACGTCGAAACCTTTAACTCAAAGTTAATAAAAAGGTTTCGTACCTGAACAAGAAGTCGTTACGTGTTTTCGAATTCCGAGATTCCTATGTTCTTTATATATTCGATTGTTATGAACATTATATGTCCATTTCGCACATTGTGTTAATTGGGAATATGGTACACCAGTGCATTAATCATTAATGTTTATGTTTACATTTATACATATATATATATATATATATATGTATATGTGTGTGTGTGTGTACGTGCGTGCGCGTATATATACGATGTCATTCAATAAACAAAGGACATTTTTTGAAAAAGCAAAAACATTTTTTTCCTGAATTGGTTTCCTTAAATGTAAACTCACCATTGTTTAAAATTAACTTATTGCAAAAAAAATATTTCAGTCTCCCAAAGATATTTGTTTTAAAGCTATTTCCGTCTAGCTTCTTCTCCAACCGTTTTGTTAGCGTCCAAGTGGTGCATCCATACAGCAGTATAGACACGACTGCTGCCTGGAAGAAACTGCTGGCGGCAGCACCCCACAAAGCACCAACTATACGGCCACTCGCCTCCCATCACGAAAACTATCCAAGTTAGACGAACCATACACGCAGGACACTGCTGGAGAAGCAGAGACGAGCTCAAAAGTGATGTACTCCTTTGGACCCCCACATATGGCCGAGCAAAAGCAGGACGACCAGCTAAAACTCTTATACAGCAGCTATGTGAGGATACGGGATGTAGCCCTGAAGACCTGCCAGATGCGATGAACGATAGGGAAAAATGGCGAGAGAGGGTCAGGGATAACCGTGCTTGCGGTGCGACACGATGATGATGATGATGATGATGAAAGCGATTTCCAAAAAAAAAAAAACAAAAACAACATTTGGTTAATTGACTTAGTTTAAAAAAAATAATAGACACAATTAAAACTTTTAAAGAAGAATCTTCGCCCGGAACATGTACGCTATTAATTAAATATCTATACTCAAATCAATTTCGATAAATCGTCCAATAATTCCTCTTGCCATGTCGGCTGGAGCTGTCGAATACACCGCCTTATAACTATACTATTTACACTTTGTTGAGTCACTCCTTTTTGTATGTTCTCCAATCTCAACATTACGATCGAATATCCATATCTTGACACCAATTGCCCAGTCGGCTGGGACTGTAGAATACACTGACTGCATCCCTCCAGAGGGGTAAGACCACCCCAACGAGTGTCCTAGAAATGACGCTAAGCAATTTGATGGTGATGTTCCAATGACGGTGAAGCTTTGGGGAATGCGGAGCACCCGTTCATTGCCATCGCTCCCAGGTCCACTTTTGCCCGGATTGGTAGCACCTGATATGGGCCCTGTCTATGGGTCAAAGAGAACTAAACTGCGTACTTAATCTAAACTCAATTGTTTGAAATAGAACTGTTTTGACATTTAATTGAGTGTGGACAAAAACTATACTCACACTAAACTGTATTGTTGGAATTAGATCTGTTTGATTAAACTGAATAGCTTGAAATAGAAATGTACTCTTGCTAAATTCAATTGTTTAAAATAGAACTGATTATTTGTATAGAAATGGATTTGGCATTAATTACCTACAAAGGGGGATATGCCATAAAAATCAAACAACCAACCAACCAACTTGACACCGGAGCTCAGCTGGGTGACCGAGGACAAAGGACAATTATTTGAACTCCTGCTGAGAGACGTTCAGACACGAGACTTGGTGATTTTTAAAAGGAGTTGTCTATAAGTTACTGGGAGGGCGACAAGTATTGACACTATGCAATTAGGAAAAAAATATCGTGTAAATACATACTTCTTAGATATTTGCATGGGTAAATGTTTATATTGAACTATTCAATATTCATATTTTGGTTAGAAAATGTCTGTGCTTTAAAATTTTGTAATACTTTGTAAAGTAAATTTGGCGACCGTAGTCGAGGGCGAGCAGTAGGCTCCCTTTTCAATTGCTCCAACACCGAGGTGTAAGGGAGGGCACTACTCCTTTCCCTGGATTGCTCCACTTTACCCTTGATACGTACCGTATATTGTTGAGTGTTAAGCAAGGAGGGATCTAGTACCATTTTAAAGTCTTTGGTATGACGCTACCTGGGATTGTACACAGGTCTCCCGGACCATTGGCGAACACTCTACCCTCTAGGAAAATACGGTAATGCATAGTACATAATGATAACTGTTTTAGAGAAGAACTCCTCGTGGTGTAGAGGCTAAATTTTATCTTTGTCTCGTGATCATTTTGTTTAAAAGTAAGAATATTTAGCGACAATTTATTTGTTTACAACTCGTATCTAAAAAAAAAAGATTTGGCTTTAAATAACACACAAGGGTTGATATGCTATTAAACCAAATAACCAACCGCTGACCTAATATTTGCTCAATGTCAGAAGAAGATTAAAAGGTGATAAGAATGTTTTAAATAAACAGTGCTACACATAAGTCAGCCAATAGGTATTTTTAATGATTTTAGGGAATGAAAAATGGTAAAGACATCCTAAAAAACATTTAAAGAAAAACGTTTTCCTGACAGAAATTACTCTTATAAAAGATTTACCTTTGAGTAGAAGAGGTAATAACATTAAAAGTAAACGTCCAAATTATTCCTTGCAGTGATGGCTTCATGAAAGGATGTCAACTGACAAAAAGATCTCGTACGGAGAGCAATTTCATCGTAAAATCTCCGAGCAATGATTATAAAAAACGCGTTTTGTTTAATTCTTTTTTGGCCATAAAACTGTCAGGTGAATTCTTTTTCTTCCACAAAATATACAAGTGCAAAACTTAGTGGGTATTTGATTTGTTTGTTTAAACCTATTTTATTAGTATATCATGGTGATATCAGTGCATTAATAATTAAGGTTTATATGCACACACACACACACACACACACACACACACACACACACACACACACATACATTTTTTTAATCATTTTGTCAATTTTTTTTATTTTTAAAAAATACTAGAGTATAACACGGTCTTATGGATACACCACCTCTTGATTTGTGGGGATAGGGTCATTAAGTTATGGAAGACATTTTTGAAGGCAAGGTTTGCTTTTAGTCCTGCTATTTGAGTTGCTTTTTTATTTGTATATAATGGTAATATGAATGCCTTAATCATTAATGTTTATGTGTACATTTATATATATATATATATATATATATATATATATACATATATATATATATATACCGTCCCCTCCGCTCGGACAGGATATGACACAAGATCATTTTTTAAGCGGAGTTTAACAGGTTTGAATTTAGAGTTTTCTTTCTCCAAGACTAGTTGCCTCACCAAGGCTGAAGAACCTAGTCTGCCCTACTATTTACTCATAGCTGGAGGGAGAATAATTGTATTCATACCTTTCCCAAGAGTATTCGTGCTACGTGAAGTGCAATCATTCTCGTCCCTGGACGAGACTGATTACACTTCACGTAGCACTTCACGTACACACACACACACACACACACACACATATATATATATGTGTGTGTGTGTGTGTATGTGTATCTGTGTGTATGTGTGTGTGTGTGTGTGTGTGTGTGTGATTCAATAAATAAAGGACATTTTTTGAAAAGGCAAAAACAGATTTTTCAGAATTTTTTTTTCATAAATATAAACTCGGCATTGTTTGGAATAAGCTTATAGCAAAATTTTTTTTCAGTCTCCCCAAAATATTTGTTTTAAAGCTATTTCCGAAAAAAAAAACTATTGATTAATTGACTTAGTTTAAAAAAATTATAGACATAATTAGAATCGAAAATACAGTCTATAACGAGGAAATACACTGACTCTGTAGTAAATAAAATGTTTCTGACCCAGCAATCAGTAAAGAATATCATGTTATGCGGATGTATTTGACACCCGTGAACCTTTGGATATGGGATTAAGTCACTCTTAGACAACGCCAAGCTTCGGTAATTTTACAAGCAACGCATTTGGCAACATCGTCATGAAACTGGAGATAAGTCTGCGTTATGTAACATATGACACAGCTCGATATAGATGCATTTTCGTTGTTATCTAAGTTGCAATGTATCAACTAGAAGGAGATTCAAAGATACGGCCTGAAAGATTTTAACTTTTCAAAAAAAAAAAAAAAAATCCCTAAAAGCACATCCTTCTGTATATAGGAGTTTCCCAACCTTAACGAGTCTTAGTTTTTCTACACAGGTGCGGGCTTTAATCTATCTTAAATCCTAATGGTGCCCCAGAGGATTAGTAAGAAATAGCCAAAGACATTTTTTCACATAAAGACATTTATTATAATCAACTAGCAGTGATTACTCGTTGTATTGCTTTGTCATTTTGGCCTTATTTGGCCGGTTGTCGTTCTTACCGCCATATTTTTTCGTTGTCCTATGTTCTTCAATCTTTGCAGATTGGGATGAATAAACAAGATAACTTCTTTTGTGTGCACATTTTTTATTCGTCTTGATGGCTTTTTCTTATAAATTACATAACCGGTCGTACGTTACCCAGAGCATCTTAATAAGAGATGAAAATGGATTTCCGCGCTCTGCTTCGGTTCTAGGCTATGTGATAGATTTTCAAAGAATTTTTTCAAGAGTTCTTGAATCCCTCTCGGTCACCTAGCTAAAAGTATCTAATCACAGTCAATTTCTGGAATGCCCATAAATGTCATTACCAGTCAATTAAAATAATTTGACATTATTTGTTTCAGCTTTGGAGACATATTTAAAATAATGTACACAAAATACTAAGGGGGTGTCCTCGTGGGGTAATGGTAAAAGCGACGGACTGCGGAATCGTAGTAAGCGAGTTCGGTTCAGTTGCGAACAAATACCCTTGGGAAAGGTATGAACCCCCTTATCCTCCCAGCTATAGGTTAAATAGTACCACTACTGTTCTTCTAGGAGAATAGTTTTGGCGTTAAATAACCTACAAAGGTTGATATGCCATAAAACAAAGAAACCAAACTAAAAAAAAATACTAAGTTAAGGAGTCAGTCAATATATTATTTGACTGTATTACGTATCGGTTTGAAAATGGCTTGTGATTTATAAAAAGTATTCTGTGTTTTATATATATATTAGCATGTTATTTTCAACATTTCATTTCACAAATGTTTTAACTGTGAAAGAATATCTACGAGGCTCATTAAATAAGTTTCCAGACTTTTTCCGTATGGAAACTTTTATTGATAGTACACATATGAAACTCTAGTCCCCTTCCAAGTAATCTCGTCCGGCTACAATGCACTTGTACCGTTTCAACAACTTCTTCAAGGCCCCGTGGAAGTCCTCTTGTTTGATCGTGTCAATTACTTTCGTCACAGCCTCTTTCATCTTCTCAATTGTCTCATGACGACGACAGCCTCTGATCTTAGGGAATAAGCAAAAGTCACAGGGAGCAAGGTCTCGACTATAGGGAGGCTGAGGAACTGTCTTGATGCCCATCTTGGTCAAATAGTCAGTGACAAGAATGGAGTTGTGGACTAGTGCATTGTCCTGGTGGAAATGCCACTGACCCAATTTGAAGAGTGCTGGCCTCTTCCGATGGAATCTCTTCCTGAACTCCCTTAAAACCTCAACATAGTAACCCTAAGCCTAACCCTAACCCTTTGGCGAATCAATTCTGGTCTATTGACTTCCTTACTCCTTGCACACCTCTCATTATCCCTCACAGGCTCCGTGCCTTCCTTGAATCTCTTGTGCCACTCAAAAATTGAAGCTCGATTCATGAAAGATGCTCCAAAAGCAGTCTGAAGCATTCCATACTTTTCTCTGGCATTTTTTCCAAGAATTTTATTGCATATCATTTTATTGCATATCATTTTATTGCATATCATTGCATATCATTTTTTCCAAGAATTTTATTGCATATCATTTTTCCTCGCGTCCAAATTGCATTTTTGAAATTCACCAGCTTTGACAATCAGGCTTTAGTAGAGTGCATTCCAATTGGTGCTGTAGCTGTTGATTTGAAGCTGAAATCATAAAAATTGGTCAGTCATCTCGTAAGATGTATAGCAATAACATACAGAATTTTCAAGAGTCAACGACAATTTTAAATGCCTGTACCAAAAAAGTCTGGAAACTTATTGAATTCATCCGTAAATACTTGGCATTACATGGTGTGTTTGTTTTCTTTGATTGACCTTTTAGTGGGGCTCTGCAACCTCAAGCGATTTCTAACTCTGTTCATGGCAACATTGAGCTGGCCATGTGAAGAAACGTCACATTTTAGGTAGCAGTCAATTGAGGACAGAGTTTTTTTTTTACTGTGCTTTCTTTGCAGTCATAAAATAAAAACTGAAATGGAAACTGTCTCCAACAATGAAGTCTATTTTTTACGCCTAGCCAAAAGGATAAGATGTAAGACTTTGTCATCTCGTTTCTCTTCTGGCTGATGAGATTTCTTTTATAACTTGTCTATTCGCACCCCGTGACCACTTACTCACAATATTTTTATTTGCCCCAGCTCTCCGCCATGAACAGGGTGTGACACAAAACCAATTTTTTTCGGTGGAAGCCTTCCTCCTGTGCACAGGGTCGAAGACATTGTTAAATTGGTCTCTGTCACCATTCGTCCACTTGTAAGTCACCTTAGGCATCGGGCAGTTAATGTGGTACTTGTTCTTTTAGATGGTATCAAGGTATTATGAAGCATTGAGATGTCTTAAAATTATTATTAACGGAAAAATCCCCCTCTAACCGAAGAGATCCGGATTTTCACTTGTTACCTCAGTTTCACTATTGTCAGGTATTTGTTGACGTCGGTGTCTTTATAGGATTCAATATTCTATTTATAATAAATTTTCTGTATTTTGTAGGAATTTTAATCTTGGAATTTTTTTATAAATCACCCTTTCTCATCATGCCATCCAATGAGAAAAAAATTGTCGGGAGAGGGTGAATGGTAACTGAATTTGGTTACAAGGGGTACATCAAACATATTAACGTGGATAAAAGAACCCTTTAAAAAACTGGATATGAAATTAGTACAACTAGTAATACCTACCTGTTTATCAAAAACTGATGCTCGATTCATGCAAGATAGTCGAAAAGCAGTCTGAAGCATTCCATACGTTTCTGTGGCATTTTTTTCAAGTTTAAAACAGAATTTTATTGCATATCGTTCTTCTAAAGTGTCAGATTGGATTTTTGAAATTCACCAGCTGTGACAATCAGTGTACAAAAAAAAAAGTCTGGAAACGTATTGAATTCATACGTAAATACTTGGCATTACATGGTGTGTTTGTTTTCTTTGATTGATACCGACCTGTTTATGATATATGGGTTATTGTTGTACAGCCATTTTGTCCCCCTTCGGCCTGTGTCAGTTACCCTCTTAACTTCGCTGTTCTATTTTCTTTACTGGTCGTTCTATTCTCTTCGTCTCTCTGTTCCATCTTCGTTACTGGCCGTTCTATTCTCTTCGCTTCGCTGTTCCATCTTCTTTACAGGTCGTTCTATTCTCTTCGCCTCTCTGTTCCATCTTCGTTACTGGCCGTTCTATTCTCTTCGCTTCGCTGTTCCATCTTCTTTACAGGTCGTTCTATTCTCTTCGCCTCTCTGTTCCATCTTCGTTACTGGCCGTTCTATTCTCTTCGCTTCGCTGTTCCATCTTCTTTACTGGCCGTTCTATTATCTTCGCCTCTCTGTTCCATCTTCGTTACTGGCCGTTCTATTCTCTTCGCCTCGCTGTTCCATCTTCTTTACTGGCCACTCTATTGTCTTCCCCAAGATGAATGATAAATAGGAAGACTTCTTTTTCTGTGTGCATATCTAAATTTATTCATTAAGACGGCTTTTCAATTAGATAACGGACTCACACAAAACATCAGGAGTCAGCCATTGGAACACAAATGGAAATTAAGTCTGAAGCTTTCAACAGCTCTAGCTAAACTAATTTAAAATTGAAATCTGACCTATTTTCTATGATTTTAGTCACCAGACTTTAAAATTCCTCAATGGCAGTCAAGCTTTTGGCTGCCCTTAAAGGTTATCATCTGTCAATTAAACTGAGTTGACTCGCAGTTAACGGCTATTAGACTTCTGCACTACATACCAAATAAATCACGTTCATTATAAGTTTATATTCCCAATTTTTGTTTTATATATTCTTAGGATTAAATGGGTTAAAGTAATTATTTTTATTGTCGTCTATTTGAACACAGTTTTATGGTTTCTTGAAACTAATCATAATCCATAGTAAGTAATAAAAGGGACTGTTACTAATGGTTTATTGTTACATGGTATCAAGTAATCCTATTGAACACAAATATTTTAAACAGACCTATTATAGATGTCACCCAAACAGATACTACCACTCCGGGTCAGAGTGGACTTGGGAGTAATGGCAATGAAGGGATATTTGACATTCATGAGATTTCCAAAACTAAAACATTATCATCAGCTGCAATTTAATTTCATACTGATGCCCCCCCACACACACCCCATTTTTAGAGGGAGTCTAGGCCCTCTTTCTGGAAATACAGTTACTGTATTATAAACTCCGAGGACAGGGCTAACTAAAGTTTCTCAATAATTATGGGCTACAGCTTCAAATATGAGTCTCGTATCGCATGACTGCCAGGCTTTTTCTGGGTATAGCCTTGATTTAGAGCAGTTCGCTGCTGGCTATTTTCCAGGGTGTTTTTCTTACACTCGATGAATTCAGTTCGATGTTTTTCTTTTATCATCAATACTTTAGAGTTTGTTATCATTTTTTGATATTAGCTAGCCACACTGGCGCCTGGCTATGTTTCTTTTAGGATCGTCATATTAAGTTCCAGAAATATTTTTTTTCTGAAACGCCTGGTTTTATGTTTTGTCTTCTGCCCCCTTCAAAAAGACCCCCTCTGATTTTTTCCTAATCAGTGGAACCCTTTTTCAAATTTCTGCTGACTTGGATGCTATTGTCCATTTTAGGGTTGATATTTCGATAAAGATCCTTGGCTGCTTTTGCAAGTTTAAAGTCTTTTTTTAGATAAGTATTTTAAGTTGTTTGATTTTCTTCAATTAAATTATTTATTTCAACTATTTAAATTATTTATTTCAACAATTTAATTTTTTTATTTTAACTATTTGCATCAATTAAATTATTCATTTTAACTATTTTCTCTAATTAGATTATTTATTTATTTACAAATAGTTAAAATATCAATTTTCTGAACAGAAATAAACTGACAATTCTATGACTGATTCATTTTAACGGCATATTAACCTGTGACGGTTTATTTATGCCTAGAGGTTAGAGAATCACATTCATTTTACGTTTTTTTTGTGCCCTAAGATATATATCTATACATAAATAAAATGCTCGAATTTAGATTGATTGATTGATTTTTAGGGCGTGTCAAGCTGTCAAGGGATATTTTATGTCTAGTGGTAAGGAAATTGCGCACATTTTACGCTTATATCTTTTTTTATATGCTTTTTTTAAGAAACAGCAAAACAAAAATATAAACGTACATGTTCTTGCAGAGTGTTTTATTCTAAGCCACGTCGACAAGACGGCTAAAACATCGAAAGTAATAGAGGTTTAGATGTGGTTACAGAAGAACGTGTTAGAATTGCTTCATTTGTGTCTAAAAGAATAAAAAGAAAAAATTTCCCGTTTGTTATTGAACGTGCGGTTCTCTGTGTATTATATAACTCTCTGCTTATAGCATTTTAATTTCAAATTTGAGACCATTTTAAAAAATTTCCTCTGCTATGGTGGATATGGTTCTCCATTTTATTTCATATATATATATATATATTGGTCTAGTGGGTTAAGTGTGTGCCAATGGTCCGGGAGACCTAGGTTCAGTCCCAGGTCGCGTCATACCAAAGACTTTAAAAATGGTACTTGATTAACATTCAACAGTATAAGGTACGTATAAAGGGTAAAATAGAGCAATCCAGGAAAAAGAGTGGCGCTTTTCCCTACATCTTGGTGTAGTAGCTATTGAAAAGGGAGCCTTCAGGTCACTCTCGACAACGGTCGCCAACTTTACTTTCTATATACGAGGATCATTAATTAAGTTTCCAGACTTTTTCGGATGGGCTCTTTTATTGATAGTACATACATGAAACTCTTGTCCCCTTCCAAGTAATCTCCTCCGACAGCAATGTACCGTTCCAACAACTTCTTCAAGGCCCCATGGAAATCCTCTTGTGTGAGCGTGTCAATGACCTTCGTCACTGCTTCTTTCATCTCCTCAATTGTCTCATAACGCCGACAGCCTCTGAGCTTAGGGAATAACCAAAAGTCACAGGGAGCAAGGTCTCGACTATAGGGAGGCTGAGGAACAGTCTTGATGCCCATCTTGGTCAAATAGTCTGTGACAAAGATGGAGTTGTTGACTGGTGCATTGTCCTGGTGGAAATGCCACTGACCCAATTTGAAGAGTGCTGTCCTCTTCTGACGGAATCTCTTGCTGAACTCCCTTAAAACCTCAACATAGTTACCCTAACCCGAACCCTTTGGTCAATCAATTCTGGTGTATTGACTTCCTTACTCCTTCCACATCTCTCATTATCCCTCACAGACTGCCTGCCTTCGTTGAATCTCTTATGCCACTCAAAAACTCATGCTCGATTCATGCATGAAGGTCGAAAAGCAACCTGAAGCATTCCATACGTTTCTGTGGCATTTTTTCCAAGTTTAAAACAGAATTTTATTGCATATCCTTCTTCTAAAGTCTCAGATTGGATTTTTGAAATTCACCAGCTGTGACAATCAGGCGTTAGTAGGGTGTATTCCAATTGCTGCTGTAGCTGTTCATTTGAACCTGACATCATAAAAATAAGTCAGTCATCTCATAAGATATATAGCAATAACATACTGAATTTTCAAAAGTCTACGACAATTTTAGATGCCTGTACAAAAAAAAAAAAAGTCTGGAAACTTATGGAAGGCCCTACGTATATTGCTGGTGTATTCTCAGTTCTGAATAGAAATGTTTTACTACTTTTCATTCTTGTTAAGATATTTATGTCTCACAGTCTATTCGATTAACATGCAAGAAACTGATCAACAAAATCTATAAAGCATTTGATGCACTGAGAATCGAACACTTTATCATGAAATTATCACTTCGGAAGTAGAACTCGATCGCAGTATCTGACTGTTTACAGCCTAAACATGTTTGAAACATTTGTAGTTGTATCTGTTTGTCCAAAGACGGACTTTCTTGTCATATGAGATGTCATGGTAGCAAAGTAACAAAGGCTCATTTTACAAAATTTATATTTCTTATTCTATTTTAGTCACCGGACATTGGTATAATGGTTAGAGTGTTTGCCAATGTCCCGGGAGACCTGGGTCTAATCTCTTGGTCGAGTCATACAAAAGACTCTAAAAATGGTACTGGATGCCTCCTTTCTTAACACTTAGCATTATAAGGTAAGGATCAAGGGTAAAGTGGAGCAATCCAGGGAAAGGAGTTGTGCCCTCCCTTACACCTCGGTGTAGTTGCTATCGAAAAGGGAGGCCTCGGGTCACCCTCGACTACGGTCGCCAACTTTTTATTTTATTTCATTTTTTTTTTTAATCAAA
>OY757939.1:59765665-59775665 GCA_963585895.1 Sepioteuthis lessoniana
CCGTGTCCATTTCCCACGACGATAACCATTACACCACGGGCACCTCGTGGGTTATTTAATACCAAATCCATAACTGGAGGATTTATACTTTTCCCAAGTGTATTTGCCTGAATGCAAACTCGTTTTATACGATATCGCTGTCCATTACATTAGCCACTACGTCACGAGGGACTCCTACTGTCATAATTAATGATAAATAACAGTACTTAACTATAGGACAAATCAGTCATAAGATGATCACAGTTAGAAATAGGACGTAGATTTGCTTTTGTTAAATTTTTTGATAATAATTCGTATTTGAAGCTGGCATTTCTTTGGCCCTCTCGGCTGGGGCTGAAGAATATACCGACGGAATCTCTGCAGAGAGGAAAGATTCCTCCAACGAGTGTCCCGGATATGACACTAAACAATCTAATGGTTAGGCTCCAGTAATGCTGGAGTGTTGTGGAATGTAGAGTACCCCTTTATTGCCATCACTCCTTGGTCCACTTTGGTCCGGAGTGTTGCGCCTGATAAGGTCCTATCTTTGAATCGAATAGAACTAAACTGCGAATTTATGCTAAACTGAATTATTTGAAATAGAACTGTTTATACGTATAAAAATAGATTTGGTATTACATAACCGGCAATGGTTGATATGCCATAAATCCAAACGAGCCAAAATGACTTAATTCGATGTTGAATGGCCCGAAAAGAGTTGATTCGTTGTAAAATAAAACAACCAATCAACTGAGCATTTCGTGCCCAAATTACCCACAGTTTGTTAGATGGTCATTTAAAAAAATGTTGAGTTGCTTGGATTAAAGTAGAGAAAATATTTCCTATTTGAAGGAGTTATACTAAAAATATTTACCCATATTGCATACGGGCTGTTAAATGGTCGTTATTTTTTTTTTAAATCAAATGCGTTGAATGCTTTTTTTTAGTAAAGTTTACCAGCAATAAATACCCATACAGGTTCAAAATAATTGAAAATAAAGGATATACGGTCACCTTAATTTAAGTTTAGGATAATTAGTCATATTTGACGGGCCTATTGGACTCGTGGGTTGAGTGTTCGCCTATGGTTTGGAGGTTCAATCCCTGGTCGAGTCATACAAAAGACTCAAAATTGGTACTTGATGCCTCCTTGCTTAACACGGTTCATTATAAGGTATGGATCAAGGGTAAAGTGGAGCAATCTAGGGAAAGGAGTAGCGCCCTCCCCAACACCTCAGTGTAGTAGCTATTGAAAATGAAGCCTTCGGGTCACCCTCGACTACGGTCGTCCAATTTTATATACTTAGTCATATATAAAAGAGTGACAGTAAGTACCCGGATAATATATAGAGTGAAAGATAAGTAAAAATCAAGGGCATAGAGTTTTAGTAATATCTAGCAGAATCACTTTGGAGCAAATAATATGCCCCTAGTGAGGATCGAAGTCACTACCCAGTAGTTGTTTAATATCAAAAAGAGACTAAATATTGTACAAGAATGAGCTACCCAGTGGCCAATGTGGGGCGCCTAGTGAGGTCCGAACTCACACCCCAGAAGAAGTAGTTAGTTTTCAAGACCAGCTTAAACATTATCCTAGAAAGAAATGCCCAAAGGCTAATATGAGGCACCTTTAAGGATCGAACTCACTACCCAGAAGTAACTAGTTTGTTTGTTTCTTTGTTTGGGTTTCATGACTTATCAACCTTTGTAGGTTATTTAATACCTAATCCCTTTTTAGACAAATAAACAGTTTTATTTCAGAAACTTCAGTTTAGCATAAGTATACATTTTAATTGTCAAAAACATTTCCATTTCAAGCCATTCAGTTTTGTCAAACAGTTCTAATTAAAACAATTCAGTTTAGTATAAGTATAGTGTTTGTTTACACCGAGTTAGATGTCGAAGCAGTTCTATTTCAAATAATTCAGTTTAACATACAAAAACAGTTACATTTCAAACAATTCATTTTGCATAGGTACGCACTTTAAATGTTAAAACAGTCCAATTTCAAGCAATTCAGTTCAGTATAAATACACAGTTTAGTTCTATTTAACCCATAGATTGGACCCTATCAGGTGCTACCACTCTGGGCAAAAGTGGACTTAGGAGTGATGGCAATGAAGGGATACTCCGCATTCCCCAAAGCTCCAGGATCACTGGAGCCTCACCATCAGATCGTTTAGTGTCATATCTAGGACACTGGTTGGGGTGGTTTTTCCTCTCAAAAGAGATGCAGTCGGTGTATTCTACAGGCCCAGCCGACTGGGCAAGGAAGTAACTGGTCTTCGAGACTAACTTGTAAATTAACTTCGTCGTGGTTCCCAGTTTATGAGAAGAAAAATGTTCATCAAATGTCGTCTAGTCGCGAGAAAAGAAACAATTCTACATGTTCTCAAAATCAACGAACCACCGTATCAAGTAAGCCAGTGTAGGGGGGATGTGTCTTTGCATATTCATCCTCCCCATTACAACCATCAGGGTCCCCACATGTACAAAGCGGAATTGGCTGTATCGTGCATTATCCGCCTACTGAAAAGAGGAGGCAGACAGATATGACTATGAATGGATGGGTGGCTAGCCACAGCTACAACAAATGCTCTTGTTCATGTTAAACCCTAGGAGTGGCGGCGCAAAGGCGGAGGTGGTTCTCGATGGGTTAAGCTGTGGTGGAGGTTGCCCCAGGGATTGCGTTGGTTTGGTACCAGTGGAGTAAGCAGCTGAGGAGTGAGGATGTTTTCTTAAAGGAGGGTTCAGGTTGGTTTGGGTGAGAATTGTCACGTGGCTTTTCTTTTTTTTTTTCCTTTTTGCTTTCCTTTTCTTCTTTGCTCGGTCAGTTTGGCTAATTCTATCACACTCAATTTTATTTGCTCGCCAAATAAATAAAGAAAGAAGAGAGAGAGAGAGAGAAAAAAAAAAAAAGAAAACTTATCAAAAGAAAGAAGGAAAGAAAGAATATGAAAGATTCTACAAAGTGAAAGTGTTATATAGTCATCTACAGCATCACAACGACACCATAATAAAGACAGATGCATGAATAAACGACGCATGATAAAGACGCAGGAAGGAAGACGCAGGAAGACTTCTTTAACAAAATATATACCTCTCATTTTTATTTGTAAGTTTCGAAAGGGTTGTTCAAAGTTTGCATGTGGGAGGGTGCTGGAGACTGAACATAAACTTCATATTTTGACCCCACTGTTATGACCGTCACGTTGTGTCTTTCTTGTTCTCTTAGATGCTCAACCAGAGGTCTTGGGGTCCACTGCTGGATGCTGGCTTTCTTTATGGCATCTTATCAGCATCTTCTCTGGACCCCTAACTCCATCGGGGGGTTCCGAGCGCCCCCTCGGTCGGGTGTGGCCTTCCCTACCACATCTCGTCTCTAACTCTCTGGAATTCTACTGGCAACTGCTTTGGCACCCAACTCAACTCAATTATATAATAATTCAACGCCCACACGATCGCCCACTGGATCTTTGAAATCGAATGTTTAATCGTCACCAAGCGGAAATAACTGTCATGCAGTTCAGAGGTTACTCTCTTCCGGTGCATCACTGTAGTGGCACAATGGGACCTTCACCTTGTCCCATATCATAAGCCCTAATCCGCCCACGCGATCTCTTTCGATTACTGGCCATTGGAATGTGTCACTTCCTTCCGGTGTATCACCTTGGAATAGCATTTTTGGGCCGGGGCGAAGGTCAAAATATAACAAAAGAATAGAAAGAAAAATAAAGAAGGAAAGTAGCAAAAAGGAAGGAAGAGTGAAAAAAGATGAAAAGGAAGAAAGATAATTGAAATCAAAGAAATAATAATAATAATAATAATAATAATAATAATAATAATAATAATAGGGATTTCCAAGGAGATGCACTCTCACCGTTACTATTCATTATAGCCATGATGCCACTTAACCAGGAAATGCACTGCCGGATATAAACTCAGCAGATCTCCGCTTAAAAAATTGACCTTGTGTCATATCCTGCCCGAGCGGAGGGGTTGGGTAAATATGATAAACTCAGCAGATCGCAAGAGAAGATCAATCACCTAATGTACATGGATGTCATTAAACTATTAGCAAAAAATGAAAGAGATCTGGAAACTCTCATACACGCCGTTAGAATATACAGTCAGGACATAGGAATGGAATTTGGCATAGAAAAATGTGCCATGCTCGTCATGAAAAGTGGCAAACGACATATGACTGACGGAATGGAACTACCAAATCACAACAAAATTAGAATGCTCAGAGAAGAGAAAACCTACAAATACTTGTGTATCGTGGAGGCTGACACTATCAAACAAGTGGAAATGAAGGATAAGATCCGGAAAGAATATCTCAGAAGAACTAGAAAACTACTCGAAACAAAACTCTCCAGCAGAAACCTCATCAAAAGAATAAATACCTGGGCTGTACCCCTCATTTGGGACCCTTCCTCAAGTGGAGGAGAGATGAACTAAAACAAATGGATCGAAGAACAAGAAAACTAATGACCATGCATAAGGCATTACATCCCAGAGACGACGTTGACAGACTATATGTACCTAGAAAAGAAGGAGGAGGAGGACTTGCCAGCACCGAAGACAGCGTTGACGCATCGATACAACGGCTCGAAGACTACATAGAAAAACACGAACGAGGACTAATTACAGCCATTAGAAACGAAATGGACCACGTGATAGATGATAGAATGACAACAACTAGGAAACAAAAATGGGAGGAAAAACAACTCTATGGCCGCTTTAAACGTCTAATAAACAACATCTCACACCAGAAAACCTGGACCTGGCTAAGAAAATGAAACCTTAAGAGAGAATCGGAATCTCTCCTAATGGAAGCACAAGACAACGCCATAAGGACCCATCATATCAAAGAGAGAATAGATAAGACGCAACAAAACAGTAAATGTAGGCTATGCGGTGACAGAGACGAAACGACCAATCACATAATAAGCGAATGCAGCAAATTAGCACAGAAGGAGTACAAGGCTAGACACGACTGGGTCGACAAGGTGATCCACTGGGAAATGTGCAAAAAATTTAAATTTGACCACATTAACAAATGGTTTCTGCACAACCCAGCACCTATCCTAGAAAATGACGCATAAACTCCTATGGGACTTTAACATACACACGGATCACCTAATCTCGACCAGAAGACCAGACCTTATAATAATTAACAACAAAAAAAGAGAATTTGCAGAATTGTCGACTTTGCTGTCCCAGCTGATCACAAAATAAAACTGAAAGCATGAGAAAAGAAGGATAAGTACTTCGACCTTGCTAGAGAATTGAAGAAGCTGTGGAACATGAAAGTGACGATTGTACTAATTGTGATTGGTGTTTTAGGCACAATAACTAAAGGCCTGGAGGACCTGGAAGTTGGTGGACGGGTAGAGACTATCCAAACGACAGCCAGAATCCAGAGACGGGTCCTGGTGACTTGAGGAGACTTGCTGTCATTCAAACTCCAGTGAAAAACCACCAGCCAATACTGTTGTGAGAAACTCTAAAGGAGTAAATAATAATAATAATAATAATAATCCCCCCAAGAGTGAAAAGATTGACATATACTTAGACTTTGCCTGAGTATCGAAGAAACTGTGGAACATGAAGGTCAAATTAATACTAATAGTAGTTGTGCACTGGAAGGATGCTTGAGAGATTGGTTGGTTGGTTGGTTGGTTGGTTTCGTTGGTTGGTTACTGGATTTTATGACATATCAACCTTTGTAGGGTATTTAACGCCAAATCCATTTTGATGTAAATAATCAGTTCTATTTCAAACAATTCAGTTTAGCATGAGTACACAGTTTGATTGTCAAAAACGTTTCTATTTCACGCTATTCCGTTTAGTCCAACAGTTCTAATTCAATCAATTCTGTTTAGTATAAGTATAGTTTTTGTCCACTCACAGTTAAATGTTGAAACCGTTCTAATTCAAACAATTCAGTTTAGCACAATTACAGTTTCAATGTCAAAAACACTTCTATATCAAGTTATTCAGTTAAGCTTAAGTATGCAATTTAGTTTTTATTTTACCCATAGATAGGACCCTATCAGGTGCTACCACTCCGGCCAGATTGAACCTAGGAGCGATGGCAATGAAGGGATATTCCGCATTCCTCAAAGCTCCAGCAATACTTGAACCTCACTATCAGATTGTTTAGTGTCATATCCAGGACACGCGTTGGGGAGGTCTTACCCGTCTGAAGAGATGCGGCTGGTGTATTCTACAGCCTCAGCCGACTGGGCAAGGACAGCTTGGAAAAGGGATTGGAGGAAATGGAAATCAGTGCGAGAATCGAAACTATCCAAACTACAGCATTGCTGATACTGACTAAGATACTGAGAAAAGTCCTGGAGACCTGAGCAGACTTGAGGCGACTTGTTGTCACTCACTCTCAAGTGAAAGACCGTCAGTTAACGCTGGCGAAAAAAACGAAGAAGAAGAAGAAGAAGAAGAAGAAGAAGAAGAAGAAGAAGAAGAAGAAGAAGAAGAAGAAACTCTGTTTTGAAAGAAAGAATGAATGAATGAATGACAAAGAAAGGAATAACTCAAACATAAAAGAAGAAAAGAACAGAAGAGAATGACAGAAGTAAAGAAAAAAGAAAATAGAAAAAAAAAAGGAAAAGCCCAAAGAAAATGCAAACTGCTGGGTGAAAGAAGAACCACAGAACGTCGTCAAAAATGGGAAAAAAGAAAAGAAAGATAATCCTAAGTAAATGCAAAAAATAAAAGATAAAAAAAGTTTGGTGCAATTAAAAATCTTTTTCCTTTTTTTTAATAGCCTGATTCATGGTTTATCTCTCTCCCTCTTAAAATTAAACTTATCTTTTAATCATTTCTCTCTTCATCCCTTTTGAAAGCCACGCTACAAAAAGTTTATGTTACGAAGTGCTTATGTCACCCTGACATTTCGAAAAGGCTCTCTTAATTTTGAAAAATAAAATCTGATTAGTGACCTTCGTTACTCTGAATAGTAAAAAGCCCAGTCGGCTGGAGGACTGTCCGTAGAGGGGTAAGATTCTCCCTCACCCAAAAACGAGTCTCCTAGGGGCCTAGTCGGTTGGAGCTGTAGAATACACCGACGGAATCTCTGCAGAGGGGTAAGACTCGCCCCCCACCACCACCACCAACGAGTTTCTTTGAGGCCCAGTCGGCTGGAGCTGTAGAATACACCGACGGAATCTCTGCAGAGGGGTAAGACTCCCCCCACCACCACCACCAACAACGAGTGTCCTGGCGGCCCAGTCTGCTGGAACTGTAGAATACACCGACGGAATCTCTGTAGACGGGTAAGATGCCCCCCACCCACCAACGAGTGTCCTGGGACTGTAGAATACACCGACGGAATCTCTACAGAGAGATAAAACTCGCCCACCAATGAGTGTCCTGGATATGACATTAAACCATCTGGAGCCCAGTCTGCTGGAGCTGTAGAATATACCGACGGAATCACTGTAGAGAGGTAAGACTTGCTCCCAAACGAGTTATCTGGATATGACATTAAGCAATCAGATAGCGAAGATCCAGTCTTGGAGCTTTGAGGCATGAGGAGTACCCCTTTATTGCCCTTGTTCCTCGGTCCAGTGGTAGCATCTGATAGGATCCTGTCTATGAATCAAATAGAACTCTCTTATCATTTAACTGTGTGTAAAGAAATTATTGATGTCTAACTGAATTGTTAATGATACATAGCAATGTTTGGAACCCTTTAACTGTGTCCAAAACGTATGAGTAATGTTGAATAGAATTATTAGAATTAAATAGCAATACTTTCACCTCTTTAACTGTGTGCCCAAATTGAATCATTGGTATAACAATACTTGAAACCATTTAACTATGAGCAAATGAATGAATAGTATTGAATTGAAAAATTAGTGTTAAATAGCAATACTTGCAATCACTTCAGAGTCGACAAACAAATGATTAATGAAGAATAGAATTATTAGTGAAAGATAGCAATAATTGAAACCATTAAACGGTATAGAAACGATAGCAAAATTAATGTACGAACAAATTTAGTATATCCATTTAACAAATGATTAAAAGTAATAAGAATTATTTGTATGGGATAGAAATACTTGAAACAACCCAATTATGTTAAAAAATTAACTTAGACTCTTTTAAAAATGTTATCAACAAAATGTGTTTATAAATCATGTATATTTGATATATATGTATAAAGAGAATTTGGCATTAAATTACCTACAATGGTTGATATGCCATAAAAACCAACCAAATCAAATCTTATATATCTAATATATATAGGGTGGAACGATGAAATTGTCGTCCTAAAGAAAACAACACTACAGCTTTATTTTAAAACTTTTATAGAAAAAATCAATTCAGGTAACTTGATTATGTAGTAGAGCTGACATCTATTCAATGTAGCCGCCTTCAGCCTCAATCACCGCCTTGATACGGATCCCGAACTGGGAGCATGCCTTTTCCACAAGCGCCGGCGGGAGCTCGGCGAATACTCGGCGGATGGCAGCGATCAGGCTGGCTTTGGTGTTGTGGGAGGTCGCCTTTTCTGGTTATGGTTAACGGAATCAGAACAGGTGACACTGTGGTTTCAATAAAGGATGTAGTTCGAAGTTCCGTGAAGGTTCCAGAGTTCGACAAACACCTGAAGAAGGCAGGAGGACAGATCGGTCGAAACGTTGTGGAAATAACAATAAAGATGAAGACAATAGTTCGAAAACCCTTTAGGATAAACATATTTGACTTAGCTTCTCAAATAAAATGTTTTCTCTCTCGTCACAGGAGAAAAAAAAAAGAAATCAATGTTAGTAGTGTATTCGCAATTGAATAATTATGGGATTTGTATTATCAAATTTCAACATCATCATGTCGTGCCGCGAGCACAGATTTCTTTTAGTCTCTCTCGCCATTCGTCACTATCCTCCATCGCTTTTAGCAGGTGTTCTAGACAACATCCTATGTCCGTACAAAACGGTTGTAGATAATTTTTATCATTAAGGGTTTTCGGACTATTATCTTCATCTTTATTGTTATTTCAACAACGTTTCGGCTGATATGTCCTCCGGCCTTCTTCAGGTGTTTGTCGAACTCTGGAACCTGCACGGAACTTCGAACTACGCTCTTTGTTAAATCCTCGGGGGTCACCTGTTCTGAATCCGTTTGCCATGACCGGGTAAAAGGTTGTAGATAAGTTCTTGATAATCGCCCAACATTTGTGAAGGTGTTCATTGGAAAACGTCATTTATGAGTTCGTCCTTACTTCTCTGTGTTCCGCATGACTTGTTCTTCTAATTTGGATGTTTTTGAGATGGGAGGTAGGTGGCCGTACAGCTGCTGTTTTGTGGGATGTTGCTTCCAGGATTAGTTCAATATAGCTCATAGCATTCTTGTACAATTGCTGTCAAGCTATTTTTCTATACACGTTGTCAGCGTCCATGTGTTACATCCATATAGTTGTATAGACACGACTGCTGCTTGGAAAAAATGCGTTTTATTTTATCAGCTGATTCTATTCCTTCCTAAAGAGAAGAGCCCACATCAACATTTGTCGTGTTACTATTAGAACGGAATTTTTCCTGACATTCTAGAGAAACTAAGTAGCGTGACATATATATATATATATATATATATAAAATATATATATAAAATATATATATATATATATATATATATATCAGAAAAGTGGAAATAATTCCAACAGTATGTAAATATGTAAAAAAAAAATTAATAAATCATCAGAGAATTTATATATATATATATATATATATATATATATATATATAAAACAGAATATATATATATATATATATATATATATATATATTCTGTTTTATATATATATATATATATATATATATATGTCATATATATATATATATATAAATTCTCTGATGATTTATTTTTTTTACATCAGAGAATTTATATATATATATATATATATATATATATATAAACGCCCTGAAGATGGTTTATAAAAAATAAAAAAGACAAAAAGCAAGAAAAAAGTAACGTAGGCACATATATGCATAAA
>OY757939.1:59780665-59813433 GCA_963585895.1 Sepioteuthis lessoniana
TGAGGCCAGGTATTCATCCAGTTTTTGACTTCTTTTTAATTTCATTCTTCCAGTTGCTGGAACAGCGAAGTTTCCTGGGTTATTAACTAAATCCAAGTCTGATTTTCTAACTGGTATTATAGTTCGGTTCGCTTACTTTGTTTAATGGCATATCAACATGAAGAGGTTATTTAAAGCCAAAACCATCCTTGTAGAAGGGCAGTATGCTTCTCATTTTCTAGAACAGATTTTGTTCACATACCATTTGTCAATAGAGCCTAATTTTAGTTTCTTGCACAATTCCGAGTGGATCACCTTTTTTACCCTGTCATGTCTACTATTGTATTCATTTTTGACCAGTCTAATGCAATCGGTTATAATTATTTGTAGTAGTGCTATTATGGTACTATTACGATATCTTCTCACTAGAGTTGGCTGATGATATTTTACTGGAAGTTGTGTGAGGGAAAATCTCCAGACTCCAGAACTCTTCTCAGTATTCTGGTCGATTTTAGTTTGATGTTGTAGTTTGGATGGTTTCCACTCGTCCTCCGATTTTCAACTCTTCCAATGTTATTATTTTCTCTTTGAGAGTTTTTCACATCAGCGTTAGCTGATGGTCTTTCACTGGAGTCTGAGTGACAGCAAGTCTCCTCAAGTCTCCAGGACTCTTCTCAGTATTCTGGCTGATCTCAATAATGTGGTAGTTTGGACGGTCTCACTCATCCTTTTATTTCCAAGTCCTCCAGTCCCTTTATTAATCCTTCGGTGACTGTACCAAAAGCACCATTTATAATTGGTATAAACGTCACTTTCATATTCCCCAGTTTTTTTTATACCCAAGCAAGGTATATGTCTTTCTTTTCATTTTCTTTCAATTTTATCCTGTGGTTAGCCGGGACAGCAAATTCTACGATTATGCAAATTTCCTCTTTTTTTATTGATTATTTTAAGGTCTGGTCGTCTGGCTGAGATTAAGTGATCCGTTTGTATGTTAAATTCTTCTTCTTCTAATAATAATAATAATTATTATTATTATTATTATTCATTAGAGTTTTTCACATCAGCATAAGCTGGTGGTCTTTCACTGGAGATTGAGTGACAGCAAGTCTCCTCAAGTTTCCAGGACTCTTCTCAGTATTCTGTCCGTTTTCAATAATGCTGTTGTTTGGATGGTCTCCCTTTGGTCGCTAACTTCCAAATCTTCCAGGCCCTTTAATAATTCTTTACTTACCGTGCCAAAAGCACCAATCACAATTGGTATAATTGTCACCTTCATGTTCCATAGTTTTTTCAATTCTCTCGCAAATCTCTCTTTTCACATTCTTTCAGTTTTATTCTGTGGTCAGCCGGGACAGCAAAGTCGATAATTTTGCAGATTTTCTTTTTTTTGTTGTTGATTATTATAAGGTCTTGTCTTCTGGCCGAGATTAGGTGATCCGTTTGTATATCAAGTCCCACAGGAGTTTGTGAGTGTCCTTTTCTAGGACAGGTGGTGGGTTGTGCATATACCATTTGTTACCATGGTCAAATTTAAATTTCTTGCACATTTCATTATTATAATAGTTATTATTATTATTTTACTCCTTGAAGAGTTTTTCACACTAGCGGTAGCTGATCGTTTTTCACTGGAGTTTGAGTGACAGCAAGTCTCCTCAAGTCTCCAGGACTCTTCTCAGTATTCAGGCCGATCTCAATAATACAGTAGTCTGGATGGTCTCCACATGTCCTCTTATTTCCAATTTTCCCACTCCCTTAACCAATCTTTTGGGTATTGTTCCAAGTGCATCAATTACAAATGATATCACCATCACTATCATGTTTAATAGTTTCTTAATTCTCAAGGAAGGTCTAAGTACTTATCTCTCTTCGCATTTTTTTAAATTTCACTCAGTGGTCCGCCAGGACGGCAAAGTCCACTATTCGGCAGATTCTCTTATTTTATGTTTTATTTTTTGTTGATTATCACTAGGCCTGGTCGTCTGGCCAAAATTAAGTGATCCATTTGTATCTCAGAATCCCGGGGAGAGGTTTGTGTGTCTCATTTTCAAGGATGGATACTGGGTTGTGCATATACCACTTGTTCGTATAGTCAAATTATAATTTCTTGCACAATTCCCAATGGATCACCTTCCCCACTCAGTCGTGTCTCCTCTTATACTCTTTTTGCACTAACTGGCTGCATTCGCTTATTATGTGATTAATCGTTTAGTCTCTATCCCCACATAACCTATACTTGCTATTTTATTGCGCCTTATCTATTTTCGCTTCAACATAGTTGGTCTTTAGGGCTTTGTTTTGTGCTGCTTTTAAAAGAGAATCAGCTTCTCTTTTAAGGTTTCCCTTTCTTAACCATGTCCAAGTCTTCTCGTGTGAGACTTCTTTTGTTGTTGCTTGAAATATCCTTGCATTATAATTATCATCAACATTAAATAAGAGTACTTGAAACCATATGATGGTATGTAAATAGTTGGTGTTAAAAATAGTTGAAGCTAATATAGTTTACGAATGGTTATACTAAGTAACTTGAAACTGTATGATTGCTTAAAAAAAGACTTACATCGGTATTAGATGAACCAACGAGAGTTGACATGCCACAAAACCAACCAACCAATCAATCCCTTCTACAGACTTCTAAGATGAACAACTTGTAAGAAATAAGATAGTGGGTTAAGAGACTCTTCTCTGCAGAAATTGAGAGTTTCTAGAATCATTTTCAAACAAAGACTTTAATTAACAAGTTATGATTACTTGAAAGCACATAAATGCCGGCAAAAAACCTGACTGAGGCATTAAGTGAACCGAGAAGGGTTGACATACCGTAAAATCCAACCAATCAACCTACCTACCATCTTCTTTTCTTTGCTCTTTTTAAATATAATTTTATCTTCGAAAAAGATGTTTTTCATTCCCCCGTCCATATTATTATTATTATTGGCCCCACTTTTTTTTTATTATTAATTTTGTCCCTTTTATACAACGCTTTCCTTCCCTTCCTACACACCTTTCTTTCTTTCTCTTCCTCATTTCCTGCGCCCCCATTCTCCCAGCACTTTACTGGGTTTTTTTTTATATCTGTATATATATAATTTTTTTTTTTCGTTTATATACCAGATGGGAATCCTGTGTCTGATAGGAGGAGTATCTTTGCCTGCTAGTCAGTCTGCGAGCAGAACCGGCTGCTTCTTCTTCTTCTTTTTCTTCTTTTTTCTTTTCTTTTCTTTTTCTCTTGTTTTTTTCTTTTCTTTTTCTTATTCTTATTTTCTTATGTTGTTCCTCAATCTATTTACTCGGTTCGTCTACTATCTTCCATTCTACACATCTTCCATCAGAAGTAAGGGTCCCTATTTCTTTCGCTTGTCATCTTATTCACACCCCTTAGTGTAATATCCTCCCACCTTTTTTTTTTGTCTTCCCTCCACTCCGTACAAATGGCATCTAAAGGAATCCCTGATACTAACTGCAACGAAAGCACTCCAGCTCGCCTCACCATTTTTCTTTCTATCATTCAAAAGCGTATTATTACGATGACAGCCAAAATTGCAACGACTTCAAATACTACAAGAGGAGTCCAATTTACCATTTGGGATTTTACGTGAGATAAGAAGAAAAAGAAGAAGAAGAAAAAATAAGAGAAATGCGTATATATATATATATATATTTAAAAAAAAAAGTTTTCTCGGTATTATACAACAGATACATAGTTTTTACTATCACGATTTTTACACAAACACTTTTTCAATGGATCGATTTTTTTTAATTAAAAGTACGAGTACTTGTTTTTCCCCTGGAATGTAAATATCTATTAATTAAGCAACAAAGCCATTTCGATCAAGAGTTTCATTTGAATGAATATGGTAACCTTCAGATTACCACTCGGTTTTTTACCACTGGTTATATTTTCTCCTTCGGGTAAGTACTCATGCTTGCTTCACAAGTACAAGATCAATTTTAAATCTTGTACAGGCAAGCTGCAAGTTTGTTTCCTCGTGTCCGTATATATGCTTTAAAAAATCTTTATTGGATACTAGACGAACGTTGTACTCATTGTTTCCCCAGAGGTCCATGATGATACTGATGCTTCTATTAAGAAAGAAGGGAAGTAAATGATTATGATTAGGCATTTCATCATCTCTGTTAGATGGAGAATTCGAATAATAAAAGAAGGGATGATGTTTAGGGCGAACGCAGACCACACATAATTATCATTCAGTTATCGACTGAACAGGAAATTCTCTAAATTACAACATTTTAAGTGCATAGCTCCAATAAATTTCGGGGGGTGTCCTCGTGATGTAAAAGCGATGGAGTGCGGAATCGTATTACGTAAGTTCGTACTCCAGTCGCGCTATTACGTTCACTTTCGGGCAAATACCCTTGGGAAATGTATGAACCCCCTTATCCTCCCAGCTATGGGTTAAATAGCACCACTACTGTTCTTCTAGGAGAATAGCGTTGGCATTAAATAACCTATAAAGAGTTGATATGCCATTAAATAAAGAAATCAAACAAAGAAACCAATAAATTTCTTCCTATCAAGTGGCGTTTGGCTGGCTTGCTGTCACATGATGATACACGTATGAACAAACACATACACAAGCACACACTCACATATACACATTCACAAACACGCACACATACGTCTATATTTTTGATCGCACATATTTTCTAACACACACACATGTATGCATGTGTGTCTGGAAGTAAATAAGGAAATTAAATCTGACTGAATAAAGAAAAGTTGAAAAAACAGAATAATCTAAATTTGATGAATTTATTTTGAAAGTCGATGTGGAACGTTTCGGTCTAATAACCTTCTTCTGGACTTAATATTCGTGTTGTTAAGATAGCGATGGATGTTTCTTTTCTCCCGCTATTCCATTAAACAACCATGAATTTAAAGTCCTGAAGAGAGTTTTTACAGCCGAAACATTCAACGTTCATAATAAAATGTTAAATTTTGGATAATTTCTTTTTCAAGTTTTCTTCATATGTGTGTATGGTTACGCATATATTTATCATATGTATTTATATGTGGGTATGAGTGTGAATATATATGTAAATATAAATGTAATTATACACACACACACACACACACACACACACACACACACACACACACAGATATATGTATATAGAGTCTTGTACTAAATTTTCTAAAAAGAAATACCAAAAAATAGGAATTTTAAAAAATTTTCTTTTTCTTATTTAATATCTTAATTTGTGATTAGTCTTTTGCTAATGGTTTTTTGCTATTACCTAGCGAACTTTGACAACTATAATCGAAGAAAATAATCAATTCCTAGGTATGTCTAAGTTATTGATGTTTCATTAGAATTTGTGGCAATAATAAAAATAAAAAAGGGGGTTTATTTTCATTCTGTTCTTTCATTTTCGTTTTTTTAAATTTTTTTTATGCCGTACTGTACATATAAGCACAATGAGAATTTTCGTAATATATATAATAGAATTATTTACGTGTTTTGAAACTCTCTCTTACTCTCTTACCCCCCTCTCTCTCCCTCTTTTTCTCTCTCTTTCACACACACACACACACACACATGCACACACATACTTATACATAGTCACTTTCTTGCTTTTTTACTTTCTCTTTTCTTTTCTATTCCCTGTAACTTTATGCATTTTAGTTCTCTTTTTTTTTTCATTCTTCGCGTTATTTCTCATTCCCTCAAACTCATTATCCCTTCCCTTCCTCTTCTTTTCTCTTCTCTTTTCTCTTCTCTTCTCTCCTCTTTTCACTTCTCCTCTCTTCCCTTCTCTCTTCTCTTCTCTTCTCACTTCACTTCTCTTTTCTCTTCTCTTCTCTTCTCTTTTCACTTCTCTTCTCTTTTCTCTTCTCTTCTCTTCTCTTCTCTTTTCTTCTCTTTTTTTCTCTTCTCTTCTCTTCTCTTCTCTCTTCTTTTCTCTTCTCTTCCATTTTGTCTTGTCTTGTCTTCTCTTTTCTCTTCTCTTCTTTTCTTTTCTCTTCTCTTCTCTTTTCTTCTCTCTTCTCTTCTCTTCTCCTTTTTCTTCTCTTCTCTTCTCTTTTCCCTTCTCTTCTCTTCTCTTCTGTTTTCTCTTCCCTTCTCTTCTCTCTTTCTTTCTTTTTAATCTAGAAATGTATCGCTTTATCGTAATGACAAAAATTTCTCAATTCTCTTCTGTGAAACCAGAGTTTGTAACATCTATCTATCTATCTATCTATGCTACTCTGTGTTTATATATATATATATATATATATATATATATATATGGGTGTTTGTGTGTGTGCAAATCAGGGGTAAAATTTATATATATATATATATATATATGTATGTATTTGTGCGTGTGTGGGTGTTTGTGTGTGTGCAAATTAGGGCTAAAAAGTTGTTTCTGCTAAATTTAAAATTTTCTCAAAAATACTTCTAGTCCGAATTCTTTCTAAATTACAAACAGCAACATAATGAAGAAGTTATATATATATATATATATATATATATATATATATATATATACGAGGATCAATAAATAAGTTTCCAGACTTTTTTCGTATGGGAACTTTTATTGATAGTACAAAGCTGAAACTCTAGACCCCTTCGAAGTAATCACCTTCGGTTGCAATGTACCGCTTGTTGTACCGTCCCAACAACATATGGAAGGCCTCGTGAAAGTCCTCTTGTGTGAGCATGTTAATGACCTACGTCACAGCCTCTTTCATCTCCTCAATTGTCCCATAACGACGGCCAATGAGCTTAGGGAATAACCAAAAGTCACAGGGAGCAAGGTCTGGACTATAGGGACGGTGACGAACTGTCTTGATGCCCATCTTGGTCAAATAGTCTCTGACAAGGATGGAGTTGTGCATTGGTGTATTGTCCAGGTGGAAATGCCACTGACCCGATTGGAAGAGTGCTGGCATCTTCCGACCGAATCTCTTCCTGAACTCCCTTAAAACCTAAACATAGTAACCCCAACCCTTTGACCAATCAACTCTGGTGTATTGACTTCCTTACTCCTCCCGTACCTCTCATCATTCCTCACAGACTCCCTGCCTTCCTTGAATCTCTTATGCCACTCAAAAACTGATGCCCGATTCATGCATGATGGTCAAAAAAGCAGTCTGAAGCATTCCATACGTTTCTGTGGCATTTCTTCCACGTTTAACACAGAATGTTATTACATATCGTTCTTCTAAAGTGTCAGATTGGATTTTTGAAATTCACCTGCTGTGACAATCAGATTTTAATAGGGTGTATTCGAATTCCTGCTGTAGCTGTTCATTTCAACCTGAAGTCATAAAAATGTGTCAGTCATCTCATAAGATGTATAGCAATAACATAGTGAATTTTTAAGTGTCTACGACAATTTTAAATGCCTGTACAAAAATGGCTGGAAACTTATATATATATATATATATATAACTAATACGTTACACTTAAAAAAATTATTTCTAAAGCTAATTAGGTCATATAGTTTTCAAACAAAACACCAGTAACAGCACTTGAATGCTAAGACTTTTCTTTCCCCCCCCCCTTTCAAAATTGATATTATTCACAAGATAATACATCACATCTTAACTTTACCCTGATAATGGATTAATATAAAAACTTAAACGTTTAACGTAGGCAAATAATCCAACTCTTAATAAAATCATCCACTGGATACCTTATATTTATGAAAAGTTCTCGAACTGACCAAGTTTCATTCAGTCGTTCAACACAGTTGGTAAATGGTTTCTCATATTCTTTAACCCTTCCGAAAAAGTTCAACTGAAGATAAATCATTCTCTTCTTGGTTTGGTTTGGTTGTTTTGTTTTATGGCATATCAACCTTAGTGGGTTATTTCATGACAAAGCCATTCCTGTAAAAAAACGGCAGTGGTGCTATTTAATCCGTAGCTGGAAGAGGATAAAGAGGTTCTTACTGTCCGACTCGTTTACCACGACGCCATGGAGCCCTTTTGGTTAAGCCGAGAACTTTTCACTTCTTCCTCATACAAAATTTCAAACCAAAAAGTAACCTCACCGAAATTAACAAAGAAACCTTTATTCATTGATAATCACAATCTTTTTTTCTTCTTTGTTTCTTTTCCATTTCCATTTGCTAAACTTGATTTATTTCTGCCGAAGAACCCTAGTGAGGATTGAACCCCCAACGGCTGTCATCGAATTTTTGGATGTCTTACTCACAACTATCTCTTTGCGAGGCATCTCATTATTAATGTTGATTTTATAACATTCGGTCACATTAAAGTTCTTATTTAACACATAGGTACATATATAGGGCACACAGTGAGACTCTTACTCAGTACAGCAGTCGTGGTCTGCTAACAATTGCTTCGAGCCGGGGTGCTTATCACAGTAAATGCAGCAATTAAAACATTAATGCGTTGCTTCTCTCTCTCTCTCGCTCTCTCTCTCTTTATCTCTCTCTCTCTCTCTCTCTTGATCTATCTATCTATCTATCTATCATGGCAATCTTTCTTTCTATCTCTCTTTCTATTTCTCGTTTTCTATCACTCTCTATTTACCTCTAGATTTCTCTCTCTTTTTATCTATCTATCTATCTATCTATCTATCTATCTATCTTTTTTCTAATTCCTTCTTTACCTCTTTCTATTACAACATTTCTCTCTCCTTTTTCTCACATTCCCTTTCCTCATCTTTCTCTTTTCCTTCTACCTCTCTTTTTTACTGAGTTTTATATTCTTCTTCTCTATATATCCCTCTATTTCTTTCTCTCTATCTTTCTTACTATCACTCTTTATTTTTCTCTTTTTCTTTATTTCCTTCTTTCTTTCTTTCTTTCTTTCTTTCTTTCTTTCTTTCTTTCTTTGTCTTTCTTTTTGTTTTTTACTTTTTATTTATCATCACCTTATTTAGGAGAATGAGGGCCATGCTTTTTTTAGGTCATTGATACTTGGGCACTCTGTGAGAATTGAAATCTCTTTATTAATAATGGTCCCTAAGTAGCCAGCTAACTACTACCCAAGAATAAAGAATTTAAACTATTTGTTATGCTTAGTTAAGTCTGGTACAAGGTAATGAATATGGTGTAACTCACTACCGTCGTTATGGTTCAGAAATTAAGCTTTTCAACCATAACATCTCGGTCAGGTACTCTAGATATTAGTCTATGGCCAGGGTGGGCAAACTATGGCCCTCTGGCCACATGTGTTCCACAATTTATGTCTGTGCGGCTAACAAATAGTTGGAAAGGTCCATGGCATTGTGGCTAATATCGTAGTAAGGAATTTTGAGCTCCAGCCACGCTATTACGTTCTAATATCCCCCCACAACAACAACGGGTGCCCTGGATATGACACTAAACAATCTGATAGTGAGGCTCCAGTCATGCTGCAACTTTGGGGAATGCGTAGTATCCCTTCATTGACATCACTTTCAGGTCGACTCTGGTCCTCTAAGCGAGGGAATTTAACGTATATGTATTATTTTCCTTTTGTTTACATCTATACGCTTAACGGCTACTGTTTTCTCAATTTATTTGAAGAGCTTTGCATTTTGTAAGTGACACCATGTAATTCCTTCGTATGAGTGCTCAAATATCTTGCAGACAGGTCATATAATATATACAAAATGCTGTTGGTGAACTGAATCACTCAGAGGTGACAATGAATATAATAACCTTATTATAAACTTTACGGAACGTATGCGTTGAAAAGAAATGTGCTGACGTATATGCTGACGTATGTGCTGATGTCATTAGAATGGGCTTTCTTCGTAGTGACCGATCAGTTTTACATTATCCGGAAATAAATCTAATCAAAGAAAAAAAAAACATCCTGAAACTATTTTAATTTTTAATTATTGTAATAACAATATATAAACGAATCACTCACTGCCAACCGGAAGGCCAGGCCTAGTGACAATTGACAAGAAAAAAAAAAGAGTACTTGTCCTCTGGTGGATTTTGCCGTTTCACCTGATCACAGAGTAAACAGAAAAGAAAGCAAAAAGATGGACAAATACTTGGATCTTGCCAGAGAACTGAAAATTTGTGAAACATGAAGGTGACGGTAATAGCAATAGTAGTAAGAGCGCTCGGAACGGTTCCCAAACCGACTGGTATGCTTAGAATGATCTCGAAAGAATTGGTAAAGGGGCTGGAAGGGGAGGACGAGTGGAGACTATTCAAACTAGAGTATTGTTAAGATCGACTAGAATTCAAAGAAGAATCCAGGTGACTTGAGGAGACTTGCTGTCACTCAGACTCCAATGAACGACCAGAGGTGAGAAAAACTTGCAAGGAATAATAATAAGAAGAAGAATAAAAGATTGAAAATGAAAACGTGGTACCATAAAACTATAACAGTGCCAGTAATAATGATCAGGAATTGGTATGATCAAGATAAAGACAGATAAACACGATAACAGTCTGTCCAAAGCTATATAAAAAAAAATTTTTTAAAAAGCGCATTGCTTATCAGTATAAAAGTGTACAATAATGGTGATTGAGAAATATCACCCAAATGGAACACAACAAAACTCAAATACATAAAAATGCATCTACTCACGACTTTCCCTCACGCTAGGTCTTGGGTAAAAGCCATGTGAAGGATTGCAAGAAATCGAAAAAAGTCATAATTAAATATTACTTCTACTAATAATAATCATCATCATCATGTCACACTACTAGCGCGGATCTCCCGGACCCTCTGTCACTACCCGTCTTTATCGTCCATCGCTCCCGGTAGTTGTTTCAAGCTATATCCTGTATCGGCACAGAGCTGTTGTTTATATGTTCTAGCTGGTCTCCCTGCATTTGCTCGTCCATGTAAAGTGGTCCACAGGAGTATATCGCTTATGAGTTTGTCTTTACTTCTCCAGCAGTCTTCCGCATGTCTGGTTCGTCTAACTTAGATAGTTTTTGTGATGGGTGGTAGCAGTCCGCACACCTGCTGTTTTCTGGGGTTTTGTCTCCAGGACTAGTTCAATACAGATCGCAGCATTCTTGTGTAATTGCCGTCAAGCTTTTTCTCGATATGTTTAGTTAGTGTCCATATGGTGCTTCCA
Organism: Sepioteuthis lessoniana; assembly: GCA_963585895.1. Lineage (NCBI taxonomy): Eukaryota > Metazoa > Mollusca > Cephalopoda > Myopsida > Loliginidae > Sepioteuthis > Sepioteuthis lessoniana. Next base: position 59,791,657 of record OY757939.1, read on the forward strand.
TATAGCAATATCGATACACCCGCTGCTTGGAACAAACTGCGTTTTATTTTATCGGTCAGGTCTGACTTCCATATGACCGATAGCCTATCGATAGCTGTTCATGCCTTTGCTAGTCACGTTTTGATGACTGTCTCGGTTGATGAGACGCCGCTTATATGATAGTAATAATAATAATAATAATAATAATCTATGACACATGAAGATAACAGTGATACCAACTGTAATTTGTGCGATTGGAACGGTCGCGGAAGGCTAGGTAACAGGACTGGAAGAGTTGGGGATCGGAGGATAAGACTTAAACATCCAAACTACAGCATTGTTAAAATCGGATAGAATACTGAGAAGAGTGCTGGAAACCTGCTGTCACTCAGCTCCCTGTGAAAGACTACTAACTAACGCTGGTGTGAAAAATTCGCAAGTAACATATATATATAAGTAGATTAACTTTGCTCATGTTCTCATTCTACTTAATATAGAAAAGATGTTAGCTAATTTTGAAAGAAATCAAATAATATATAGGGTTACTGTGGTTTGCAAGTATCATAAGTAAATGTGGCGACCTTAGTCGAGGGTGACCCGAAGAATACCGTTTCAATAGCTGGTGTAGGGAAGAGCGATACTCCTTTCGCTGATTTGCTCCCCTTTACCCTTGATCCAAACCTTATAATACTGAACGTAAAGCAAGGAGGCATCAAGTACCAGTTTTTGAGTTTTTGGTATGAGTCGACCTGGTATTGAACACCGGTCTCTCGGGCTATTGGCAAACACTCTAACCGCAAGGCTAATTCATATTAATATTGACTGAGAAAGTAGAATTTCATATGTTTTCATTTTTCAATCCAGCCAACAAAACTTAACATTAGAAAAATAAGTAGAGGAATTATATTGTGAATTGAATTACTATGACCAGAAAATCCGGCGAACACTCACGCGCGACATAGGGAAACACTGGACAGCTGTTTCGATCTTATTATGGTTCATCAGCAGTGTATACCGTCATTTTCACCATTGGCGGTGACCGTGTCCTCTGTAAATTAAAAAAAATAGTTTTGATTTAACAATTCTTTTCTAAATTTGTAACCTGTCCCAAATATACTCTCTTTCATGGACTAATTAAAACCTTGTGGCAAAAGAAAATGTCTACTGTATCAGTCTTTAATGAAAATATCATTTTATTATTGATAACTTAAAGTAGGATGCTGTTTTTAATTTTTCACACGCAAAGGATGTAGACTAATTTTTCGGCCTGTACGCATGGTGTATTGAGAGCATTTGACTACTGCATGGCTGGTATATAAAGGACACAAACGGGATAGAAGTATCTGTACAGAGCCAACGTGTAGGGGCATCCCATGAGGATCAAACTCACTCGAGTGGACTAGGTGTCGAAAAGAGCTTCATAATAGAGAGAGGCCCGATATATTTGTTGTAGAAACAGAAACGTCACTTTCCTCTTACTCTCCCTCACTTTGTCCGTCTCTCTCTCTCTCTCTCTCTCTCGGCGTCTTTTTTCTATCTCTTTGTTTCTTTTTTTTTTTCTCTTTCTTCTGGTTTCCGCTCTTTTCTTACTTTTTCTGCGTCTCTCTTTCTCTCTTTCTTTTTCTCCCTCTCCCCCCGTCTCTCTCTCTCTCTCTTTCTCTCCTTATCTATCCAGCACTTCTCTCTAATTTTCATCACTATTTTTGCACCTACTTCCTTTTTTCTGTCCTTTTCTTTTTCTCTTTCTCTACTTCTCTTCCTACCTTTCTTCTTTCTTGTCTCTTTTTCTCTCTTTGTCTCTTTTTCTCTCTTTCTCTTCTTTTCTGTCCATTCCTCTTTACTTACTCTCTTTTTTCAATTTGACTTCTCATTCTCATTTTTTTCTCTTTCTATCTCTGCTTCCCCCCCTCTCTCTCTCTCTCTTCATTCTTTCCAAATATAATCTTTTTCCCCTTTTCTTTTACTCTTTCCCATTTTTTCTCTTTTTGCTTCTCTTTTTTCTTCTTTTTCTTTTCTCTTAATCTCTTGGCTCTCTTTTTCTCTAAATTTGTATTCTCTCTCTCTCTCTCTCTCTCTCTCTCTCTCTCTAAAACACACATACAAACACATACACACGCAGGAGAAATACCTTTTTTTAAAAGAATAAACCTTCAATATTTCTTTCTTTTTCCATATAAAAAAAAGAAAAAGAAAAAGTTCCGTTTCTAAAGAAACATATCTTTTCTTTTTTGCAGTGACTGTCCAAGTGTATGCAGACGCCAATTCTCACCGAGACTAGAAAACAGAACTAATACCACAACAGGAAATTTACCATTGACGTTACCTGAGAAAACCCTTCAAGAGGAATACCTAACACAACACAAATTTTCTTTTATATAATCCCCCTGCAAAAAAAAAACAACAAATATCTTTCAACCCAAATATTACCTTTCTTTTTACCCCTGTATTTATATATACTATTTTTGTGTGTATATATATATATATATATATACATATGTAAACGGGTCAATTACAAGACCAATATTTTCCTCATCCTACTGTATCTCCCCCACTGATATTAGTTGGATTCATCTTATTGAAATTTAATCGATTGGTTTACCAATTTTCACGGAAGCCAGTATCAATGTCCGCCGCAGCTGATGCAAATTGACCTCACTGGATTGGAACAGTCAAGCAGTAAAACTGCCCATGTCGCCTCCAAAACCCAACTGTCCCTGAGTCGGAAATGACAGTTAATTCTCCGGTTAAGAATGTTTAACCAAAAACATCAAAAGGGGGCAAAATTGTGGCCATTCTATCTAAGACTTTTCCTCACTCTTATTACTGTACCTTCAGTTCTTTTGGAGACCTCAATACAATATGCAATCGGAGATTACCGATACGTTTCCTATGAAGGTAAGTGTTGTATTTCAATTATTCATCTCTCGCCCCTAGTAAGGACAATTCCCTACGGCTGGTGATCTTTTCATATCAAAGTTACAAATTGAACCATTTTTTATGAGCAATATCTTTATTCACCAAAATAACATCAGTAATAACAGGTACAACCATACATTACAGTGCATTATATATATATATATATATATAGTTAGTCGGCCGTAGTCGAGGGCGACCCGAAGCCTCCCTTTTCAATAGCCACTACAACTAGGTGTAAGGAAGTGTACTACTCTTTACCCTGGATTGGTACACTCTCCCTTGATCTGTACCTTATAATGATGAGTGTTAAGCAACGAGGCATCAAGTACCAATTTTTTAGTCTTTGGTATGACCACGGTCTCCCGGGCCAATGGTGAAAACTCTAACCATCATACCAATATATATATATATATATATATATAACCTTAATAGCAAATTTGAAATCATTTATGGACCTATTCCTTTATATATATATATATATATATATATATATATATATATATATATATATATATATATATAAAGGATAGGTTCACAAATGATTTCAAATTTGCTAATTAAGTTTTTTGTATTTCAAATAGTTGGGCCTTAAATATGGTTTGGAATTTTCGTTTTGTTCAGATTTTAAATAGCTCAGTTACGTTCAGATTGTTTTTTAAATAGAAAAGATTGTTTTGATTGGCAGTTATCATTTTCTTCTTTAATTCTAAGTTTTGAGTCAGAAGACAGAAAAGTCCGAAACACGAGTAGAGCGCACGAATATGAAATAATAAAAAACCTAAATACCAAAGCTGAAATCATTTACAGACATATTCATATTTACTTTCCCCTCGTTGAACCAACAACAAACTGTGTATATATATATATATATATATATACACACCAGGGTCGTTCAAACAGTTCTCATGGTCACAATTACACACACACACACACACACACACACACATATATATGCTTTTAATACTGGGAAATCAAAGATAGTGCTTAGATGTGAACATCAAACAAGCTTTGGAGTAAGTGTCTGTAAAAATGAAAACATATTTTATCGCAGAAAATTCTCTGGGACTTTGAAATGCGAACAGAGCACCAAATCCCGGCCAGACGATTCCATCAGACCATGGAGTGAAATTTGAATAATGAAAAAAGAAAACAAATACCAGGACCTTGCCCGAGATTTGAAAAAACTGTGGAATATGCTGGTGACGTATTGAATGTGCTCGTACCGTAATGGTTAAAGTCCTAGGAAATCGACAATGTTGATTTAAGTTCAAATCCTAGACTAGGTTGTTTGCATTTCACATAGCGCAATACACTTGAAAAATGTATGCATCTAAATATCCCCCTAAGTTTGGGTAAATAATAGGGCAGCTTTGGTATGGCAACAGGTTTAGAAGAAGGGAAAACCCTGAATTAGGCAACAAGGCAGCAACTATACGGCCACCTACCACCCACGAAAACTATCAAAGTTAAACGAACTAGACATGCAGGACACTGCTGGAGAAGCAGAGACGAGCTCATAAGTGATGTTCTCCAATGGAACCCTCATATGGCCGAGCAAAAGCAGTACGGTCAGCTCGAACCTACTTGCAGCAGATCTGTGAGGATACGGGATGTAGCCCTGAGGACCTGCCAGAGGCGATGAACGATTGGGAGGAGTTGCGAGAGAGGGTCAGAGATATCCGTGCTGGTGGCACAAGATGATGATGAAATCCCTCTTAAAATTGGCCGTGTATCACATCTGGTTCAAGTGGAATGGGTGGGTATATATATATATATATATAATTAAAGTTGGCGACCTTAGTCGAGGATAACCCGAACGATCTCTTATCAATATTTACTACACCTTGGTGCAGGGGAGGGCACCGCTCCATTCCCTGGATTGTTCCCCTTTACTCTTGATACTTACTTTATAATGCTGAATGTTAAGCAAGGCAACATCAAGTACCATTTTTTGAGTCTTTGGTATGACTTGACCTGGGTTTGAACCCCGGTCTCCCGGACCATTGGTGAATACTCATCTCATTAGCCCAACGGCCGAATCTCGGAATTCCTTAAGCAGTTCGATGTTTTCTTCTACCTCGTTCTGATTTTTGTCGAACTATCTTTGCAATGTTATAATGCTTCATCCGAAAATTATTTTCCAATAAAAAGATTCTTAGCGATCTATAAGCATTAGCAGGGTTCAGTTTCAAATTATTGTGCTGCAATAAGTGTTCGAAAAAATATCCGATCTGATCTAAGCCTAATCCATTCTTTCTTTTGATTTTTTCCCTCTACCTTTACCCTTATTCGATGCCGTTCGCTTATCTTTTTCTAGCTTTGACTTAGTCTACTTCTCTTTTCCATATCATCTTTTTCTCCAGCCTTTTTCCATCGTTTATCTTCTCTCTTCTCTCAACTCTTAAGGCGGCCTTTTCCTAAACAATACCTGCTTGAAAGGGCTAACATTACCGCCTGAGTTTTCTCGAAATGGTGAATGCCAAGGGGATTGATCATCTTTTTGTGACGGCCATGCTGGAGTGTCGAATCGTGCATCCCTTCCCCGCGCTATAAAATAACTTCATGTCAAATATGACTTGGTTGCAAATTGGGTAAATATCCCCCACCCCAAATTAACTCTTTTTGTACGGAGAGCAACTTGATTAGCCCAAATGTAAATACGTGAGGTGATGTCAAACATAGAATTCTCATACAGTTAAAGGTTTTCAAGTATTCCTATCTAACACTAATAATTCTATTTAATATTAGTCATTTGTTTAAACAGTTTAATGGTTTCAAGTTTTTCTATTTAACATAAGTCATTCTATTTATCAAGTATTCCTAAGTAATATAAACAATTTGCCCACAGCTGTCTGGTTTCAAATAACTAATTATAATTTTAAGTAAAGGAATAATCATTTTTATTTAACCCATAGAAACTACCACTCCAGGTGAGAGAGAACCTTGGAGTGATGCATATTTGTCGCTGCCTCCCATCTGACAGGACTTGACACAAGGTCAAAAGCCCGAAGGCCGATTAAAGTAGGGATAAAGGGAAGGGGAAGGTCGGGAACGAGCCGAGACTCGAACCCTGCTGGTCATTGACCCACTAAGTGCAATGTGGGTCTAATGAGTCAAGCAGTTTCACGGACCCAAATCTGGGTCCGGGCACGTATGCCGTTTACGGCTTAAACTAGACAGCAAGGTCTAGTGCCATACATAGGGGAAAAAGTTTGCAGCTCGCCCACCCGAAGGTGGCCCAACCGAAGCTGGGGGCTTTCGGCCTCTAATCTGCCATTGATCGATACCCCATCCGGCACGAATGCCAGACGGCCCAGCCAAAAGGCCGGGGGCGGGAGTGATAGTAATGAAGAAGTACTCCATTTTACCCAAAGATACATGACTGGCGTCTCACCTTCAGATGCAGTTTAGAGTCAGAAACAGGATATTTGTTAGGTATGGGGGTCTTACGCCTCTACTGAGTTGCAGTCGGCGTATTCAACAACTCTATTCGACTGGACGGTAAAACTTGTATTAAACAGCCGACTTAGAAGTATCAGTAAATAAAGAAAAAATCTTGTGAATACATTTGTGATTCCAAAAATTAAGAGAGCTCATTTGTTTGCACACTGTTAAATGACTTCAATTCATTTGTTTGCACACAGTTAAATGACTTCTAACACAAATAATTCTATTTGATATTGATAATTTATTTGCACCTAGTTTAAGATATAATCATGAAACTGTAATACATTTTTTTAAACAGCAAACTTTTATTCTCTATGGTCAAAAGTGCATTCCAGTCACAAGATTTGTTGCCAAATATATCGCACCAAAAAGTTTAAGCAGTAATTTACCTTGACGTATTTATAAGATAAATACTGAATAGCCTAAACAATATTTGAAAAAAAAAATTCTCTTAAAAATTAAACACAGATTTTATTTGATAAATTGAATTAACACTCTGTTTTTATTTCTATTTTCATTCGGCTTCATGTTTTTTTAATGTTATATTTTGACTTCTAAATTCGAGTGAAAAGAAATTCAACCCAAAACCTGGGGTGAGGGCAGTGAATTGAGCAGTGAGGGGGGAAGGTACTTATTTAAATAAATTTGTTTAAATTAATCAAGCAGTCCGACAAAGAAAATCAAATTAAATATTTTTTTGAGATTGTCGGGAGAAAATGGGGAAAAATTTACTTTTTAAAGGGAAAAAAATGAGTAGAAAGTTTCTTCTAATAGAAAAAACGTTGTAACTAACTGTAACATATTGACCTTCGACCGAGCCGTCAATCAAGAAACCTTGTCGAAGATATCGGAATATCACCTTGACCTGTGGACGTGGTTGAATTCGGTGCAAATGCGACGTCCACAGGAAGCAGGTGGACGACAAACAATTATATAACCAGGTGCTACTGACGGTTTGAGTAAGTTGGAGTTCGAGTTACAGTTCGAGGCAGTGAGTTCCAGTCGCATTTGGGGACAAGATGCCGTAGTGAGAGCCAGCGCCAGACAGAGGGCTTGGGCCCTCAGGACCCCGGTTGAGCAGCCCAGCAGAATGAGGAAGAAGTGCTGCTGTGGTCAGAGGAACTTGGCGTCAATATGTGGCAATCTGTTCCGTCTCCAACTCACCTCTCACACATAACCAACATTAACCCTTTCGCAACCCTTTCGAGAATAGAGTGTGAGAGGTATATATTTTTCTAAAGAAGTGTGTTCGTTCGTCATTATTGTTGATTATGTTTCCGCATGTATATGTATACGTATAGTTGTATCATGGCTATGCAACATAACCTCCTATCACAAAAACTACCCACTGCTGGAGAAGCAAGGACAAACTCAAATATGACGTTCTTTTATGGACCCTTGCACATGGATGTACAAGTGTAGTAGAAGGAAAATTTCGTATTTTGGTTTGGCGCGCGATTTAATTCGACACATAATTTCACCCATTCAGGATGACGTATCCTATTCACCCCGGGCCTCCTTTACGGGCAGCAGCAAATTGAGTAAGCTGCCAAACACACTCTCTTTAGCTAGACAACGCCGCCAGTGCAGACGTCACACTGGCGGCTCTAGAATAGCAGCAGCAGCATGGACACATAAGGGAACCTCTCTAATTTATGGATTCCTTGCAAGGAATTCCAGTTGAAAATAAATTAGATACATTCAACATGCCACACACAGGCACAACTTTATGTCACCCCCAAAATTGGCTATGTCAACACGATGCTTTTATTTCGCTCTCGACACCTAGCTCTCAGTTCTCCTCTGGGCCACTTTAATGGAGACAACGCACACACTCCACCAGACGCACAAAACTACGCGGTGACTCTAAAGTTCAATTCCTCCAACGGCAACATTGCTTTCGCTAAACTACGGCGAACACAATCCCTCGCACGTCCGACGACGCACGCTGCCATCTCAACCTTCTCAACTTCCTCATAACTCCATTTCGTCTCTTTACTCACAACCTTTCCTACGAGACTTGCAGCACAAACACAAACTACATTTTCCATGCTGCAAATAAAAGCTATTTCGACTATCACCATCTTATTTTATCATCTTTCCCTTAACTTACTCTTAAAACTTAGCGAGGGGACTAACAACACTTAGTGAGGAAACAACACAACGTAAACACACATACGTTACACCATCTTCCTCGCTAAACACAAACAACTTCTCCTCGCTAACAACAAAAACCAAACCTCCGGCAAAACCAACTAGCAAGAACTTATCTACGTCATCTCTGTACGGTCATAGTATGTTGCTTCGATGACCTACCGGAGAGCGATGGAGCATAGGGATGAATGGCGAGAGAGAGTCATAGAAATCCGTGCTAGCAGTCCGACTTGATAATGATGATGTTTAGCAATGAGTGTAATCATGTTTCGGTTGATTTTTAGGCATGTCAACCATTGTTGGGTTATTTAATGCTAAAGTCAGGTATTTTATCTTTGCAAGGAATTACATGGTTTCAGTGATTTTAACGGCATGTTAATCAGTCAAGGGTTATTTTCTGCACAGAGGTTAGGGGATGGCGCTCGTTGTATTTTTATATTTACATTTTTTATGTTGTTTCTTAAGAGTTTTGGCATAGAGTTATATGATATCAAGTATTTCTATCTAACACAAATAATTTGATCAGTATTGCATGTTTAAAGTATTCTTATCAAATACTAATAATTACATGGTTTCAAGTAATTATTTATAATTAATAATAGTCAGGTGCATGGTTTCAAGTAACTAATTTATAGTCTTCGATGAATAACCAAAAGCTTACTGTATCTAAAGTAGGTATTTCGTAAAAACAAAGTGGCATAAAGCAAATTTTCAAAAAAACAGGAGATACCTGTAGACTTCCTGTTAGGATATAGGTATTTCGTAATAGCCAAATCATATCAAGTAATTTTTCAATAAACGAGAGATACTTAAGCATACCTGTCCTCATGTAGCATTAAGCGACCTTCCGAAAAGCGGGAAATACCTTTTCGTCTACCTGTTTCGTTAATTCAAAGTAGTATTATGGGAGGTGCCCGTGGTGTAATGGTTATTGTCGCAGGATAAGGACACGACGACACGAGTTCAAATCCCGGACCTGACTGATTGCATTTCACATAGCACTAATACTCTTGGGAAAGGTATGAATCCAAATATTCTCCCTCCAGCTATGGGTAAATAGTAGGGCAGACTAGTTTCTTCAGCCTTGGTGAGGCAACTAGTCTAGGAGAAGGAAAAATATTGTAGAAAAATATTAGTGGTACTATTTAACCATATTTACTAACCCCGCCGCTCGGACAGGATATGACACAAGGTCAGTTTTTAAGCGGAGTTTAACTGGTTTGAAGTCAGAGTTTTCCTTCTCCTAGACAAGTTGCTTCGCCAAGGCTGAAGAACATAGTCTGCCCTACTATTGACCCATAGCTGGAGGGAGAATAATTGGATTCATACCTTTCCTAAGGGTATTAATGCTATGTGAAATGCAATCAGTCTCGTCCAGGATTTGAACTCGTGTCACCGTGTCCATATCCTACGACCATAACCATTACACCAATGGCACCTGCACAGTGGTACTATTTAACCCATAGCTTGTGGATGGGAATAAATGAGTTCCTACCATTCCCAAGAAAGGAAACATAATAGCGCGATTGGAGTATGAACTCATTGACTACGATGTCACAATCCATCCGCGATGCTATGTCACGAAACTTGATATACGAGGAGCATACGATATGTTTCGAGACTTTTTTCGTACGGGTCTTTAAAATTGTCATCGACACTTGAAAATTCAGTATCTTATTACTATATACATTATGAGATGGCTGACCAATTTTTATGATTTCAGCTTCAAATCAACAGCTACAGCAATAATTGGAATACACCCAACTAAAACCTGATTGTCACAGCGGGTGAATTTCAAAAATGCAATCTGGACGTGAGGACACTTTAGAAGAACGATATGCAATAAAATTGTTTTAAATTTGGAAAAAATGCCACATAAACGTATGGAATGATTCAGACTGCTTTTCGACTATCTTGCATGAATCGAGCGTCAGTTTTTGAATGGTATAAGAGATTCAAGGAAGGCAGGGAGTCTGTGAGGGATGATGAGAGGTGTGGCAGGAGTAAGGAAGTCAATATACGAGAGTTGATTGGCCAAAGGGTTAGGGTTAGGGTTACTATGTTGAGGTTTTAAGGGAGTTCAGGAAGAGATTCCGTCAGAAGAGGCCAGTACAGTTCAAATCGGGTCTGTGCCATTTCCAGCAGGTCAATGCACCAGTCCACAACTCCATCCTTGTCACAGACTATTTGACCAAGATGGGCATCAAGACAGTTCCTCAGCCTCCCTATAGTCCAGACTTTGCTCCCTGTGACTTTTGGTTATTCCCTAAGCTCACTGGCCGTCGTTATGAGACAATTGAGGAGATGGAAGAGGCTGTGACGAAGGTCATTGACACGCACACACAAGAGGACTTCCATGGGGCCTTGAAGAAGTGCATTGCAGCCGGAGGAGATTACTTCGAAGAGGACTAGAATTTCATGTGTATACTATCAATAAAAGTGCCCATACGAAAAAGTCTGGAAACCTATCGTATGCACCTCGTACTATTTAATACCTAACCGATAAAATGAAACGCAGTTTCTTCCAGGCAGCGGTCGCATCGATACTGCAATATGAATGCACTACATGGACTCTAACAAAACGGCTGGAAAAGAAGCTAGACGGCAATTACACAAGAATGCTGCGAGCAATCTTGAACAAGTCCTGGCGCTAACACCCCACAATACACCAACTGTACTGCCACCTGCCTCCTATCACTAAAACTATTCAAGTTAGACGAACCAGACATGCAGGACACTGCTGGAGAAGCAGGGACGAGCTCATAAGTGATGTACTCTTATGGACCCCCACACATGGCCGTGCAAAAGCAGGACGACCAGCACGAACATACATTCAGCAACTATGTGAGGATACAGGATGTTGTCCAGAAGACCTGCCTGAGGCGATGAACGATAGGGAAAAGTGGCGAGAGAGGGTCAGGGATATCCGTGCTACCAGCACGACATGATGATGACTATTAAATAAAGAAAGCAAACTACACCACGGGGACTCCCACCAGCAACCAAATTGGACACATAGAAGACTTAGTATTTTATAATTAAGAATGCCAGGCCACGCGTTATGATTAAAAGACTATCTTTGCTGACCATCACCACTGAGTTAGATTTTCACGAAGTGCCCTATACTTCTGGCCTTGTGCCAAACCCAGCTAGACAACGGAATAATTACGTACAATATGCGATAGATGACACACAGTTTGTCTTAGATAATTTGGACACTAAATTACGTGAAGGGTAAGTATGTTTATTTAAGTCTGGAGTGCTTGAGGGCTGTTGGTGAGATTTTACAGTTCCCTAATCTCATTTATTCAATTTAACCTGTTAATTCAGGAGGTCAATGTCCTGTGTATATGTTCCGAGTGACATTAACTCTATTTTGAATAAACCAACATGCAAATGTTTATCTAAAGAAAGAAAAAACGAAAGGAAAACGTTTTTATTTACCATAAATTAAGTACATAGACTTTAAGCATTTTAAGTCCCCATGAAGAAACTGAATACATGTGCTTTAATCAAACAAGCGACATTTCCACACTAGACGGAAGCTCTCTGAAACTAGTACCTACCTTGGAGGCAGTGTCTCATCAACCGAAAAAGACATCGACACACGGCTTGCGAAGGCATGGACAGCTATCGATAAGATATCGATCATATGGATGTCAGACTTGACCGATAAAATGAAACGCACAACATGATGATGATGATGAAGAAGAAACACTTCCCCCATCCCACAAGAAACAAGAAAGAAAAACAAACAAAAAAAGGTGCAAAATGAGACCAAAACACTAAAGTTAGGTATGCGTTTCTTTGTTTAATGGCATATCAATCTTCGTGCGTTATTTGATGTTAAAAGTGTGTGGTACCTTAGTAAACGTGTACACATGCAGTTATTTGGTAAAAACGAATTGGCATTATGCAAATTTTGCAAAAACTTTCTGTTAGGGTATAGGTATTTCGTAAAAACGATGTAGCATTATGCAAATTTTGCAAAAACTCGGGATACCTTTGTCTTTCTGTTAGGATAGAGGTATTTCGTAAAAACGACGTGGCATTAAGCAATTTTTCGAAAAGTGAAAGATACTTTAGTGTCTGAGTTCACTTGTAGCTATTTCGTAAAAAACGAAATAGCATTAAAAACCCTTCGAAAAACGGAAGATATCTCTACTGGTTTTAAAAGAGAATTTACTGTGTCAAATACTGAATAGATTTGGTTTGGTTTCTATATTTAAAGACTCATCAACCTTTCTGGATTATATAATGCCAAAACTATTCTTGCAGAAAAATAGTAGTTGTACTATTTAAAGCCTAACTTAGGGAATAATGAGGTTCATATCTGTCCCAAGTCTATTAGACCGAAAGAGAACGTTATAGCACAAGAAACGTTCGAGCTCGCTAACTTCGAGGCTTCAGTCCAGTACATGAGCTACTACACCACAGACACTCACTTCTTAACATTTTTTACTTGTGAGCTGGTTGTGTTTTGTGGCATATCAACTCTCGTGGGTTATCTAATGCCAAACCCTGTTTATACAAACACACACACAAATACACACACACACACACATATATTTAGTATTAATGATTTGTAAACGAATTGTTTGTCGGTAATTTTTAAATGAGCCAGAGCTAATTTGTTTACATGGTTTGGTTTGGTTTGTTGGGTTTTATGGCATATCAACCTTTGTGGGTTATTTAACGCCAAATCCATTTTTATGTAAATAATCTGTTCTATTTCAAACAATTCACTTTAGCATAAGTTCACAGTTTAATTGTCAAAAACATTTCTATTTCAAACTATTCAAGCAGTTATATGTAACAATTCAGTTCAGTGTAAATACAGTTTTAACGTCAAAAAACAGTTCTATTTCAAATAATGCAGTTAAGCATAAGCACGCAGTTTAAATGTAAGTACGATTTAATTGTCAAAAACATTTCTATTTCAAACTATTCAGTTTAGTCAAACAATTCAGTTTAGCATAAGTATGCTGTCAGTTCTATTTAACCCACAGATAGGGCCTTATCAAGTGCTACCACTTCGGGCCAGAGCGGACCTGGGAGCGATGGCAATGAAGGGGTACTCCACATTCCACAAAGCTCCAGCACAGATTGTCTAGTGTCATATCCAAGACACTCGTTAGGGGGGGTTACCCCTCTGCAGAGGTGCAGTCAGTGTATTCTACAGCCCCAGCCGACTGGGCAATACACAGAGTCAAATGTCAAACAGTTTTATTTCGGATAATTCAGTTCAATGTAAGTACACAGTTTAGACGTCAAAACAGTTCCATTTTGAGCAATTTAGTTCAGCACTAGTACGCAGTTCCAATGTCAAAACAGTTTTATTTCAAACAATTCAGTTTGGCATAAATACGCAGTTTAAATGCAAAAACCAGTATAGTGAAAGAAGCACGGTTTAGTTCTATTTAACCCATAGATATCTATGGGTTAGGGCCCTTACAGGTGCTACCACTCCGGACCAGAGTGGACCTGGGAGCAATGGCAATGAAGGGGTGCTCTGCATTCCCCAAAGCTCCAGCATTGCTGGTACCTCACCATCAAATTGTTTAGTGTCATATCTAGGACACTCGTTGGTGGAAGTCTTATCCCTCTGCAGAGAAGCAGTCGGTGTATTCTACAGCCCCAAAATTACACAAAGTTAAATGGTTTCAAGTATTGCTAGCAAAGACTAGTAATTCTATTGAATATTTTTATTAGTTTGCTCACAGTTAAGTGGTTCCAAGCGTTAAAATTATTAGACATTTCTATTTGATCCATAGATGGGGCCCTAACTGGTACTACGACTCCGGGTCAGAGCGGACCTGGGAGTAGTGGCCATGACGGAGTACTCAACATTCTACTAATCACCAGAAAGGGAGCCTTGCCATCGTACGGTTTAGAGTCATAACTAAGACATTGGTTGTGTATGTTGCCCTGGGACTGTAGAATACACCGACTGATTCTCTGCAGAGGGGTAAGACCCCCACAACCAACGAGTTTTCTGGAAATGACACTAAACAATTTGATGGTGAGGTTCCAGTAATGCTGGAGCTTTGGGAAATGCGGAGCACTCCTTCATTGCCATCGCTCCCAGGAGTCACATGGAACTAAACTGCGTACTTATGCTAAACTGAATTGTTTGAAATAGAACTGTTTTTTTACATTGAAACTGTGTACTTAATGTAAAACTGAATTGTTAGAAAAAGAACTACTTTTGACATTGAAACTGTACTTATGCTAAACTGAAATGTTTGAAATTGAACTGTTTTGATATTTAACTGTGTAAATCAAAAAAAAAAAACTATACTTATTCTACACTGAATTGTTTGAAGTAGAACTGTTTATATGTATAAAAAAAGGATTTGGCATTAATAACCTACAATGGTTGATGTGCCATAAAACCAAACTATTTATATAAAGAGAATTTGGCATTAAATAACCTACAATGGTTGATGTGCCATAAAACCAAACTAAACCAAACCAATTGTTGTGTATGTGGGGAGTCTTATCCTTCTGTAAAGATTCAGTCGGCGTATTCAACAGCCTTCCCCTTCATATATATATATATATATATATTATATATATATATATATCAACGAACAACACTTGGTATAATCTTTTCATCTTTTGTACGTCCTGATGATGGTTTATTAAAACCGAAATGTTATAGCGCCGACCTTTTTTCACAATAAATTCGTCACTTTGGATTACTTTGTTTTCAATTTTTCTCCATATTGTCGGATACTTTTCCATTATTTACTTCCATATATATATATATATATATAGTTAACGGCATGAATTGTTGAACAACTTTCGCTGGTAATTTGTGTACATTGGTGAAATTTCTGTTGAATTAGCCACACATTTTCTGTAAGTGTTGTATTGCCACATACATATACAGATATAAGCGGAAACATAGTCAACAATAATGACAACTTCAATGAACGAACGAACACACTTTTTTATAAAAATATATCTCTCACACTTTATTCTCGAAAGGGTTGATGTTGGTTGTGTGTGAGAGGTGAGTTGGAGACGGGGACAGACTGCCACATATTGACCCAAGCAGCACTTCTTTCTTATCTTGGCTGGGGTTGCTCAACCGTGGGTCACTGAGGGCCCAAAGCCCTCTGTCTGCCGTTGGCTCTCACTTCGGCTTCTTGTCCCCAAATGACTCCAACTCCAACTGACTCAAGCTGTCTGTGTCCTGGTTTTATTTTTGTTTCACGTTCACCTGCTTCTGCGGTTCTTCTTTACACAGGTGCATCTCTTGATTGACGGCTCGGTTGATGGTCAATATGATACATAAGCTGATGAAAGAAAAATGGTACACCAATGTGCCACTTATTCTTTTGGACAAAACTCCTCTGGTTTTGTATTCAGAATTATTTTTTCTCCAAAACCAGTTGCCTCCCACAAAAGTTTGAGAGTCCAATCTACCCTAATCAGCCATAAAAGATCAATCTATCTAACTATCTATTTAATTCAGTTTTCCTTCTTCTAGATTGGTTGCCATATCTCGAGGGAAAATTGCTGGATTCATACTTTTCCCAAGTGTATTAGAGCACTGGAAAACTCAGAGAGCCTCGATCACATTTTGAACTCGGGTTACGCTGTCTACGATGAGACCTATTATACCACGAACGCCTCCACACACCACACACATACACACATGTATATAATTTTAGATAAACCGACATCCATATATATATATATATATATATATATATATATTGAGACACCCAGTATATATATATATACTGGGTGTCTCAAAATAGATGCAACCGATTAATATGATGATTTATTACCGAGACAAGAAACTCCATGTCAGCTGGTGTGAGTTTATCATATTTACCAACCCTTCTGCTCGGGTAGGATATGACACAAGGTCAATTTTGAAGCGGAGTTTAACAGGTTTAAAGTCAGTTTTCCATCTCCTAGACAAGATGCCTAACCAAGGCTGAAGAACCTAGTCTGTCCTACTATTTACCCATAGCTGGAAGGAGAATAATCGGATTCATACCTTTCCCAAGGGTATTAGTGCAATGTGAAATGCAATCAGTCTCGTCCAGGATTTGAACTCGCGTCGCCGTGTCCATTTTCTACGACGATAACCATTACACCACGTGCACCTCCTCCTGGTGTGAGTTTATGCTTGATCTGGATTCTGTATGGCTGAAGATCCTTCTTTAAGATTTTTTGCAATGATACACGTAAAAACCAAGTCCTTAGCAACGTTTTCGGGGGATTTTTTACTCTTTCTGATTGAATATCTGTCTGCATCCACATTGTCAGAACATCTTGCAGTCGACTTACTGATCTTCTACTTGAGGTTGTTGAACCTATGGCTTGAAATTTGTGTAAGTGAAAGTAAAGTTGGCGACCGTAGTAGAGGGTAACCTGAAGTCTCCCTTTTTGATAGCTACTACACCAAGATGTAGGGGAGGGCGCAACTCCTTTCCCTGGATTGCTCCACTTTACGCTTGATCCGTATCTTATAATGTTGACTGTTAAGCAAGATAGCATCAAATACCATTTTTAAAGTCTTATGACTCGACCTGCGATTGAACCCAGCCCTCCCAGGCCATTGGCGAACAACCCAACGATAAATTTGGCTTTTCTGTGGATAATTGTCAAATTTAAAGTTCCTGCGATATTTCGCTTGCACAGTTTTGAATGATCTTGTCTTCAAGTAAGTAGTGACGCAAAATATTTGTTCCTCTCTTGTCCAAGGTATTATGATCGAGGATTGATAGCTGTTATAGTAGACTATTTTCAAATCTGAAATAAAAAACAATACATTATTATTAGTACAGTTATTAGCAGTCACATGGGTACTTTGTATATTGAGATACCATATATATATATATATATATATACTCATGTGTGTGTGTGTGTGTGTGTGTGTGAATAAGGAGTGAAGGAGAATGTATGTTAATAAGAAAAGAGTAAGTAAATTTCGGTGAAAGATGTCTTGGATAAAGCTGGTATGTTAGGACCGAATCCTTAAAAACTTAGTGGTTGCTATGTTGTGAAATTCTCCTCCTTAGTCGGTGAATCATGTTAAGTAGGGAGTCTTCAATTTAGGCAAAGCTTTGAGAAAATAGCTAATTCTAGACCAATTCTGTACATTTACACTTTCTAATTTTGATCTTCTTATTCCCGAATGTGTCCAGACTATTATCCTCATCTTAACTGACATTAAAGTCACAATGTTTCAGTCGTTGTATTCTCCAGTCTTTTCCATGTGTGTGTTGTCATCTTTAATCTTCGGAAATTTAAAACTGAACCATCTTAGTGAACGAGTCACGGTAGTACGTTCACTTTCAAGCTAATACCATTTGGGAAAGGTATGAATCTCTTTATCTCTCCACTCTGAGCAATTGGTTAACTACAAATGTGTTTTGCTACATAGACAATTTTTTTTACTGCAACGCAGTATACAATCAAAATCCGATAGATAGATGGACGAAGGGATGCATACTCCCCTTCCCTAAAAAGGGGGACCTCGGATTAGCCAAAAACTACCGAGGCATAACACTTACATCCATAGCTGCCAAAATCTACAATGCCCTTCTACGAAACCGAATAGAACCCAAAATCGACAACATACTTAGAAAAAACCAAAATGGCTTCCGAAGAAATAGATCTACGACCTCACAAATATTAACCATCCGCAGAATCCTTGAAGGTGTACGGGCAAAGAACCTACAAGCGACATTAATATTTGTCGACTTTACCAAGGCTTTCGACTCCATTCACAGAGGAAAGATGGAACAAATCCTACTAGCGTACGGCATACCTAAAGAAACCGTAGCGGCAATAACGATTCTCTATAGAAACACTAAAGTAAAAGTACGATCACCAGATGGAGACACAGAATACTTCGACATTGTAGCAGGAGTACTACAAGGGGACACGCTGGCTCCGTATCTCTTTATCATTTGTCTAGACTACGTACTTAGAACATCGATTGACAAAATCAAAGAGAATGGCTTCGAACTGACGAAGAAAAGAAGCAGAAGATACCCCGCAACAACAATTACCGACGCCGACTACGCCGATGACATAGCGATACTGGCAAATACACCTGACCAAGCCGAAACACTTCTGCATAGCTTGGAACGAGCAGCAGCAAGCATAGGCCTCCATGTTAATGCACACAAAACGGAATATATGTGCTATAACCAAACGGGGGACATCTCCACTCTAGAAGGAACCCCACTTAAACTAGTAGACAAATTCACGTACCTAGGAAGCAGCGTCGAATCAACCGAAAAGGACATCGAAACGAGGTTAACGAAAGCATGGACAGCTATCAATAGGCTATCGACTATATGGAAATCAGACCTAACCGATAAAATGAAACGCAGTTTCTTCCAGGCAGCGGTCACATCGATACTGCTATATGGATGCACTACATGGACGCTAACAAAACGGCTGGAGAAGAAACTAGATGGCAATTACACAAGAATGCTGCGTGCAATCCTGAACAAGTCCTGGCAGCAACACCCCACAAGACACCAACTGTACGGCCACCTGCCCCCTATCACGAAAACTATTCAAGTTAGGCGAACCAGACATGCAGGACATTGCTGGAGAAGCAGAGATGAACTCATAAGAGATGTACTCTTATGGATCCCACACACGGCCGCGCAAAAGCAGGACGACCAGCACGAACGTACATTCAGCAAGCTATGTGAGGATACAGGTTGTTGTCCTGAAGACCTACCTAGGGCGATGAACGATAGGGAGGAGTGGCGAGAGAGGGTCAGGGATATCCGTGCTGCCAGCACGATATGATGATGATGATGACATAGACAATGTTGCAGTCTAGTATGTTAGGCATTATACCACGGTGACTACCCCTTTCTAAAAAAGGCTTAGAAACCTGACTTTTCTTTTGAATTTAGGTTAATTATGTGCCTCGAAGACAGGAAAATAAGAAAATTAACTCTTTCTTCTTCAAAATATTTATCACTTTTTCGGAGTTTTTAATGTTATCTGAGCTCTCCAAATGAGAATCTAAGCCCCCACTCAGTGTAAACAAAACAGAGACTGGTCTTTAGTTTGTATTTGTCTCTCACTGTAAAAGGACGTCCGTTTCACTGCATTTAACCTCTCTCTTGGTAATCTCTGCAAGAGACAGATGTCTCTCTCCCTCTTACACTAACACAATCACACACACACACACACACACAAGGTACTGATAAAAATTGTACAGAATTTGCCTTCACTTTTATGACGTGGTAGTATATATACTCAAGGTGATTGCTTCAAGAAGACAGTGAAAACTAGATGTTAGGGTAATCAGTAATGGTTATTATTGATAGATTTTCTTTCCATTCTGTTTCTATTATCGAAAATTTCTCCTTTAATAGCTGTTAATATGCAGCACCGGTAGATATAAAAAAAAGCCTCCTACGAGATTTGAACTGATATCTCTTGTTTTCGGAAATCCATATTGTTCGATTTGGCTAAAGTATATATTCAAATTTAATCATAGCAGTTTCATTTTTTTCCCCGAATTTCTTATATACTTGCATCTTCTTAGACTTTTCAAAGTTTATTTTAGTTTGACACATGTCTCAGACTGCTCACTGCATCGGCTATTCTTAAATGGTCACCCATCTATCTACTAAACATACTCACTGCTGCTTAACTTCTGAAATGTAGTAGTAACCTCACAGATTGCTTACAGTAATGGCTGTTAAAAAAGGTCACTCAGCTAAGTATTGGACATTCTAATTGCTGCTTAACTTTAATGATCTCATGGTAACCGCTGCTTTCACTGTGACTTTTAATTTATTAAATTTTGCTTTATCTTGCACACAGACTAATTATACCTGTTATAACTAAATGGTCCCCCATCTATGTACAGAACTAGCTCATTGCTGCTTAACTTTCATAATGATGTGAGAACTGGTTCTTTCAGAAAGTCCTATTTACAAACATGCCGGCCTCAGATTATTTACAGCACAAAGTGGTCACCCACTGAACAAGTTCATCATTTATTCTAATTGTAATATAATGGCCAAGGGATTTCGTTTTATATATTTTTCCTTTGGGTTTAGTTAGGCTGAGAACCTTTCGCCTCAGCACATAGGTTAGTTAGGTGCAAACTTGAACACAGGTGTTGAAGCGCGCGCGGCGAGGGTGTGTCGTTCACAGATGTCAAAATAAAAATCCCACAGAGAAAATTTGACCAGGGAATGTGAATGACGTCATGCACCGGAAGCGCGCGCGGAGGATTTTGGAGATTTTGAAAAAAGTCAGTTAGTTGAGAGCTAGACACCGAACGAGAAGGGTTGACTTTCGGGGTTCGCAGAGGCCAGACGAATTTGCGCGCTACGGGCGCCGCACGAGATGAGTGGGGGGGCAGATGGAAAAGCCTGCATAGAAAGATTGTGCCTCTCTCTCCCCTTATGTCGAAAAACCTTTTAACTCAAAGGTAATAAAAAGTTTTCGTACCTGAACTAAGAAGTCGTAAGTGTTTTTTCGTGTTTCGGGATTCCTATGTTCTATGTATATATGTTATAAACATTCTATGTACGTTTCGCATATCCGTATTATGGGTATGATACATAATGATCAGTAGATTCTTATTGTTATTTAACCCCTTTTGTTCCGTCTGGCACACCTGCCTCAGATTGCTTACATTATTTGTTGTTGCAAAGTGATCACTCGTATTTTTACTAAGCTGAATCATCACAGCTTAACTTCTGTGATCAAACTGGAATTTGTGCTCTCAGCCGCCCATCGTTTTCATTCTGAGATATTGAATGAAAAATGAAAATGACATATCTTGGTTTTGTGGCATATTAACCATTGTTGGTTATTTAATGCCAAATCCTGTTTTTACTTGTATATCAAATGTATGATTTGCAAACACATTTTGTAGATACACACATTTAAATGATCTATCAGTTCTATTTCTAACAATTCAATTTAGCATAAGTTAACAAAGATATCTCAGGCAAAATCCTGTTTATACATATAAATTACATGCGTGTATGTATGATTTGTTAACGAATAGTTTATAGGTAAGAAATTTTAAATGAACTAGAGCTTATTTGTTTGCACATAGTTAATGATTTCAAGTATTGCTATCCAGCACTGATAGCTTTGTTTGTACGAATTTGTATGCTTTCAAGAATAGTGTTAATTGTATTGAACATTCGTTTGCTCTCATATTATTAGTGTTTCTATGTAAGAGTAATCTCACCATCAGATGCAGTTTTATATCATACCCAGGATACCTCTCTTTTGGCGGGGGTGGTCTTACCC
>OY757939.1:59813633-59828633 GCA_963585895.1 Sepioteuthis lessoniana
CAAAAAAGGCATACAGGGCTGGATAATAGACTGTCTGAAAATGTACAAGATATCCGACGAAGTCATAAAGTTTTTCGAGAAAACATGGAAAATTGGAGGGTGATACTGACAGCAGGAGGATAAAAGTTTAGCTGAGGTGAAAATCCAGAGTAGAATCTTCTGGGAAGATGCGCTGTTACCATTACTATTTGTGATTGCGATGATGCCACTCAATCACATACTTAGGAAATGCACAGGGGGCTACAAACCTACTAAATTACAAGAAAAGATCAATCCCCTAATGTACATAAACGACATCTGTTTGCCAAAAATGAAAAAAGAATAGGAAACCCTAATACAGGCAGTGAGAATACACAGTCAGGACAGGGACGGAATTTGGCATAGAAAAATGTGCCATGCTAATGATGAAAAACGGGAAACGACAAATGACGGAAAGGAATAAAAAAAAAAGTAAAGTTGGCAACCTTAGTCGAGGGTGACCTGAAGGCTCCCTTTTCAATAGCTACTACACCGAGGTGTAGGGGGCGCTATTCTTTTCCCTGGATTGCACCACTTACCCTTGATCTCTACCTTATAATGCTGAGTGTTAAGCAAGGCGATATCGAGTACCATTTTTTGAGTCTTTGGTATGACTCAACCTGGGATTGAACCCCGGTCTACCAGACCATTCGCGAACACTCTATTCATTAGGTCACTAGCAACTACCAAATCAAGACAAAAACGTTCGGAGAAAAGGAAAATTAAATGTACTGAGAAATATTATAAACGGACACCATCAAACGAGTGGAGATGAAAGAAAAAAACTAAAAAAAAGTATCTCAGAGGAATGAGAAAACTGTTCGAAACCAAACTATATAGCAGAAATCTAATCAATGGGATAAAGTCTTGTAAGAGACTCGGGACTATTTTGAAGTGGATAAGGAAAGAATTTCAACAAATAGACCTGAGCACAAGCAAACTCCTGATGAGGGATGAGGCTTTACATCCCAGAGATGACGTTGTTAGACATTATGTGTCATGAAAAGAAGGAGGAAGAGAACTTACCAGCATTCAAGATAGCGTTGTTACATCGATACGACGAGTCGAAGACTACATAAGAAAGTACAGATCAGAGCAATCAGAAACAATACAGACAACTCAAAGATAAAAAAAAATAAGGAAAAAACAAAAAAGGGAAGAAAATCAACTGTATGGATACGTCAAGTGACAAAGAAGCGAAATCTCACGAGAAGAAACTTGACTAAGAAGGGGAAATCTTAAGAAAGAAACTGAATCTCTTCTAAAAGCAGCACAAACCAACACTATAAGGACCAATTATGTTAACGCAATGACAGATAAGACACAACGAAATAGCAAAAGTAAATTATCTGGTGACAGAGACGAAACAATCAACCACATTATAAGCGAATGTAGCAAATTAGCGCAAAAAGAATACAAGACTAAACACAACTTGAAACTGTGCAAGAAGTTAAAATTTGAAACTACATACAAATAATATATGCATAATCCAGAATCTCTTCTAGAGAATAAGACACAAACTTCTCTCAGATTTTGAAATACAAACGGATCACCTAGTTCCGGGCAGACGAACAGACCTAGTGATAGTCAACAAGACAAAAAAAATAACCTGCCGAACTATGTCGTTCCAGCTGACCACACGGTAAAACTGAAGGAAAGGAAAAAAAGCGTTGAATACCAAGACCTTGCCCGAGAACTGAAAAAAAAACTATGGCATATGAAGATGACGGTGATACGCATTGTAATCGGTGCGCTCGGTACAGTCACCAAAGGACTGGTAAAGAGAATAACGGGAAATAAGAGAACGACAACTTTATTAAGATCGGCCAGAATTCTGAGAAGAGTCCTGATCACTTGAGAAGATTTGCTGTCACTCAAACTCCAGTGAAAACCCATCAGCTAACGCTGGTGTGAAAAACTTTCATAAGACTATAATAATTATTATAATGATAATAAATACTTGTCTGTGGTTTTTAACGAAACATACATAAGAGAAAAACTGCGAGATAGATAGATAGATAGAATATGAACAGAATGAGATCGATAGATAGATAGATAGATATGAAAAGACATAGATAGATAGATAGATATGAAAAGACATAGATAGATAGATAGATAGATATCTCATAATGAAATAAATTAAAATGATTTAAAGCATTAATTATTTGATAAGAATATTATTTATTTCATTTCTAAATTACCTTTATTTTATTTTTTCAATAAATTTGTTCGGGTTCAAAAACCTTTCTAGACTTTGTTCATTCCCAGAAAACAAATTTGTGACTTTCCTTCTTTTATATTTTTAATTAGAAAAGGATAATGCTATATTAGGATTTTTGTTTTGTGATTTTTATTCGTGAGGTTCGTTAACTCTATAAATCCGATTTTGAAAAATTGAAAGCAATCAGTCAAACAAAATTGCCCGATTTAAGGCTTTAGATCAATTCAGATTGATATTTCCGAAATTGAAATATCTCTATTGAAAACAATAACATCCAGATAATATAATTTACATTCATTGATTAAATATTAGTTTCGTATCAAAGATGGAAACTCTTGTTTTGCTTTCGACTTACAATAAACTATGATATGAATTTAAATTATTACTCCTGAAATACCTTACTTCAGGTGAAATGTATTCCCTGATATTAACGGTTAAAAAGAAACATATTCCTATTCAAATCCCATCTGAAGGACCAGTTAACTAGCTGGTGAAATTAATTTATAATGTATTATATTTATTGAAATTTTATATTAATGATATATATATATATATATATATATATATATATATAGTCATCCACAAATTCTCCAGTTTGGATAAACTGGCGAGATGCTTCAAGCTGGAATATATATATATATATATATAGTCATCCACAAATTCTCCAGTTTGGATAAACTGGCGAGATGCTTCAAGCTGGAATATATATATATATATATATATATAATGAATTCTCCCGTCGATATCGATTAATGAGGGTCGCACCGTTGGGTTAATGATATGAACTCTCGGACTACCTACGCAGGTAATTTGTTTCTAGTGCTGAAGGTTTGTGAAGAACCAGTTACTCTTCTTGGATGACCTGATAACAGAAGAATGGTTTAACAATGTGGCACAAATTCTCTTGAACAACACTTTTCAGACTTTGAATTCGGATTTTTTCTTCCTTCTAAACCGGTCGCTCTACCAAAACAAGAGAACCTAATCTATCCTACATTATATATATATATATATATATATATATACGAATTTACCGAGCTGGAAATGAGTAATAATGAAACATAAATTCAAAATAGTTCTCTTGCCATTCAACACACTTATTCCATGGAGTTTTTCATGGTTTGAATCACCTCTGACATTTCTTTTCTGATATGGTGTGAATTTGCACCGTCGTATTTTGAATTGATATCTAAGTGCAAACATATTAATAAATTTTTCCTGTGTCATTTACCACTGGAATATTTCCCCAATTCATTTATGTACATTTAACTAAACATATTTGTTAAAATTCAAAATTTCTCAGCTTAACGTGAATTCAGAGAGGAAAACATAATCCAAATTTTTTCACACGTGTTCAAGGTCAAAATTAATTAATTATTATTAAATCGGGGTTGCCAACCTGAAAAATAGAAATAGATCTCATTACATTTTTTATTCAGACATCGTATATGAATAAATAAAAAGTACAAGTCAGTCAAGAGGTGACCTTACCCAATAAGGCCTGCTAAAGAAAAGTGTTGCATGGATTGACAGCAGATGTTCGTTCGAGTTTCAATACAAAAACTAAAGATGGAGGGAGATATTAAAAAAAAGAGGGAAAAATACGTAACTCTTCTTCTTCCTCGGCCAAAAGAAATGTCTGATATCTTATATTAAAACTAAATAAACAAATAAGTATATAAATAAACCAAGCGAAAAAGAAACACAGAGACCTTTGATCTCTGTCTTGCCTTGCAACATCTTCTAAAATGGTAAGGTCACAAGGAACAGGAAACACGAGGAATAACCAAAGAACAAAAGGGTAGAAATATTTTATTTTTTCGATCTCATTGTTTATTTTTTAACATTTTTCGAATAGATGGGAAGAATATTGTATTTATTGTTATTTTATTTTATCTTTTAGCTGTTTCTTCTTTTTTTCTTTTCTTTTTTTTTTTTTGTTATATCTGTTCTTTTTTGTTTTTGTTTTTTTGTTTTTCTTTTTATCGGAATACTGAAGCAAACTTCTTCACCTCTTTCCAAGCGTTCATCTTTTGAATTATTCATCTTGCATTTGCCACCATCTTGGATTTTTTGTATTATCTGTTCATATCTCGTTCACTGTCTTGATTCAGTTAAATCTTTTTCTTTTCTTTTTTTTTTCTTTTTATTCTTTGTTATTTTTTTTTAAATATAATCATTATATTCTCGGCCAGGCTTCCATTATCTCCCCACCCATTTTACATCTATTTTTTCTTAATCTTATTTGTCTGTTTTCCTTTTTGTTTTTGTTTTTTAATTATTTTTTTGTACAGTCATTTCGGGGTTTATTTTCTTTTTATGGAAAACTAACATATATTCCGATTTCACTTCTTTCTGTAAATCTTTGCATCTATAATTCTATAACTCATTTCCTTTCTCTATTTTATACTGCTCTCTCTCTCTCTCTCTCTCTCTCTCTCTCTCTCTCTCTCTCTCTCTCTCTCTCTCTCTCTAACGCGGTCGATTCATATATATATATATACATTTCAGTTTTATATAAATATATGTATATATATGTTTTTCGTTCATCGTTTATATATATATATATATATATATATATCTGCGAGTGTTCACAAATACATAAACACACATACACATACATGCGCAAATACATAAAAAAAAACATGCACACACGCATTCTCTCTCTTTCTCTCTCTCTCTCTCCCCACCCCTCTCTCTCTCCCCACCCCCCCCTCTCTCTCTCTCTCTAACGCGATCGATTCATGTATATATATATACAAATATATATACATATATATACATTTCAGTTTTATATAAATATATGTATATATATCTTTTGTTCGTCGTTTATATATATATATATATATATCTGCGAGTGTTCACATATACATAAACACACATACACATACATGCGCAAATACATCCAAAAACCCATACACACACGCATTCTCTCACTTTCTCTCTCTCCGCCCCTCTCTCTCTCTCTCTCTCTCTCTCTCTAACGCGGTCGATTCATGTATATATATACCAATATATATACATATATATATATATACATTTCAGTTTTATATAAATATATGTATATATATTTTTTGTTCATCGTTTATATATATATATATATATATATATCTGCGAGTGTTCACATATACATAAACACACATACACATACATGCGCAAATACATCCAAAAACCCATACACACACGCATTCTCTCTCTCTCTCTCTCTCTCTCTCTCTCTCTCTCTCTCTCTCTCTCTCTCTCTGTTACACACACATACACACGCACACACATATACATATACATATGTGGACTTTCATATATATACATCTATATCAAAGTCCATATATATCTATCTACACATCTGTCGCTCTATATGTATGCACACATGTATGTATCTTCCAATCTAATTAACACAGTCACAATTCCCTAACCTCAAGGTATGAAATAACCCTTGACGAGTTTACATGCCGTTAAAATCAATCAATCATCAATCACTTTACTAACCTTCCTTTCCAATTTGCCAATAAACAACCCCGAAGCATGATATTCTTTCTCTGTATCAGTCTCTGTCTCTCTCTTCTATGTCAGAACGATTTTCTTTCCAACTGATGTCTTTAAATGTCTTTTCTTTCCACCTCAAAATTCCAGTTTTGTCTCATCATCATTATGTATTTACCCAACTAGCTTCCACCACTAGCAGGAGTTGACAGAAGGTCAGTTTTGTTAGTGGATTACAGCTTGTTTGAATTCAGAGTTTTCCTTCTCCTAGATTGGTTGCCTTATTAGAGTTAAAGAGGCCAATATGCTCTACTATTTACCCTTAACTGGATGAAGAAGATCTGAATTTATGCCTTTGCGAAGGGCATAAGCGTAGATTGAAATGCAATGTCTCTTTCGAAATTTGAACTCGAATCACAGATTGCATTTCTTAAGACGATAACTGTAACGTCAAGAGCGCCTCTCAATTGTATATTCTCCCAGGAGACAAGCTTATCAGAATGATAATTTGCAAAAGCTCGATTGGTTTTCAAGTGAACAGACTTTAAAAAAGAGATCTTATATAGATAGACAGATAAGAACAGACTGAGATAGATACATAGATTGATACTGAAACAGGAATGAACTGACTGAGGTTGAAAACGAGCGGACAAACAGCCAGATAGATAGGTATATAGATAGATAAAGAGATATAAATAGACTGAGATAAATAGAGAGATATGAACATACTGAAATATATATATATATATATATATATATATATATATATATATGATAGAAATATGTGGAAAGTTGCATAAATCAAACAATTTAGATGTGTGAAGTTCGAGATAAAATAAAGCCGAACGAAATATCACACATCTAAATTTGAGTTAAGTGTTTGATTTATCCAACAGTCCACATATTTCTATAATACTGTCAGATTCACTACAAATTATTTTTCAATATATATATATATATATATATATATGTATGTATGTATGTATAAGTTGGCCGACCGTAGTCGAGATCAACCCGAAGGCTCCTTTTTCAATAGCTACTACACCGAGCAACAGCGAAGGGTGCTTCCCCTTTCCCTAAATTGCTTCACTTACCCTTGATCTGTACTTTATAATGCTAAGTGTTAAGCAAGGAGGGATCAAATACCATTTTTGAGTATTTAGTATGACTCGACCAGAGATTGAACCTCGTTCTCCTGAACCATTGGTGAACACTCTAACCATTATACCAATGACCTTTGAACAAAACTCTAATAATAGTATTTCTTCTCACTTTCACACTGGTGGCTGAGATTTTTGTTTTGATCATCATAATTAGGGCAAGCTGAGAGCATAACTTCCTTTAAATCTCTCTCGCCGTCTGTTCCTATCGGTCATCGTTCTTGGTAGGTCCTCAACGCATCATTTATTGTCCGTACTGATCAGCTGAATGTAAGCTTTTACTGGTCAGCCAACACTAGTGTCTCCATGTGTTAAAGTTCAAAGTTGAACGTCTCTTTTAAGTTGATCCTTTTTTCTTCAACAGTGCTTTGCATGTCTTGTTCGTCTTACTTGAATAGTTTGTTTAGCTTTAGCCGTTTCAGAACTGTTGTATGGTTGCACCAATTATACTTTAACGAAATGCTTGTAGAGAATCTTGAATGGAACTATACGAGAATGATGTGATTTTTTTTTAACAAGTCCTGGAAGCAGTACCCAGCAAAACGGCCGTTGTAAGGTCACTTGCCTCTCATCTCACAAACTACTTCAAGTTGTGAGTTGTAATATTTGGGTTATTTTTCGTAACCTATTACTTGATTAAAAAACATATATGTACATAGACTTTTATCTTTATGTGCATAATATCTTCTTTTTTTTTTTTTTTTTTTTTGCTATCTAACTTTTTTTAACAAATCTTTTCAAAAGTTCTTAATTGAATTCAGGTCAGGAACATGGGAAAGCCATAGCAAAACATTTATTTTCTGAATTAATTTATGAATATGCTTTTGATCATCGTCAGGCTAACCACACCCCAGTTTCACATTCCAAACAGATACTTTAAACTTTCATTTTTCTCAATAACGCCACTTTTTATGATAACATTAACTGTTACAAAACCCCTCAAAGGAAGGCCTTAAAATCTCTGACTCTATCTCCCGCAGAGAGTTAGACCCCCCACAAAAAGATGCCCTGGTTATCACAATAAAATATATCTGCTTATGAGGCTCCAGTTCTGGAACTCTGGGGAGAATAGAGTACCTATTCATGGCTATTACTTTCAGGTGCTCTCTGAGTTGTAATATTTTGGTTATTTTCTATAGTTTATTGAACGTTACGTTTACCAGTCCATTGGCCTAATGGGTAGAGTGTTCGCCAATGGCCCGGGAGATCGAGGATCAATCAATCATACAAAAGACTAAAAAAATAATTGATACCTCCTTGCTTAACACTCAGTATTACAAAGCACATATCGTGAGTAAAGTGGGACAATCCAGGGAAAGGAGTTACGCCCTTGCCTATATGTCGGTGTAGAAGCTATTGAGAAGGGATCCTTCGGGTCACCCTCGACTACGGTCGTCAACTTTATTAACTTACGTTTTGCTCTGGCCGACAGTTTCTGCTTCCTATCACACCAAGATTTATTTACAGCATACTCTCTCTCTCTCTCTCTCAAAATCATGTAAAGTAAAAATAAAGTTGTCTCCCTTAGTCGAGGGTGACCCGAAGGCTCCCTTTTCAATAGCTACAACACCGAGACGTAGAAGAGGGCTCTACTCCATTCCCTGGATTGCTTCACTTTACCCTTGATCCGTACCTTATAATGCTGAGTGATAAGCAAGTAGGTATCAAGTACCATTTTTTGATTCTTTGGTATGTCTTAACCGGGGATTGATCCCCGGTCTCCCGGACCATTGACGAACACTAACTGCTCTGTGGATTTATTGACGGGAATGCATACGCCGCGACTGAAATCACCTCTCTAGATAGTTTTTCTGAAAATGAATAAATTTTAATATATGAATATTTATTATTAAATACTCACGATTTTTAAACACTGAAATTATATTTTCCTTGTTCATACCTTTTCTTACCATAAATATTCTTATTCTTATTTTGTTGTGAGTTGCTTAGAATAAATGTGAGTGGGAGTGTAAGCGTGTGTGTGTGTGTGTGTGTGTGTGTGTTTGTAAGTGAGAGAGAGAGAGAGAGAGAGAGAGAGAATGAATGGGTGATAGAGAGAGAGAGAGAAAGACAGACAGAGAGGGTGAGGGAGTGTGTATATGTGTAAGAGTGAGAGTGAGTGTGTGTGTGTTTGTATGTGTGTCTGTGTGTGTCCCTGTCTGTGTGTCTGTGCTGCAATGATAAAACGTTCGGTAGATTTTTGATACGACGAATTTCAAGAAGGGAAACTTTGCCTAGCCAGTAACGATGGGGATCTGTCTATCTATCTATCTATCTATATATATATATATATATATATATATATATATATATATATATTCAAATCACTCTATCAATCTACCTGAAGAGAGGAAGGGTGTAAGATAAAAAAGAAAATCGAAAAGAAAATTGTGTGTGCGCATACATTTAAAATAAATGGTGTTCGTTTGAAAACTAAAAAAAAAAAATCGGTTTAAACAGAACAGCGGCAATGCCAACAGTAGCAAATAGAACTGAGCAAAATATAAAAATACCGTACAGCCAATATAAGAATAATATTGATTAAATAAATGAAAAAAATGATTAAAATCCCTCAACTAAAAAATTCCAAGTTTCAAATTTCCTTGATCAACACAAAATTGGATTACCTTTAGGAATCTAACACCGGATTTTGTCGCTCTGCCGTAGAAAATTACCCTGATAGGCTGACTAGAACGTTAAATTCAGAGTTTCTTTTCTCTTAGCCTGGTTGCCCTAAACAGTCAACAGTTCATTCTACTATTTACTTATTTGTGGAAAGTGAGAGAACAGTTGGATTCATATCTTTTCCGATATCATTGCCATTACTCCCAAGTCCACTCTGACCCAGACTGGAAATATCTGTTAGGTTCCCATCTAAGGATCAAATAGCTCTGTTTCAGAATAGAAATACTTGAAACTGTATGACTGTAAAAATTATTAGTATTACATAGGAATACTTGAGGTACAATTACTGAATGTAAACAAGGTTTGTTTTAATGACATACCAACCTTCATATTTTAGTTAATGCCAAAGACATGCTTCTAAAAGAACTGTAGCCTAACTATCAAACCCTGAGGAATAAGGGGATTCACACCCTTCCCAAAGGTATCGGTCCAACAGTGACCGTAATAGCGCGATCGGGTTCAAACTCGCTCACGACGATATCACAGTCCATCACGTTAACCACTTCACCATGTGGACTCCTCCGTGTGAAAACAAGTTTGCTTTCTTAGTTTAATGGCACATCAACCTTCGGGGTTTATTTAATACCAAAACCATCTTTGCAGAAGAACAGCAGTGCTATTATTTAACACTTAGTTGAGGTATAATTGTTATCGTCGTAGGAAATGGACACGGCGACTCGAGTTCAAATCCTGGACAAGACTGATTGCATTTCAAAAAGCACTAATACCCTTGGGAAAGGTATGAATCCAATTATTCTCCCTCCAGCTATGGGTAAATAGTAGGACAGACTAGGTTCTTCAGCCTTGGTGAGGCAACTAGTCTAGGAGAAGGAAAACTCTGAATTCAAACCTGTCAAACTCTGCTTAAAAATTGACCTTGTGTCATATCCAGCCCGAGCGGAGGGGTAGGTAAATAGGAAATTCCCAAGGATATTAGTCCGAAAGTGAACATAATAGAGTGATTAGAGTTCGAACTCGCTTACGACGATGTGGTCGTCCTGTACATTAGCAAAGGAGGACTTCCCCGTTTGCAAACAAATGATTATTGATATTGTTTCGTAGGAAGAATGTGACAGTACCGATCCATGTGATCAAACACGGATCTCCAGGCAACAAACGTAATCGTTGAATCAATTGTCTGGGGTCACGTGACCATAAATATCTAGTATATAAAATATGACCATAAATATCTAGTATATAAAATATAACCATAAATATCTAGTATATAAAATATACCATAAATATCTAGTATATAAAATATACTTCTAACAGAAGTCTAAATTATTCAGTATTCCGAATTCGGTGTTCGATTCTGGTGCTAGATTCAGTATCAAGTATTTTAGCATTCGGTATTGTACGTCAGTGAAGAGATGGTTTCTGAATAAATTACTCAAGAGTATTATTTCGAGAGTATTGTTGTGTATCATTCGAAAAATTCGACCAGTACGTTGACTTTATGTGGAGATACAGGAATATTATAAGTCGCAAATAATGGATTACAAAGTTCCCTTCAGAATAACGTTATAAAAGTCAGACGAGATTTCGTCTGAACTAACGTTATTCAAAAATCATTTATAGGAATAGCTAATTGAAGTCATATAATTATGAATAAATCATTAGTATTCGATCAGAGTATTTGAAACCCTATAATTGTGTACAAATTATTTGTATTGGGTAAGAGTATTTGGAACTGTATAACTGCGCAAATTATTTTTATATTAGAAGTGATTTCTTGGGGCTGTAACTGTTGTTTTACTTGAAGCTTGTCTAGGAGAAAGAAAACCCTAAACTCAAACCAGCAGCACTTAGTACTCCCCTTAAAAACTGACCTTGTGTCATATCTTGCCTAGGGCGTATTTGAAACCAGATATGTAGTTGGTTACAAAAAGAAGACAGACATCGGCATTGGGGAGTTGACATACCAAAAAAACCAACCAACCAACCAAATCATTTTAGTTCTGAAGAAGAGATTGAGAATGAGCCAGAAAAGGGCATACCCACCCATAGATGATTGGGGTTTTTTTTTCTACTCCCCACATTGATTCATTTTTCTTTATTATTTCCTTACGATTACATCAGATTCTTTAATGTTTATCGAGCTATGAAAAACTCGTTTAGAAAAAAATCTCAATTTTATGGTTTGTATCTTGTTAAGACGTTTATGGGTTGTTTTTTTTTTAATAAAAGAGAGGTATAATAAGAGAAATATGAATTAAAGATATTATATGAGGGTCGTTCAAAACGTTCTAAGCCCCAACCCCCAAAAAGGCAAAAAGCTGAACATTTTTGTTTTGGCACGACACAACCATTTCTTAAAAACTGATCCATGTTTTTCAATGTATATATATATATATATAGATATATATATGTGTGTGTGAGAGAGAGAGAGAGAGAGAGGAGAGAGAGAGAGAGAGAGAGAGAGAGAGAAGAAATGAATTAGATCCGACAAAATATATGTAGAAAAAGGTAAAAACAGACGAAAGATGTATGTTTAATGGTTCCATTATTTTGCTGACGCGTTTCGACTTCAAGTATTTTTCTGAATAACCATTATAAAAAGAACCATTATAGATACTTTTATGAATTCATTTGGAAGTCTTCATCAGGACTTGTAGATATGGCTATGTATTATTATTCCGTTTTTCCATAACATCTACAAGCCCTGATGAAAACTTCCAACTGAATCTCCCCAAAAAATATCTGTAATAATTATTTCTCATACAAAAATAATTTTGATAAAATAGTTATTCTTGTATGTGTATTCTCTCTCCCTCTCTCTCTCTCTCTCTCTCTCTATATATATATATATATATATATATATATATATATATATATATATATATATATTAATTATGAAAATAATTCCTAGGCGGCCACGAGCGAGTCTATCTAGGTTTCACCAAACGGCTCTTCAGGATATAAAGATTAATATATATATATATATATATATATATATATATATATATATACGTGTGTGTGTGTGTGTGTGTGTGTGTGTGTGTGTGTGTGTGTGTGTGTGTTCAGATATATAGTATGATGCTAAAATCACTTACTATTTACAAAATATAGCTCTGTGAGACTGAAAACGGGAGGGCATTCGAAGAATATTATACTTCTTCGAAGCGACCATGCTCTTTCTAATCAAAGTTAACTTCTGACGAGAATGTTATAAGGACAACTAAATTCGTCTGGTTGAAGATATCAATAGTCATTTGTTTGCAACAGTTATATGGTTTCAAGTAACTAATAATAATTCATAGTAACTAATTGAAGCTTCAAATAACTATTATTACAAATAATTTACAGTTATATGGTACCAAGTATTCTTCCCGAATACAAATGATTTAAAAAAAAGATCTATTTGATCGTAAGTGGTACAATCACTCCTGGTTAGAGTAGACCTGAGAGTAACGGCAATGAAGAGGTACTTCATACTCAGAAATCTCAAGAAATGGAGTCTCACCATCAGGTGCAGTTTAAAGTTATGCCCAAGACACCTCTTTTAGGGTGGATAGAGGGTCTCACCCCTTACAATCGGCATTTTCCAAGATCCAGCTGACAAGTCGGGAGTAGCCAAAGGTAACTGACTCTACCATCAGACGTGAAGGGCACGGGGATATCAAACCCTACGTAATGAGGATAGATCCACATAACCAAGGAATGGTTGTCGGAGAATTATTTTTCGTAGCATCCAAGTTTTCCTACTTCAATTACCTGGACTAGAACATCAGAGATATCGTCGAGAGACAGAGACCAACCACTAACAAGGGCACAACGAAGGCTACAGATGTTTCTTTTTTGGTTTATTTGGGGGGAGGCGGGTAAAGGGGGAGTTAATGAAATTTTATTGTTTTTATTTTTATCGTTCTTAACGTTCACGTGAATTTTAAGAAACTGGGAGAAAATACTGGGCGTTTCAAAAATTCGATATCATGAAGAGTTACTGTATCATCATCAAAGCGTACGGACATCTCTCTCTCTCTCTCTCTCTCTCTCTATATATATATATATATATATATATATAGATATAGATATATATATATATATATATGTATATATATATATATATGTATATATATATATATATATATATATATATATATATATATATATATATATGTATATATATTACCATCTAGGAATCTTGGTTCCCATTCTAACATCAGACCGAGTTCCCATTCTAACAGCAGTCCGGGTTCCAGTTCTAATTGCAGACTAAAATTCTACAGATACTTCAGTTTAGAGTCAAGAATTTTTGTGAGTAGATATGAGCATACATTTTTGCTTTTTTCTTTTCTTTCTTTTTTGTATCGTCGGCTAAAACTAACGCAGTCTATATTTAAAACATAAAGTTGGGGGTGGTCATATTGCACAAGTTTTATTTGCCTAAGTTAAACAGAATTACATTTATTTTGAAAAATATTACTGATTCGCTTTTCTATTGTTTGTCTTTATATTAAACAACCCGGTTGGCTGCAGCTGTAGAATATACAAACTGCACCACTGAAAAGGGGTAAGCAACCCCCCCCCCCCACACACACAACGATTATCCCTGATATAACAGAGAGGGGCAAAAGAGATAGAGAGAGTGAGGAGGAAGATAAGGAAAAAGAGAAACTGATTAAGACGGGTAGAAAAAATATAAACGAGAGAAAAGACAGAAAGGGAGCGGAAAGAAAGAGAAAATAGGGAGAGAGAGGAAATACAGAGAGAGAGGGGGGGAAAGACATATATATATATATATATATATATATATATTAAGAGCTGATACATCCGCCAATTGCTCAGTCATTTATGACGGAAAGACTTTTTTTTAAGTCATGATATAATAATCGAAACGTCATCGCCATTTAAAAACTAATCAATCTAATTAGGTAAAACCCCTTTGTGCTGCGGGGGAGGGGTGTAATATGATTAGGATCCAATAGGGGATATTTGAAAGGAGGACAGATTTTACATTTTTGTTTTACTTATTTTTTTTCTTTTCTTTTTTTGAATAATACAAAATATTACTCATATAATTCGTGCCTGTCTGGAAAAAAAACTCTTTTGATTTTGACATTGAAAAACGTACTCATTAGAAAGAAAGAAAGAAAGAAAGAAAGAAAGAAAGAAAGAAAAGAAAAATCTAAACAATTATAGAAAAATATCTTCTCTCCCTCTCTCTCTCTCTCTCTCTCTCTCTCTCTCTCTCTCTCTCTCTCTCTCTCTCTGGTCAAAACATCGTATTGTGCACTGATGCTATCTCATCAGCAAAGTTTCAAAGGGAGAGCAAGGAAATTTATGGACCTTTGTTATGAGTTGGGATGTCTGACATAGAAACAAGGATCAAACGATGAATTATTTTATCTGACTTTGACAGACATCAAATTTGATGTTCAGTTACATCTTACTTATTAGATTTGTATAAGAATTAACTATAAACAAGTGAAAAGG